>JAWDJD010000001.1:397011479-398211479 GCA_035047305.1 Bradypodion pumilum
GATTTCCAAGCTTCCTGCAGAAGAAGACCATCCCCCCACAACTTGTTCTTCCTTTTTACTTGTTTTTTCTTGTTTGCTTCATTTTTCAACCTGTTTTCTTGTACAAGAAACTGCCAAATTTTGTAGTTTCAGTGCCCTTTCGAGGGAATCTTTCATAGGCAGTTGGCACAGAAAGTATAGATATGCTATGCCAATTGGTGTTTGTTCGGAAAAGGAGGGGGAAAAAAGATAACCAGTAAATGAAATTTCCTGCAAGACATCTGATGGAAGGGAAAACAGAACAAAACAATCACACATAAAACCCAAGAGAGAAATCTTACTGCAATAATTTTCTCACTGAGAGTAAGAAGCAGTGAGATTCATATCCCTGCAGTGGGAATGTCTGAAACTCCTTTTTCAGTCACTGTAGTTCATGGCCTTCAACAGATCAGATATGAAACTTTATTAACTATCTCTATTAGGACAAGCAAAACTCCATTCAACAAAGGGGCTGTTTTCAAGGAGGTATTTTAAATATGGGTCTGGTGTAATTATTCTTGAAGTGCTATCAAGATTTGTGAATAGTTCATGGTAAAGAGGAGTACAAGAAGAAAATGGCAGAAAAAGCCTTGCAGAAAATCAGTAGGAGGAATCCCATGAAATACTAAGTAATAAAGGAAAATTATATCACTTTCACTAAGAAGGAAGAATCCATGGTTTAGGTCCAAATCTTTTCTTCTTCCAAGAAAATGATTACATTTGTTGGAAAAAAGAAGCCCTGGATCCAGCCATGTGTTTCTAACTTTCATAGTCAAAAGCAGCATGCTGTCAAAGCTAATCTTGAGCTTTATTAGAAGACGTCGTCTAGCTTTGTGCTAACATATTAACCACCTTTCTTGTTGGGAGTGCTCAGAAGATGGTAGTAGTCTAACCTACTGCAGGATCTAACCTGAAGCACTCCTGGAGCTCTGCAGTTTTCTGTCATTTCATATGGAGAGTTTTGAGAGCTTTTCCTTTGTCCTTATATGTGTCTCTGAGGCAATAGTATTCTCTTTGTTTCTCTCCGGGAAGTAATCAGTGATGCTGAATGGTGTGGTGTAGCCTAGGTCCCTCCTGCCTCTACCTTATGGAAGAACAGATGTTCTTCTTCTGTGCCTAGGCCAGACGTGAAAGTGCCAAAAGGAAGGCACCTTCTGGTGAGTCCATTCTGCAATTCCTTTCACCTGACCTAGTGTGAGATAGTTAGCCAGTAACACAGTTGCTGATACCAGGGTATAGATGATTGTTCAAAAATACCACAAAGGACAGATGTTACAGATGATTAGAAATAAGATGGTAAAGAAAATTCTGCCTCGGATAGGCAATGTTGGGTTAGATGCATAATTGCCAGTCATCCTACAAAACCTACCAGTGTTTCTCAACTTTTGGCCCGCAGATGTTCTTGGAATTCAATTCCCAGAAGCCTATCAGGTGTGCTGACCTAGGCTTCTGATGTCCAATAACTCTTGGAAGCCCAAGGATGAGAAACCTTAACCTATAACAAAAGTAGAGATGAGGAACATGTGACCTTCCAGGTATTTTTGTTTTGGCACTCACCACATGGCTAAAGATGAGGGGCCATAGGAACTGCAGGCCAAAAACAATTGGTTTACAAGTTCCCCATCCTTGTTCTAAGACAAAGGGGATTTAAAATGTCATTTCTGAAGATGCATAATAGGTTTACAAGGCAAGGATGCCAAACCATTTCCAATCTGCCATCTTATTAAATGTTTTCATTTCATCTGACACTCACTTAGCTCAACAGCCTTCCTTCTGGTTAGACATCTATAAGGTTATGCTGTTAGTTTTGAAAATAAGATAAGTAAGCAAACAGAACCTTTCTCTTGTTATAAGCTGTAGTAGAATTCAATGGACAACTTTTGGAATTAATGTGCATTTCATAAACACTTAGCATGATGGTATTTGGCTGGCAACCAGTATGTCTAACTTGCACTGTTGTGCATTGCAGTGGTCTTATAAAGAGAATTTAACAGCAGTTCTCATGTGGAGTGCAAAAATGCTAAATTGGCTACATGGGTGGCCCAGTTATAGAACTTTTGTGACAGTGAGTAGGTTGTGTGCCACAGCAGTGCATTAGATCATATTGTTCTGGCATTGTTTAAGATCAGGTTGCTGGGGCTTATAGATGCTAGAGCTAGCTAGTGAAAAACTCGTCATTCTTGTCATAGTTTATTAATTTATTTATATTATTTATATTATTTATTTATTTATTAGTTCAAATTTATATTGCCACCCACTCGCCGAAGCGACTCAGGACGGCTTACAAACAATACATTACATTACAATACAATATGTTGATGGGAGCTCAGGGGGAGGGGTGGCGAAGTCCTCAACTTGCCCTGGCTTCTTCTTCCCCTGGCCATTGGTGTGGGCACGGGGGAGGGGTGGCGAAGTCCTCAACCTGCCCTGGCTTCTTCTTCCCCGACCAAGTATTAGCAAGTATTGTATTCTGTTTTATCCCATGTATATCCAGTGGAAACCATGATTATGGCTGCTTGTTTTTCCCTTTCAGTTTTCCTGTGCTTAAAGAAAATAACTATAATGATGACTAAATAGTTCAGCTCCTGCTTTTACTCACATAAAGGTGCTCATGGTTCGTAGACAAGGCCCACTCTAGCCTTGTGCTCTATCAAACCATAACCCACCAACCATGTATTAACACCTACCTGGTCTTTTCTGATCCCAGTTTTCTGAGGAAGGAGAAAATGGGCATTGGTTGTGATTGATTGTGATTAGTCTGGTGGATCAAGGTTGTGCTAAACTGATACAAGTCCCTGAAGCCTTTCAAGAGGAGCCTTAGGATGATTTCATATGAGGCTTACATGCCAGCATCCTGTGCATTCTCTGAAAGGTAACAGTGGTTTTGTAGAATAACCCTTTCCATTGTTAACCTTCCACAATTTTCTCACCACTTCTTCCCTCTTCTTGATTGCCATGACAAATCTGTGAGGGAGAATAGATGGAAGAGCTATGAAGTGCCTACTAATTGCTAGTGTGATAAAAGTCTCATCTTAAACTGCCCTTTGATTAATGACATTTCCTGGAAGCCGATTGGGAATTGGCAAGGAGCAGACTGTGTTTTTCTAGTTAAATTTTATGTACCAGTTATCTGAGTTCTACACAGATGGTTGAATAAAGGAATGGTGGAGATCTTATTTATATCAAAACAGTCAGTCTGTATAGGACAAAAGCATCTTATATATATTCACAGCTACTTTAAGCCTTGCTGCAGTTATAGCTAAAGTAAGTATAGTATGTAACAATGGGCAGGCCAGATGAACATGCCAGCTTCCTTCCCTCCTCACCTTTGTTGTCCTCACCATGTGGAGGGCAACCTCTGAAGCAAGAAAAGTTCTATGTGAGCTCTTCCTATAATTTAGAATCTTGATTTTCATTGTGAAGAGTCTCTCCCCTAAGATATTTGAGTTGTGTGTCACAGCAGCACCATATAAAAAATATATATCTTAAGACATTATTCCCCTTAGACGGTGATGGCAAACCTGCTGATCAGGGCTTCTGGAAATTGAAGTTCTAGAACACCTGGAGTGCCAAGGTTTGCTGTCACTGCCCTAAGAAAACCACCCAATACATGTTTAGGGCAAGGGATAGAGTTGATCTAGCATTCTCATCCTTATTTCCCTTTCACCTTGGGTTTGCCCACAATTGGAAACCCTGAGTTTTTAAATATTTCCCTAGTGTGTGATTTTTGTAAAGTTTAAGTAATTTATAGAACTTTTATCCAATCCCTATTTTTATTTAATTTATGGACAATTTAACCATTCACATTTTAATAAGTGTGCATTTTTTTGTTGTACTTTATTTCTATGAAGTGTCATGTAATGCATTCAAAGACCAGAATTCTTAAGGTTAGAAACTTGCAACATGAGGAAAGCTAACTTTTTTTTTTTTGAGATTGTAGAATTGAAGCCTGGTTAGCATTAAAAAATCCATGGAGAAAATGTTCCATTTCCAGGTTTCCTACAAACGTTTCTAAGACGTGAATGGCAAGTGGGCAAGATGTGAGACGTTTTGCCTGCTTTTCGGGTGCAATTTGCCTGCTTTTCGGGTGCATTATTGCTCATTTAATTGGGAACTAACAACCCCATGAAATTAATTGATCACAACTGAAACTATGCTTGGCTATAAACAGAGAGGGCTGCAGTGGTTTAGTGGTTAAGATGCTGAGCTTGATAACTGGTAGGTAAGCAGGTCAGCAGTTCAAGACCCAAGTGCTGCATGATGTAGTGAGCTTCCATCATCTGTCCCAGCTCCTGCCAACCTAGCAGTTCAAAAGCAACAAATTGAAAGTAGATAATTAGGTACTGCTTTGGCAGGAAAGGTAACAGTGTTCTGTGAGCTCCAGCATTTAGTGATGCCTGCCACATGACCATGAAAATGTCTGCAGATGCAGACAGTGCTGGCTCTTTGGCTGTAAATGGAGATGAACGGTGTCCCCTAGAGTCGGACATGATTAGCTGTCAAGCAAGGGAGACCTTTACGTTTACCATTTGTCACACAAATTGTAAAACACTTATAAAGCAGTTTATTTGCAGCTGAATGCTGTGGTCCAAGCACATGATATTAGGAGAGGGACTACAGCTAAAAGAAAGTGAATCACTGACTTGTTTGGGACAGGCACTAGCAGCTGTCAGGACTGTAGGCCTGTTGAGAGTCCCTAAGAGCTTGTGAGCAGAAGCTCATGCATCCTTACCACGATGCCTCATACAATGTCATTTCCATAGAGATACATTGTACTGTAACAGCACAGACTTCAGGGCAAAGTCAAGAAAACAGACAGGAACCTGACAGAACTTTAAGAAATCATTGTCTAAATGCTAAAAACATTACAAAAACTTGTCAAACAACCCTGATTGTCCAAGAATCTGAAGAATGCTGCAAAAATCCCAGGAATGCTTCTAAAAATTCTTACGAAAAAATCCAAAAGAATCCAAAATCGCGCTCAAAACCACTCCTAAACACTCTTTGTCTCATGCAAAACCCACAAGAGCAATGCACGCATGTGTCCTGCCTTTTATACTGCCAAGGCACAATGCAACCTGGGAAAACCCCAATGCCTCATACAACATCACACGACTTTGCATGAGGCAACTTTTTTCAAGGAATTAGGCGATGTTGTATGAATCCGATGTTGTATGAAGCAGACTTTGTATGAGGTATTACTGTATATTTGATTGAGTAGGAGTCTTGATTCTTCTTTCGTATCCTGATCAGACCCTGGACTGCCAAAATGAAGCCACTTTTTTTTACTTTGTCATTGCCCAAACCTAAGTCCTCATTGGTGCATATCTCTGGTAGCAATCGGCAGACCAGCAAATGGGCCGGACTCTGCATGTCTCCACATTCACAGCATGTGTTGTTGTCCACCAGCAGTCCCCAACAGAGCATGTTGGTCTTGTATTTAGGGACTCCAACCCTCTGCCTATTGAGGGTCCTCCAGGTGACAAAAGGGGAGATTGAGATCTTTAATTATATAATAATAATAATAATAATAATAATAATAATAATAATAATAATAATAATAATAATAATAATAATAATAATAATAATAATAATAATAATAATAATAATAATAATAATAATAATAATAATAATAATAATAATTTATATCCCACCCTTCTGTTGCAAGCACCACTCATGGCAGCTACCAACATAGAAAAAAATAATGTACAATATACTGTATGCAATATACAATACAATAAACACAATGTATAAGTACTCCCAAAACAATATAATATAATACAAAAATACACCCCATACACAATACAATACAAAATATGGATACCAATATGGACTCCCCACAGAGTCCAAAACTCAAAAACGCACATGAGTCCAGGGCTCAACATCAAAAGACTCCTCAAGAGTGTTGTGTATAGAATGTAACTGCTGCAGTATACCTTTAAGATGAATGTAACTACTTCAGGAAAGAATGTATCCTTAAGCAATCTGTAATAGAACACAATGTATTTCAGCTGTATGAGAATGCAAGCTTGCTACCAGAGAGGGAAGCAGCGAGCATTCAGCTCACATGGTACAAATTCTCCAACCATCTCCAGCCACGGGAAACATTCTCGCCACGGACATACCTGGACAAGAAGGGCGTGACTCCAGATGACGTCACACCGACAGTAGCCAATAGGCTACCGTGTAGCCACATTCAAAATGTATAGTACTGTATAAAAGGAACTGTATCACCGCCATTACCTCGTGTTCATACTGTATGCCATGCAATAAAGATGTGTTAAGCCTTGTATGGCTGCTTCCATTGTCTTGATTCCCTGAACACCAAATTGGCGACGAGGATGGGATATGGCTTCCCACGGGATCAAGACACCACCGAGTTTCAACATCAAGCATCCGGAGCAATGGGAATTGTTCGAGATGCAATTTCGGAGTACGCTGGCGGTTGCTGACATCACAGACGAGGGGAAGAAATGTGCCCACCTCATCACGATGCTCGGGTACCCGGCCATGAAGCTCTTGGTGAACCTAATGGCACCGAGGAAGGTAGAGGAGGTTCCGGTAAAGCAACTCCTGGCAGCGTTGCGGGGGCATTTTCAGCCAACTGTCTCCCTCTTCACGGCCCGAGCTGCATTCTTGAGATGGGAACAGAAGCCATGAGAGTCCGTGGCGGACTATGCGGTGGCTCTCCGCCTGGCCGCAGGCCCATGTGATTAGGAAAACCCAGAGATTGCCCTCACGGACCTACAGGCATGAGGCATGCCTACAGGCATGAGGCATGCCTACAGGCATGAGGCATGCCTACCATGTGTCCACAGAAACATCTGCAGACACAGACAGCGTTTGCTCTTCGGCTATGACACAGAGATGAGCACTGAACCCTAGAGTCAGATACGACTGGCTTTTGAGCAAGGGTGACCTTTACCTTTACGTTGTTTGGTGTATGCAAACCAAGACACGGGACACAGCCTCGGGCTGGGTTAACTCAGGTTTATTGCATCGTGGACAGAGGGAACATGAGGTAATGGCGGATCAATAGCTCTTTATATACAGCAGTAATACATTTGAACGTGGTGCCATGGTAGCCCATTGGCTACTGTCTGCGTGACGTCATTGCAGGTCACGCCCTTCTTGTCCAGGTGTAGGTAGTGGCGGGAAAACTTCCCGCGCTGTTGCCTTTGATGAGTTCGGACCAAGAGAGCTTGGACGCTCGCTGCTGCCAGCTGGTGGTCATTAGCTCGCGTCCTATTACAGGGCTTATATGATACAGCTGAAGGTTACATTGTTGCTATAGGCAAGGTTACATTGACTCAGATACATTGCAATCCATGTGTACAGTAAAACCATCAGAACACAACATCCCTCCCCCCTAGGACGAGACAAAGTCTCGAGCCCACCTTAACACACTCCCCCCCCTTATGAGACAAAGTCTCTCAGCCAAGATGGCTTATTTCGAACACGCTGGGGTCTCGGTGCGGGCTGCCTCTCCCCGGGTTTGCTACCTTCTCTTTGTCCCCTGGTCTCCTGTCCTGCAATATGAGAGGGAGACTCGTTAGTGACTTTCCGCGGCTCCGCGGCGCTGTTGGGAGGTGTGCTCTTTCTTAGGGAGGAACCGGGGGCACTGGGGGCTAACGAAAAACCCCTCTTCTCGCTTGGATGGGTGGGGGAACACTCCTGAAAACCCCCCCGGCTCGCCAAATCAAAATCAAAATCACTATCGGGGGCAGCGGTCGCGAACTCCTCTCCCCCTTCCCCGGCCCCTGCTAGAGCTGGCGTATCAAAGGGATATGAGTCGGGGCCGCTGCTTCTGCTTCCTTCCCCCCATGCTTGGGACTGTTGTCCACTGCTGTCTCCCCCTTGGGTTAAGCGGGTGGGGGAGAACCCTAACGCTGAATCCTGTTGCTGAGCTCCACTGACTGGCCCAATCACTCGGTGCCTCAGTTGATCTGCGTGCCTCCTCCAGAGGAGGCCGGTGTTCGTCTCGACCCGGTACGACACTGGCCCCGTCTGTTCTACAACCGTCCCTGGTACCCAGGCTGGCCCTGCGCTGGAATAGTTCCTGCAGTGAACAGGGTCACCGGCAGCGAAACCTTTCGAGACTGCCAACCCCACGTTTTTCCCTTTATCCTCGACTCTCGCTGGGTCTAGCCTGGACAGGAGCGTGGTCAGTTTTCGCCGCATCAAGAGCTCTGCCGGCGAGTAGCCGGACGCCAAAGGGGTCACCCTATACGCTAAGAGGAATTGGCACACTTGGTGATTCAGGTCCCCCGGGCCCATGCGCCGCAGCGCCTCCTTCGTTGTACGCACCAACCGTTCCACTTGGCCATTCGTGGCCGGGTGAAACGGTGCGGACGTGATATGCCGAATGGCGTTTGTCTCCATGAATGCCCCGAACTCAGCGGAGGTGAAACAACTAGCGTTATCGCTGACTAAAGTGTCGGGTAGACCGAACGTGGAAAAGTCTCTCCGTAGCCGGCTAATTGTCGTGGCGGAGGACGTGCTTTTTACCGGGATAACCTCCAGCCACTTGGAGAACGCATCCACGACTAGGAGAAACATGGCTCCTCGGAATGGGCCAGCGAAATCTACGTGCACCCTGGACCATGGTCCCCGTGCTGTGTCCCATTCCCTATGTGGAAGACGGGCCGCCTCAGGGCGGGACCCCTGGCAAGCCTCGCAAGTGCCAACCATGTGCTCAATATCCGTGTCCAGCTGCGGCCACCAGAAGTAACTCCGGGCCAGCGCCTTTGAACGAACTATGCCCGGGTGGCTGACGTGCAGCAGTTCGAGCACCCTCGTCCGCAGGGGCGCAGGGACCACCACCCGTTGGCCCCACAGAAGGCACCCCCTCTCTAGGGACAACTCTAGCTTTTTCCTAAAGAATGGGTCGAACTCCGTACTCGGGGACGAACCCGGCCACCCCTTCTGCACCCACGAGCAAACCTTCGCCAGTGTCCTGTCCTTGCCTGTCGCCCTAGCAATGTCGGCTGGTACTATTGGGGGAGCGTCTAAAACCTCAATTAGTAACACCTGGCGGTCCTTTTCTGCTCTCGCCCGTTGGGCGTCCGACAATGGCAAAGGGGATCTCGAAAGCGCATCAGCATGGCTGATTTCCTTTCCGGGCCTGTACTCCAACTCATGTTGGTACGCGTTGAGGAAAATAGCCCATCGCAGCATCCTCGGGGACAGGATCTGCGGCGTGGGCTTGCTTGCCGTGAAAATCCCTAACAGTGGCTTGTGATCGGTCACGATTTTGAACGGGCGGCCATACAAAAAATCGTGAAATTTTTTGGTCCCCGATACGATTGCTAATGCTTCCCTGTCGGTTTGCGCGTAATTCCGCTCCGCTTGGGACAGGGACCTTGAGTAAAATGCTACCGGGGCCTCCCTTCCGTCCTCCAACACGTGGCAAAGCACCGCCCCCACCCCCACCGGGGATGCATCACAAACTAGGACCACAGGCCGTTTGGGGTCGAAATGCGTCAGGATTGCCTCAGATGTTAGGAGTTGCTTTAGCTCTTTGAACGCCCTCTCGTGCTCATCACCCCACATCCACGGCTCCTCCTTTTTCAGCAACCGATGGAGCGGTTCGGCTACGGACGCCTTCCGCGGGAGGAATGTATGGTAAAAATTTAGGAGCCCCAGGAAAGATTGCAGCTCGGTCTTGGATGTGGGGCGAGGGGCCTTTTTAATGGCTGCTACCTTGGATTTAGACGGCTTAATCCCCTCGGGTGTGATCCGGAACCCTAAAAACTCGACCTCTGTTTCGAAAAAAACACATTTATCCTTCCTCAATCTCAGCCCCGCTTTCTCGAACACGGTCAGTACCTTGTCCAACCTTTTCGCTAGTTCAGCCTCACTCCCCCCTGTTATCAACACGTCGTCAAAATAAGGCAACACCCCCTCCAGGCCCTTTAGGAGGCGTTCCACGAGCGATTGAAAAAGACCGGGTGCCGAGTTCACGCCGAACTGTAACCGCGACACCTGGAACGCTCCCTTATGTGTAACTATCGTTTGTGCCGCGGCCGTGGCGGGGGTCACAGGAAGTTGCTGATAGGCTTGTGCCAAATCGAGCTTGGCGAAACACTTTCCCCCATTTAGCCTGGCCAAAAGGTGGCTTATCACTGGCACCGGGTATGCATTAGGGCGGATCGCCTTGTTAATTGTACACTTATAATCTGCGCAAATGCGCACCTCCCCGTTAGCCTTTAGAGCCGTTACAATTGGAGTTTCCCACTCCGCGGAATCAACAGGAATAAGAATCCCCTGGCCCACCAGTTTGTCCAATTCCGCCTCTATCTTGTCCTTGAGTGCAAACGGCACCCTGCGTGGTTTGAGTCTTATCGGGCGGACCTCCGGGTCTATGTCGAAAGCTACAGGGGGTCCCTTGAACTTTCCGAGTCCTTTCTCAAAAACGGCGGGATGCGCATCGCAAACCGCTTGTATTGGGTCCCCCCCCACGGTATGCACCCCCCCTATGAACAACCCTAAGGGCTGAAACCACTGTGTTCCCAGGAGGCTACAGCTTCCCCCTTTCAGGACAACTAGGGGCAGTTCCGCAGAATGTCTCTTAAAATTGACCCGAAACTTCCCAACCCCCAATACCGGAATGTTGTTTCCCTGTACGTCCCGTAGTGTGGACCTCAACGCTTTAAGCTTTGGCCGCACGTGGGGGTCGATTTTCAGGAACTCTTTCTGGGGAATTATGGAAAAGGAGGACCCCGAGTCAATTTCCATCTTAATAGGGGCCCCTTGTACTAATACCTCAACGAAGTAATGGGACTGTCCCGCGGACACGCTGAACACTGAGGCGTCGTCCTCGCTGCTGTCCGAGACGCGGCCCACGCCGTCCTGCTTCCTCGTGGTCTGGGCGCCATCTTTGGGCCTTGCTGGACGGTCCGGCCTGGCCGCGCGGTCTTGTGATTGCCTCCGGCCCTCTTTCCTCTTTCTGCACGCCTTGGCGATGTGCCCCCGACGGCCGCAGGTGTAACACTCGGCCTTCCTGAACGGGCATCTCGCGCGCTCGTGGGCCGCTCCGCAACCCTCGCAGCGTCGACCGCCCTTCCGGACCTTCTGGACCTCCTCGCCGTCGCTGCCTTCCGTAGACGACTTTGAGGCCCGCCGCGTCGCGTGCACCGACTGTCCGGCCTTCCCGTGCACCGAATTTTCCGCCTTGCCGGCTTTAGGACGCCACTCACGCCACTGATGCATCTCGTCCACTCCGGCATTCGTGGACTCTGCGGCTTCCGCGGCCTCTATGACTTCGGCCAGCGTGGGTGGCGGCTCCTTATTCATCAAGCTGCGCTGCACCTCCTTGTCTTTCAGGCCACATAACACGCCGTCCCTGAGGACCATCTCCAGGATATCGCCCCATTTACAGGGGGCGGCGGCTATCCTCATGGCGGCCACGAATGCCTCAACCGACTCGTCTGGCGCTTGGACTCGCCTCCAAAACGCGCTCCGAGCGGGAAACATTGCCCTCGAGGGGCAGAACCGCTCTCGCAGCAGCTTCATGATGTCGCTCGCCTTAAAGTCGCTCACCTTCTTCGGAGCGATTATGCCCACCAGCGTCCGCTTGGTTTCCATCCCGAGCATTCTGGTGAGGATGGCCCTCTTCCTCTCCTCGTCGTCTTGTTTGACTCTGAGTTCCACCAGTGCCGCCTGGAAGTCCATCTCAAGCAGCTCCCAGTCTTGCGGTTTGGTGATGTTGAACCCGCTCTGTGCCCTGGCTGTTCCGTGGGGATCCATCATCCCACCTTCGTCGCCAATTTGGTGTATGCAAACCAAGACACGGGACACAGCCTCGGGCTGGGTTAACTCAGGTTTATTGCATCGTGGACAGAGGGAACATGAGGTAATGGCGGATCAATAGCTCTTTATATACAGCAGTAATACATTTGAACGTGGTGCCATGGTAGCCCATTGGCTACTGTCTGCGTGACGTCATTGCAGGTCACGCCCTTCTTGTCCAGGTGTAGGTAGTGGCGGGAAAACTTCCCGCGCTGTTGCCTTTGATGAGTTCGGACCAAGAGAGCTTGGACGCTCGCTGCTGCCAGCTGGTGGTCATTAGCTCGCGTCCTATTACAGGGCTTATATGATACAGCTGAAGGTTACATTGTTGCTATAGGCAAGGTTACATTGACTCAGATACATTGCAATCCATGTGTACAGTAAAACCATCAGAACACAACACGTTGAGAGGCAGGGCAGGAGAGTTGTTTCAACAGCTGCATAAAACAAGAGATAAGGACATTGAAGGATCCTCTGCAGCATCTGTGGCATGTTTGTCTTCTTGCCGATGGATGTAAATTTTTACACCTGTAGTGAACGCAGTTTGGATGTCATCATAGAAGAGAAACTACAGTAGCTTCAGGACATGCATCCACACTTTGGCTCACCAGAGATAATGAAATGTTTCTGGATAGGGCAAACTTTTCCCAAAAGAGCAATGAAGGGACAAACATTCAGAGGTGCTTTACTTCAACATATTGCAGGTGACTAGAAGGCTCTAGTGAGGAAGGTGAAGGACCTTGCGATAAAGATGTATTCTCTTATTGCTCCTTCCTGTCAAATGTTGTGGACCAAGAAGTGAGATAAGAGTACAGGAAACAAAGAATTGATTATGCAGTTGTTGTTGTTGGGAAAGGTTTTCCTTCCTGGACCGTGCGCTGCACCTCCATGACAAAAGATGCACAACAAGCGATGGGTTATACCTTGCAGGGGTTGGGGAAAGTTTGTCTTATATGAGTCTTTCCAGTGTGATCAAGAGGGCTTTAAACACTCCCAGTGAGTTGCCATGGCTGAGAGGGGATTCTAACCCTGATTTATAGCCCCTTATTCTATTCACTATACCACAATGGGTATCTTAATTTAGGACCTAGACAATAAGAATTTTATGGCCATAAATGTCTTTTCTCTCTTTTTGGATTGTCACACAGTTTAATGAATGCGGAAGGCAGAGGAATATTTTGTTTAAGTTTTGAATTCCAGCAAAAGAAGCACGGAGATTACCTGGATTAGTTTGTCAAGCCTTCAAATAAACAAAGTTTTTAAAAAGTGGTTATTATGGTGAAATGCTTACATTTTTACAGTGTAATTCTGTACATATCTTTCCAGATGTAGGTACCACTGAGTTCAATGAGATAAGTGTATATGGGACTTCAGGCTAAATTAGCCTGACACTAGCTTACATCTTGCACCACTCTAGGTGCATACTTATGTAAATGTTTCCCCAAAGTCATATACCATCCCAATGAGTTAAGTAAATCAAAAGCTTTTTTTCCAGTCGATCTTGAGAATTTCCTTTTGAAACAATCAAGTGGTTGTCTTTGGTGCACAACAGTCTGCATGAACATAGTCTGCTTGAGGATACAATCTGATGGCTGCTGATTGTTCTTTTTTTTTGCACTTTTATTCACATCTGGTCTTCATTGAGTAGTCTTAACTGAAATCTATTTTAGTTATTGTAAAGTACCGATTCATCCAGATTCAGCTTTCTTTCCCCCTTCTTCTCCCTCCCTCTACATCAGCAGCTACAGTCAATCTCTGGAATGCATCTGTGAGCTAGAGTAGTTAGCCATTTCTCTAAATCAGGGGTTCGCAACCTATGGCCTGTGGTCCGGACCCATGGCACCATTTCATGTGGCCCACTGCCCTTGCCACTGCCCCTGCCCCCAGAAGTGGTGGAAGCTGCGAAAACTGCAAAAAAGTGCTGTAAATGTACCCATGGCTGTCGTAAACACATTTATGACAGCCATGGATACATTTTATGGCAACATTTAGGGGTGGGGGCATGTGTCTGGCTCTGCTCTAAATAATAATTGAAATGAATTGCCACCCTTTTCTCAGGAGCTATCTAGAGGAGTTCTGTTTGTTATAATTGATTGTTCATTTCACCAATTATGAGTAGTTGAAGGGGATGCAGCTAGATGTTCTTGGACTTCAATTCCCAGAAGCCCAAGCCCCCTTTAATCCACAAGAAAGGGTTTACTGCGATTCATCCAGCTCACGCCACCCTTGTCGCTCCCGGAAGCGGAAGTAAAACGCGCCCGTATGGATGCGTTTTACTTCTGCTTCCGGGAGTGACGAGGGCGGCGTGGGCCGGATGAATCACAGTAAACTCCTTAGTGTGGATTCATGGGAGCTTGGGCTTCTGGGAATTGAAGTCCAAGAACATTGGAGTGCCAAGGCTCGCCATCACGGCTCTAGGTTATGAAATTATTTTTCTCAACCTCGTCAGCAATGCTCTTTTTTGTCTCAAAATAGTAGTTTATTAAGTCTGTCCTTTAAAAAGTGGTTTGCCAAGTTGTCTTTATTGACTGTTCACAGATAATTGAAATTGCCTGTATCATGCAGGTACTGTATTGGAGCCATCTGTTACCTGAGATTTAGTTTGGCAACTTGCCATTAGTTTCATATCAGTAAATAGCATGTGTGTGGACCAGAAAGAACCTTTCATTTTTATTTCCAACTTGTAGCCATGTGTGTGTGTGTGTGTGTGTGTGTGTGTGTGTGTGTGTGTGTGTGTGTGTGTGTGTGTGTGTGTGAAAGAGAGAGAGAGAGAGAACAGCATTAGTTTAAACGTGATGTTGATTAACACAGTTTATGGCAGATTACCACATGGCACTTGCAAAACAAAATACATTTCATTCAGATTTAATAGATCTGAGTTACTCTCTGTTCCTTCATGGCCAATGCTTGAGAAAAAGTGATTGGCTTAAAGCAGAAGAGCAAGTAGTTTTCCTGCTTTCCTTAGGTTAGTTGCTAATATGCGGGCAAAGTAATTTAATTTTGTCATTATTAAAAACAACAGAAAATATTTATATTATTATTAAACTGATTCTAAAAGGTGTATAAATAACTACTCTTTACTCTTGCAGGAAGAGGGGCAAAGATATAAACAGACAAAGGTGTTAAGATCAGGCCTGAGACAGACACAAAAGTCACAATAGTGCAGACCTGGTTTTATCTTGTCTTTTGCATATCAAATGAGTTCTTTTACCTGCTTCCTGGCATGTACACAAAAAGCTACTTTATATATAAAATTTGAAAAGTTGTGTTACATAGTCTAAGAACATAGTCTAAGACACAACCTTTATGGGATTGTGATAATTGTTCTGATTTTTTTATTTGTATATTGAATTTTGTAATGCATATTGATTCTGTGCTGTGCTGCTTTGTTAGTTGGAATTTTTGTGATATATTTTAGGACGCTGTTGTTTATAGACTAGTCTTTTTGCATTGATTGTATATTTAATTCTGCAGTTGTTGATTTGTAATTGTATACTATTGTGTTTTGTGTGTTTATATTGTTTTCTCTTGTTAGGTAAAGGTAAAGGTTTCCCTTGCTTGAAAGCCAGTCGTATCCGACTCTAGGGTGCAGTGCTCATCTCTGTTTCTAAGCCGAAGAGCCAGCGCTGTCTGCTTCTGCAGACGTTTCCGTGGTCATGTGGCAGGCATGACTAGACACCGGAGCGCACGGAACGCTGTTACCTTCCCACCGAAGTGGTCCCTATTTATCTACTTGCAATTTCTTGCTTTCGAACTGCTAGGTTGGCAGGAGCTGGGATGAAGACGGGAGCTCATTTCCGTCCTGCAGTACTCGGGAATCGAACTGCTGACCTTCCGCTTCCCAGTCAGCGTCTTAGCGACTTGAGCCACTGCAGTTATATTGTATTTAATTTACTTGTTGTAAGCCGCCCTGAGTTGGCCCTGGCTAAGTAGGGCGGGATATAAATCGAATAAATGAATGAATGAATGAACATAGAGAAAAGGGCAGTGTGTACTTTGTCCATAATTATTTGCTTCAAATATTACTTTTGAGGGTTCCTGGAAGATTTAATAATTAGCTATGTGAAGCATGTTGGCTAAATCCTTTATTCTTGCTTGATGAGGAATTCTCAGTCCCTCCAGATGACAGTGAGCAATTTCTGTAATCTGCGTAAACTGTCTCTATTTAAAATAGGACCTTTCCCTGTGAGATTCCCAGAAATGCCTGGTGTTAAGGAGATCTTCACATTTCCCCCAAAATCTAGCTGTTATTCAACCTTAGGGTCCATTATTGTGCCATCATTCTCTGCTATGTTGTATGTTTGAAATTATGTCTTTGTGAGTGGTGGTCTACTTGTCTCTCCCAAATTTGATTTTATCATCTAGAAATTGCCATGAAATTGTTTTCTCAACAAATAGTGTTGGTTTGCATCTGAAAGATTCCAGGAGCCACACTTCACCATTTTATTAGGTTGTATTATAGTTATTTAACACCCACACTACATTGTTTAACCAAAAAAAAAATGCCACTATTTCAAAACCAGAAATGAATTACTTGCCACTTCTGGTTTCACCATTCATTCTCCTCTTCTTTGCATTTTGGACAATCCATGTGTCTCTTGGAAGACCTGAAGGGCAGAAATTCCAGCCTGACAAAGTTGTATACCCTCGATGTGAATGAACCGGGCCATGGCATGAAAACCTAAGGTTCACTCTTCTCCCTTGTGATTTTGTAAATCTATGCACCTTGCTACTGATATTTAAGCTCTTCATGGTAGATTCAACAATGAAATTGTACAAAGGGCTAGAATGCCCTTAACAAATATACTGTGTAGGTTGATTGTTCAGTCAGATCAATTTCTCCAAGTAATAAATTATGTAGTTAGAAAGACATGACAGGCTACATTGTGCTTGACTGTTCCCTCATTGGTTATTAAATGGTCCCAATGGTTCGTATCTGTATTCCATCTGGTAATAGTTTGGCGAAGACATTGTACTTAGTCTCAGATGCTGTGAAACAAAATTACCTTGTCATCATAATCTTGATTCCTTCCGCTCCTAAATTTACAAAAAACATTGCAGCAGATGATGTTTTATGCATCTGTTGTGAATATCCAGTTCAACCAAAATCTGTTTGGTGTTTTCGTGATAATCATTATTATTTATACATTCACACCTGGCTAATAGCTGGATTTCAAATTTCCCAAAATGTACAATCAAGTCTGTGTTCCTTAGTACCACTATTCCTAGGTGTGAGCAGACACTGAATTCCCTTTTTAGTGTTACAAACAACATAGTCTCAGATCTGGCTTTTAAAGAACATTTAAAAGCACTTTTGAGTTAAAGTTCCAGAATGCCTCCAAATTTAGAATTTTTCAATTTATATACAGTAGACCCTCACATAATGATTTTACTTGGTTCCCCAAGTAGAGTTGCTATGCGATTTTTGTTGTTATGCAGGTTTCTATGGAGTTTCCCATGTAACGACATTTTTAGCATCATTATCCGGTTATTTTAGCGTTGTTGTCCAGACAACGACACTAAAAATGTTGTTATGCGGGGGAACACGCGGTGCATAACGACACATTGTTAAGCAAAAATGATGCTATCTGAATGCGTTGTTATGTGAGGGTTGACAGTATCATTCTCTTGGTAAATCCAAAATGGCAATGGAGGCACTATTTTATTTTTTATCTTTTTAAAATGTAGAAACAGAATTGATCACTAGAGGAAGAGTATTTCCCTGCATTTTTGGCATTATAATAACTAGGTTTTTTTTGGCATTGTGATAATAACACACAATGGAACTAATTAGTTTGGTAACATACTTGAGCAACTCCTATCAGACTGCTTTATCTCCTCTTATTCCTGTTTTTATTGTTTCCTTTATGCTACCTCCTGAGCCTGCAACTCCTACACTATATTCTCATTTGAGTGATTAGGTTTTGTCTTCCTAGGATTAAATTCTTCAGCTCTGTTGTGGGAGTATGCAAGCTATCCAACAGTGCAAAAGGACTTGTACTATTATATTGTGCATTCCACTGCTTAGTAAAAACTGACCTGATGACTTTGCTATCACTTTGTGGCCCCTTAGGCATAAATAGTTAATTATTGCTTTTTAATGTAGGATTTAGGCATGGCACACAAGCTCTAAGGAGCCACTGTTACATGTTTGGAGTTGAACATGTGCAAGGGAGTGCATAGGATTTATTTTATGAGTTAACAGACAGTCTGCCCCATCATGTTTCTTGAAAACAGTAAATTCCATACTAGGAATGTTAATCATTGCTTACTTTGTTCTTACAGATGAATGAAAAATTGAAAAACTAAAAAAAGGGAAAAATCCTGAGAGCTTCTTGTAATCTCACTCAATTTGTCCCAAATGAATGCAATTACCAGAAGCTATGAGTATTTTTGGTGTGTTTCTGAAGTTCTATTTCCAAAACAACAACAAAAGGACTACACAACAGAGTTTTTTGTGCAAAAAACAACACAAAACTCCCTTGTTTCTTGTGCAAAAACCATTATGAAAAGTACAAGGATTTTTTAACCGCCTTCCCCTCCACCCCCATTGCAAGGAGGGAGAATCCCTAGTTTTTTGTTACTGAGTGGCAGCAAAAAATATTTTGCAGTAGTTGTCTACTTCTTTTACAGGTTGTCTTGATTTGTCAGGACATCTCCTTTTGCATTGAGGAAAATTGCAAGTGTTAATCCACACAATAGGGAAAAGATGTCCGGAATTACCTAAGTACAGTATTTGGCTTTGTCTTTTCACTAAAGAGGAGCATATTGCAAAAATCAAACAAACAGCATTTTCTGCATCCCAGTAGCTTCAATGTATACATCACACTTGGATTTCAGTGGCATTATTCCACATTCATATGCTTACCTCATGGAGATTACAAGTCTCCAGCACCTCAATTTTTACATTCTGTACAGTCCTTGATCTGACACTAGGGTGCAGTGCTCACCTCCATTTACAGCCAAAAAGCCAGCACTATCTTCATCTGGAGACGTAACCGTGGTCATGTGGCAGGCATGACTAGACAATGGAGTGCATGGAACATTGTTTGCCTTCCCACCAAAGTAGTACGACTAGCTTTTGAGCAAGGATGACCTTTTGCAGTCCTTGATAATGTTGCTGGCACAACATGTCGATCTACTAGTAATCATTGTAATGAACAAAATGAAGATTATACTGGTCACTTCTGCCTTTAGCTCCTGCCAACCTAGCAGTTCAAAAGCAAGAAATTGCAAGTAGATAAATAGGGACCACTTTGGTGGGGAGGTAACAGCATTCCGTGCGCTCCCGAGTCTAGTCATGCCTGCCACATGACCACGGAAACGTCTGCAGAAGCAGACAATGCTGGCTCTTCGGCTTTGAAACAGGGATGAGCACTGAACCCTAGAGTCAGATACGACTGGCTTTTGAGTAAGGGAAATCTTTACCTTTACTCTGCCTTTAGGGTGGCTGCATTGTTGTACCCATGAACAATTTCTAAGATCATTAGCCAGAATTGTACAGGCCTATTGAAATTTCAGTTATGTGCCCTTAGTGGCAGAAGTTGGCTTTATTGCCTGTAGACTGCTTTTCTTTTGGTAAACCTGTGGGTTATATGCATGTGTACAGTCATATGCATGTGTTTAACAGCCTTGTTTGAAAATGTATGTAGATATCTACTGTGATGTCAGTTTGAATGAAAATGCAGATAAAGCATTTTTGTAGCCAAAATGAGTCAAGCTAATTTCTCCCACAGAGCTTAAGATAGGTCTTTTATTTATTAAAACCAGGGGGGAAAGTTTGGAAGAAGAGAGGACTTCCAAATCAGCTCTCCCACCAGAATGTGAAAGTAAGAGTGCTTTTCCTTAAGGCTTGTTTTATAGGAACCGTATGCACAACTTTCACTTTCTAGAAAGTGGTTTTCTCTTGAACACACATCAGAACCATTCATCACACCATAATTGCAAGTTGTCAGTCAGAGCCGCACCCTTTGTTCATGGCAGGCTGCCAACACATCTGTCAGAAGCACTCATAAGCTTCCGTGTGTTATTGTAATCCCCTACAAAAGGAACAAGTCTGTTCAGCCAGACCACGTTTTCCAAAACGAATAATGACTTATATAAGCACCGACCCTGGCAGAGCGATTGCAACTTTATCCTATGAAAAAGGAGCTTTCTACTGAAAGGAATGGGTCTTAATGACAATACACAGTGTGGGTCTCAGATGTAAAAAAAGCCATTTCTATTTTGAGGTGTTATTTTGTACACTGTATGTTGCATTATATTCATTAAAAAGTTCATTTAAAAATCTTATTGTAATTATTCAGTTGTGTTCCAGCCTTTAATGCAGGGGTTCCCAACCTTTTTACACCACAGGCCTGACAGTTGAGTGGGCATGGCCATGCCACTGGAAGCGGAAGCAGGCACATTTATGGCTGTTGTAAATGCACCCACTTCTGCGTTTATGACAGCTGTGGGTGCATTTATGCATGCACGAGCACATTTTATGGCTGACGTAAACATGTCTGCTTCTGCTACCGGGGTGGCGGCGGGCTGGATGAAACGGTGCTGTGGGCAAGGGCTGGCCCATAGCCATAGGTTGGGAACCCCTGCTTTAACACATACACATTTGTGTTCATTTGTAACACACTATGAATATTTTGGCCTTCCCTCCCCACCTGTGAACTTTTCTATCCAAAGATGTGTATTGTCTTTCTATGAATAAGGTTGTCTTTGTTTTGGAATGATGGTTAGGTCAACCTTGCTCGAAAGCAGGTCATGTCTGACTCTGGGGTGTGGTGCCCTCAGTTGACAGCCAAAGAACCAGCACTGTCTGTGTCTACAGACGGCCTGCTTGAATCCAATGGCTTTAAAAACTCCCATTATTTACTTATTTAAAATCTTTACATACCTGTCAAGCGTGGCTCTGGACAATACGTGTCCTGCGCAGAACCGTTCTGCACAGGTCCCTTCTATGCATGCATAGAATCCTTCTATGCATCCCCTTATGTGCAGAACCCTTCTATGCATGCATAGAAGGGACTTGCGCAGAAGCGGATGTGCAGTAAGTACTTTCCCCCTGTTGCCAAATTACAGGATGGCAGCGGCTCCAGGTGGGAAAGGAGCAAAAGCATCACAAAATTATGGGAAATCCCGGCCAATACAGGATACTGGACAGGTATGTCTTTATACCACACCTTTCTCCTATAAAGGACCCAAGGTAGCTTACAGTGTTAATAAATAAATAGTCATAAAAGCTAAGAAGAAGAAATTATTACAATATTAAAAAGAAGCTAATATATTAAAAGCTAGTAGATAAAAATAGTATTAGCAAACAACAAAAATACATCAGTCCCATTTAAAGAACCTCCTCTTAGACAGCTGTTCATTATGAGCATGAGAGCTTATGGAAGGATAGCAAAGACAGGGCTTTATTGTCCCTAACAAACACAGCTATGATTATGGTAAGACCAAGAGAAATACTTGTTCTGCAGTTAGTGGATATATGATTCCAGTGTTAATAGAAGAATACTGAATGTGATGAGGAAGGAGGGCCACAGACACACTATGTGCTTTTTGCACAAAGCTTATTGTAGCCAATCCTTTATCTCTACATTCACTGATTCACTTAGAAGTCAGAATCTAAAGGTGTTCTCCTACTGGAGCATACAGAATGGAAGGCACTCTAGAACAGGGGTTCCCAACCTATGCCCTACAGGCTGGCCCCGGCCCACGGCACCATTTCATGTGGCCTGCGCCGCCACCACTGCACCCAGAAGTGGAAGCAGACATGTTTATGTCAGCCATAAAATGCACCTGCACATGAGTAAACGTGCCCATGGCTGTCGTAAATGCAGAAATTGGTGCATTTATGCTTCTGGGGACATGGTCCAGCCTGCTCAGCTGTCTGGGGGGCTTGATTAGGCCGACAGCGTGAAAAGGTTGGGAACCCATACTCTAGAACCTTAAACTATTAGATTGTGATGAATTTTGAATGTATTTTAAGAAACATGAGGAGGAGAAGGAATCCAGAACTCCTTCAGCCAACTGTGCACACTAAAACTTTGATCTGGAGGGCTTGGAAATCCTCTGGACTAGGTTTTTTGGGTACCATTGAAGGATGGGAAGGAAAATAAAACAGTACAAAAATGTGCCTAGTGCCTGCCAACACAATCTTGCTACTCACTTCTCCTATGTGATTGGTGTGCACATAGTTCGTGTTTGCAATGAGCTTTGGCAGCTGTTCAGATTTTGCAGTTTTGTCATAATAGAAAACATGCTGTTTAGGGATACAGCATGGTGGGCAATAGGGAAAAGGTTTATCATACCTATTGCCCATTAGTGCTCTTGAGTTGGCTCATACGTGTGACATTGACAAACAAGGTGACATTCTACTATTTCTGTTTATCTGTGCTGCCCCAGACCTGTATTTTGTGTTTGTGAATGTGTTCGCATGAACGTAGGGAGAAGACTTATAGTGGTGGAACGACATGAAGGGGGCAAGATTTCTCACTCATGTTGGTCTGTGAAAATTGTTGAATTATAGTATTGAGGATTCCAGGGACATCTAGTTGTGTGTATTTGTTTGCAGACAGTCAAATGTATGCAACGATGTTTAAAACATTGACGAAGAGTATGTGCCTGCTGTATCTGAAAACAAGTAAAGGAAGCATGAATTGCCAATTGGCACAGCCATCAGTGAATTATCTGTTCTTTCCACAAAAGGAAGATAAATGTCATAACAAATCAACTACCATATACAATATATACACACACGACATCTTCCTTTATTTATTTTCAGCTTTTACAATATATCAGACAGCAGGCTAAGAGAAAGTGTGTCTACCTGCAGTATCTATCTTAAGAGTATTCTAAAATTTAAATGAGGCTATATTTTGAAACAGAATAAAAACTTTGTATTGCCTTCTGTTCTACTCTAAAGGCTTTTAAAGATTTTCCAGTCTCTTTCTTATACTTCAGCAGGGGAAGCTATGGTATCCATAGCATTAGAATGAATAAATCAAGCAGTTAGGGAGCCTGAAGCTTTAAGAAAGTAGGTGTAACTGAGCCAATTAGAGCCAAAGTATTTAAGGAAGATAATCCATTCATCTTTCTCTCTTTGCTGATTGAAACTCCACCCACTTTTCTTCCCTTGTTCCACTGTTGTTGGGCTAGCTGGTTGCCTTCTTGGAGTAGAATGAGACCTCTTCACTTTTAAACTGTTGATTTTCTCCTTTCTTTCCTTTCGGTCTGTTCTATTTATTTATTTATTTATTTATTGAATTTATATACCACCCATCTAGGGGACTGCCGTGGCTCAAGTGGCTAAAAAAAAGCATGCTGTCTCTTTCGCACCTATCCATTGCAAGAGACATAGGTGAATATCTAGATCTGTCTGATTAGGTTTAAGCCTAGGTGTTAACTTTGTGTTAATCCATTAACACTTTGTGTTAATCCATTTCAGTAAACCTATAGGAAATGCACTTAGTGGTCTTTTTCTATACCCATACTTTCTGTGGGCACGCACTCTGCCCCTCTAACCAGCAGTCCAATGGGAGCGCTTCCTTCTTCCTCCCAGCAGAGCCCTATTCTCTTTATGGCTGGGTAGGGACTTACGGGCTACCCTGTAGAATTTGGCAAAGAGAGTTGGAGCAGGACCACTGAAGATCATTCACTTTGGATTTGTGAGAAGGAGGGCTGTCACATTGCCCAAACAATTCAGAGTTTTCAAAGCTAAGATGGAGGCTTTGAATTGGGCCTAGTGATTGTTTGGGAGCAAGGGCAGGTGACCAAGCACAGGGAAAACCTGGGCAAAACCCCCAGTCTCAGTTAATCTTGTAGCCCTTCTCTGCACCGGCTGTCCTTTTTGGATCATTTGTATAAGAAGCTCCATGTGATACAAACTTCAGTGTGTGTTTCAGTGGGAGAAGTCATACCAGGTTCTGTCCAAAATGAGTTTTTGTTCAAGTTTCCTATGGTACTGTTTCTGCATCTCAAAGTCCATATTATGCAAGGCTGAAATTAGTGTCAACAGTATCAAAGCAGGATAAAAAGCCTTGCTGTCCAGTCCCCAGTCCATCCGTCCCCCCTCCCACCACACCATCCTCATTTGATGGTATATTTTTGTTCTGTTTTGCCCCCATGAGCTTCGGTGCAGTACTGCACTGATGCCTGTTGATCCCTGTACTTTCTGGCTGGGTGATGTTTGAATTGGTTTCTTTACAGCTGATTTTTTGTTGTTGGGCTGGTCAGTTTCTTCCCCTCCATGCCTCACTGCCGCTTCCGTTTAGTTTTCCTGGGATATCTGCTATTCTTTTATTTTTTATTTATTTATTACATTTTTATACTGTCCATCTGTGATATTTCCCACTTTGAGAATTAAATAAACAATTAAATATACAATAGCAACATAATACAACAAAAAACAAAGTAAATACCTGATGTTTTAGGGCAAGCAAACACAAATCTAACCATTTTACATATTGGCAAAGGTATGATATTCATAAAGACTTCCTTGATGAGGAAAGTTTCTTTCATTCTGTGTTTTAATAGAATTGGAATAGGAATAGCAATAGCCATTACACCTACTGTATATACCGGCCCATTGGACTTAGTGCACTCTCTGGGTGGTCAATAAGTAATTAACATTCTGCCCCAACATGCTGGGAACTCATTTTATCAACCTCAGAAGGATTAAAGGCTAAGTAAATCTTGATCTATGGTCAGGATTGAACTCACAAGGTTTTGGCTGCAGTAAAGCAGTTTAACCACTGTGCCACCAGGACTCTTTTGCACTGTAGCAGTGATGGCAAATCTTGGCACTCCAGCTAGTCTTGAACTTCAATTCCCAGAAGCCCTGATCAGCAGGAGTGCTGACTTGGGCTTCTGGTAACTGAAGTCCAAAAACACTGAGAGTGTCAAGGTTTGCCATCACGGCACTATAACACATGCACACAGGCACGCGCATGCACACACATGCACGCATGCACACACACACAAAAATTTTTTTAGAGGGCTGTTCCTGTATGAATATTGGCTGGGAAGAACAAGATAAAAAGAAAATGAGAATGAAGTGGGTAAAGAGCATAGAAGATAGCAGCTGTTTTTGCATTATTCTACATTTTTCATAGTTATACTTTTGCACTATGGCAGAAGAGTAAACATGAAAAATATGTAAAAGGATTTTTGAAAATGAAGATTTGGGGAGGCTGTGCAGGCAAAACAAGGAAAGAAGGGAAGAAAGGAGTATGGAAGAAGGCAGAGAAGCAAGGCAAAAGCAGGCAGACATCTGTCATTGGAAGTGGGATACTCATGCCACCCCCTACCTCACTACCTTGCCCCAACCCCCCACCCCCTAACTCCCACCTCACATATCCTTCTTTGCCACCTGGGTCTCTTCCCCCAGCACGGCCTTCTGCGGCGGGAGGCGCACTGGCCTGTCCTTTGTCCCTACGGGCAACATGGCCTCGACGCCCGCAGGGTCAAAGGAGACACTGGTGCACCTCCCAACGAAGAAGGCCGCGCTGGGGGGGGGAAGACCCAACTGACAAAGAAGGGTGCGTGAGGTGGGGGTTAGGGGGAGGGAAGCATGGGCCAGGCACCCCCACCCAAACCACCCCTAACCAAAGACACACAAATAAAAACTGCCCGGCAAGGACGGGCAAACTATGCTAGTATAATATATATATAAAGCACAACACAGAGTAGCCAGAGAAAAATAGAGGACAACCACATAATATGGATGCACCCTCAGAAGTACCAGATTCTTTTAAAAGATAGTCATGCTTTATATTTGAATACCTTGGATTGTACAATGTTGCTCACAATATGCTACATGTACCTTAATAGTAAACTTCTTTTTCTTCATTCATATACTGTAATGTTTTGGCATTTGAAAATATGTCTGTTTTGGAAGAGGTGAAGGGATAATTTTTTCCCTAGTAAGAACTCAATTTCTGCATTGAGGAGACCTTGGGAAACCGTAAACAAAGAGGAGATTGTGGCAATTGTTTTCATCCTTTCTTATCATCATTTGAAGTAATTTCAAATCAAGAGCTCATTATGTCGTCCTTTGTATGTTTCAGTGTACAAAAGGAAACACTTGGCAGGCTCCCCCGCTTTAGACATTCTCTTTCACAGCAAGTGTGTTTTTACACATTAAAGTCATTATTTGTGGGAGATGGGTGGTAGGTTTCATGGAAATTTTAATACAATGATTATGTCCCTCATTATCAGAGGGTTTATTTATAACTTTACTCAGTGCCATATCTCACAGGGAAGCATGATGAAGTGGGCGGGTGAGTGGGAACTGATCTGTCTTGTGATTTCTCCCTTCCAAATCTGAAAAGCACAACTACCACAATTCCATTCTGTTATAATTCTGCATTAACCTTCTACCAGCCTTAGAACCTAACTGTATGATAGAAATATTTGAAATCAGGTTCCATAATGATCTGGCTATTGGATTGTAGAATAATTTGAAGGAGCAAAAAGAGTCCACAAATATTAGTATGATATTTGACATAATAATGCCAAAAATAGTTGACTGGATAGCTCAGTGGTTTTAGTATCTGACTGCAGAGGCAGAAGTTTGGAATTTGATTCCCTGCTATGCCTCCTTGGAGAAGAGACAGCCCGTATGGAGCTGGGCCAGATGTAAAGTTCCAGGTGCTCTCGGAAGAATGGAATGGCAAACCACTTCTGTACATTCTCTACCTAGAAAACCCTGGAAAGGGAAACCATAAGTCACAATTGACTTGATGGCACACAATTATTATTAATACGAAGAACAGGATTATGGGGGAAATAATTGGTTTTTTTTAAAAGACAGGCTAAGGTTCAAATTATCTTCTTGTTGATCCTCTGCTGAAGAAAAAAGTCAATTTTTGTAAAAATAAATCATGGCAAAGTGTTATGATCCCTGTACAAATATGCGTATTACAGCCTTTGCCATTGTGGTGGATTATTGTTTTAATTTTATGTTGTGAACCACCCAGAGTGGGGAACTTTGGTTCAAGGAAGGAAGGGAGGGGAGGGGAGGGGAGGGGAGGGGAAGGAAAGGAAGATGTCCTTCTGCTGGTAACGATGGAAATCCTTCCTTATTTTATTCTTGCAAGTGAGAACAAAAAAATTGGGAGGTTTTATTATTATTATTTCTCCCCTGGGTGAGATGTGGAGTTTTTCTTCAGGAAAATCTTGTGTTTTACACAAAAATGGAAAGATTTTTTCTTTTGTAAAATACAAATTATTATTTTTATTACAAAAAACAGCTTTTTTTAAAACTAATGTTGCTGGCAATAAAAAGACAAGGGTAGCATGGTAATAATATCCAAGTAAGCAGATATATTGAGTTGGATCCAGATGTAAGTATGCATAGATCAAATCTGAGGAAAACAGCAAAACTTATTCATATCAAAGTAACTCCTTACTTGTCTCATTGCAAAGGAGAGTTATCCTACACCAGTGATGGCAAACCTTTTAGAGACCAAGTGCCCAGACAGCTCCGAGTGCCACCTCTGGCATGTGTGCCATAGGTTCGCCACCACTGTCCTACACTAACATGTGCATAGCTGTCAAGTATCCCTTATTGGCCAGGAAAACTCCTTATTTTACCCTCTTTCCTGTCATCATCCCTTATTAATTAGACTGCAAAGCCCTATTGCCGCCATTGGAGGGCAGCACAGGATAAGCATAGCTGTCAAGTATCCCTTATTTGCTGGGAAATTTCTCTTATTTCCAAATCCAAAACTTGACAGGTATGCATGTGTAAGAAGTATGAGGTCATTTTCACTGAGGGGAATCCATGCACCAGCCCATGCACTTTTTATGATTGTGTAGATTTTGATAACAACTTAGCATGTAATGATGGACTGGTGCCTTAGCCATTGTTACATGAATACGTACGTAAGAAAACTAATATAATATGGCTATATATGTAGTTTAGAAAAGTTACTTTTTGGATTACAGTTTTTAGTGTTCCCAAGGCAATATAGCCACTAGTTGAAAAAACTAACTTTCACATGTAGGGTTTTCCTAACATTTGATTCTTCATCAAGTCGAGCTTTCTTTTAAATAACATCAAGACACAAGACAAATGGCATCAAAGCACTAAACATCGGCCCTTTATTTTAAATGTGAGATGCTATAATCCCATTGGCTTGCATGCTTTAAGTAGCTAGTAAGAATTATTAGAGAGAAGAGCAATTAGATGTATAGTACTCCTTGAAAATGTCACTTCACATAGTCATCTGCTGGAGAACTGCTAGTAAATTGTGTTGCATTTTATCTAAGCATTAGTGATTGCTGCTGTATGAATTCTGAGACTACCTTTCACTGGCATTTCAGGTAACTCTGGGAATTAAATAAAAGGTGTATACTCTTTGAAAGAAAATAGTGGTTATGTGAAATATGCTGTCTGGCATCATTGTAATGCACAGAGTTGAGGGAGTTGTGTTTCAAGAAAGAAAGGCAATCTAATACACAAATTCATTTCATAATGGTAGGAAAAAAGAGAAGAATAAAACATACATGTGTTTTTGACAGGTTGAAAATATAGTTTTATCTTGTGAATATGCCAAGACATCACATCTAAGCAGTTGTGTTGACATTTTGGAAAGCAGCCTTTGACATACCAAGTGGATTTTGCCTGGAACAGTGCTCATGGAATTAACATTGTCAGGGAGTAAACCATACAATTCAGTGTCCAAATAGTTTTGCAGCAATGCAAATGTATTTTCTCAGGCACTAAATATATTTCTACACTGTGATCCTGCCTGTTTTAGTTGAGCAGTCATTAGCATGTTTATAATGGATCTAATTTAAAATGACATTTTCTGAATTTTATTCTCAAGTCATTAACAAATTGTTCATATTGAATGAACAAAGGAAATAGATTGCATTGGATATTTAGTAATTTATCTGAAAGAAGAAGGGAAGGTTATTTGTCTGAAAGTTTTTCTCCATTTGGAAAAGTCTTTCTTTTTTCCTTTTTCTTTCTTTCTTCCTTCCCTCCTTCCTTTCTGTCTGTCTGTCTGTCTTTCTCACCTACTGCACAATGTATTCTTCATTCTCACCCCTCTTATGGAAGTAAGAAAGGGAGGAAACCTGGAGGAGTTAAAAAATGAAAAATTAGGAACAGGACAAGATTGACCACTCCCAGAGGGAGTGTGGAGCAGAATTTGAGCTGGCACAAGATTATCTAAAACAGTTGGCGCATTCCTGGATGATCAAGTGCCTGAGAAGCCTAGCTCTCTCTCACAGAGCATCTGTGTTGATGTTTATAACTGTGCCTTGCTCTATGGGAAAAGCATGCTTTCTCTTCTTTCTCGGCTAAAAATAAAAAGGAATATAGCATTGTATGAGCTATTTTAGGGGAACAAAAACATTTGAAAGGTGAAAGGTTTTGTTTCTTAATAAATAAGTTAAAGAAATAAAAGGTCAGGACTGAATATTGGGCTTTCCCTGTATGTGGAGATGGAAAAAGAATAGGGGAGGGCACAGAGGCAGCGTGTGGTATTTTATCTATGTGCATTGAAGTTTTCACAAGGGATTTAGTTTTTTTTCCAGCAAACCATTCTGGGATGGCTCAGTACAGATTGCAAGCTCTTTTCCCAGTCAAGCTGAGAAATACTGGCAGCAATCAGTGTGTCGATTTGGAAAGGCAAGAGTTTCAAGTCAACACTAGTGATAGTTTGGGAATATAGAGTACAGAGTAAAATGAGTGCATTTAAAATCCCTAATTATTGGTGTGTGTGTGTGTGTGTGTGTGTGTGTGTGTGTGTGTGTGTGTGTGCGTGCGTGCGTGCGTGCGTGTGCGTGCGTGCGTGCGCGTGCGTGTTGAATTAAAAGTTTGAAGAGAACTCTCAGAGTGCTGGTTCTAGTTTTTTCATATTGTGGAAAAAAATTTTTTACTAGAGAGGGGGAAATGTATCTCTGTGTTTATTGTCTCTGCAGTAAGATTAAAACAACCAGATTTAGTGATTGATGGAGAACGCTCTGCTACCTTGCAGCCCTGTGCTTTGCAATGCAATTGCTTGAGCTGCAGGGATTGGACAGTTGTCTCAATGACTGGTGCTGACTTGCCATTCCCAATTCTTGGAACAGTAGCAGATGCCCCAATGTAGAGCAGCAAACATGAGACACCTTGGGGATTGTCCTGGAGTTCTTATGCCTGCTTTAACCTTCACCACCTGTGGGGAAAAAATAAAAAAATCATCATGATTCAATTTTAAAAAAATGTAAAATTACCTTCACTGTTATTGAGGAAAAGTCATGGATAGTGCTTGACTTTAAACACTTGTTTACAACAGGCGAACACCCCTTGTAAGAGTGAAATTTCCATGATGAAGGGAATTTATTACAGCTATCACTCTTTATTTCGGTCGACTTGTAGGTAGGCATTTTGGTAGGTCTAATGCAGAAGGATGGAGGTGTTTGAAACACTTGCCTGCATCTATGATTCAGGTACTGTGTAAGTATTAAATACATGTTTTGCTGGTATCAACAGAAGCTCTTGGAACATATCCCCCATGGGTAAGTGGACAACCTGTATTCTACTGAAAACAGCAGTCCCATAACGTTTTAAGTTCAAAGTGGTAAATTTATCATGGTTATGTTCTTTTACACAGTATGGTCTCTGGCCCTTTGAAATCTAAGGCTTCTTTCTTTGTCTGTACGACAAGCATTGCAATACAATTAATAAATACATGACATAATTTCCTCCCCAATAACAGGTAATATTTAGAGTTCCTGGAACAGCTAATAACAAGTGCCCCATAGTACACATTGAAGTACCTAGAGGACACTTATGTAAGGATCATATCTTCTCTGAAATCATGAAGGATGTTTGGGTGTGAAAACTTCATTTTCTTAAGTTTATTTCATTTATATTTATTTATTTATGGTTCAAATTTCTATGCCGCCCAATCAGGCGAACCCGACTCAGGGCGGCTCACAACAAAATTAAAACATACATATTAAAAACAATTAAAACCCCAACATACCCACCCACCTATTAAAACTAACCACATTAAAACTGCCTGCATTAAAAAGATGGGGGCTTCATTTTATAAGCCAGCAGGCGGGGGCCACTCTTCCATCTGAGCCCCACACCTGCCCCGGCAACCAGGTTTTTAATTCTCTTCTGAAAGGCAGCAGCTCCATCTGCTCCCGCAACTCTACTGGCAGGAGGTTCCACAAGGCTGGTGCGGACACAGAAAAGGCCCTCCTTCGTGTGCCAGAGAGCCCCTCTGGCAGTTGGAACAATTAGAGAGCACCTCCGGTCCACTCTGGTTGGATGGACAGACACTCTTGGGATGATGCGGTCTCTTAGGTATCCTGGCCCACTACCATGTAGGGCTTTAAAGGTCAAAACCAGCACCTTGAATTGCACCCGGAAACAAACTGGTAACCAGTGCAGCTCCCGAAGCAATGGTGAGGCACGAGCATAGCGCCCGCACCCCATCACCACCCGGGCTGCTGCATTCTGCACCAGCTGTAGCCTCTGAATCGTCATCAAGGGCAGCCCCATGTAGAGCGCATTGCAATAATCTAGCCTGGAGGTCACCAGAGCATGTGTGACCATGAGCAGGGAGTCCCAATCCAGGAGTGAACACAACTGTTGGATGACGCAAAGCTGTGCGAAAGCCCTCCTGGCCATGGCTGCCACCTGATCTGCAAGTAGCAGTCCCGAATCCAGGAGGATCCCTAAGTTGCGTACCGGGTATGTCTGGGGCAAAGCAGCCCCATCCAAGACCAAAGTTGGCAGCTCCCTGGATAACGCGCCCCCCCTCCATAGCCACTCAGTCTTGGAGGGATTCAATTGTAGCCTGTTGTCCCCCATCCAGACCCCAACAGCTTCCAGACAACTGGATAAGACATTGACCGCATCACTGGGGTCCCCACGGGCCGAGATGTATAGCTGGGTATCATCAGCATACTGATGATACCTCATCCCATGGGAACGGATAATCTCGCCCAGTGGCTTCATGTAGATGTTAAATAGGAGAGGAGAGAGCACCGAGCCCTGAGGCACCCCATAACGAGGAGGCCTAGGGTTGGACCTCTCACTCTCCAACCACACCGACTGGGTCCGGCCCTCCAGAAATGAGGAAAACCAGGATAAAACAGTACCCTGGATCCACAACCCTTTGAGCAATTCCAGAAGGATACCGTGGTTGACAGTATCGAAGGCCGCTGAGAGGTCAAGAAGGGCAAGGATGGATGGATGGCCACCGTCCCGCTCCTGCCAGAGATCATCTACCAGTGCAACCAATGCCGTCTCTGTACCATATCCAGGCCTGAAACCTGATTGAAAAGGATCCAGATAATCTGCTTCATCCAGGACCCCCTGCAGGTGTCGCACCACCACCTTCTCCAGTACTTTCCCCAAAAAAGGGGAGGTTGGAGAACGGTCTATAGTTAGCTGGAACTGCTGGGTCAAGGGATTGTTTCTTCAGGAGGGGGCGCACCAAAGCATGTTTTATAGGTGCAGGAAACACCCCCACCCGTAGCGATGCATTGATTATAGCCCCGACCCAGCCTCCCATCACCACCTTAGAGGCTTTGACCAACCAGGTGGGACAGGGATCTAAAGGGTGGTGCGAACAGCTGCAAGAAGCCTGTCCACTTCCTCAGGGACAACTGGATCAAATTGATCCCAGATAACACAGCAAGACTGAGCTCTGATCCCCTCCTGACTCTCCCCATCCATGCCAGGATTGAACCCGGAGTGAATCCAAGCGATTTTCTCCACCAGATAGTTTGCAAAAACCTCAGCCGAACCCTGCCACCCAGGCACCGGCCCCTCCTGGCCAAGGAGAGACCTGGTAATCTGGAATAGGGCAGCTGGGCGATTATCTGTGGAGGCAATGAGGGTGGCAAAGTATTGCTGCTTCGCCACCCTCAATGCCACCAGGTGGTCTTAATAGCAGTCCTAGCCAGTGTCCAGTCGGAATCGCTCCGGGTCTTCCCCCAGCGGCGCTCTTGGCGTCTCTTTGCCCGTTTAAGCTCCCGCAGTTCTTCTGTAAACCATGGGGAAGATTTATCCCTGCAGGCTCAGAGAGGCCGTAGTGGTGCGATTTCATCCAAGGCAGCGGTAGTCGTCCTGTACCACAGGTCAACGAGTGCCTCGGATGAATCGTGTAGCTGATCCAGAGGAAAATCCCCCAGTTTGCTCTGGAATTCGTCCGAATCCATCAGTCGCCGGGGCAGGCCAATTTACTAGGCCCTGCCTCCCTATGGTGAAATGTTGTCCCCAGGAAGTCCAGAGTAACCAGATGGTGATCTGACCATGGCACAGGTTTAGTGTCTAATTTCTGTAGTTTCAGATCACTCTGCCACCGCTCCGACAAAAAAACTAGGTCCGGTGTGTGACCACTGCCCCTGGCCGGGCCATGAATTACCTGAGTCAGGTCCATGGCTGCCATGGAAGCCATGAACTCCTGAGCAACCTCTGAACCAGTCCCCAGCAAAGGCAAATTGAAGTCCCCCAGAACCATCAGCCTAGGGAACTCCAACACCAATGCTGAGATGGCCTCGAGGAGCTCAGGCAGGGAGTCTCTTACCCTGCAAGGAGGCAGGTACAGGAGCAAGACTCCCAACTGACCCTTAGGGCCCAACCGCAGGAGCAGGGTCTCACAACCTTGGACTTGTGGAGCCATGGCCCTGGCGACTCCCAAGGACTCCCTGGCTACAATGGCGATGCCACCGCCCCTTCCCTCATCCCTTGGCTGGTGCCAGATACCGAAACCGGCTGGACACATTTCTGACAGAGGTACACCATCTGGTCTCAGCCAGGTTTCAGTGATGCATGCCAGGTCAGCCTGCCTCTCCTGAATAGAATCTTGAATCAGGGGGGTCTTGTTGCAGACCGACCTGGCATTCAGCAGCAGCAGCCTAAGGGCGGGATCACCCTGGATCAGCTGCTCAGGACCCAGAGATGTACCTGGGGGGCTGGAACGAGGGACAGATCCCAACCATTGGTCCCATGTTCCCCGTGTGTGGCCTGCCCCTCAGTACCCGCCATATCATCCCATGCCTGTCACAACCCCAATTTGAGCCCTGGGAACCTCCCCGCCTATCTCAGATGGAGTGCTACCCCTCCTACCCAGCTGACAAGGCCATTTCTCCCACCCTCTCTCCCCTCCAGACTCAGAACCCACCCCCACACTCCCCCTATCCTTCTTGGGGCATTTCCAAGTACCCCTTATCAGAGGTGGGGGGTGCTGGCCATCCCTCCCCAAACCCAATCCCATTCCCTTCCCACCCCTCCAACCCCTTCAATTACTGAAAAAGGGGGGTAAGGGCCCTCACTGCTGGCACCACCTCCCTCTCTCCTCCCTAACCCCACAAGAGGTGAAGGAGGGGGGCGGCAATGTGCCAATCCATCAATCCACCAAGGCTTCCCCGGCTGGGACCAATTCCCTCCCACCGGAATGGCTGGGAGGAAAGGCAGTGTCTGTTCTCCATGGCTGGAGTTGGACTGCAGTTCTTAAAGCCATCTGCCTGGTCCAGCGAAGGAGGCATTTGGGAAAGGGGGTGGTTGGAAGATCTTTTGTAGCCACCTCACCCTGCCTTGACACAGCTGCCGGTCCTCTCTTCTCCTTCCTGGTTCAACGAAGGAGGCATTTGGGAAAGGGGGTGGTTGGAAGGTCTTTTGCAGCCACCTCTCCCTGCCTTGACACAGCTGCTGATCATCTCTTCTTCTTCCTGGTTCAGCGAAGGAGGCATTTGGGAAAGAGGGTGGTTGGAAGGTCTTTTGCAGCCACCCCTCCCTGCCTTGACACAACTGCCGGTCCTCTCTTCTCCTTCCTGGTTCAGCGAAGGAGGCATTTGGGAAAGGGGGTGGTTGGAAGGTCTTTTGCAGCCACCTCTTCCTGCCTTGACACAGCTGCCGGTCCTCTCTTCTTGTTCCTGATTCAGCGAAGGAGGCATTTTAGTTCTATCAGCTCCATCAATAGTCTATTAAGTGACTTGCACATAGCGTGTTCTCAGTGTGACTATTAAGTGTGACTATTAAGTGACTTGCAAGTAGCGTGTTCTCAGTGTGACTATTAAGTGTGATTATTAAGTGACTTGCAAGTAATGTACTCACAGTGTTCTCAGCTCCCCAGTGGCTCAGTGGGTAAAAGTACTGTGCTTGGAGACTGAACGGACGGAGTTCAATTCCCTGAGAGCTGCATGATAGGGGACATGAAAGGAGCCTTATTCAGGTGTCCCCTGCAAAAATCCTTTCAACCCAGATTAATTTTATTTTTATTTATTTATTTATTGTTAAATTTCTATACTGCCCACTCAGCCAAAGCCGACTCCGGGCGGTTCACACAGTGGGTAAAAACAGATAAAAACAAATAAGAACAGATACAAACCAGCAATAGGAACCCACCCCTAAAAAGAGAGGGGTGCAGGAACTGAAGAAACCATGGGGCAGGCATCCTCCCCTATATTAACCACCCAGTGGAAGCCACCCCTCCACCTGCACCCCAAACTTGGCCCGTCAGCCAGGTTTTTAGTTCTTTTCTAAATGGCAACAACTCCATCTGGAGATGCAGTTCTACTGGCAGGAGGTTCCAAAGGGCCTGTGCGGACACAGAGAAGGCTCTCCTCCTTGTGCCAGAGAGGCGAGCCCCCCTGGCCGATGGCACTATTAGAGAGCCCCTCCGGTCCGCTCTGGTTGGACGGACAGACGTCCTTAGGGCGATGCGGTCTCTAAGGTAATCTGGCCCACTACCATATAGGGCTTTAAAGGTCAAAACCAGCACCTTGAATTGCACCCGGTGGCAAACGGGTAACCAGTGAAGCTCCCGAAGCAGTGGTGAGGCATAGGCATAACGTCCACACCCCATCACCACCTGGGCTGCCACATTCTGGACCAGCTGCAGCCTCCGAATGGTCATCAAGGGCAGCCCCATGTAGAGCGCATTACAATAATCTAGTCTGGAGGTCACCAGAGCATGAGTGACCATGAGCAAAGAGTCCCGGTCCAGGAACGTGCGCAACTGGCGAATCACCCGAAGTTGGGTGAAGGCCCTCCTGGCCACAGCCTCCACCTGTTCTTCTAGCAGCAGCCACGAATCCAGGAGAACCCCCAAGTTGTGCACTGGGTCAGTCTGGGGCAAAAAATAGCCCCATCCAAAACCAAAGATGGTAGCTCCCGGGATAGCACAGGACCCCCCATCCACAGCCACTCAGTCTTACTAGGATTCAGCTGTAACCCATTCGCCCCCATCCAGACCCTAACTGCCTCCAGACAACTGGAAAGGACTTTGACTGCATCACTGGGGTCCCCACGGGCCGAGATGTACAACTGTGTATCATTCGCATACTGATGGTACTGCACCCCATGGGAACGGATGATCTCACCCAGCGGCTTCATGTAGATGTTAAATAGGAGAGGAGAGAGTGCCGAGCCCTGAGGCACCCCATATTTTAGGGCCCTAGGACTGGACTTCTCGCTCTCCAACCACACCGACTGGGTCCGGCCTCTCAGAAATGAGGAAAACCATACCATGCCCTGAAATGAAAGCACACAGTGTGACAGTATGCTAGAATTCACTGGGCTTTTATCCATTTTAAGAGCTGAGTGGTTCTTTCTTTTCACATTATAGTCCTGCTATTCTCTTCTGTTTCTTCAGCATTCAAAGAAAAAAGTTTGCTTTCTTTTAAGCTGGAGAAGCTGAATGGTAGGTGAAGAGTGGAAGTGCATTTGATGTAGACACTTTAAATCTTCCACTATTAGCTGTTAGTCCCCCCCCCGTTATATTGGGTGGAATGCCTGCTAGGTTACGGAATTTATCAATTGAGGTTGGCCTCATGCATCTAATAAAGATTTGACAGTTTTTATCACTTGCTAGCACTATCTGTTTTGTATGGAAAGAACTAGAAATATGCCAGCCTACTATAGCTGGCTGGTATATTTGCTACAGAGCAACATATAACCAAGGCTGCCATTCTTTATGATTGCATGCCATAGCTGTCAAGTATCCTGTTTTGGCCGGGAAATGCCTGTATTTTACCCTCTTTCCTGCCGCCCTCCCGTATTAGTTAAACTACAATGCCCTAATGCCACCACTGGAGGTCAGCACAGGATAAGCATAGCTGTCAAGTTTCCTGTTTTGGCAGGGAAATTTCCCTTATTTTCAAATCCAAAACTTGGCAGGTATGTTGTATGCCCCAACTGGGTTTCAGTCATTTTCTAAGTAAAAGCAGTACAACAATGGAACCAATTACCTTGGGGAGAGGGGGAGAGCTCCAACCCTGGAGGCATTCCAGAGAAAACTAGACATCTATATGTCAAATATATAACTGAATGGATTAGGAGCCAGAGATTGGGAGTTTGATTCCCCACTGTGGCTCCTTGGCAGGGCTAAACTGAATGAACCTTAAAGGCTCCTTCCAACTTAATGATTCTATGATGTTTTGCTTTTTTTAATGAACTTATTGAAAATGTTCTGCCATCTAACAGCGAGAAATTATCAGTGTAAATATTTTTTTAGTGCCTTGAAGAAGTGGTTGGTCAATGGTGAATGAAATAGAAAGGAATACACTGCCCTGGGACAAATCTTTTTTTAGTCCCCCATCAATTGCATTGTCCTTGGATGATGATGAAAAAGGGTTGCCATTACTTTATTTATTTTAAAAAGCTTGGTTTGATTATGGAATTTCTGCAGTAGTAATTGATGATAAACATTGCCAGGGGCAGCCAAGAGGCCAACAGAGACTACCTCCGTGATCTTGCTAGTTTCAAAGCTGTCCTCAATGTGTTGTGTTAAATGTAGGATTTATGCTGCAAAATTGTTTTTAGAAGCAGGGGTAGGCAACCAGATTCAACGGGCCAGATTCAGACCATAGCACCATTCTATCTGGCCCACGCCAGACAGTGGAGACCATCACACTCTTCACTGTTTTTGTCTCCTCCACTTGGCTCAACATGTCTCTAATGCTGCTCCATAGCAGGGCAAATGTTGTAAAAAGGCTTACAACATCTGCCCTGCTATGGAGCAGCATTAGGGACCCCCCAGGTCAGGTGGAGGGGACAAGGACAGCAGAAGCGGAAGCGGCAGACACATTTGGCTGCCCACATTTTCCTTGGGGTCTGCTCTGGCTGAGCGTGGGCAAGGTCAGAATCCCTCCTTCACCCACAGCAGACCGGTAAGCAGCCATAGATGCATTTTACGGTGGGAGGAACCACATGGCAGGCCTGCTTACCCACGTGACCAGCCTGTGGCGTGAAAAGTTTGGGAACCCCTGCCATAGACAGTCCAGATTTTCTATACTAATCAAACCTGATCTCCAGTTATCATCCACTGTTGTCACAGAAGAAAGGGATATAGAGATAATAATACTAGAGATAATAACATAGTATCATCCATTTATAAACCACTTAATGCAATCTTTTCCTTTAAAATTTAGGACAATTTACATAAGAAAATCCAATGCTTCTGGCAGCATTTATGCATGCATGGGCATGTTTTACTTCCTCTTCTGGTAGCGGTGAGGGAAACACGGGTTGAATGATTTGGTTCCATGGGCTGGGGCTGGCCCATGGGCTGGAGTTTGGCCACCACTGGTCTATGGGGTCTCTCGGCTGCAAGTTGTGTGTGTGTGTGTGTGTGTGTGTGTGTGTGTGTGTGTGTGTGTGTGTGTGTGTGTGTGTGTGTGTGTGTGTGTGTGTGTGTGTAGGTCTTCTTTAGGTGTTGAAATGGCTCTATGTGATGTTGATTTGGAGCAAATAACACTAGTGATAAAAAGACAGAGATATTAAGTCCTATCCAGGCAGTCCAAAGTAGCATGGCTGTTTATCATGATGGGGAAAACTCTGTATGGTATAGAACCGTGATGGCGAACGTTTTAGAGACCGAGTGCCCAAACCCACTTATTTATCACAAAGTGCCAACACAGCAACAGGGGAGGAAGGAAACACTCCCATTGGGCTGCTGGGCAGAGGGGCAGGGTGAACTCTGTGCTGGGGGGGAGGGAGGAAGTGCTCCTATTGGGCTTCTGGGCAGAGGGGTGGGGTGAACTCTCTGCTGCGGGGAGGGAGGAAGCACTCCCATTGGGCTGCTGGGCAGAGGGGTGGAGTGAACTCTGTGCTGGGGGAGGGAGGAAATGCTCCCATTGGGCTTCTAGGCAGAGGGGCAGGGCAAACTCTGTGCTGGGGTTACTGCACAGGTGCCCACAGAGAGGGCTCCGAGTGCCACCTCTGGCATGTGTGCCATAGGTTCGCCACCACTTGTATAGAATATGTTTCAATGAAGTTTTTAATGTGGTTGGCTGAGCCTAGGACCTAGTACTCAAAAAGTTCCAAATGCATAGAGAAAAAAGCTGACAGGATGTTTTTAGTCCAGCTTTTGTAAAGGAAAGAGAGTTGTTAAGTTTAAAAATTTGATAAGCCATAGGAACAATAATAGCCTTTGTAAGGAAGCTGAGAACAGGGAAGCGATTATAAGAGGCAAGGATAAATGGCTAACAGAAGCATGCAGAGTAGGAAATGGACTGAAAACTAGGATATTGTGATATGAATAAGAAAGGAGTTAAAAGAGAGAGGAGTTACACAAGAAGAAACTGTTAAGCAAGGAGTGAACTGGGTTGGCAAAGAGGACTTGGGAGGCTCTGGACTATGGAGCTCTGAGGACTTCTGAATTGAATTGATATAGTAGTATTTGGTGAGGAAGGTTTAATTGTTTTCCCTACAGTGTTAGACTGTTTCAATTCTATTATGCTATTACTGGCTGCAAGGAATGGGATGGCAGGAAAGACAGGTACGTAGTACGTAGTAATTAAACTTATTTTTCTTTCCTCTCCTGTTGTTTAATGTGGAGGAAAGCATTCAACTAAGAAAATGGCTCTCAAAACAGCCTAGTCAAATGGATCTTGGGCTTCATATTTACTACTTTGATATTAGAACTGTAGAAGCAAGATTCGGGTGGACAACGGAGGATGGATGAAAGAGGAGCCTGGCATGTTGTGGTCTATGGGTTTGGACTTGACTGTGTGACTGAAGAACAATAATAAACAACAGACAACATTATGCATTTGCTGGGCTCTACAACCTTTAGGCTGATAGTTCCACTTATCTTCTACTGATGGACCTGCTGTGGACATACAGAATGTAAGAAATGTACATTTAATAGTTGTGAAGTTGGAGCACTTGTGTGTGGCCCCTCCCACGGCTTGAAGAAGCCCTGCCGCCACCAGCATCCCAGAGGCTTTGCGCTCCTTCCCCCCATCCTGGCAAGGCGGGGGTGAAGTCGGAGGACTTGTGGGTGGCCCCTCCCATGGCTTGAAGAAGCCCCACTGCCATCAGCGTTCCAGAGGCTTCTTGCCCTGGGGTTTCACCAAGGACTTTGCCTGTGGACTTGCATTGGCTGTGGGGAAGTCGAGCCCACTTGGGGATCTGGCAGCCTGAACTTTAAAAACTGCCATGGTCTCCACCTTATTCAGCTCCTTTCCCGGTCTGGCATCGGCCACAGGGAAGTCCAGCCCACCTGGGGCTCCGGTGGCCTGAACTTTAAAAACTGCCACGGTCGCTGCCTCATTTAGCTCCTCCCCCAGCCTGGCACTGGCTGCGGGGTAAGTCGAGTGCACCTGTATATTGCATTTCTCTGATTTTGTATTTGTAATTTGCATTTGGAATTGTACTGTAAATTTTTTAATTGTATTTGTTATGCTGTATTTCTGTATATTGTTTATTGTATATCTTTTCTGTTTTGGAAGCCGCCCTGAATGGTGCTCACACCGGGATGGCGGGGTATAAATAAAACTCTTATCTTATCTTGTATAGAACAGTGGGTTTCAGTGGGTGTAGCAAGTGTTGAAATGCCTTTTTGCACATAATTGGTAAAGGTATTAGAACCTTTTCCTGTATTCCATGGGGCACCTTAGGTGTCATTGATTTGAATGTTACTGTAGCTGTTTTATGTAACTAGAGGGCTCCACTAGTTACTTGGGTTAACCCTAATAAACCTACAAGGCATAAGCAGCATGCAGTTACTATTGGTACACTGCATTGTAAGCCACTTAGGACCTGTCCACACTTCCCATTTAGGTGCATGCTGGATTGCCCACAAAAGCATTGCTTATGGTTGGGGAGGCAGAGGAATGAAGTACCTATTTCCACTGATCATTTCTGAATGGCCAGGAGAAGTTATTTTTGTTTATGTTTTATATCATCACTGACATAATGCAAAACCTTGCTTTTTTTAAAAAAACCTTTGTTTGTCTGTATATTGCTGATTGAAACCATGGCTCCGGGCAGTTCTTGATCATCAACATGCTGACAAAGACCCCACCCAAAAGTTTAAATGAGGTAATGTATTACATTAGCAACGATCTGCAGAGATTAAAAAAGTCACTTCTCCTGACTGTTCATGGATGATCAGGTGAAGTTTTCAGTCTCTGATATGCTGAAGCTGCTCTTTTGCCACTTCAGGATGCTGAATGTTTAAACCAGAAGCAGTATCTGACAGATATATGGCTTCCATATGTCCCATCCCCAGCATCCACGTGCACTGGAAATGGCATATATGGGAGTGTGATGAAAAAAACAGAACCCCCAGGTGAATGGGAGTGGGAGGAACAGGGGCTACTTACGATGTTGGGAGAAAATGGAGTCTTCATCCAATGGAATCATACTTGATGCCCCACTGAACAGACATTTAATCAATATTAGCCATAGTCCTTTTGACTAACTTGCTGGCACAAAACAGAGAGCATAACATTTGATCAAGTTAAGAAATCTCTGTAGAAATAATATATTGCAGGCTATATCATACAGAAGAATTTCAGCCATTGTCTGTCCATTTTGACATAGAATTAAGTGGCAAGGAATTGATATAACTGATATAACTTTAAATAAACCTTTGTTTTTGATGTTTCCTTTATGTGTTATGAGCTAGTGTTTACTATGCTTGGGAAGATCTACTAGAATGGCAAATACCAGCACTGGTCACATGAGGGTGCATTCATATAAAATATTCATCATATGAAATTGATATGGTATGATTAATCTATGAACTGGTCCTTCAAAGACAGTCATCTGGAAAGAAGAGAATTCTATCTGTGAGTGTATGTGTGTATTTCAGACAAAAAGCAACACAGTTCTTCATATAGCCACGTTTTATTGCATTATGACAGTTCTTTAAAACATAAATCATAACTCTAGCAATAAATATAGATGGGACCTTTTCTGTAATTTGGATGTCAATCTATTGAGTATTATTTTATATTTTGAAACGGTTGTGCTTTTGATGTACCAAGAATATCACCCACCCCCATTTTGCTATATTTTAATGTATTTTTACATGCAATAAGGAAAAAAGAAGGGAGAAGAGAGAGTCATATTTGATTGAAATACTCTTTGGCATACAACTCCATTTGTTGTTTGTAGACCTTCTGTATATTTGCAACCATTATTAATAAATCAGTGTGCTTTTGTCTTCTGTCACTGTATAATGCTTGGATATAGGAAGGATTGTATGCAAACAAGTCATGTTGCTAAACTCATTATCACCAATAATTATCAGCTTACAGTATTGTTATAACATGCTTTCAAGGAAGCTTATTAAAAAAGAAAGAGGGGCTATCAAAGCAGGAAGAATAAGACAGTTGATCACATTTACTACTGATACGGCTGTTATAAATATGTCACTGCATACTATAGTGCTTTATTGAGTCTCAAAAACTCAGAGCTGATTTGAAATAATAATGTCTGACAGTCAAAGCTTTGAAGTTTTGCTATAGCACGCACACATTTAGGCTTTCTTTTATGTCTGCCTTTTACCATAAAAAACAAAACACACACATGGCATGAATGCATTCTTCATATCTTTATGTCAAAGAAAGTAATGTGAGGACTACTTCAGTAAATTGCAAATAACTTGGAGGATGAAGGGGAAACCCTAGGTAGACAAATGCAGGCCATTTGAAGGTCACAGTGTGTTCCAGGGTGTGTTCCAGGTTAGAACTGGTCTTCCTCACTTGTTGAAGGTCACAAGACTGGAGATTGTACTGAGTGGAAGGAGGGTGTGGGGGACACTTACTCTTGATAGAATCAAGATGACTTTCATTTAGTCAAAGAACTTAAGATCTTTCCTGTGATGGTTAGCACACTTATTCATCATCTGTAGTTGAAGATTCTTTCCATTCCAAATGCTGATTGATTGATTGCTCAGTGGATAAATGCTAATTGTTTTCATCATGCCACCTCACCACAAAGACTTTTTTTTCATCTTTCATGTATGTGATAAACCTGAAGCTTACTTCATATTCTACAAATGCCTTGTGGTGGGTTTGCATTTGTCCTTTCTTCCTTTACCATCTTACACCTTAAAAACAGAACTTGCACAATATTGTAACAGCACAAGGGATTTGTTGAGCAATTGACAAACTATCCAGGTTCCATTCTTATCCCTACTTTCCTGAGAGCAAACTTCATTAAAATCAATGGGGTCTGTTTTCAGTAAGCAGATGTACAGGGCTGTGGGGTCTGACAACTATTGGCCATTCATGCTGGCTGGGAGAGGGTAGTCCAAAAAATGTAACTTTTACTCTATGGTAAAAATCCTGTTGCTTATCCTGTAGCCTATTGAAACAAAGGCAATTTAGTGGATCAACTCCACCACAAGTTCCATTGAGTAAAACAGGCTGCCTCTAGCTGTGATTTATTATACTAAAGTATGTAGCAGTTAGACTAGGCCCTTTTGACAACTTGACTCACAAATCTTCATTGATTCAATGACCCTAATTCTAGTGCGATTTACTATGCCAAGCAACAGAATTCAGGCCACTTTTTTGCAAACTCTGATCATATGTACATACAGTACAGTACTTGCCTTCTAATCAAGCTCTGATCACATGGGCACAAACTATTATTGCAGGCGCACCCCCCAATAAAGGACTCAGACACCGGTAAAAGTGGATAACGGCATTGGGCCACATTTATTGATTCATGCCCTAGTCCGAATTATAAATTTGCATTGGTACTTCACCAATTATAATTCTTAAGGCAAGCAGGCCGCAGTAACACTGGTAAGGTTCCTCCCAAAATTGCCAATGGCAGTTGGCTACAATGTATCCATTTGTATCAATTTGTTTGTTTACAACAAACAAATTGTTGACCGTAGTCAATCAACTATCTACTGACCCCACCCTCTGACGTGTATCCGTAAAATCACAGGGTGATGCATGCTGGAGAGCTCCTGCCATCACCCCATTGCCTGATTCATCGTTGACCGGACAACGTTAACAAACTTGTACCTATCTAGTGTTGTCCAGTCAATTGCGAACCTGCCGGATACCTGTGGGTCATCAATATTTACCTTACCAGTGCTACCCGCCCATGTGACCAAAGTCAATAACAAAAACCCCTATATCAAACCATAGCAACAGTGTGGGATGGGCAAAAAAGCCAGAACCCCTGAGCCAATTGTAGGTTCCGGCCAAAAATTCCCACCCGGCCCCGAAGCGACCAAAATATCACACTGTTAACTAGGGAGGGGGTGGAGGGAAAAACTTCTCCGCTCCGTCGCTTTTTAAAATGGCAGCTCGGCTGCCTCGTGGCTACCCCTTTTATAGAGGGGTAGCCACGCCCCCTAACTCACCCGGATGTCTGAGTCCGGGTGGGGGGGCCCCAAAGAGCGCGGCGGCCATTTTGGCGCCGCGCTTTCATTGCAAGCGCACCCCCCAATAAAGGACTCAGACACCGGTAAAAGTGGATAACGGCATTAGGCCACATTTATTGATTCTTGCCCTAGTCCGAATTATAAATTTGCATTGGTACTTCACCAATTATAATTCTTAAGGCAAGCAGGCCACAGTAACACTGGTAAGGTTCCTCCCAAAATTGCCAATGGCAGTTGGCTACAATGTATCCATTTGTATCAATTTGTTTGTTTACAACAAACAAATTGTTGACCGTAGTCAATCAACTATCTACTGACCCCACCCTCTGACGTGTATCCGTAAAATCACAGGGTGATGCATGCTGGAGAGCTCCTGCCATCACCCCATTGCCTGATTCGTCGTTGACCGGACAACGTTAACAAACTTGTACCTATCTAGTGTTGTCCAGTCAATTGCGAACCTGCCGGATACCTGTGGGTCATCAATATTTACCTTACCAGTGCTACCCGCCACACGGGGAGGCTTAATAAAGGCTCACCGCCCCCCCCCAGACCGTCAGCTCGGTCCACAGGCCTGCTTGCAAATCTTCCAAAAAGAGGTCCATACCTCTGGGTGACAGATGGACCCCATCCCCTGCATAAAGTTCGTAATTTTGAAGACTAATGTTGGGGTATCGGATGACCCGCCCCGCACCCTTGTCTGCAAAGAACCGGGCCACTGCCCTGTTCACCGCGCGACGAGCGTGGTCAAGGGCCTGGAGGTTAACTCCTCCCCTGTAAGCGTGACGCGGTATGATGTCCGACCATAACAGGGTCGTGGCAGGCCACACATAACGCAAATAGGCCAGGTCACTGCATATCCTATGTCTCAAAGAAAGGCCAGTGACCTGGCCTAGGTCATTACCCCCGAGGTGGATCACCAATACATCAGGCGGTTCAGCATCCCTGATAGAGAATAGGAATGACAACAGTTCCCGCCATAACATACCACGCTTACCATACCACCTGAGACATGCGGATGCACGTAGTCCAAGCTGGGGTCCCCACTCTGTCGCTGCAGCGTACTGCGCTGCCCAGTGCACATAGCTATGGCCCACCAGCCATACTGCCACTGGTGTGCGGGGGCACACAGGGTCTGTAAGATAAAAAGGGGAGAGACAGGCCATTGACTTATGTGGTACTCACATTTGAAAAGGGGCGAACGTACAATTCAAAACACTTTGAGCCCCACCTCCCCATTGTGCATATATCAGCCTCTGAGTACCCACATGCAGCCGCAGTAGAAGCAGCTCCTATTCTAAAAGAATGGGTGCCATAACGAGCCCCGGGGAAGCCAACACTGGACAGTGCCTTACCGGTCACCTTCCAAAATTGAAATTTAGTAAGGGGAGACCCATCTTGGTGGCAGAAAAATGGGCCAGGGTGCGTACCACGCAGTGCAAGGAACTCATGTAGGGCACCAACCGGACAGATGTCTGCAATGGAACATCGTAACAGTCTGACACCACTGCCTACGCTGTGCTGATCAACTTTGGAGGAACGAATCCTCAACTGAGCCCATTCATTGGAGACATAGACATCGTCGAGTTCCAGTGCCCTACGAGCCGCATCCGCCTTAGACAGTAGCACCAGCTCACTGATGCGGAGCGCTCCAAAAAAGGCTACCGTGGTAGCTGCATGAAAGAGAGCTGCCTCATACCTGTCGAAACACAGGTCGTGCCAGCCTCTTGCAAGGTGGGTAAGGACCCTCAGGGAAATAGGGTGGCGAGTGTCCGGGCTGCGCCCACGTTCCCTCGCCCACCCTTCCAAAACATGTCTGATATGGAAATCGGCCGTGCTATCATCCGTACCCCTCACTTTGGCCATGAATGCCAGTGCTGAAAGCCTGGATGCAATGGTGCGGGGAGCTAGGCCCTGACTGTGTAGGTAGACCATAAATTGTAAAAGGTGTGCAACAGGAATGGGCCACACCTCAGGCAACCGAATTTGCGCACAAAATTCCCTAAATTGACTGTATGCATGGTGATACGCCTTACGCGTGCGGGGCGCCAGCGACATGCCGATCGCCCGGTTCACCTCTCCTTGCCAAACGTCCAAATCTCGTCCGGGAGTGGCGACGGAAATTCCTCTGCGTCTGGAGCCAAGGCGCGGAACCGGGAGATCTGCAGGCGGGATAAAGCATCAGCAATATCGTTATCAATACCCGGCACATGTCTGGCCCTAAAGAGCACGTTGAGGCGCAGGCAACGCAACACGAATTGGCGAACTAACTCCATGACATTGGGTGATTTAGATGTCTGGGAATTGACAATGTGCACCACCGCAGCATTGTCGCACCAGAAATGAACCACAGAATTGGCCCACTCCTCGCCCCATAGCATCAGAGCACCCAGGATCGGAAAGAACTCAAGGAACGTCATGTCACGTAGACGATCCGAGCCCCTCCATGTGGGAGGCCAGTGTCCATAGGCCCACTTCCCTTCAAAGTAAATCCCGTACCCCAGGGACCCCGAAGCATCCGATTGAACCTGGAACCTAGGGGAAACCAAGAGGTCAGACCTCCAGAACGACACCCCGTTGAAGTCCTGCAGGAACTGAAGCCACACCCGCATGTCAGCCCTCATGCCCCTAGTCAGTCGAACCCTGTGATGGCGCCTGGATAGGCCAGCCATGGCATCGCACAAGCGTCGAGCAAAAGCCCTGCCCGGCGTCACCACTCTACATGCAAAGTTAAGGTGACCATGTAGTACCTGGAGCTCACGAAGTGACACCTTGCATTTGGCCAGTAAGGCCAAAATCAACGCAGTGATCCGGGCAACCTTGTCCATGGGCAACCTGGATGACTGCGAGACCGTGTCGATTTCAATACCCAGGAACGTGAGCTTAGTCGATGGGTCCTCGGTCTTTTTGGGCGCTAAAGGGACACCGGGTTCCTGCATTAGCGTCTGAAATGTGTTGAGGAGACGCATACACATGGCCCCTCCCTGTTCACCCCCGAACAAGAAATCATCGAGGTAGTGGGCTACAGACCGAGACCCCGACCTGCAAACAAAGGCCTGCTGAAGGAACGTACTAAAACGTTCAAATGCTGAGCAGGAGATAGAGCAGCCAAAGGGCATGGCCTTGTCTACGTAAAAGTTCCCTTGGAATCTAAAACCCAGCAACTCAAAGTCGCCCGGGTGCACAGGCAACAAACGGAATGCCGACTTAATGTCGCATTTTGCCAGAAGTGCACCCGTGCCACAAGAGCGCACCATGCGCAAGGCCTGGTCAAATGATGTATACCTGACCGAACAAAGGTCATCAGGTATGGCATCATTGACCGAACGGCCAGTCGGGTACGACAGATGGTGGATTAAACGAAATTCCCCAGGGGCCTTTTTAGGAACCAAACCTAAAGGGGAAACCTTCAGATTGGGAAATGGTGGCGAAGGGAAGGGACCAGCCACCCTGCCTGCCTTGACCTCCTTAGCGATACTCAGAGCGGCCACCTCCTCCCTGCCCTTCAGTGAGAGTAAGTTAGGGGCGTCTTGGGGGCACCTATCCCCTGTAAATGGGATGCGGAAGCCCCACTGGAAACCTTCGAGTAGGTACCTAGCATCCTCCCCCCTCGGGTAAGTTGAGAGCCACCGCTCCAACATTGGGACATTAACCGGGGAGGGGGCCTTTTGAATGACCAGCTCCATCAGCGGCAGGTCTACCCGCCCCCTGTCCACCTCTGCCTTTGCCCCGAGACCCGCCCGCTCGCGGACACACAGCGGCGGCGTGGGGGCCAGCGCAAGAGGGGCACTCGTGCTTATAGCAGCACAGTTTTTTATTGCATACGCCATTGGCCGAGAAGCCCCAACACAGCAGGCGGGCTGGAACCCCCTGCCCCGCCGGCTGGCGGGGAGCCTGTGTTGGAGCTGCTCGCTGGACCGCATGCCCACAATGGTACCTCTCCCCAGGCGTCGGGCGCGTGGGGGTCATGTACAAAAGCCACAGTTTCTGGCATGGCTCATCCCACCTCATTTCCGGGTGTAAGGGGACCCTCATTCTAAATTCCTCGTCGTAAGCCAACCACGAGGGGCCAGGAAAATCCACCATTGCCCGATAAATGTTGTCCAAATATTGGACCATAGGGATGGCCAGATCCGGCCGGGCCCTGAGGTACACCGCCATGTATATGAGGTAGGCCGGTAACCAGTTGGCCCAAGTGCGAGGTGGCTTGCGACGACGGGACAGCTCTTTGTCTTTCTCATCTTGCCCTTCTTTCTCCTCCTTGGTGGGCTCCCGATTCAACAAAGAGAAAATGTTGACATACTCCCCCCTCCAGATTTTTTCCCTCGTGGCCTGGGCCAGATGATCTCCAAGGGGCAAGGAATACCCGGCTGTAGGCAGAGCCGACACCGGCACGGTGTTGATACGGGGCGCCAGGAGAGGAGCCTGGACCGACCCTGTGACCCCCGGCGCCGCCCGGGAGGGGCAAACCCCAGCACTCCAGGCTATGCCCCCGTGGGACCAAGCTGCACCCGGGAAGGCCACGACCTGTTGCCCCCTACCCCCACAGTACTAGGCCACGGCCACTGGAATTTATCCCCGTTGGCAGAGTGTGGTGTGGGTACACTAGTTTGAACCTGATACTCACTGGGTGCACCCCCGTGGGCCGCCCCCACTGGGGGTTCCGGCCCACGGCGGGCATTGGAGCTCGCGACCGAAGTCGAGCTCGGCGGGTCCCCCCGACCACCATCCGTCTGCGCCGCTTGCGGCACGGGGAGCTGCGAGGCCGCGGCAGGCAGGGGCCTGTGCGCCTCCAGCAACTCGACCCGGCCAGTCGCCTGCTGAAGAGTGACGGTCGTCGAGGGCGAAGGCTGGTTAAAGGGTACCCCCAACGAGGGTGAAGCCCCCCGATGGGGTTACTAGTAATCCCCAAGGACGCCTCCAGGGCCGCCACGCGGGCCAGCAAGGCATCCACCGTCGCAGAACCCCCGGCATACAGGGGGCCAGGTGGGCCGGACGGCCCACTGGGCAATGGGCCTGGGCCGCCTACTTGGAAGCCCTGTCCCCAATATGGCCACGTACCAAACTCCGTCCCCTGGTGGGCCGGGGGCAAGCCCTGCCCTGGCAGTGGACTAAACCCCCCACCCAACTGAAAACCCATGGCCTGCACTTGCGGGCCGGGGGCCGAGGCCCCACCCGCACCATACCCACCCCCTGCTAAAGGGCCGTGGCCGGCCATTGCGGGCCGGGGGCCATCGCCCCAACGGGGGTAGTCTGAGGCTGGGTAGCCACGGGCCACGGGCTGACCTGCCCCATCCCACCGATCCCGGTGGGCACGTCCGGCATGGGAGCCTGAGGCAGGGGAGCAGTCGCGGTCCTCCGACCCGACTGCCGCCTCGTATTGGGGCGAGACTGAGTCGCCATGGCCTTCTTCTTAGGAGGCATGAAGATCAATCCCTTCGGAATAATTAAGAGCAAATCGGCGAGCATCAAAGCACAAAGACAATCCCCGTGCAGGGAGAAGAGTCTATGGCTGGAAAGCCAAAGATTTAAGAAAGCAGCACAGGCTCCGGTGCCGAGCGCAGCTCCCTAAAGCGGCGAAGGGCGAGAAAAAACTTCTCCGCTCCGTCGCTTTTTAAAATGGCAGCTCGGCTGCCTCGTGGCTACCCCTTTTATAGAGGAGTAGCCACGCCCCTAACTCACCCGGATGTCTGAGTCCGGGTGGGGGGCCCCGCAAAGAGCGCGGTGGCCATTTTGGCGCCGCGCTTTCAATGTCCTCTTCTGAGTACATTTATTTCTTAAACCCCAAATCCATGTACTCAAATGGTATTTTAATTTTCAGGTGTATTAATACATTTTAGGTTTGTAGACACTTATTTGTGCATGAACTACAAATTAACATGTAATGCTAAAACCTGACTACATTGTGGGTGTTTTCCTTGTTCTTTGGTCTAAGTTCTTGTTTGTTTGTCGTTCAGTTGCATAGTCGAGTTCAACCCTTTGCAACCCCATAGACCATCGCACGCCAGACACCCCTATCCTCCACCATCCTCCTCAACCCACCCACCTCTGTGCCCATTGCGTCAATAATACCATCTAGCCATCTCATTCTCTGCTGCCCCCTTCTTCTTTTGCCCTCAACCTTTCCCAACATCAAGGTTTTCTCAAGTGAATCCTCTCTTCTCATTTGATGTCCAAAGTACTTTAGCTTCATCTTCAATATTTGTTATGATCACCTTAGTTACTGCTCAAAGCCCTCCTGGATGGGTGGGATTTTCCAATAGGTTAAATACAGTAATACGTCATACAAAGTCCGCTTCATACAACATCAGATTCATACAACATCGCCTAATTCCTTGAAAAATGTTTCAAGGGGTTTTCCCAGGTTGCATTGTGCCTGGGCAGTAAACCTGCACTTCATAAAGTTTTCAAAAGTTAAAAACTTGTTGTATGGTTTGTCCCCTAAAATCAGGGTTGTTTGACATGTTTTTGTAATGTATTTAGCCTTTAGACAATGATTTCTTAAAGTTCTGTCAGTTTCCTGTCTGTTTCCTTGACTTTGCCCTGAAGTCTGTGCTGTTACAATACAATGTATCTCTATGGAAACGATGTTGTACGAGGCATCGTGGCAAGGGTTTGGATGTTGTATGAGGCATCGCGGCTAGGATTTTGCATGCCCCATACAAAGTCCAAATCCGTATAAAGTCCAAACTTGTGGAACCAAGTTAGGACGTTGTATGAGGTATCACTGTACTTAAATGCTATTTCAACACTTGTTCGTATTCTCAGGTCAGTTCAGTTGTTTCCAATAGGCCTGCATTTGTGACAAAGTGATGAAAAACCATGACTTATTTCACTGGTCTGTTGTTACTGCCATGTGTGATAACTGGGCTAAAATTTCTCTTCACCTGGTGATGGAGAATGTGCTAATGATGAAGGATTATGGGAGAGACAATCTAACAACCTCTGGAAGACCACATATTCCCCATCTCTTTTAAAACCCAGAATATCTGATTTTGAGGTAACAGTGAGCAAAAACTCAGCCAAAGTAAAATTTAATTTTAGGTTATACCTCCTATTGTATGACAGAGACAACTATAATGCACCAACATGAAGCTTTGTGTGGGTTCTTTCCTGTTTATGCACATAGCTATAGAACACATTTTAGCACGACATATTGCCAAGTGTTTGTCAGTAGATAAACTTCATGGTAAACAATCAAGTATGCTTTAGACTCTTCTCAGATTTTGTTGGCAATTTAGATTTTTATCAAGTTCACCATAAAAGTTAGATTTTTGTCGATGTTATAGAGTCTTAGCATTTTATTTTCAAATATTTGGAGAAAATTAAAACATTTGCCCAAACTGAAAGAACTGAATTGCACTTCAACTTAATATTATGGAAACAGATCACAGTATGAGTCTCAAAATGTTTTCACACATTTTTCATTTGTTCATGAAAAGAAAGAAAAAACCATATACATATCAGTTATCATTTTGTTAAATCAAAAAATTTTTCTTTGTTTATAAAACACCCATTTTAATTCTTCTCTTTAAAACAGGCGGAATAAAGAGTTCTCTGAGATTCCTGAGTTTATCTATTTTATTGCCACATCTTGTTGTGAAAAATTAAGAGAATGTATCCTAGCTAAAATGCCTTATTTTAAACTTTAGTAAATATAAATATAAGCCAATATTGTCATTTTTATAGGGAGAAGGGGGCTTGAGATTTTGGCAGGACACAAAAGAGACATCTTTTAAACTGGATGATATCACAGAAACTGACAAATTATAATGTTCTATTGATAATTGGTAGTTGTTTGTTGATTCTTCTATTATCTGGCCAAAACTCATAAAAGTGATAAAGGCTTGTGATTGTTAAAATTAAATTATTTGTTTTACTGTATTATAAGTATTTGTTGCAACTTAGAGCTTCTTAATTTTGCTCTCCCTCTCTCTCTTTTTGAAAGGATATAATTAGTAAATTGGCCTTCCTACTGAAAGATCTGCTGGAGGGGGAGGGGAGGACACAAGCTGTGTTCTCATTGCAGAGATGGCCATACAGTGTTTTAAGCTCAGCTTGCTTAAAAGTTGTACTTTAAGTTTTTCTTGTGGTAAAATGGCAACAAGGAAAACCTAACATAGGGTTATAGCTGTGCACCTTAAAAGTGTGGTTAAACCTAACCATGCTTATTTCAAACAGGCCACTTTTATCAACTATATTTAGAAGTTGGCTTGTTACAACAAACCATAATTGAAATAAACATGGTGGGGATGGCTGTTGCTTCCTAACAAGGTGTATTTAATTAAAATGGAAGTGCAAGCCTTCATTCTCATTCTTGTAACTGCACAGGAGGAAGAGTGAGGAGTGAGACTATAGATGCATGACAGTTGTTTTTAAACCAAGCTTTAATATGAAACCATGGTTTACCATTTCATCCCAATGAGGGCTTGATGTAAGAACTGATCCTCCCCTCCCCAAAGATTTTCCTTTTCCTATGCATAATGTATCTTTCTGCTCAATTTATTGGGAAGGTTTTAAAGGTTTGTAGGCTAAGAGCACTACTTTATGGGTAAAATGGGGGGTGGGCAGAAATGTGATATATAATTATAATATGTGAAAAAAACAGAAGAAATGAAAAGCCTCTCCTCTTTGCCAATACTGAAAGTGAGCTGGACTGAGAGACAACCAGGCATAAAGCAATGGAGGCAAACACTTTTGGAAGCTCCTACAAAGAGACTCCTAGTGGTAGGGGTTGCCGCTAACTATGCAGTGCAGAGTTACAGTGCCATGTTTGTTTACACATTCAAAGTGTAAGCACAACAATAGCAGAACGCATATCTAAGAGTAAATAAAACAGAACAGCCAAAAAAAAAGGGGACAAAAAATGTTGTGGCACCTTAAAGACTAACTCCTGTATTTAAATGTGAGCTTTTGTGGACCAACATTTTTTTTTTTTGCTGTTCTGTTTTATTTACTCTCAGATATGCTTGCACAGACTAACATGGCTACCACTTCAAATATTTCAGCAGAAAGCATGAGGCTGAAGTAGCATAGGAGTCACAGCCTTTCATCCAAGAATATGTGTTTGGTGTAGCAGATGCAGATCAAACAATCTAGTTGATTCCATGCACAATATTAATGTTATCTTCTTTTTTGAAAAATAGATACATCTTGCATGGAGAAGTTGCTTTCTAAAGACTGGAAGGAGAAAATGGAAAGATTAAACACGAGTGAACTCCTTGGAGAAATTAAAGGTACAGTATAAATTAAACACTACCTTTTATTTTGAAAGGCAGATCTGTACAGTGATTTAAATTAATACCACAGCATTCTATTCATGTCCACCTTGAATCATCAAGAATACTAACATGAATTTTGACCTAGGTGAAAGTCATCTGAGGAGATTGCCTTTATACAGGTGGACTTTATTTTTTATTTTATGAATAACAATTAGCAATAGCAAAAACACTTATATACTGCCATATACTGCTTAGAGTACTCTCTGGGCAATTCACAAAGTAATTAACATTTTGCCCCAAACATACTGTGGGATCTTGACTGATGGAAGGTTGAGCCAGTCTTGAGCCTGTCAGAATCGAACTCAGAAAGTGTTGAGTCCAACAATAGAAAGTGAGAAGAGTTTTGCTCATCACTGCACCGCAAAAGCAGTGAGATCTATCACAGCATCACTGAAATTTGCTGGTTGAGATCATGCCCTTAAAGCCTGCATTGGTTTTCTAGTCCATTTTAAATTCTGCAGTGTACACTGCTATCGGGAAAATAGGAATATTTATTTGTTGGGTGTGCTGAGAGTTACTTGCATTTTCTCAGATATGCAAAGGATTCTAAGTTGTGTTTTAGAAACCTGGGCATTTGCTGTCTAGATATTTTAGAAGATTTGGATAATTTTAAGTAAACCTTGCTTGTTGTTTTGGTTGAAGACCTAAGGAGCTGTTGGGTTTTGTTATCTTTTTAGATTTATTTTAAGGGTTAGACAAGTTGCTTTTATGGCTTAACCTAAAGCCACTGGTGATGGTGGCTGGAACTTGCTTTGAGCTGCAGCTCAGATAAGAAACTTTCTAAACTCTGATTTTGAAAACTCATTTTTCTCCATCCTCAAATTAGGAATATTTCAGAGCAAGGCTGTGAAGCAGTAAAGGCAGTAAACATAACAGGTGATTAGAAAAAATAATCCCAATTGTAAGGAACAAAGGTGTGGTTCTGAAAGGAAGAGCTGCTCTTTGCACTGACTGTTATGGGCGAATTGTTTACCTTATTAGAAGGAAGGTGTTTGTGCTTAAGGATAGCTGAAGCACATACTCTTCCTTTGAAAAAGTGCCCTTTTCCTTCAGTTATGGCATGTCAATTATGGAGAAAGAAAAGAATGCGGGGGAGGGGGAGGAGAGGGGAGTGTAAAATACAGTCATGCTCTTTTGTGCTGGCATCACACATGTCTGTGACATTACTCTTGCTTGCCAACATATAAAAATGGGAGAATATAAGGTATCATACAAGATCGTATACTGAAAACTTCATTTTTGCATTATGTATATACTTTGCCAGTTAATCAAGCTTGCTACCAAAGTTACATTTTGGATTTGTTTATCGTACAAGTGGTAAGACAAATAATAATAAATAGCTTCCACCACTTCAGTTGACAAAAAAATGCACTCATAAATATCTTTGTGTCGCACATAGAACTTGTTCTTGTTGTTCTTGTGTGCATTCAAGTCACCTGTGATTTATGCTGGCCCTAAGAATAAGAGATCTCTAAAATGTCTTGTCCTCAATAGTCCTGCTTATCTCTTGTAAACTCAAGACTGTGGCTTTCTTTAGGGAGTCAGTCCTTCTCATGTTTGTTTGTTATTCTTTTTACCTGCTGCCTTCAACCTTTTCCAGGACTATTGTAATTTCCAGAGAATCTTGTCTTCACGTCATGTGTCCAAAGTAAGACAGATTTTGCCTCATCATTTTGCCTCCAAGCACAGCTCAGGCTTGATTTGCTCAAGGGCTCACATCTTTGTCTTTCTTTCTTTTACTTTCTTACTTTCTTTTCTGAGCTCAATGAATATTAACCTAACATCATTATCAGTAATTTCTTATGCAGTTTCTCCCCTCCTCCACCAACACACACACAGAGAAAGAGAGAGAGGGGGATGGAGGGAGGGAGAAAGGGAGAGAGAGAGAGAGAGAGAGAGATTAAAGTTTCATGCATTCTTTAACAGTGATTTTTCCATTCTTCAGCTTTCTAGATTTTCTTTCTTGGACATGTCAAAAAGAATGGTATTAATTTTCACAATTAAGAGCCTGTGTTTTAGTTTTTTGTTTCACATGTCAGCATAACTCTTGTTCTCAGCAAAGTCCTGAAACTACTGTACTATTGTCTTACTGAAATACCCTGCAGCATACCTGTCAAGTGCGGCTCCGGAAAATATGGGAACTGCTCCAGCCCAGGTGCGCATGCGCAGTAACAACTCCTTTGCACATGCGCAGAACCCCTTTTCACATGGGCAGAACTCCTTTGCGCATGCACAGAGCCCTTTGCAGGCGCACCCCCAAAAAAAGACTCAGACACCGGTATATATGGATAACGGCATTGGGCCACATTTATTGATTCATGCCCTAGTCCGAATTATAAATTTCAATTGGTACTCAGCCAATTATAATTCTTAAGGCAAGCAGGCCGCAGTAACACTGGTAAGGTTCCTCCCAAAATTGCCAATGGCAATTGGCTACAATGTATCCATTTGTATCAATTTGTTTGTTTACAACAAGCAAATTGTTGACTGTAGTCAATAATCTATCTACTGACCCCACCCTCTGACGTGTATCCGTAAAATCACGGGGTGATGCATGCTGAAGAGCTCCTGCCATCACCCCATTGCCTGGTTCGTCGTTGACCGGTCAACGTTAACAAACTTGTACCTATCTAGTGTTGGCCAGTCAATTGCGAACCTGCCGGATACCTGTGGGTCATAAATATTTACCTTACCAGTGCTACCCGCCCATGTGGCCAAAGTCAATAGCAAAGCCCCTGTATCAAACCGTAGCAACAGTGTGGGATAGGCAAAAAAGCCAGAACCAGGAGGCCAATTGTAGGTTCCAGCCAAAAATTCCCACCTGGCCCCGAAGCGACCAAAATATCACACTGTTCACTAGGGAGGGGGTGGAGGGAAAAACTTCTCCTCTCCGTCCCTTTTCCAAAATGGCAGCTCGGCTGCCTCGTGGCCACCCCTTTTATAGAGGGGTGGCCACGCCCCCTAACTCACCCGGATGTCTGAGTCCGGGTTGGGGGGGCGCAAAGAGCGCGGCGGCCATTTTGGCGCCGCACTTTCATTGCAGGCGCACCCCCCAAAAAAGACTCAGACACCGGTATATATGGATAACGGCATTGGGCCACATTTATTGATTCATGCCCTAGTCCGAATTATAAATTTCAATTGGTACTCAGCCAATTATAATTCTTAAGGCAAGCAGGCTCCAGTAACACTGGTAAGGTTCCTCCCAAAATTGCCAATGGCAAATGGCTACAATGTATCCATTTGTATCCATTTGTTTGTTTACAACAAACAAATTGTTGACTGTAGTCAATAAACTATCTACTGACCCCACCCTCTGACGTGTATCCGTCAAATCACGGGGTGATGCATGCTGAAGAGCTCCTGCCATCACCCCATTGCCTGGTTCGTCATTGACCGGTCAACGTTAACAAACTTGTACCTATCTAGTGTTGGCCAGTCAATTGCGAACCTGCCGGATACCTGTGGGTCATAAATATTTACCTTACCAGTGCTACCCGCCACACGGGGAGGCTTAATAAAGACTCCCCCCCCAGACCGTCAGCTCGGTCAACAGGCCTGCTTGCAAATCTTCCAAAAAGAGGTTCAAACCTCTGGGCGACAGATGGACCCCATCCCCTGTGTAAAGATCGTAATTCTGGAGACTAATGGTGGGGTGTCGGATGACCCGCCCCAAACCCTTGTCAGCAAAGAACCGGGCCACAGCCCTGTTCACCGAGCGACGAGCGCAGTCAAGGGCCTGGAGGTTGATACCCCCACTGTAAGCGTGACGCGGTATGATGTCAGACCATAGCAGCGTTGTGGCAGGCCACACATAATGCAAATAAGCTAGGTCGCTGCAGATCGTATGTTTTAAGGAAAGGCCAGTGACCTGGCCCAGGTCATTGCCCCCGAGGTGCAGCACCAAGACATCAGGCGGTTCAGCATCCCTGATGGAGAAAAGGAATGGCAACAGTTCCGCCATAACATTCCACGCTTACGATACCACCTGATACATGCGGAGGCACGTAGTCCAAGCTGGGGTCCCCACTCTGTCGCCGCAGCATACTGCGCTGCCCAGTGCACATAGCTATGGCCCACTAGCCATACTGCCTCCGGTGTGCGGTGACACACAGGGTCTGTAAGATAAAAAGACAGGACAGTAACTTAACTGGTACTCATACTTGAAGAGGGCGAACATATAATTCAAAACACTTCGATCCCCACCTTCCCATATGGCGTATATCAGCCTCAGAGTACCCAAATGCAGCCGCAGTAGAAGCAGCTCCTATTCTAAAAGAATGGGTGCCGTAACGAGCCCCGGGGAGGCCAACACTGGACAGTGCCTTACTGGTCACCTTCCAAAATTGAAATTTAGTCAGGGAAGACCCATCTTGGTGGCAGAAAAATGGGCCAGGGTGCGTGCCACGCACTGCAAGGAACTCTTGTAGGGCACCAACCGGACAGATGTCTGCAATGGAACATCGTAGCAGTCTAACACCACTGCCTACACCATGCTGATCAACTTTTGAGGACTGTATCCTCAACTGAGCCCACTCATTGGAGACATAGACATCTTCGAGTTCCAGTGCCCTACGAGCCGCATCCGCCTTAGACAGTAGCACCAACTCACTGATGCAGAGCGCTCCCAAAAAGGCCACCGTGGTAGCCACATGAAACAAAGCTGCCTCATACCTGTCAAAACACAGGTCATGCCAGCCTCGTGCAAGGTGGGTAAGAACCCCTGGAGAAATAGGGTGGCGATTGTCCGGGCGGCGTCCACGTTCCCGTGTCCACCCCTCCAAAACATGTCGTATATGGAAATCATTTGTGTTGTCAGCAGATCCCCTCACTTTGGCCACGAATGCCAGTGCTGACAGCCTGGATGCTATGGTGCGGGGAGCTAGGCCCAGACTGTGTAGGTAGACCATAAATTGTAGAACGTGTGCAACTGGAATGGGCCACACCTCGGGCAACCCGAGTTGCGCACAAAATTTTTTAAATTGACTGAATGCATGGTGATATGCCTTACGCGTTCGGGGCGCCAGCGACATGCCGATCGCCCGGTTCACCTCTCCTTGCCAAACGTCCAAATCTCATCCGGGAGCGGCGAGGGGAATTCCTCTGCGTCCGGAGCCAAGGCGCGGAACCGGGGGATCTGCAGGCGGGATAAAGCATCAGCAATATTGTTATTAATACCTGGTACATACCTGGACCTGAAGAGCACATTGAGGCGTAGGCTGCGCAACACAAACTGGCAAACTAACTCCATGACCTTGGGTGATTTAGATGTCTGGTAATTGACAATGTGCACCACCGCAGCATTGTCGCACCAGAAATGAACCACTGAATTGGCCCATTCCTCACCCCATAGCATCAAAGCTCCCAGTATCGGGAAGAACTCAAGGAATGTAAGATTGCGTAGACGATCCGTGCCCCGCCCTGCTAGGGGCCATCGGCCGTAGGCCCACCTCCCCTCAAAGTAAATCCCATATCCCAGGGACCCCGAGGCATCCGACTGAACCTGGAACCTAGGGGAAACCAAAAGGTCAGATCTCCAAAATGACACCCCGTTGAAGTCCCTCAGGAACTTAAGCCAAACCAACATGTCAGCCCTCATGCCCTTGTTCAGTCGGACCCTATGATAGCGCCTGGATAGGCCAGTCATGGCGTCGCATAAGCGTCAAGCAAAAGCTCTGCCAGGCGTGACCACCCTGCAGGCGAAGTTAAGGTGGCCATGGAGAACCTGGAGCTCACAAAGTGACACCTTGCGTTTGGCCAGTAAGGCCAAAATCAACGCAGTGATACGGGTAACCTTATCCATGGGTAACCTGGATGCCTGCGAGACCGTGTCAATTTCGATACCCAGAAATGTAAGCTTAGTTGATGGGCCCTTGGTCTTTTCGGGCGCTAAAGGGACACCGAGTTCCTGCATTAGCGTCTGAAATGTATTGAGGAGACGCGTACACGTGTCCCAGCCCCGTTCACCCCCGAACAAGAAATCATCGAGGTAATGGGCTACAGACCGGGACCCAGACCTGCGAACAAAGGCCCACTGAAGGAAAGTGCTAAAACGTTCAAATGCTGAACAGGAAATAGAGCAGCCAAAAGGCATGGCTTTATCAACATAAAATTTCCCTTGGAATTTAAAACCCAATAACTCAAAGTCACCCGGGTGCACCGGCAACAAACGGAATGCCGACTTAATGTCACATTTTGCCAGAAGTGTACCCAGGCCACAAGAGCGCACCATGCACAGGACCTGTTCAAATGATGTATACCTGACAGAACAAAGGTAATCAGGAATGGCATCATTGACCGAATGGCCCGCCGGGTATGACAGATGGTGAATTAAACGAAACTCCCCAGGGGTCTTTTTGGGCACCAACCCCAAAGGGGAAACCTTCAGATTGGGAAAGGGTGGCATAGGAAAGGGGCCAGCAACCCTACCTGCATTAACCTCCTTAGCGATACTTAGGGCAGCCACCTCCTCCCTACCCTTCAAGGAAAGTAAATTAGGGGCATCTTGGGGGCACCACTCCCCTTTGAATGGGATACGAAAGCCCCGCTGGAAACCCTCGAGGAGGTACCTAGCATCCTCTCTCCTCGGGTAAGTTGAGAGCCACCGCTCCAACATAGCTACGTTAATCGGGGCGGGGGCCTTTTGTGTGACCAGCTCCATCAGCGGCAGGTCTGCCCGCTCCTTGTCCACCTCTACCTCTGCCCCGTGACCCACCGGCTCGCAGACACGCAGCGGCGGCGTGGGGGCCAGCGCAAGAGGGACACTCATGTTTGTATCGGCACTGTTTTCTATTACATACACCATTGGCCGAGAAGCTCCAACACAGCAAGCGGGCTGGAACCCCCTGCCCCGCCAGCTGGCGGGGAGCCTGTGTTGGAGCAGCTCGCTGGACCGCATGTCCACAATGGTACCTCTCCCCAGGCGCCGGGCGTGTGGGGGTCATGTATAAAAGCCACAGTTTCTGACATGGCTCACCCCACCTCATCTCCGGGTGTAAGGGCACTCTCATTCTAAATTCCTCGTCGTAAGCCAACCACGATGGGCCAGGAAAATCCACCATTGCCCTGTAAATATTGTCCAAATATTGGACCATAGGAATGGCCAGGTCAGGCCGAGCCCTAAGGTACACTGCCATATAAATGAGATATGCGGGTAACCAGTTGGCCCAGGTGCGTGGTGGCTTGCGACGGCGAGACAGCTCTTTGTTCTTCTCATCCTGCCCCTCTTTTTCCTCCTTGGTGGGTTCCCAGTTCAATAGGGAGAAAATATCGACATACTCCCCCCGCCAAATCTTTTCCCTTGTGGCCGGGCCAAATGATCCCCGAGGGGCAAGGAATACCCGGCCGTCGGCAATGCCGACACCAGCACAGTATTAACACGGGGTATCAGGAGAGGAGCCTGGACCGTCCCTGCGACACCCGGTGTAGCCCTGGGGGTGGAAACCTCCCCGCCCAATGTTATGGCAGTATGGGACCAAGCTGCACCCGGGTAAGCTGGGAACTGATGCCCACCCGCCCCGACATTACGAGGCCATGGCCACTTAAACCTATCCCTGGAAGTGGAGTGTGATGTGGGGACATTAGCTTGAACCTGATACTCACTGGGTGCACCCCCGTGAGCCGCCCCCACTGGGGGTTCCGGCCCACCGCGGGCATCGGAGCTCGTGACCGAAATCGAGCTCTGAGGACACATCCGACCACTACCTGTCTGCAGTTCATGATGTACGGGGAGCTGCGAGACCGCGGCGGGCACGGGCCTGCGTGCCTCAAGCAACTCAACCCAACTGGCCGCCTGCTGGAGAGTGGCGGCTGCCGTGGTAGCAGGCTGGCAAAAGGGTGCCCCAGATGGCAGCGAAGCCCCCCCAATGGGGTTATTGGTGATCCCGAGGGATGCCTCTAGCGCCGCTACGCGGGCCAGTAATGCATCCACTGTTGCAGATCCCCCTGTATAAAGAGGGCCAGGCGGGCCGGACGGCCCACTGGGCAATGGTCCAGGGCCCCCAACTTGAGAGCCAGGTCCCAAATAGGGCCATGCCCAAAACTCCGGCCCATGAGGGGCCGGGGGTAAGTTCTGCTGTGCAACCGCACCAGGCCCTCCCCCTTGCTCAAGCCCCATGGCTGGCAATTGCGGGCCGGGGGCCGAAGCCCCTGCGGGGCCAGTCTGAGGCTGGAGAGCCGCGGGTCATGGCCTAAGCTGCCCCATCCCACCGGTCCCGGTGGGTGCCTCCGATAAGGGGTCCTGTTGCAGGGGCGCAGTCGCGGTCCTCCGACCCGACTGCTGCCTCCCTTTCGGGCGATAATAATACGGTGAGACGGCTGGGGTGTTTAACAAGCGCAACAAGTGGAATCACTCCCAGAAGTATGAAAGCACAATACAAAAGTGTTTTTAATCATAGGAAATATTCATAGGAAATATTCGTATACTCGTCCTATGTTGAGGTATATCAGGCCTGAGGTGGGTAGGTAAACTTAACACAACTAATCTAATACAACTGAATGTTCCTTCTATATACGTTTCATGCCTTCATACTAGTAACTACAAAATGTTAAGCTATAAACCTCAAACATACAAATATCCTGGGAACCCATAAAATGACCCAAACACCCCCGTGAAGCCAATCCAGCAACTCCCCGTGTGAGTCCAAAGGTGATATCAATCGTAAGCCATTAATATTTCAGTCAGTACAAATCTCTGAAGGTCCGTAGCCATAGAATGAAAAGCTGGGCAGAAAAACTGGCGCGGGGGTGGAGCGTGGCTGTCTTACTTCACGGAAGGGTTCCCGGACGGCGAGCATCAATGGAAGACGGTGGACAAAATTACACGATGCCCTTCCGGTATCTGGACATTTCGAATATCTTCCTCAAGTGTCTATGAATCAGTAATATGCGCGTATCGCACCTTTTTTGGCGTTTCTCTCCATGTGTGCACGGAGCCTGAGTCGCCATAGCCTTCTTCTTGGGAGGCATAATAAAAGCACGATCCCTTTCAAAGGATCAGAAACCAGATGGCTGGAAAGCCGAAGATTGCGAAGCAAAGACACCCGCTAAGGCTCTGCAGCCAACTGCGGCTCTCAGAAACAGACGAAGAGCGACGGAGAAAACTTCTCCTCTCCGTCGCTTTTCCAAAATGGCAGCTCGGCTGCCTCGTGGCCACCCCTTTTATAGAGGGGTGGCCACGCCCCCTAACTCACCCGGATATCTGAGTCCGGGTGGGGGGGGAGCCCGCAAAGAGCGCGGCGGCCATTTTGGTGCCGCGCTTTCATTTGTGATGGGTGCACATGCGCAGTAACCCTTTTCCCCACTGTTCAAATACGGGATGATGGCAGGAAAGGGGAGGAACGTGTGGAGAAATACAGGATTTCCCGGCCAATCCAGGATACTTGACAGGTATGCCCTGCAGTGGTTTCTCTCAGCATCCAGTGTCTTTGACGATCAAATTAAGAAGAGCAATTGATATACAACACAAGCAGTTAGGTTATATGTTTATCTGTAAGAGTCACGATTATTCTAACAGTCCCATAGATTCATGGTTTTTGGATCTCCATCTAGTAGATGAAGTGTTCTGGCTTCCATTGCTGGAGAAGCTTACGATTGGGATATAAGCTATATTTATAGGCATTGTGGCTTAAATGTCACATGCTGCCTTTCTTTGTATAGTATGTGCTATTTTGGGAGAGACATTGACTGATGTGCAAAACTTTGCCCACTACTGAAATACATCTGCATTGTATGGCTCTGTCTGATTCTTTGTGCAAGATTGGAACGAGTTAACATTAGTAGAAATCCTTTTTTAAAATCAAGCTGGTCCAAGTTTCTTTTTTGTTTTGTGGGTGTTTTGTCATTCCACAGATGTAGAGAGAAAATATTAGCTTGGGTGGCTTGCTGTGGTTACAAGGCTTTTAAAGCTTGACAGAGAAGACCTGTTCTTGTAAGAGATTCCCACAATAAAAATACACTAAGCATATTCCTTAATCTGTATCAAGTTTCATGCTGATGGCATGTGACAGAAATAGTTGTTTCTCTTTTCAGTAGCTAGGCAAAGAGGATCACGAGGATCCATGGTACGCCTATGGTAATTATGATACTTTTCTGAGCATATTGTGAATGTTGTCGCCCCATGTTGCAACTAGGATGGCAGCCTCCTCTTGTTTTCAGAGGAAGCCATATAGTCAGATAATTGCTATTATGGTTGTATTAAGAATTCAGAGAAAGGAAAATGTAGGTTAGCTGTCAGATGTTCCGTGTGCATGATAACAGAATATGCAGAAACTGAAGGCTGAAGTGTATTACTATATTAGTTTTCTCTGCAGTTTATTTGAGTTGTGTTGAAATTATTTCTCTAATAGTGCTAAAATCCCCTTGGCAAGTCATGAGTGCTTACAGCAGGCTACTTTGTAAAAATATATATGTGGCTTATATATCACAGGAGCACCCATAGGTTTTTAATTATGCCACTTTGTATGGTTGTAGACATTTCAAAGCTCCCTTTTGTGCTCTCTGTTATAAACATCTCTTACTTCTTTTGAAGTCTACATGATATACATATGAGCAATTAAAAACACAGCTCAGGGTTGGAGACACAAGGTCTTCTTAATTAAAACTCAAACAAAAGCTACAAGCTAAAAAAAATCTCAGTGATCAAGGTCTAAAGTGTTAGAATATATTAGAGTCATTGTTAACTGCTAGGGTTTAGAAAATCAATATACAGGGGAAAAGATCAGTTGATTCCAATTAGAGAAATCAGTGTAAATACAGAGTAGAAACTGGGAAAACCCTCAAACTTACTAGCAGGTACTGATTAGTAATATTCTACAGGGCATAAATCTTTTTCCAGTGTTGAATTTATTAGAATGACTACAAAGATGAAACATGTAATTTTCCATGCTGTAAAACTGGAGTGCAATTGTATTTTACATTTAGCCTAAATAAGCTTGTCCTTCTCCTCCTTTAAGAAAAACAGTGGCTGCTGCAAACCGAGCATTTTTGGGCCACTGCTTTTCTTAAATGTTTTGTTGTTGTTGTTCAGTCACACAGTCGATTCCAACCCTTTGCAACCCTATGGACCATTGATCTCCAGGCACCCCTGTCCTCCACCATCCTCCTCAGCCCGTTCAGCTTGGTGCCCGCTGCGTCCACAATGCCATCCAGCCATCTCATCCTTGGCCGTCCCATTTTTCTTTTGCCCTCCACCTTTCCCAGCATCAAGGCTTTCTCAAGTGAATCCTCTGTTTTAAATAGCTTGATTAACTCTCATTTTTAAAACAATTTACATACTTAGAACTACTTGATACCTGTTCCTGATTTTTGTGTCTCTTTTTTCCATGTCTATGTGTACTTGCTAAAAAAAATACTAGTTTTTTGGCTGTAGCTTACAGTATGAGCAAAAACAAAACTAAGCGATATTAGAATTCAAGGCAGACCTTAAGAAGCAAAAGAAGGCATGGCATTAAGACTTCTGTATAATTCTCTTGGTAAAGGAATTCTTTAATTTGGGTGCTGCCACAGAAAATGCCCTGTTTTGTGTTCCCACCCAACACATCTCTTTGGCTTTTAGAACATGCAGCCTCGTGAGACCATAGTATCAAGAACCTTTCTGTTTCCACACTTTCAAAGAGTTATACTTCTTTCCAATAGAACTATTTAGTTGGATTAAGCAGGTGAGTAAATGACTGAACATTGCTGTTTATAGCTGTCCTGTTAAAGCAAATTCTTCTTCTGTGTCTGGGCTAGATGTAAAACTGCCAAAATGAAGCTGCCTTTTGGTGAGTTGATTCTGTAGTTCCTTTTGCCCAAACTAGTGTGAGAAAGATTAGCCAGCACAAGGTGGCCTTTGCCCAGGGTACACCTGAGTGTGATTCAAAAATACCACAATCTTCAAGGAGTCTCTTTCTCTGTACCCTGTTAAAGCAACTTTTAAACTATCTCATGGTAAACTGGTAGACCTCCTTCTTAAGTGCAGCCCATGCCAAAAATATTGCAGCCATCATATCCAATTTAAGTTGATTTTGTACCACACCAACTCTTTGGAAATGGGGTAGGAAACATTGGGTTAATTCTATAATCATTTTAAGATGATTTATTTGCAGTCAGATAGACCCAAGAACACAATTTTTTCAAACTGTGAAAATAGTCAGTGATTTGGAAGACAAAGGAGAGGAGGAAGAGGGGCAGCTGATCTAAGTAAGGTATTTTATGTAAGGTCACATACAGGAAGCATATTTATGGGCAGAATAATTTATAAGGGGATATACCAGTAACTTCTTTACCCTTAATATCTAAGCTTTTGTCCTGAAGGAAAACACCAGTGTGGAAAACACGGTCAGCAAATAATACCAGTAATTTTGCTGGAATAAAATAAAATAATAGGGTTTTTTAAATTATTTTATTCCACTGTGCTCTGAACTTAATGAACATGGTAGTAGTTCCTTCTTATTCTATGTGACACCTCTACCACTACAGCATATCAGGTAAAGAGGATCCATTTTGTTTCTTTAGCAAAAAAGGTTTTACAGGACTAGGCTGCTAACTCAATGCCCAACCCTCCTCCTTTCTCATCCAGGCTTGGGAACTGTAATGGCAGAGTTGAACTTGTTGAAAAGGGCTTTTAAATCTCTTCCAAATTGTTTGACATGCCAAGGACTTTCCAGAATCACACAAGACTAAGGAAATATCCCTACCATTATTTTTGGATGGGATAGTGGTACATTTGCTTCGGGCTGTGTATAGCCATTGTTCAGAGCCCATATAATATTAGAGAGCAATGCAAATGAACCTAATAGTAACATTTTTGTGCTCCTTAAAAATGCATTGGCTTGCCCTCTACTGTTCTTCGTTATTGTGGTGTTGGGGTGGCCACCAGGCATAATCCTGTCAGTCAGTGGTCAAACATCCGTTCTGAAATACCACCTGCATAGGGTGAATAGTAAAAGTAGTTCTCACAAACTTCTAGTTATCTAGGTGTGTCCAAGCTTACAACAGCCAACCAGAACAACTGTGCACACAAGTCAAATAATTTCTGTTTTAAACTACATTAGGATTCTGGTTAGTCTATGTATAGTGGAACAATTAAGATTATGTTATCCTGACTTCCCATACTTGGTTTCACAAGAGGAGCATTGCTACTTTATTTCATTCATTTTCTGTGATGAACAAACCAAAGACACTGATTTTTCAAAGTATAACAACAACAAGAACAACAACAACAAACAAACAAACAAACAAACAAACAACAAAAGAAAAACAGACATTGTAAAAGTTGGAGCCCATGAAGAAACAACCTCAAAAGTACAGAAGGTAAAAAAATTGTAAACTACTAAGCATTAAAGCAAATTTTTAGAAGAACATGGAACCAAGATCAGGATCTCTTCTTTTCCCATCAGTTTCAGCAACTAATGTTGATGATGATGATGATGACAATAATGGTGGTGATGGTGGTGGTGATAGCAACATACATAGTGGTACAGCAGTTTTATAAACTACAAGTTTTATTTATGCACCCATTCAAATATGAAATTAATAGCATAATGAAAAGCAGACTTTTCCTTCTTCCTGTTGTGAAGTTGTTTCAGATGGACAATTCTTTAGCAAATTGACAAAGTGGATTCAAAGATAATTCCACAATTAGTTGAAATGATTTATATGTTATACAAGAGCATTATTATTATTATTATTATTATTATTATTATTATTATTATTATTATTATTATTATTATTATTATTATTATTATTATTATTATTATTATTATTATTATTATTATTATTATTATTATTATTATTATTATTATTATTATTATTATTAAACTTGTATAATTTTTAATAGCAAAAGAAAAATGTATAGAGAAGTGTTTGTTTCATGACCTCTTATCTATACCTATTTCCACACCTCTGGAGCAAATCCCATGATACTTGGCACACACATACCTTTCACAACCGGGGTCAGCACTACAAGGGTCCCGAGGTCGAATGTGGGACCTGCGCCCCACAAATACAACAAAATGTACAAACTACAACTCCCAGCAGACACTGGGAGACACTGGGAGGCTGACCGAGAGCGAGAGATGTGGGGTGCTGGTCATACACGCACACAGACCAACTGCTGCCTACAAAGCATAGCATGGCCAAGAAACATAGCGGTGCCCATGGCCGGAACGTGCAGGGCCTCAGCGGCATGCCTGCCACAGGCAGCCACCACACCCAGCATAGCAATGGAGGCCAAGATGATGCCCCCCAAATAGCCGGGAAAACCTCAGGCGCCTCTAGCCAAGGGGTGCAGAGCCACTGCGGCAAGGCCCCTACCAACCCCAAGCGAAACACCAAAACCTATACAGCCTTACCGTGCCACCAGAATCACCTCCACCGGGCCCTTGGAGAGAGAGAAGGGGAAGAAGATGAAAATGGTGAGGATGGGAGAGGAAGGAGGGGGATGAAGGAAACACAGGGAGAACGGGGAAAGAGGAGGAGGGAAGGAACAGCTGCCACCCCTCCTTTCAAACACACACACACACACGAACAAGCTGGCGGTGACCGCAGCCTTGCTGGCAGGCCTGGGGGAGAAGGGCCTGCTGTTGCTGTGGCAACAGGGGCATCCAGACAAGCAGACTGCCTGCAGGACAGGGAACGGGGCGGGGCACCTGACACGGGAATCTCCTCGCCCAGGATTGGGTCCAACCCAGGCGCAGCCAGGTACCCCTGCTAGTATGTAATATAGTAGGGTCAGACATGTTTGCGTGAAAGGGATTTGTATACCCTGGTATCGTACACAGACCATGAAAGGCAGACATATAGAGAAGTAATAAGCAGGAAGAAACCTCTGTCATTGATAATGCTTGGCCATGGGGTTATGTTCCAGGTACATATCAGAAGGTAAAGCAGTGCTTCTGTGGATTGTTCTACAATGAGAACTCTTGTTACAACTAGTCATAAAATACTGTTAAAATATTGTTTTTTTCTTATTAAACAAAAGGGGGAAAAGAAAAAAAAATTGTGCAGTTGATTGTACAATAAAAGAATCCCAACTTCCCAGCACCAGTTTATATGATAGTTTGGAGTGCATAATAATCAAACTTGCAGATACTTTTCAATATATTTTAAAGGACAACTCCTGGCAAAAGCTTCTTTCCATCAAATGTCTAAATGTATATACATATGTATCTTCTACTTATTCATCTGAAATTGGGCATTTTAAAATACAGAGGAACCACGGTTAACAAATGGCTCGGTTAACATAAAAATTGCATAACAAAAGGAAATCCACAGAAAATAGTGGCTCAGTTTACAGATTTTTTTTGAATGGATTAATTGGTTTTCAATGCATTCCTATGGGAAATTGCATTCAATTCATTCTTATGGGAAATTCAGTTAAAGTAATTTTTGCTGTAAGAAATGTCCTGGAGAAGGCATTAATTATGTTAACCGAGGTTCCACTGTATTCCCATGTATATGTCATCTATGCAAGCAAATACTCTCTTTCCTATTTTTTATGTGCTGTCCCCTCACTTTGCCTATGTTGGCTAATCATCAAAGTGGATGAGATTTAGGTTTTTTCCTTTTGTTATGAGGTAGGTGGGTAGTCCAAGCTAGGCCATCCAATCTCTTTCCCCAGAAATTGGTATTTGTGGACCAGGTTCTTAAAGGAAGCAAACATGAAACAATTCCTTTTTGAAATGTGCTACTTCATGTTAAAGGAGGAGAAACATTACTACATCATGTCCAAACTGCTGTAGTGGAGGAGGATGGAGCATCTTTGGATCCATCTTTGGATTCATCTTTGGATCCATTGGTTCCAGAAAAGGTCCCAACTTCCCCTTTCCAATCTCTGGAATGAATTAGATCAGAATCTTACACTTGATCCTGCTCTTAAGAACTTGATTGCCAGTAACTTTGCACCCACGGAGCTTCCTACAGGTGGAACAAGGCTACTGAGATCAACAAAATTGTCTAGCCACCTTAGTGGACATCCTCTCTACCATTTCGAAGCCATTTGTATCTTATTGTACCATCCCACCCCAACACTAATGACATGATTCAGGATTTAGGCTTATTCATCCCATTCTGCAAGATGGAAGCTGGAAATAGCCTCACTGCAACCATGTGACATGCAGCATGGCTGATCTTATGATTCTGGTGGATGGCGGGAAGAGTTTGCACACCAGCATGAAATCAGAAACTCCACAGTTCACATAAGACTCATGTGATTGAAATCATATGGCTGCCATATCAAATCTATCTTGCAGAGACTGCTGCCAGGATCCTTTATAGGTTGAAAAGAAGAATTCTTCAGGTTTTGAGTCAATTGAACTCAAACCTTTTTTATGTGTGTTAAAAGGAGAGGATACTGGAAGAGCATTTTGGCTATATATCTGATTTACTATTTGGTGTCAACCCTTTTTAATATATTCTCATAATAATGTATACAATAATTCTTGCTAAGTTATATATGTACCATCTGCTTTTAAAATGATGCCTTATAGATTGAACTAGGTGATCAGCTAGCTTGCTTATGTTTAGAACAAATTGTAATGACTATTAAGACTTGTTTAAATAGGTTTCCATCACAACAGGTGCACAATTATTTTATGAGTAAAATATTATAAGCTTTCTAAATTAGCCAGGGCAAAATGCAAGTTGCCTGATTAAATAATCAGATTGGATGCTTAAAATGCACATGATTTCACATAGGAATTTTAAGAGATGAAGTTCCAATCTATTTGGTGGGGTTTTTCCTTCACTCTGTAGAAACTGATTGTTTGTAGCAAGCGAGCGACAGCTCACAGAATAACTGGTTTGGTGTGTTTTACATAATTTGCCTTACATTATACAAGGAGGAAAAAAAACACTAAAAAGCAGCTAATAATAGGCTGCACAGGGAAGCTTTATAGTCTGCATTACAAATTTAGGTGCTTGATGCAAACTGATTTGATAGTGTGCATTCAGGCAGTAGAGAAATTAGGTGCAAGTCCTTACTAAAGCATCACCATGAACACTTTTCACATAATGTTAACAACTCATCAGCTCATGTATGCCCTAATCTCTCATTATGTGTTCGGACATATGATTTGATCCAACTATTTGATCCACACAAACTTGTTTGTCCCACTTATCTGATGTACTATCTCTCCTTTTTTTCTTCTCTTTTTGGTGGTGATAGATGGATTGTAAGTGGCATGTACATGTCTAAGTAGATAATGCAGGGAAGAGCTGTGTGAAAATCCAAGAACTTGCTTCCAGTTTTAACCAGGTGTGAAACTCATATAGCAGACTGGTCATTTAATAAAAAATAGTTTTGGATGGAGATGTAGGGGAAGCTTCTGACGCAAAACATGACACAAGTTACTGGATTGCTAAAGCCAATTCTCATTATCATATAATTAGTTGCATATAATTGTCATTCCTCAATTGATATGAAACATCCTTAGTTCTTAGACATACAGTAATAATTTACTGATGACAATAGAAGTTGAGGTTTAACTTGATGACTACCACCTCAACATCATGGGTTTTACTTCAGAACTACAACATATAATGACAATCACAGGATCCATATGTTTTGAATGCTTTTTAAGGTCCTTTTACTGGGTGGGTGAAGCAACATTTGATTAGTTAAGTTCATGTAGGTTTGCTATGTTATGTATTAAAAACTATTTTTTTAAAAAACAACTTGGTTTCATACATTCCCCCATTACTGTATCAGTTTCAAGCTGAATATGAGTGACTGAAGCATAATTAGATATCATGTGCTTCAAAGGGACATTTTTAAAGTGCCATAGAGTTAAATTTTGTGACAGAATCCATACTGAATTAGACATATAATGTAGGTGTTTTCTGTTGTCCTAAGGTTTGTAAGAATGTCCCCGCATTTCAGCTGCTTGCCAGGTACAGCTTTCTTTGTTTCTACAGACAAGAATGGGTCTGGCACAAAAATGGCCCCAAGAATTCTATTGTACATGTATATTCTTACTGGGTTTCTTTTTTGATCCCTTCCAGTATTACACTGCCATCCTCCTAAAGACCAAAAATGCCCTTTCTGCAGATAGGTTGGCCTCAAGTAGTGTACTTTTCTGGGGGTTCAAGAAATGAGAGACATACACATCAAATTACAACTCTAACAAAAACCTTCTCAATCCCATGTGGTCTCTAATCCCAGGGGGACTAGAGACCACATTGCCAACATATGATGGATCATGGAGAAACAAAGGAATATCAGAAACAAGTCTACTTCTGTTTCATTGACTACACCAAGGCCTTTGACTGTGTGGACCACAACAAAATGTGGCAAGTAATTAAAGAGATGGGAATACCAGAAAACCTTTTATGCCTCATGAGAAATCTGTACATGAGTCAGGAAGCAACAGTTAGGACAGAATATGGAATGACAGAGTGGTTTGGAATAGGAAAAGGAGTAAGACAAGGCTGCCTTTTGTCACCCTGCTTATTCAACTTGTACACAGAGCATATAATGCGCAATACAGGGTTGGATGAATCACAAGTTGGGATCAAAATTGCTGGGAAAAACAGCAACAATTTGAGATACGCAGATGACACTACCCTAATGGCAAAAAGTGAGGAAGACCTAAAGAAGCTTCTGCTTAGGTTGAAAGAAGAGAGTGCAAAAGCTGGCTTGAGATTCAACATCAAGAAAACCAAGATAATGGCAACAGGCCCTATCAGTCCCTGGAAAATAGATGGGGAAGAAGTAGAAGCAGTGACAGACTTTACTTTCTTAGGATCAAAGATCACTGCAGATGGTGATTGCAGCCATGAAATAAAAAGGCAACTAATTCTTAGAAGACAAGCCATGAGAAACCTGGGGAACATAGTTAAAAGTAGAGACATCACCTGGCAAAAAAAAATTTGCATAGTCAAAGCAATGGTATTCTTGGTGGTAATGTATGGTTGTGAGAGCTGGACCATTAGGAAAGCTGGGCGCAGAAGAATAGATGCCTTTGAAATATAGTGTTGGAGGAGAGTTTTGAGAGTCCCCTGGACAGCGAGGAGAACAAATAGGTCAGGCTTAGAAGAAATCAACCCTCACTGCTCTTTAGAAGGTCAAATAGTAAAGATGAAGCTAAAGTACTTTGGACATCAAATGAGAAGAGAGGACTCACTTGAGAAAGCCTTGATGCTGGGAAAGGTGGAGGGCAAAAGAAGAAGGGGGCGGCCAAATATGAGCATACCTGTCAAGTTTTAGAAATGAAAATAAGGGAAATTTGGGCCATGCCCCTCTCCCCACCAGACTATGCCCCCACCCCACCCTCTCTCCTCCAGGCCAAACCCCCTCTTCCCCAAAATCCAGGCACATCCAAGAGCCTAGAAGAGGAGGAGCCACCAGAACCAGGGAGGACCCTAGAATTCTCATGGCTCAGAAAATACTCAATAAATTGCTTCTTATTTAGATGAAAATGGGTTGGTTACACAAAAGAGACTTTCCCCAAGTAATCAACTGATTAAAACATGAACTCAACCAGAAACAGGGGTGATTTATTAATAAGTTAAGAGCCTAGGTTAAATTGTTAAATTGCTTAGTAACCTTGTGTATGGTGGAGTTAACAGGCTATGAGTTTTCCTAAGCACAACTAATAATAATTTTGTGTCAGAGATTACTCTGGGTTGAAAGGATTTTTGCTGGAGAAACTCTGCTCAGGGGATGCCCAAATGAGGTTCCTTTCAGGTCCCTGTGTATTTAAAAACTGACCTTCCAGTCTCCAAGCTCAGTGGCTTAACCACTAAGCCACCGGGGGAGCTGCTTAAGCACAACTATTTGATAGAGAATATCTGCATTCAAAAAGCACTCCTCACATTTCCTTCAGAAAAAAGCAGAAATTTGAAGGACTGATAACATCCCCATGGTAATACCCACTGTTAATTGGGATAGTTTGGTCTAACTTGCAAGGGGCATCAGAGGATGGAGACATTTTCCATGTGGTTTCTGCACTTATTGCAGATATTCCCCAAAACCCACCTGTTATGTATGTATGTATGCATGTTCATTATACTGTAAAGGCAAGAATGTAACCACTCCAGATACAAATGATACCAGCTGTAAAGGAACGCGAGCAGACAGCCCATAGAGGGCAGCTGCGAGCGTTCAGCCTCACATGGTTCACATTGCTCAATCACGGACAGCCGCGGGAAAACCTTCCCCGCATTCAGCAGCAGAAGAAAGAGGCGTGCCTGGGCGAGGCCACGCCGGTAGCAGCCAATGAGCTACCGTGCTACAAGATTCAAATGTAGAGAGCTACTGTATATATTGAGATGTATCACCGCCATTACCTCATGCTTCACTGGAACCTCATGTAATAAACCTGTGTTAAACCAACCTTTCGGTTGTCCGGTTGTCTTTGGTCCCATACACTAAATTGGCGACGAAGGTGGGATATGGCTGCCCACGGGACCAAGACATGCGCCGGCTACGAGATCAAGAAGCCGGGAGACTTGGAGCTGTTTGAGATAGACTTCAACGCAGCGCTGGTGGAGCTCGAAGTCTCCGATGAGGCCAAAAAGAGGGCCATTTTCGTCCGCATGCTCGGACACGAGACCAAGAGGACCTTGGTGGACCTGATCGCGCCGAGGAAGGTGAGCGACCTCAAAGCTACGGAGCTCCTGGCGGCGTTGCGCGCCCATCTCCGGCCAGCAATAGCGATGTTCCCCGCTCGGAGCGCGTTCTGGAGGCGAGTCCAGGCACCCGGGGAATCGGTCGATGAGTTTGCCGCGGCCCTGCGGTTGGCCGCCGGCCCATGCAAGTGGGAGCTCCCCGACATCACCCTCCGGGACTGCCTGCTCTGCGGTCTGAGGGACACAGAGACTCAGCGTGCGCTGATGAAAAGGGAGCCGCCTCCCACGTGGCAACAGGTCCTCGACACGGCACAGGCCGCGGAGGCCACTACTGCCGGGGTGCACGAGCTTCAGGACTGGCGCCCGAAGCCCGCAAAGGCAGAGAGCTCGGTGCGCGCGGCCCGGCGAGTTTCGAACTCGTCTGCGGAGAGCGGCAACGACGAGGACGTCCGGAGGGTCCAGAGAGAGGGCCGGCGCTGCGACGGCTGCGGCGCCGCCCACGCCCGCGCCAAATGCCCGTTCCGCACGGCCGAGTGCCACAACTGCGGCCGGCGCGGGCACATCGCCAAGGTCTGCCGGAAACGGCGCGAGGCCACCAGGAGTTCTCCAGACCGCTCGGCGAGGCAGGACCGCACCACGAGGCAGGACCGCACCACGAGGCCAAAGGACGGCACCCGGACCACGAGGACGCGGGACGGAGTAGGGCGCATCTCCGACGACAGCGAGGACGACGCGCCGGTTTGCAGCGTTTCCACGGAGCACCCCCGTTACTTCGTTGAGGTAGTAATACAAGGGGCCCCTGTTAGAATGGAGGTGGACTCGGGTTCTTCATACTCTATTATCTCCCAGGGGGAGTTCATGAAAATCGCCCCCCGCATGCGGCCCAAGCTCAAAGCGTTGAGGGCCACACTGAAGGACGTGCAAGGGAACCGCATCCCAGTGTTGGGGGTTGGGAAGTTCCAGGTCCGGTTTAAAAAGCACACCGCAACGCTTCCCCTAGTCGTCCTCAAGGGAGGTAAATGCAGCCTCCTCGGGACTCAATGGTTCCAGCCCCTGGGGTTGTTCATTGGGGGGGTGCACGCCGTGGGAGCACACGCCGCCGAGACTGATCCAATACAGAGCGTGTGCGACACGCACCCCGAGGTTTTTAAAAAGGGGCTCGGAAAATTCAAGGGCCCCCCAGTGACTTTCGACCTGGACCCGGGAGTACGTCCAATCAGACTTAAACCGCGCAGAGTGCCTTTCGCACTAAAGGACAAAATAGAGGCGGACTTGGACAAATTGGTGGGCCAGGGGATTCTTGTTCCTGTCGATTCTGCGGAGTGGGAAACTCCAATTGTAACAGCGCTCAAGGCCAACGGGGAGGTCCGCATATGCGCTGATTACAAGTGCACCATCAATAAGGCGATCCGCCCTAATGCGTATCCGGTGCCGGTAGTCAGCCACTTGTTGGCCAGGTTACACGGGGGGAGGTGTTTCGCTAAACTCGACCTGGCCCAAGCCTACCAGCAACTCCCAGTGACCCCCGCCGCAGCTGCTGCGCAGACCATAGTCACCCACAAAGGGGCGTTCCAGGTATCGCGCCTCCAATTCGGCGTGAATTCGGCGCCCGGGATCTTCCAGTCACTTGTGGAACGCCTCCTGAAGGGGTTAGAGGGGGTGTTACCCTACTTTGATGACGTATTGATTACAGGGGGGAGCCGGGCCGAATTAGCAACAAGGTTGGGAAAGGTCCTGACGATATTCGAAAAGGCGGGGTTGCGGTTGCGGAAAGACAAATGCGTCTTCTTCGCTACAGAGGTTGAGTTCCTAGGGTTCCGTGTCACTCCCGAGGGAATAAGGCCAGCCCAATCCAAGGTAACCGCCATCAAGAAGGCCCCTCGCCCCACCTCCAAGCCCGAGTTGCAGTCGTTCCTCGGACTGCTCAACTTCTACCACTCCTTCCTCCCGCGGAAGGCAGCCGTGGCAGAACCGCTACACAAATTGTTAAAAAAGGACGAGGCATGGAAGTGGGGCGACGACCAGGAGAAGGCTTTCAATGACCTGAAGCGACTCCTGGCATCAGATGCTGTACTGACCCACTTCAATCCCAAACGCCCAGTGGTCCTGATATGCGATGCATCCCCGGTGGGGGTGGGGGTGGTGTTATGCCACGTGCTGGAGAACGGTAGGGAGGCCCCGATAGCGTTCTACTCTAGGTCCTTGTCCCAAGCGGAGAGAAACTATGCCCAGACAGACAGGGAAGCACTAGCAATAATTGCGGGGACCAAGAAATTTCATGATTTTGTGTACGGACGCCCCTTCACTATAGTGACTGACCATAAGCCTTTGCTAGGCATTTTCACCGCAGATAAGCCCACGCCCCAAATCCTGTCCCCGAGAATGCTCAGGTGGGCCATTTTTCTCAACGCGTATCAGCACGCGTTGGTATACCGGCCCGGGAAGGAGATCAGCCATGCTGACGCCCTGTCGAGGTCCCCCATTCCCCGGGATTGCTGCCACGTGGGCGAAGTAGAGAGGGACCACCAGGTCTTAATGATAGAGGTCCTAGACTCCCCTCCAGTAGTACCGGCCGACATCGCCAAAGCGACAGGCAAGGACAAAACGCTGGCCACAGTTTGCTCCTGGGTACAGAAAGGGTGGCCCGTGTCTTCCCCAGCAGCGGAATTCGACACATTTTTCAAAAAGAAACTAGAGTTGTCCCTAGAGAGGGGTTGCCTTTTGTGGGGACAGCGGGTAGTGATCCCCACGTCTCTCCGGCCGAGGGTGCTTAAACTGCTGCACGTCAGCCACCCGGGGATCGTCCGCTCAAAGGCGCTGGCCCGCAGTTACTTTTGGTGGCCCCAGCTAGACGCCGACATCGAACACATGGTCGGCACTTGCGAAGCGTGCCAAAGCTCAAGGCCAGAAGAGGCTCGCTCGCCACCTAGGGAGTGGGACACGGCAAGGGGGCCCTGGTCCCGGGTACATGTAGACTTTGCTGGCCCGTTCAGGGGAACGCTTTTCCTCCTCGTGGTGGACGCGTTCTCCAAGTGGTTGGAGGTCATTCCAGTCTCAAGCACCTCCTCGGCCACAACAATCAAACAGTTAAGGAGGGTCTTTTCCACGTTCGGTTTACCCGACACCCTCGTCAGCGATAACGCTAGCTGTTTCACGTCCGCCGAGTTCGGGGCATTCATGGAGCGAAACGCCATTCGGCACGTCACCTCTGCCCCCTTTCACCCGGCCACCAACAGCCAAGTAGAGCGCCTCGTGCGCACCACGAAAGACGCGCTGCTGCGCATGGGCCCCGGAGACCTCGACCTGAAATTGTGCCAATTCCTGCTAAGATACAGGGTCACCCCACTAGCGTCAGGGTACTCCCCCGCAGAGCTGTTGATGCGCAGGAAGCTGGCCACGGGAATCTCCAAGCTAGACCCCACGAGAGTAGAGGACAAAGGGCGGAACATAGGGGTGGAACCCACAAAGAGTTTCAGCGTAGGCGCCCCGGTGCATTGCAGGAACTACGCCAGCGCGGGGCCAGCCTGGGTGCCGGGCACCGTAGTAGAACAAACCGGCCCCGTCTCATACCGCGTAGAGACCAGTACAGGCTTCCTGTGGAGGCGACACGTGGAACAACTCAGGCGCAGGGTCCCCGGAGAGCAGGACGGAGACGAGAATAGCATCGAATCAGCGTTAGGGTACTCCCCCACCCGCTTAGCCCAAGGGGGAGGAAAAGGGGAGCATGGGTCCCCACCAAGGGGGGAGGAAAGGGAATCGATCCACAGAAATCTTTTGCGGGAGTCCCCGAAAAAATGGAAGAGCCCCGACCACACACATACCCCGCGGGAGTTTCCCCGAAACACAGATGCCCATAGAAGTTTAGACGTTGATTTACAGTACCAGGGGGAGTTAGTGGAGTGGTCCCCCACCCGTCCTAGCGAAAAGAGGGGTTTCAGTTCAGCCCCTGGTACCTCCAGTCCCAGTAGCCCCTGTGAGTTAGAATGCGATATAGCGCCATTTTCCCGGAGACCGACACCCCCAAGACGGGAGGCATCAGCGAGTCCGCCCACCACAGTCTCAAGGTCCCCCGAGCAGGGATCAGAAGGTAGCCGAACCACAAGGGCGACCTCATCGGTTCCGCGGTTCACAATAGGAGGGTCCCCGGGGTCAGAGAGCAACAGGCAGGGGTTCACCTCCCAACTATTCATTCCCTTCCCATCCCCGGGCGCGAGGCAGGCACGGACGCCCCACAGAGCCACTAACGAATCCCCGTTTCCCGTTGCAGGACAAGCACCCGCGGAGTCAGGGATCACAGGCTCTCCAGTACTAGGTCAGACGCAAGCGCGTCCCAAGCGCACGTGCGGCAAGCCACAATGGTTGCGGGACTTCGTCCCATCCTAGGGGGGAGGGATGTTATGTATGTATGTATGCATGTTCATTATACTGTAAAGGCAAGAATGTAACCACTCCAGATACAAATGATACCAGCTGTAAAGGAACGCGAGCAGACAGCCCATAGAGGGCAGCTGCGAGCGTTCAGCCTCACATGGTTCACATTGCTCAATCACGGACAGCCGCGGGAAAACCTTCCCCGCATTCAGCAGCAGAAGAAAGAGGCGTGCCTGGGCGAGGCCACGCCGGTAGCAGCCAATGAGCTACCGTGCTACAAGATTCAAATGTAGAGAGCTACTGTATATATTGAGATGTATCACCGCCATTACCTCATGCTTCACTGGAACCTCATGTAATAAACCTGTGTTAAACCAACCTTTCGGTTGTCCGGTTGTCTTTGGTCCCATACACTAAACCACCCACTCCTTTATTCTTTCTAATTTGAATAAATACAGGATAAAACATAATATTCTGTAATTTATAGCAGACTGCAGTATATCTATGGTGTGTGCAATTAAGTGTCCATAGCAAAAGACAGTAGCTGTTAAGACACAAAGATCACACAAAGAATCATCCTACTAAAACATGTTTGCAGCAGTAACATTGCATTGAACAACTGTTAATTTTGATGGTAGAAACATTGTGAATACTAGATGCAGGATTTCTCTTCAGAAGAATGTTATTCTGGTTTCTGACACTTGAATACCTATGCATAGATGTGCTTCTGTTTCTTGGAGGTGAGTTTCTTGAGATTAAAAAATAGTATAAACAGAAAGGTATATTTTTTGTTACCTTAAGAACTGGCCTCATTGTTTTTGTTAGAACATGAACTTATTTCTTGCCAGCAATATTTTCTGATCCAGATCAGGCCAACTAATCTCAGTGACAACACCTCTCATATGGTTTTAGCAGAAAGATTTCAGATATAATTTACTACCCTTTTTTGTTACTGAAGATGACAGAGATTTGAACCAAGGACTATCAATATTCACTATGCTACATATATAATCCCTTCTTCAAATTTCAGAACTGTAATATTCTAGTAGAAGAATATGAGTTTAAAATTGCATATTAAATGTTGAAATTTAATATTAATAATACTGTATACTTGAATATTATGAGTTGAAAGTACAGTCATTTAAATTCTGTTGTATGCAAATTGGTGTCTATTTGTCACTCAGAGAATTTAAGAGAGAAAAAAGAGCACTCAAATAAGTAAGAAAAAATATATTTTTTAATTCTACAAAGTCAATGACACAATCTGAAAAACCTCCAAGCCACAAACATTAGAGATGGAAAGAGGAGGAGGAGGAAAAAAAACCCTATAAATGCTGGGTTCTGTCTCTGCAAATGTTGAATTTAAATAATTGTGTTGATGCACCAGTAATAGCAATTACTCATAAAAATTAGGGTCCTTATTTTGGGCAGCAATATCTTTTAGTAGAGGTGAAATTAGATGCAATTTATAATAATTATGGATAATATGAGTATTATGTGAGTGGTTGACATTTCCATTATTTTGAAAGCATGCCATTTTATTTGAAGATGCTTCTCTAACATGATTTTGAAAAGCTGTAGATTGACATGTGCCCCTAAAGTGTTCACTACCACAGTAAAAAGATTGCACCTTGCTAACCCCTGTGGTTTGAAAGCAATTATGTGTTGCTCCCAAACTGTGGAATGCATTCCCCTTGGCGTTAAAGTTAGTATTCACTTTCACTGCTTTTAGGAAAGGTGTTAAGACACATTGGTTCAGCTGGGACTCTAAAATGGTTTATTGTTTCCAGTTGTTTTTTGTGTTTTCATGGTGTTTTTTAACAGCTAGCCATTGTTGTGCTATATTTCAGTGGAAAGGTGGGATACAAATGTATAATAATGTACAAGTGCAATAAATAAAATTATACACAAGTTTCATGATAGAATTCTACAGTTTAATTTATAAGCAAACAAATTTTACCTGGACATTCGTGGGCATTGTTGCGTAAAGCAAGCATTTAAGTAAAAGAGATGGTTTTCCTTCTTCTAAAAAGAAGTGACCTATTAGGAGAGTAGCTTTTACTTATTTTTGGAATACGGATGTCAGCAAATGATGTCGTACAAGCCATCTGTTGCTTTCACGTTTAACTTCCTAGTAAAAAGAAAAGGCATTGCAAAATATTCTGATAGAATAACATTGTTATCACTTTGTAGCTATTAATATAGCAAGTTTACTCCTATGGCAGTTACAATTGGATAGGTTGAGATTATTATGATTTATATTTCAAAAGTGAAATTATACCACATGGCTGTCTATTATCACTTGACTTATGTCAATATATAGGTAAACGTTTCCCTTGCTCAAAAGCCATTCGTATCCGACTCTAGGGTTCAGTGCTCATCTTTGTTTCAAAGCAAAAGAGCCAACTCTGTCTGCTTCTGCAGATGTTTCCGTGATTATGTGGCAGGCATTGACTAGACACCGGAGTGCACGGAATGCTGTTTACCTTCCCACCGAAGTGGTCCCTATTTATTTACTTGCAATTTCTTGCTTTCGAACTGTTAGGTTGGCAGGAGCTAGGACAAAGACAGGAGCTCATTCCGTCCTCCAGTACTTGGGAATAAAACTGCTGACCTCCTGCCTTCCAATCAGCATCTTAGCCACTTGAGCCACTGCACTAAATACATGTCAATATATAAAAGGAAGTATTCATGCTGCAACTAAAGTAAAGGTAAAGGTCACTCTTGCTCAAAAGCCAGTTGTATCCAACTCTAGGGTTTAGTGCTCATTTCTGTTTATAGCCAAAGTGCCTGCACTGTCTGCATTTGCAGACATTTCTGTGGACATGTGGCAGGCATGCCTAGACACCGGCGTGCACAGAATGTTGTTTACCTTCCCACCGGAGTGGTCCCTATTTATCTACTTGCAATTTCTTGCTTTCGAACTGCTAGGTTGGCAGGATCTGGGTCAGAGACAAGAGCTCAGTCTTTCCTGTAGTACTTGGGTATCAAACTCCAACCTTTCAGTTTTCAAGTTCAACGTATTAACCACAAAGTGACAAACGTCTTAACCACTGAGTGGACAAACTTTGTTACTGTGAAGGCCGTTGCTTTGGATGATTCGTCTTTGGCAACCTATAACTTTTCCCTTCAAAACATACCATTTAATGTTGTTTTTTGAAGGAATCTATGAGGAGGCATTTCACTTTTAAAATCTATTGCCAAAGGGTTTCACACAGATTTGGCAGGTGATAGTTATGGTACTAATAATACATTATCCTTAGGAATCTATTGCAGTTAACAATAAAACAATGAACCTATTTAAAAATAAAAGTAGATGGGGGAGTTTAGTGTCTTTTCCGGGAGACATAGAAGGAGTCGCAGTAAGGACTAACACAGTTTATTGGTTGATGATCAGAACGAACATGTGGTAATGGCGGAGATACCTCACATTATATACAGTGGTACAATACATTTTGAATCTTGCTGCACGGTAGCTCATTGGCTGCTACCGGCGTGACGTCGTCTGGGTCACGCCCATTTTCGGTGGTGGATCGGTAGTAGTTTGTTGTTGTGGGGAGTTCCCGCGGCTGCAGGTGATTTGAGGAATGAGAACCATGTGAGTTGAACACTCGCAGCTGCCCTCTATGGGCAGCTTGCTCGCGTTCCTTTAACAGCTGGGTTACATTGTGATTGTGGCCAGGTTACATTCATACATTTCTTAAAGCGACATTGTACATACATATAAAGCAACATTGTACATACACAACAGGGAGGGAGAGAGAAATTCCTCACTAAGGCTGTGATTACACTGGCAAATAATATGGGACTTGCTTTACAAATAGAGCATGTGAATACAAACAGTTAAAAACTGAGCGCAAGATGAAAAGGCCGATATGAACCAGCCCAGCCCTTTTCTCTTCAGATACAAATCCCCACCCATCCCGCTGCTGGGGGCTTCTACATTTTAATTTGAATTGTGCTTCCTATGTAATAAGTTATTTTGGTTTCCAAAAGAATGAGGGACTTGATGGTATTCTGGTGATGTACTAAGCTAGGTATGATGCTTTGGAAGTCGGAATGCTCCCTATATTTCTCCCAACATCTCCATGGATTAAAAAAAAAACAAGTTGCCAAATTTAATGCTAGATCGCCTTATCACAGCATTGATACATTAGTTTAGCTCTAGATCATGACTGCGCAAAGGATACAAATAAAAAAGAATGTGAATTACAATTGGCTCCAGCAAAGTACAACACACTGCTATGATCCTTTGGTGTACATATGTTTGTATATTATGGAAAGCTTTGAAAAACATTCCTTTTCCCTAATGCTGTGCAACACGTTAGACCGTCCACTAGCTTTATAATGAACCATAAAAAGAGATCCAGTGATCATCAGAGAGTGGGGTCAAAGGGACGATGGCTGTGTGCTGTGGCATGAATTGAACTGCATTGAATTTAGGGGACAGTTTAGACTTCTAATTTTGGCAGTTTCATGTCTGGCCTAAACACAGAAGAAGAAAGCACTGAAACAATCTATGATCTTCATGTGACCACCAATCTTAATAAAACTGTAAAATTGGCTACAAATAGGTATAGTCATGCCTTTAAAAAAGAAAGAGGGAGTTGGACGACATTTCCTTACTAATTTCTCCAAATAGAGAAAGAGGACTTGCAAAATATGGCAAGAATGTTGTTATTGAATTTCCTACCATTATATCAATTAGGAGTTTGCTTTCTACCATAATGGCTGCTGCTGTGTCATTCTAGTTTGAATAAAAAAAGTCAATAAATTCATAGAAAAATCTGTAGCTTAGGAGAAGCCTATAAAAACATGCAAACCTATATTTTAAGATAAAATTTATTAAAAAAATCACACTTGTGTGAATTCTTGTAGTTTTCTTTATTAAACATAAATTTTGCAGAGTGATGACAAAATGGAATTGAGCAGATTTATGAGTAAACATGCAAAATTGACACAAGTGGCAATTAATGATTTGTTCATATTTAAGGTTTTTTTATTTAAAAAAACCCTGGAGATACGGGAGATGTGTTCTGCATGCAAACACGAGATTCTTCCCAGAACTAAGGCTCCTCACTTAAACTAATAATGTGGTACACAAATTTTCATAAAAGGGTGCAACTATCACATTTTACTGGGTGGCCTCTTTTTGCATTCTGGAGGTGCTTTTGTCAGGAGGCCAAGTGTGGTTTCAAAATACCTGGTTCGGACACTGCCAAATGCCAAATTCTAAGATGCATTGAATTCTTTCCATGGTTTATACTTCCACTTTGTAGTTGTGTTTTGTATTTGGATTGTTAGTCATATATAACTGACTTGATTTCTGATTGGTTAGGAAAAGAAAGACATTAAGAAGAATATTTCTCTCTCTCTCTCATTAGAGTTACTTAGAAACATCTGGCTAAACACATTTATGCCTGTGGTTGAAAATATAATTAGCCCAGAACCTTTATAAGCACATGGGTGGGGCTATGGTCTGGAAAACACAGGCTATTTCACTTATGTGCCAGCTTATCTAGATTTTCGGTTCTTTGTTACATGGTTAAGAATCTTGGTCTCTTCACTTGCAATGCAACCTTCAAAGCACAAAGAGACTGTGGTTAGGTTTGGAGTGCATTTCATCACAGTGGCTAGGCACTCTTCATATATTTGTAGAATTTTTGTATAGTTTCTCTCTCCAGAATTTGAGATGACATGTTACAATGGACCATTTTAATAAGAAAATGGTTGGTTTGATTTAGGGTTGGTTCATGTGAGACTTCTTTTTTATCTGTTTAGGTTGAATATGAAATTCTTGTGGGATTACTTGATGAAGTAAAATGGACATTTGAATGCTATGTTGTTTATTCTGAACAGGTCTCTGTAAAAAGTGGAAAATATACATGGTTTTAAAATACCAAGCTGTTAGCTCCATAAATGGATGATAAGTTATCCTTACTTAAATGATCCTTCCATGCATTGAAGGAACACTTCCATGAACACTAGGCTATCTCCAATGGTGGAATTCAGCAGGTTCGCCCCAGTTCGGCAGAACCAGTAGCAGAAATTCCGACTGGCCCCGCCCACCCAAGTTTTGAAATAAAGTAGTCCTAATTCGGGTGCAACACAAGGCTTTCCCCTGGCCACACCCATTATTCCACACCCACAGAATAGGTAGTAAAAATGTTTGACTCCCACCACTGGTAATAATGCATTAATAATATACATCGACCACTCACCATTAATGTTTACAAATTTTATGACTCAAGATGGGCAAGGATCATATGGAGAGTTAGTGGTATTACAGTGTGCAAACATCTTGTCCACCTCCTCAGATGACACATGTAGATACTGATCCCATAAAATTTGACAAGGCTCATTGGATGTCAGAGGGTATTTAGGAGCGATCATGTCAACCACCTAGGCTGCCTCTGTATACCATCTGGCAACCTGGAATTTGACAGGAGCATCAACCAGATCAGCCAGAAACCCACTCAAGGCTGCTTGGAAACCAGTTTGATCCAATGACCTTGATGGGTGGTGTAATCTTTGTGGGCATGCTGCAGGCTGAAGGAGAGTTGCAGGCTGAAATGCCAGTGCAAACAATGAACTCTTGACGTGATTCACAGACTTTGCTTGAGCATGGATTATTAAATACTGCATGCAGGGCTTCCCAACCTTGGAACCCCCAGATGTTCTTGGACTTCAATGCCCAGTAGCCCTCAGGAGGTGTGCTGACTTGGGCTTCTGGAAATTGAAGTCCAAGAACAACTGGGGCCCCAAGGTTGGGAAACCCTACACTACAGTAGAACCCTGTATAACAAAATAACTCCCTTCCACAGAGCTCTTTGCCATGTGGTTTTTTCTGCTATGCAGTTCCCAATGGGAGATACCCCACATAATGAAAAAAATGTTCATTTTACCAGGGTTCCATTAAGCGGGTCAATGAACTCTTGACGCGAGTTACCAAAACCTGTGCATAAAGTATTTTTTTCATTATGTGGGGTATCACCATTGCATAATGAATGCTTCATTTTGCGAATTTTGTGGTATACGATGCGTTCGTTATGCGAGGTACCACAGTACAGGCTTCAAAGTAAACATCACCTGAAGAAGAATAAGAAGTACCATTTTAATTTTAGTGTTCCAGTGCAGTCACACCTTTAGCGGTTATTCTCTGATGATGTTTAAAAATCCTGAATAAGTGAACAGCTTTTGATAAGCTCCTTCTGCCTCCCTAGAACCATGGCAAAAATCGAAAGTGAAAGGAAAGACCTGGTAAAGCCATTCCCTGGTAATAAACATCAGAACTGCATGTCTACTTCTGCCTCTTCCTTCCTCTCTGCTAAGTTTATGGAAAATATAGAAATACTTGACAGAGTGTCAATGTGCTTGACTACATCAAATTGACCAGAAACATGTAAAATGCCAGATGCGCTTTTCAATCTCTGTGGGATTGGTCTCCTTTCCCTAATATTTAGAAGTTCAATGTATACCTCTGTTGTAACCAGACTGGATTTATAAATGGTAAGACGTCTATCTACTACAAGGTGCTGGAAACCTTCCATGTCTCTGATACACCCCTGCGATTCATTGCTGTCTGAGCTGGTAGGGTGAGACAAAGAGAAATATACCGGTAGTTATCTCCTGGTTTATGGGGTCCCTTGGGGGGAGGCACCCTCATTTTTTCACAGTGCTTCTGACTATTGCTGTCTGCTATTGTTACTTGCTTGCCATCTTCTTCAGACAGGGATGGATAGTAGTATTGGCTTTCTATTTTTTCCATTCTTAGCTGTTGTCTGTAAGGGGAGCAGCAAAGAACAGTTTGCAGTAGATAGAATTCTTACCATTTCTAAATCCAGTCTGGTTACAACACATAGCTGCACTGGTGCAGTAATAAGAAATGTGACAATTGTACAGAGGTCCAAGCTGAACCTCCGTAATGCCTTACATAAGGGGAGATCCCTTTTAGGAATACCTGATGTACACTTGTGCAAAGAGGTCTGTGGCACCTTATTGTGCAACCACCATAAATATAAAACCACTTGTGACATGATTGATATGCAAGTGTTTTGACTAGATCTAAAGGGGATCCAAGCCAAGATAGCCTGTGCACCTAACCTTTATTGCAGCCATAGGTTACAAGCAGAGCTACGAAAAGGTGGTTTATTATGGACTTTAGAACCCTCAGAGTCCCCTAACCAGCATATCCTGTGGCCACATTCACTAGGGCAGTGATGGTGAACCTTGGCACTCCAGCTGCTCTTGAACTTCAATTCCCAATAGCCCTGATCAGCAGGAGTGCTGACTTGGGCTTCTGGTAATTGAAGTCCAAGAACAGCTGGAGTGCCAAGGTTCACCATCACTGTACTAGGGGGCTCTTGCAGTTATCATTTGAAAGCATAAACTTTCCCTAAGTACTGGTTCAATGCAAAGAACCATGTGAGTGGATTGGAAACAAATGGATCTTCTCATTTCTTATTACTATAGTAATAAAACTAGTTGTATTAAGCAAGCTGCTTTGGTAAGAATCCTGCAGAATATTCCAGCAGTGATTTAATACCAAAGTACTGCTGTTCCACAGTGGACAACAAAGCAGTGTGTGCATCTCCAGCAATAAACCAGTGGTAAACCACCAGCACAAATGCATACTTTATTAACTAGTCATTTATCTAAAAACTGCAGCTGCTGTCTTCTAACATGAGAAAATAATGGCTAAAAAAAGGTAAACCCAAAGAACAAATACATTGTTTTGAGTTATATTGGGTGTACATAATAAATCATGTTTAAAATTCCAGCAGTATTCAGCTGTGAAAGAACAATTAGAAAAATGGGGCAGTTTCAGAATCTGTTCTGAAATATCCATCATCATAAATAAGATCTAAGTCAATGCAGGCTGTGGATGTTATAGTCATGCAGAATAATAGACATTAGAGCTCCATTGTCAGACGACAACAGGCTAGCTGTAGGGCAGCTCTCTTGGCTGCATTAATGTCAGTCGGAGGTTTGCCATAGACTTCATAGAGATGTAGACGGTATCTTTAGAACTTGAATTTTGTCCCATTTGCTTTGGATTATGTACAGCTCATTATTAGAAACATTTCTACCCTGTTCTTCTTAGACAAAGCTTGGAAGTCCTGATGTGATGTAAATGCTTTCCAGTGTAGGGGGATAATGCATTTGATGTATAAGCCTCTTCTATTTTATGCATCTACCTGTAATATGCATGTGAAAACAAAATTTGAATGAATTTGCTGGAAATGAGCCACAATATCAATTCATAATGATTTTTCTTATAATGATCACAGGGTAGTATATGATTTTACTTTCTGCCCATACCTCTCTCCCAACCAAAGCAGAATCTCCATTAGTTATACTATGTATGTCCCTCAGGTCTATATGAAACTCACCTGGTATCAAATCAGTTCAGCACAATGCTATGAAGGAGGAAGTGTTAAGTTTAAAATGTATGAAATCCATTAACTTGAAAAGTTAATTGGTAGGTGGGTGGGTGATGAGATTTATTCTAAAGTGGAAGACCCTCATAGCACCAAAAAAGGTTTCTGGCTATCCTTTTCTCTCATACTCTTAATGCCATAAGACAATCTATAATGCAGGAGCACTATGGAACTTGGCCCAGATTAGTTTTCTAAAGTGATGCTATCAGAATTTGGCATGCAAGACTGCTAATTATTTGTTAGGTAAAAGGTGATCTGCTCATTTATTGTTTAACTTTTAAGGATTGCCATAGTTTGCTTGTTAATGCATCTAGCAAAAGAAGAGTGAGATAAAAGTGGTAGGTTCTGCCTCTAACCTATACACAGTCATCATAATTTCTTTAGGGAAGGCTTCAGCCATTTAAATACTTTATAATAAAGGCAGAAATGTCTGGAGTAAATCTGCCAATGTTATGGCACTCATCCCTATATGCAGTGTCCATCATGTTCAAATAGGGCTATTTTCCTCTTTTAAGCTAGTCATTTACCTGGAATAAATGTGATTGAAAAGAGTATAACAAAACTCTATAAACCACTTTTCAGCTTGGGTAACTTGGTCACATAATACAACAGAACTTGCTTAAGCAACTTTTGAATTTGTCTACATGTAAATTGAAAAAAAGAACTTCTTATTTAAATATAGTTGTAGCACTCACCATTTTCATTTCTGATCTTGAGACCTGGGAAGACTTAAATGATGAGATTTCTTTTACTTGATGTCAGCAGATGGATGATATGAGCCACTGTACCTGCTGGGCAGCAGAGGATGCTGCAAAACACACTTGTAGCATGCAGACATCTTCTTATTGGCAAAGGACTGGACAGTAGCAGACAGAAGCATTGACAATTGCTAACTCATCATAAAATAAAAGAATTGCAGGATCATCTCTCTTTTTCCTGTCCCTTTTAAAATGAAAAACAGATAAAGTCATTCCTAACTTGGTCACATTGGTTCAGCTGTAGCAACCAAAGACTGATGAGATAATAGGAGTCTTTGTAGTGGGTCTGTTCTTTATCTTTATGATGCTCTTGGGAGTTTGTCAGAGTGGAAGGCTTTTGAATCTGCTGTTAGAGTTAAAACTCAAATTAAATGCCTCTGTATGATGGAAAGAGGCTCTACAGACAGACAAACAGCACAAAGTGACTTTTATCTCTAAAGTCCTTCCATTTGATTGTTAGCTTCTTTTCTTTTTTTCCCTTTTCCTCCTCTTTGTTTATTTTTGTTGCCTTTGTTGCCCTCTTTTGTGGCATTTTAAAAAGTGACCTAATCAATCAAGGTAAATGCTAAATGGCTAGCCACAGCCTGTGAAGGAGAAACATCAGTCTATCTGATGTTTTCTGCAAAAATGGTATTAGACAGAATGGTTTAACAAGTTATATCTCTGGGCTGCTAAGATCAAATGTCCCTGCTTTTATGTCTTGCACTGTTTGACTTTCTGTATATAAATACATATTTAAACACAGTTAGTTTAATTTTATTTAAATAGTGGGATATCTGCTCAAAAGTTTCAAAAATGTGTTTAGATTTGTTCATTTTGTTGCTTCTGTAGATGATTACTGTGCAATGGTGATAGTCTGCTTTTAACCCTGTCTATGACCAAATTGTCTCTCTTTGCAAGGACTACAAAAAAGAACCACATTTATTTGTGTGTCAAATTGTGAAGAAATGACTCGGGCTTTGTTAACTATGGACATAAAATGAAGTTAATCTTTGTAATAATAGTATTAAAATGTACTCACACCAAGAAGGAGCCTTAGAGCAGTTACTTCATCAACTACCTGTACTGTGTGGTAGCTTTAGTATCAACTCACTCATTTTTACAAAGCCGTAAGAATAAGACTTCAAGATTCAGATTCAAATTCCACATAATAATTAAGCTTCATGGGTGATCATAGGGCAGTAACAAATGTGGGAGGTGAAAGAGGTGTAAATTACCTCAAGCACCTTGGAAGAATGTCAAGAACCTGTGTAGTAAAGGTATTTATATAGCTTATGTAGTAACTGAAACAGAATAGATAAGACTGAGTTCCACAGCTATATCCTCCTTTAAGGTTGTTCCTTGTCCAGTGAGCGCCTTTCTCCATCTCCCACCCTTGAGATAGCAACTACTCATGTGATGTGTTGGAAGAACAGCTGAGTGTAGCTTTCATTTCATTCCTTATTCTTTTAAGTGAATAGCTGTAAGGGATATCTTGTAGCAGTGATGGCAAACCTTGGCACTCCAGGTGTTCTTGAACTTCAATTACCAGAAGCTGGTTAATTGAAGTCCAAGAACATCTGGAGTGCTAAGGTTTGCCACCACTGTCCTATAGTTACCAATGCTAGTTTTCGGGGACCTTGAATGACTCCTTCCCTAGTTGTTCAGAAAAATACATCACTAGTGCCTTTGGTTTGCATTTGGACTATCTTCCTGCTCAGTACCATCTCAAATAGGGTTGACAGAATTCTCTCATGCCAAACCAGGACAGCTATGTGACATCATTGCATTCTTCAAACTGCACATGTGTCGGACGGAGTTGTCAGAGAGACCGTGACTCTAAGACCCTGTGGAATCCCTGTCCAGGATGGACAGCTTTCGTCAGTTTAAAATAAATTGTAGTCAAGAGTTTTTTCTTGTGTGATTTTTCGTGCAAAAGACTATTCTTGATGGTTCTATTTTTATTTTATTTTTTGAATAAAATTTCTTGGGCCACTCTTGAAATCACCTTTCCTCCCCCTGAGGTCACCCATCCCTCCCCTTCACATATACACACCACTGAAATAGACTCACCGTCAAACCCCACATGAGGATACCTTGGAAGAAAGTTCTAAAGAGGGGCCCAGAATGGCAATGCAGTCCATGGTGCCTCTGTTTCCCTCTGGAAAGAGAAAAGCAGAAGACAGGAAGGGACTTATTTTGGAGGAGAACCTTTGCTATGGAGGACTCTTCACTTTCTGTCCACCCTGTTCTCTTCCTCTCTAGGAATACTGACCCTATTATATTAACACTTTGCGGTCACATGAAGAAGGAATCCTCTGTCCCAGTGTATGATGGAGGTTTGGCTTCTTACATATGGGTATTTCTTGTTCCCTCCCAGCTTTTGAGGAAAAGGGCTGAGGATGAGTCCTTGTCCCCCAAACTTCAAGGTGAGCCAAGGGATTTTTGCAAAGTTATTTCACTGCTTCTGTACCTTTCTTTCATTTATCTTGCTTGCAAGTGTCTCCCCTCCCCGGCGGGCTTCTCAAGGAGCGCTTTTACCTTCACCGCTTTCAAGCAGGATAATTGAAAGAAAGGCAGGGAGGCAGTGAATTAACTCTTTGCAAAAATCTCTTGGTGACGGGTTATCTTGCTTCCTTTGTTCAAATTTAAAAATCTGGGACTTTTACATGTTTTTCTTGAACCGGCCAGGGCAGCTTGAATCCAGGAAAATCCTGGAAAACCGTGACATATGGCAACCCTAATCTCAAATGGCCCGAGGGCCTTGCACACAGCCAGAAGTTCACCATGGTGAAAAATAGGAAAAAATCTGGTATCCAAAAGGGGATCCTAATGTTGCAGCTGCACAAGAAAGTTGGCAGGTTTTAGACTTTTTATATTTGAAGCAAGTCTTTCCAGTTCTCCCTTCTTTTAGCCCAGCTAATAAGCACACCTGGACAAAAAGCTTAAGAGAAAGAAAAAATAGTATTTAATCACAAAATGAGGTCAGAAATACATGTGCTCAGAAATCTTGGTAGAGTGGCATAAGATGAAGGCAGGAAATTCAAGTGTGTTCATTTTTTTTTTAAAAAAAGCAAGTAAAGATGGAGACACAAAAGCATCTTCTTTGAGGCAAACAAGTGACTCAAAAAAGAGGGGTCGCAAGGCATGCAAATAGGGTCAGGTGACCCCTGGAGTGGGAAGATATGAACTTTTCTAATTGGCTACTTGGAGACCAGCAATGCAAACAAATTCCTTTAGATCAGTCATGTCTTTCCTGTCTCACTGGTTAGCGTGTTAGCATTTATTTACAGTATCTACTACATGCTGGGTTTGCCCCAGAATACTCAACACGTAAGAGTGGGGCACAGGGAGCTGAAGTCAAACAATGCAAAAACTATAGATGGGTTGAACAAGTCAGAAATCCAGGTGGAATTATAGACTGAGAAAGAATATAGTAGAAAGCACTGGCAGGATTATAGCATCAGTCAAAATCACTTCTTCTGAACAATTTGCTTTCTATAATTGGGGCAAACATTATTTGCTCAAATGATGAGAAATTGTTGGATGCAGAGCAAGAAGGTCTCTGGTATGAGGGCACTGCTGACTGTTTGGAGGTGGAGCAGCATTATCATGATAAATGTTGTTTCGCCACAAGTTGTGGGGGTTGCTATGCCCGTTTTGTTCATCATACACACACATTTTTTTTAAATAAACGAATCTTTTGTCAGCATTTGTATCAAAGAACTCCTGGTCATTGAGCAAGACTTCACTTCTGACTCTGGCTACAGAAGCAAGGCCTGATGAAGATTCTGAAGGCTAACTGTGGTCACCGAGGCTTTATCATCACAATTGGCCAAGTGGTAGTTTGTAATATGTTGCTGGCTCCCAGGCATGAAAAATGTGGATATATGGTGATCATTATGGCTTCTGAAGGAACTATTGAACACTGCATTCAAGCTTGAGAATTTGAAAAATGCAATTAGCGGTTGGCCATTGGATGCATTTTATCAGATGGCACCTCCTTTTTGCACTACCTTATCTGCAAAGTCTGTGTGAAGCTTATCCTTAAACTTAGGCTGGGCAGCCTCAACAATGATCATTGTAGATAGTGGATGCATATCCCTCCTCCACAGCCCTACAAAGAGTTCCTATCTTTTTAAAAGTAGGAGTGATAGAGGATGGAGTCTTTCAGGACTGTCACACTACAAGGAAGTGGGGAGGGGGGGGGGAGAGAACAAGAAATGCTACCAAAGTTTTGGTTCTTGCCTGGATTTGCTTGAAAATTAGGCCATGACTGTTTCTGGTAGCATCTTTATCTCTCAATCTAAATATATGTCCTGGCACCCAGTTAAGACTGGGTGCCAGGCTAGTTGATGTTGCAGATTCTAGGAGCCTTGTACAAGGACCAAAAAGTATCCTAACATCGATAAACACATTTTTCTCCATTCTCTTCTTCTGTCACCCCCTCCCTGCCCTGCCTTTTGTCTGAGACTGAAATACCAAGTGATGAGAACTTGCTAAGAAGTCAGACCAGACCAAACTTGCAAGGCTGGGCCAAAACATTTCTCTGATCATCATCATTATGCTGTCCCTGTATTTATTGCAGTCTGTTATGAAGGCTTTTAGAAACTGTCAGAAAATAAGTGCTTCTGTTGAGAAGAAAGTACTGAGACAATTTCCCCCCAGATGTTAGTGTCATCTACAAAATCTATTCACTGTAAAATTAGAAAAACCTTCCTCTTTTAAAAAAATGTCATCAAATAAATATTTCTACTGTACTTCCATTTTATATCATATATGCACCTCTCTTGCTACCTCTAAGCTCTGTCTATCCTCGGGTCTAAAGACATAGCTAAAATTCCCCCTTCCTGCAGCTTTCCTAAGGGTCTTCCTTTCCCCCAAATCACATCCGTCTTGAGTTTCTCTCAGATTTGTCAGGTGGATCAGTGCTCCCCTGGGCCTGCTCCAGCTGAAGTATTTTAATTTGACTAAACACCTGATTTATTTTATCTCTCCAATGAGAAAGGCAGTTTGTCTTAATAGAGCCTGTCAGCCCACAATCCCATTCAGAGCAATTTACAGGCAGCCAGGGACGATAGAAGAGAAGAGTGCTGTGATTTTGTATTTAATCCTCATCTAGAAAGCACCTAAAAGCAGCTATTCATAGCTCCTGCATGTGGCATTTTAGAACTGAATTAGCTTTTTATTCAAGTAACTACAGTTGTTGTGAATAGCTTATCTGTAAAACTGCCACATTCACTACTGATTTTATTAACCTTTGGCTCTATCACAAAATGGTCTTCAGTTAGGAAGGACCTTTAAATTTGACATATTTCCCTCTCCTAAAAGGCCTTTATTCTAGAGACCAGATTTACTGGACTTGATTCATTGACTTCTTTAACAGTTACATTTGAAATTGTTAGTCTCAGAGGGAGTGAGAAATCAGTCATGTGTAGCAACCATTTAAAAAAGGTGTCACTTTTTTCTCAGCAAAAATTTTACTTTTCCATAACAAAAGTTAGAAAACAACCCAACAAAGAGTATGGAAAAAAATATTCTAGGCTGAACCCTGATAAACTGAAGAATCTTCTTTATTTCAACTGTGCCATTTATCAAAAATGTTTTAGTTCTGTTGCTGCCAAAACATTCCATACTATACAAGGCATATGTGAGAAGAGGAGAAGGACAAAGACTATGAGGCAGACCCAGAGGAAGGTAGAGAGATAACATCAAGGAAACATTGCAAGAACACCAAATAATGCTGGTGGAAGCTGCTAGAAGTACCAGAGTATGAAAGTTGTATATTCCTTGACACCCGAAGTGGTAAAAGAGGAAGCAAAGAAGAAGAAGCCGCCAAAACAGCATATTTATGAGACATAGTTCACACACGCTGGCATGACAAACATTTAAGTTAAAGTTTCTGAAGATGGCCATAACATGAACAATAAGTTGGCTGCCTTTTTTTAATGTAACAGCTTCCACTCTTGAGGAGTCCTCCCTCCTTTCTACAGTGAAAGGAGGCCACGGCTTGACAGAACTTTAAGTTTCTGGGCCGGAAACGCCACCACTGAAGAAACTATACTTCCTTTAAGGGGAAAAACCCCGGGCAAGGCTGGGTAATCAGCTAGTGTTATCTTCAATGCATTGGAAAAGCTCATCATTAACATCCTTGCATCCACACCTATACCACATAGTGTATACAGAACTGAAACTGTCTGAATACAAATCTCATTTCTCAAATTTGATTAGAAGGCTCTAATTAATGAATCTAGGTTAATGAATAATGGAAGGTAAGAAAGATGAGTTCATTCTTTTATCATCTCATACCAAAAAAGGCAAGATTTTGTCTTAGATGAAATTGGAGAGCCTAAAAACTGATATCTTGTCACCTGTATCTCACATAGGAGCTAAACGTCCATTTTTCCTTCCTGCAAGTATGGTTGCACAAACTATGAGGAATTATATCTGGCCCAGATTCTGGATTTCTTCTTGAACCCACCCCCCACCCCTCTCCAAAGTCTATACTACCTTTTCCTGACAAATAGTTGTACAGAACTCAAAAGCTCTTAAACCAAAAATGCACTTCTGTGAATGGATCACATGGCTGTGCTTTGCCTCTTGTACTAAAATAATCCATACGATTATTATATCTATTTCAATGGATGATGTTTCTAGTAATCTCTAGTGTACTAATTTTAATATTTCTTCAGTATGAAAAAGACTATGGACCAAATGCAATATGCTGAAATGTAAATGCTTGCATGAATGTAGGCAGTATTCCTCTCCACTATTCCAGCCCTCTGGAGCAAAATTTCAGTATATTTAAGAATGTGAGAAGAGTCAAGGAAAGATCTTTTCTGCATCCACAGAGACACTTTTTTGAACCCCACAACTTAAACTGGATACTCCCCTATGTACATCAGGATTTAAAATAAACTAGCAGGAGGCTTTCTGGGGTGAATGTAGCTAGTTATATGAAGATGTGGGTTTGTTTGAAACAAAACCACTAAGTTTCTATCTGTGTGGTTCTTGTACCTCAGTCCATACTTTGAAACATCAATTTTAGGTACTACTAGCAGAACAAATTTGTTTTTGTTTACCGGCTTGTGATGTTCCATTCCAGTTCCAGTCCATTCCAGTTTTAATTTATACCCCGCCTTTCTCGGCCAAGGCTGACTCAAGGTGGCAACAACATATTCATAATAATACAGTACAGGATACAATATAGACACACAATAGCATAATAATACAAGTAGAACACTATACAATATAAAAATGTTACAACAATGCATGTGTTAGGAACTAATCTACAGGGTGTTTTACTGTGTCCTTTGGCTGGATGTCAGCGCATTGGAACTAAAACTTTCAAACAGATTGTTGAACCTGGTAATATTTCTCAGGTCGTTTCCAGCATTGCGATTATTCATGTAGAATAAGCTCCATTTTAATCTCAAACATTTTACACCTGTCTGAAATATATCTAGCAGGAAAATCACTACAGGCCACATTGTATGTGCCATTTCTGAAATACATTACAATATTAAAAGTATGAATGTAGAAAATATGTACTATCATTATTTGTATCAGACATTCCCCAATTTAAAATTATGGATATATATGAAATACAGATAAAATTCAAACAAATTAAAATTGAATGCTAGGTGGTTTATAAATTGATGTTAGCATACATGGTCTATCATTTGGCTGGCATTGCCCCTCTGGAAGCACATTGAGAGGTGCTAGAAAATAATGAACAAAATGAAAGTAATGCAGCATCAGCCCCCTAGATGACAGCTATAATGGAAGAAAAGTTTTCTACATACCTTTCAAGTTCTAAATATTAAATTAGAAGAGGATAGGCAAAAACTATGGAGAGCAAAATGACATATCTTACTGAATGGATGAATGCTAAAGAGTGTCTCCCATCAGGACAAGATTCTGGCTAGACCATCTGGAAGTCAATTTAATAGTCTAAGAGGGAAATACATTTCTGGAGGATGATTTATACACAAATTTTGCAAGATTATAAAACCATTATAAAACCAACAACAGAACCAGGCATTTTGTTATAAATTAGTGTGGACAATTTCTAGAACAGTTGTACCCATGCCCCACATGGGGACTTCAATTCGCAGAAGCCTAAGTCAGTATACTGGCTGATCAGTGCTTTAGGAAATTGACTTAGGCTTCTGGGAATTGAAGCCCAAAAACCAAAGGTTGGGAAACACTGCTCTAAAGGTTTATAGGCTGCTCACAGCCATCCTTGGATCTTGGATGGCTGTATCTATTTTCATGGCATTTACTTCCCAATTTTGCAAATTATTTTAAACAAAAGAGTCCCTTTGCCTCTTCTAAAAAATAAAAACAAAGAAAACAAAGAAATATTTTAGGGGATGCTGGAAGAGCCTCAAACTATGGCAGAATTGCCCTCTTCCTCATAGATGGCATAATGGTTTTGTGAACTTTTAAAAAAATTCCTATGGGACTTGCATTTTTCCTCTTCTTGGAGAAAATGATTGTGTGTGATAAGAGTACATAGTCAGGATATGAAATGCTTGTTATCTGAGACTGATTTTAAATCATTGCTGTATGATACTGTGTTACATGAGGTGCAATTATATTATGGTGATGTCACGTGGGTGGGTGTCTTAGATATAGATCTTCCTTTTGTATGAGTAAATAAAAAAGAAAAAGAAAAGGCAAACAACCACAGCCTATCACAGCTTCCTGTTATATCTGAACCAATAGCTGGGTTTAATGGCTTCCAAACAAGCAAGGATTTATAAGTCAGATTTCAATTGTATCTACTTGGAAGAAAACCCACTGAGCACAGCTTCCCATGATTTGTTCCCTGCTAACTTGAAGAACTGAGATGAGATGAGCCATCTCCTGGATTATTAGGACAATATTCATTCATCTGTACATGGCTCTTATGCAACTTCACAAATGCATTGTATACTCTGTTAGTTGGTTAGAATTGTAGACTGTAGCCAGATGTTCATAGTGAACATGTGGTTTACCTCGTTTAGCACCCAAGTTATTGGACAATTGGCTACTGAGTTCTATGCACTCTTTCTCAGCCCTAATCATGCTTTCTGCTTTCAGTGACATGAGGTAGTTTGTTTTTTTGAATCCCTGCTACAGAAAGGTGAAATTTCTTGCCAATTTCAGATCTGTTTAAATGAATTTTCAGTTAAATACTATCAGTGATGCACTCCAAAAAATTGTACCACCACCTCTGTGGCTGGGGCCAAATCTGTGGGCAGGGCCAACATAATGGGCTATAGAGGTGGGTGTGGCCGACTAGGTGTTCATGCCCTGGTGGAATTTCCGCTACCAGTTATCCTGAACAGGACAGGACCTGCTTCAGTGCATTACTGAATACTATGCTTATTCCAGACAGAGAACTCTTTAAATAAGGGCTGGTTTAGTTTGTGCCCACTCTTCCTAATCAAGACTCAACTTAGCTACAGTTTCTTAGAAACAGAAAATTTGGCATATCTTTCAGTGCTCTGCAACATGTAAAAAATTGAGATCTTTTTGAAATTAGCATTATTAATTAAGTTGCTTTTCTTATTAAGCAGGAGGTTTTTTTCTTATAGCCTTATATATAGTTTGTTTAAAAATTATAATGGAAGGGAAATTATGTTAATGTATTTGAAAATTTGGTAATCCATTAAGGAGTCATTATACTGGGATGGAAGGGAAAGAGGGATTTGATATTTCAGAGTACATAATTAATTACTCTTGTCAAGTGGGAAAATTGTCTGTTTTCTGTTTCATAGTTTACAGGGACATTCCCTTACTTTAAGATTATAGCAAAGGCAGCAACAGGGGCTATTAGTACATGTTCTAGTAATATAAATATTCAACCTGCCATTTTTAGAACACAAAATTTCTTAGCATATTGTTTTAATGTTACTATTATTGCCTACCAATAAATTACTCTGCAACTGTTTCTGATCCTGTAGGTACACCTGAAAGCTTAGCAGAAAAAGAACGACAGCTTTCTACCATGATCACCCAGCTCATCAGTTTACGTGAGCAGCTTTTGGCTGCCCATGATGAACAGAAAAAGCTGGCAGCATCACAAATTGAAAAACAACGGCAACAAATGGACCTTGCCCGCCAGCAGCAAGAACAGGTGAGTAATAAAACATCAGCATGTGAAAATGTCAATGTCACACCCAGCTTGTGATGAATTCCAAGTATTGGCTACCCAATCCTTAGCCTAACAGGGTCATATTTGTTACCTGTAAAAAGACAGAAAGCTATACCAGTTCACAATAGGTTGTCACTAATTTCTGACACAAAATTATTATTATTATAATAGGTTGTCACTCATATCATCATCGGCTGCAACTCGTCTCACTCATGTAGGACTTAATCATTAACAAGATAAGGGGCTGTGGTGGCTCAGCAGTTAAGAAGCTCATCTTGTTAGCTGGAAGGCCAGCAAGTTGGCAGTTAATGACCCGAGTACTGCATGACGGAATGAGTGCCAGTCTCTGTCCCAGCTCCTGCCAACCTAGTAGTTTGAAAGCAAGAAATTGCAAGTAGATAAATAGGGACAACTTCGGTGGGAAAAGACCTTGGGGACACGAAAGGAGCCTCATTTGGGCGTCCCCTGAGCAGAGTTTCTCCAGCAAAAATCATTTTAACCAAGAATAATTTCTGACAACAACAACAACAATAACAATCATCATCATCATCATCATAATCATCATCAACAACAACAACAACAACAACAACATGTGATGTATAGTATTTGGAAAGTGCTGCATTCTTAATTTATACCTTTAAACTACTGAAAATTGATATTTTGCCACAATCTTTGGGGGAGTAGAAGCCACAGTTACTAACTCTCTCAGAATATTTTGCTTTTCTACATTCTAGAGTTGATTGACTAATAAATCTGTTTTGCAAGTTTCTTTAGTATCAGAGATGCATTTAGAAAAAGAATGGTTCAAGATCTTGAATCTATTGTAGCATTCTACTCTTCCCTTTCCTAAGGGCTCAGTGTCACAATGATGTTCCACAAGCTCTCATTCATTCTAATGGAACTGGTTGCAGAAGCATGTGCAGTGGATTGTGCCCATTGATTCCAAAATCCTTGACAAAATGATATCTTTCTGTAAGGCTCTGTTTCTTGCTGGTTGGTAAGAAGCTTAACAACCTCTTAACAAACGTAGTCAGTTATTGATAATCACTAGTGTTTGTCTACAACAAACTTGAAGAAAACCAATACAAACTAATATGTACCCATGTGTCTGTTCTTGCATGCACACAAACACACACAAACACATGAGCCAGACATCAGTAGGGAATAAAAGAAAGGGGGGGGGGAATCCCAATTATCTAGTATAAAACATGTAACCACAAAATATTCTCCCTGTTCCTTCAGCATTATTTTTAAATTAATGTGCATTTTTTAGAAATCTGACATTAAACTAGAATTATCTTTTCAGTTAAATATGTTTTATAGGGTTTATACAACTATGTATGCTCTGTTGATTTTAATGAGTTGTGACGTCTGGTACTTTATGTGCTTGAATATTTGCCCACATGTAAGGAATATGGACTTGTCCCTAATGGAAAATAACATAAAGAAATACTGTAAAAAAATCATAACTTAGAATGTCATTTAGCCATCCAGAGATGACACAGTAATTAACTATTGACACTTGTGAATAAGCTAGCACAAATTAATCTTGACACATTTGCAGACGAGTGATATCTTACAGTGAATACTTTGTAATTATATTTCAAAATGAAAATTAAATGACACTTAAAACTAGGTTGTCATGCTCAATGAAGCGAGCATGTAGCTCAACCAATTGGCAAATAAAATTTGGAATTTGAGCCACATGGTGCTTCTGTACCATCTTTTGCAATGTCAAGCCCTATACAACGAGGCTGTGCTGTGGTAATTGCACTGCAGTGTTCTGGTTGCCTTTTTCGATCACAACGCCATCAATATTAAATGTCATGGTAGTATGTAACTGGTTTCCACAAGAAAATGAATATTCATTTGCCCCCACATTGTACTCAGAACTGCACTGAGCTGTGCAGTACCAGATTGTACTCCGGGAAATTCAGTCCCTAAGTTATACAAAGCTTCATGTTTAACACAGGGACTGGATGCCAGCCTCCTCCATGATCCTTGCTTCTGCATGCACAACCATTTTTCCTATAAGGATTTACTCCCTATGTTGATTACATTAGATGTCAGTATCCCCCCCCCCAAAAAAAAACCCAAACAAAAACAAAACAAACAACAACAACCATATTTCATATCAGTGAAATCTATCATAGAAAAATGAAGTTGGAAAGGAGTCGTAAAGCCTTTGACTCCTACCCATTGTTTAATTCAAGAATCCAAGTTAAAGTGTATCTTGAATGTCTCCAGCATTTGAACGCTCAATAGTACAATAATTGGTTCCATTATTGTACTGCTCTAACAGTTAGGAATCCCCCCAACCCCCGATATTACACAGAAATCTGGTGCCTGTAATTTAAGGCCATTAGCACATGAGCTGCACTCTGGGATAATTGAGAACAGATCTTGCCCCTACACTGTATGACAGCTTTTAACTTTTGGAGGTGGCTTGCGTTGGTAACATTTCACATGAATAGGACAATCCTTTCAGTTTTCAAGCACATCAGCTTTAAATGAACAGTATAAAATAAACTGAAGTGTTGCATAATACCTTACAAACAACTCTTTTGAAAAACTCACACACAACCCACCAATATACAACTCTTTCAGACAGAGCCCCATGATTACAGGGCAATTGAAAAGATGGTCATGCTTTGTCACACCACAGTTTTAGCCTTAAGCAGGCCCCTCTCTGAAGCTCTCAGCAACTGACTGACCATCCACAGACTCAAGAGGAGTTTGCATTCTTTCCTGTCCTTTGCAGTATATAATAATAGCATCCCACATCTTGGAAATGAATGTCTTAGGGAATGTGTACTTCTCTAGTTATGCTGCTGTAACACAAACGGCGTAATTTTTGCAGTAGAATCTCCATAAACATTATTTGTTACATACTGAGTAGTGCAATTCAGCATTTGACCTATAACATCTACAGTGATTTCTTAACTTGGAGAAAATTGCTTCCAAAAGCTTCACCTTTTCATAGCTTCATGAGAAAATTTGGACTACAGTGGAACATCGGTTAATATAATTAATGCGTTCTCTGGGATGTTTCTTACAGTGAAAATTACTTTAACTGAATTTCCCATAGGAATGCATTGAAAACCAAAATACTTTAACCAAAATGGAGTTTCCCATATGAATGCATTGAAAACCAATTAATATGTTCTGAAGAAAAAATTCCGTAAACTGAGCCACTATTTTGTATGGATTTCCTTTTGTTATGCAATTTTTATGTTAAACTAGCAGATTTTGCCCGGCGGTGCCGGGCTGTTTTAAATTGTTTTTTAAGGTTTTTTTCCTTAATGTTGGTAAAGAGCCGGGCTGTTTTAAATTATGTTGTGAGGGATAATTCTTTTTGGTAATTTATGTAAAAAAGAGGTGTGTTGGTGGTTAGGGGTGGTTTTGAGTGTGCACAACCACCACTACCCATACAATACCACTCCAACCACCAACACACACATTAAAAATTCCTGGCAAGGCAGGAGTGGTGTGTGTGTGTGTGTGTGTGTGTGTGTGTGTGTGAGAGAGAGAGAGAGAGAGAGAGAAAGAGAAGCAGTGTGTGTGTGTGTGTGTGTGTGTGTGTGTGTGTGTGTGTGTGTGTGTGTGTGTATTGTCCCCCCAACCCTTCCAGAGCCAGGGGACCCTGCAGAGAGGGGATTCCCTCCCCACACAGGACACCCCGTTATTAAAGAGAAGAAACCAAGCTCTTTCTTCTCTTTTAAAACAGAGTGTTTGGGAGGAGGTGTATTCGATCTCCTCTTCCTGGTCCCCTGGGTTTGGTAGGGTTGGAGGTACAAAAGGGGTCTGTCCCGCCAACCCTTCCAGGGCCAGGGGACCCACCAGAGAGGGGATCATTCCCCCCCAAAAAAACACTCCGTTTTTAAAGAGAAGAAACCAAGTGGTTTCTTCTCTTTTGAAATGGAGTGTGTGGGGGTGGGTGGGTGGGTGGGTGGGGTGTATTCGACCTCCTCTCCCTGGTCCCCTGGGTTTGGTAGGGTTGGGGGGACAAAAGGGGTCTGTCCACCCAACCCTTCCAGAGCCAGGGGACCCAGCAGAGAGGGGATCATTCCCCCCAAAAAAACCCACACACTCCGTTTTTAAAGATGTTGTGTCCTAAAGCCTGTGCCTTTAAACAATGTACCTATCCATGTGTATCCAATGTAACCTCTTCTATGTGTAACAATGTAACCTCCAGCTGAATCACTGTAACCTTAATAGGACACGAGCTAGTGACCACTAGATGGCAATAGCGAGCGTCCAAGCTCATTGGTCCAAGACTCACCTAGAACAACAGCGCGGGAAGATTCCCGCCACTACCTTCACCTGGACAAGAAGGGCGTGACCTGCAATAACGTCACGCAGCCTGTAGCCAATAGGCTATCAAGGAGCCACATTCAAATGTATAGCCACTGTATATATTGAGCTGTGCATCCGCCATTACCTCATGTTCCCTCTGACCAGCATGTAATAAAGTTGTGTTAAGCCAGCTCTTCGGCTGTCCTGGTGTCTTTGGTCCCATACACTAAATTGGCGACGAAGGTGGGATAATGGCTGCCCACGGGACCAAGACATACGCCGGTTTCAACATCAAGAAACCGCAAGATTGGGAACTCTTCGAAATGGACTTCCAAGGTGCGCTGGTGGAGTTCGAGGTGACGGACGAGGCAAAGAAGAGAGCCATCCTCACCAGATTGCTCGGGCACGACGGGAAGAGAGTACTGATTGACCTCATCGCACCCAGAAAGGCGGCCGAATTCAAGGCAAAAGAGCTCCTGACGGTGCTGAGAGACCATTTCCGGCCCTCGGTAGCGATGTTTCCCGCTCGGAGCGCGTTTTGGAGGCGAGTCCAAGCGCCTGATGAGTCGGTCGCCGCTTTCGTAGCGGCCCTGCGCCTGGCTGCCGGCCCGTGCAAATGGGAAAATTTGGAAGTCACCCTCAGGGACTGCGTGCTATGCGGCCTGAACGACGCCGAGATTCAGCGCACGCTAATGAATCAGGAGCCGCCCCCCACGTTGCAGGAGGTCCTGAAAGCGGCACAGGCCGCGGAAGCCACGAAGGCAGGGGTGCAAGAGCTCCAGGACTGGCGGCCGAAGGCCGACAAAGCAGAGAGTTCAGTGCGCGCAGCCCGGCGAATTTCGAAATCGTCCGCCGAAAGCAGCGACGACGAGGACGTCCGGAAGGTCCGAAAGGAGGGCCGGCGTTGCGACGGCTGCGGAGCGGCTCACGACCGTGCCAGGTGCCCATTCAGAAAGGCCGAGTGCCACAACTGCGGGCGACGCGGGCACATAGCCAAAGTCTGCAGACAACGGCAAAAGGACTGGAGGAGCTCGCCCGACTGCCCAGCGAGGGACCGGAGGAGCTCGCCCGACCGCTCAACGAGGCCAGACCGCTCGACGAGACCAAAGGATGGCGCCCGGCCCACGAGGAAGCAGGACGGCGTGGGCCGCATCTCCGACGACATCTCCGACGACGCTCCGGTTTTCAGCGTGTCCTTGGGACACCCCCCTTACTTTGTTGAGGTACTGGTGCAAGGGGCCCCTGTTAGGATGGAGATTGACTCTGGCTCCTCTTACTCCATTATTTCCCAGAGGGAGTTTTTGAGAATTGCCCCCCGCGCACGGCCCAAGCTCAAAGCGTTGAGGTCCATGCTTCGGGACGTGCAAGGGAACAGTATCCCGGTGTTGGGGGTTGGGGATTTCCAGGTTCAGTACAAGCGGCACGCCGCGGAACTCCCCCTAGTCGTTCTTAAGGGAGGTAATTGCAGCCTCCTCGGGACTCAATAGTTTCAGCCCCTGGGTTTGTTCATTGGGGGGGTGCACGCCGTTGGGTCTGACCCGATACAGGAGGTGTGTGACGCGCACCCCGAAGTCTTCAAGAAGGGACTTGGGAAATTCAAGGGACCCCCAGTAACGTTCGACCTGGACCCGGAGGTCCACCCAATCAGACTTAAACCGCGCAGGGTGCCTTTTGCACTCAAGGACAAAATAGAGGCGGAACTGGACAAATTAGTGGGCCAGGGGATTCTTGTTCCTGTTGATTCTGTGGAGTGGGAAACTCCAATTGTCACAGCATTGAAGGCCAATGGGGAGGTTCGCATTTGCGCCGATTATAAGTGCACCATTAATAAGGCAATCCGCCCTAATGCATACCCGGTGCCGGTGGTCAGCCATTTGCTAGCCAGGTTACATGGGGGAAAGTGTTTCGCCAAGCTCGACCTGGCTCAGGCCTATCAGCAACTCATGGTAACCCCTGCCGCAGCTGCTGCACAGACCATAATCACGCATAAGGGGGCGTTCCAGGTGACGCGCCTCCAATTCGGCATGAACTCGGCGCCTGGAATTTTCCAGTCGCTCGTGGAACGCCTCCTCAAAGGGCTGGACGGAGTTTTACCATATTTTGATGACGTATTGATAACGGGGGGAGTGAGGTCGAGTTGGCTAAAAGGCTAAACAAGGTCCTGGCGGCGTTCGAACGGGCGGGGTTGAGGTTGCGAAAAGACAAATGCGTCTTCTTCGCGAAGGAGGTTGAGTTCTTAGGGTTCCGAGTAACTCCCGAGGGGATCAAACCGTCCAAATCCAAGGTTGCTGCCATCAAGAAAGCCCCTCGCCCCACATTCAAGCCCGAGCTGCAGTCGTTCCTCGGGCTCCTAAATTTCTACCACTCCTTCCTTCCACGGAAGGCTGCGGTGGCCGAGCCACTTCACAAGCTGCTCAAGAAGGATGCGGCATGGATGTGGGGCGATGACCAGGAGAGGGCATTTACGGAACTAAAACAACTCCTGGCGTCTGACGCCATTCTGACCCATTTCGACCCCAAACGGCCGGTAGTACTGGTCTGTGATGCATCCCCGGTGGGGGTGGGGGCAGTGTTATGCCACGTGTTGGAAAACGGGAGGGAGGCCCCAATAGCATTTTACTCCAGGTCCCTGTCCCAAGCGGAGAGAAACTACGCCCAGACAGACAGGGAGGCGCTGGCGATAGTTGCGGGGACCAAAAAATTTCACGATTTTCTGTATGGCCGCCCCTTCACCATCGTGACCGACCACAAGCCCCTACTAGGCATTTTTACCGCAGACAAGCCCACGCCACAGATCCTGTCCCCGAGAATGCTAAGGTGGGCCATTTTTCTCAACGCCTACCAGCACGCGTTGGTGTACCGGCCCGGGAGAGAGATCAGCCATGCGGACGCCCTGTCGAGGTCCCCCCTCCCCCTGACGCCCAGCCAGGTGAGCAAGGGGGAGCGGGACCATCAGGTTCTCACGATAGAGGTGCTGGATTCGCCCCCCGTAGTGCCCGCCGACATTGCCACAGCGACAAGAAGGGACAAGACGTTGGCGGCGGTTTGCTCCTGGGTACAAAAAGGGTGGCCGGCGTCCTCCCCAGCAGAGGAATTCGCCCCATTTTTTAGGAAGAAGCTGGAACTGTCCCTAGAGAGGGGGTGCCTCTTGTGGGGGCAGCGGGTGGTGGTCCCTACATCCCTTCGACCGCGGGTGCTTAAACTGCTGCACGTCAGCCACCCCGGAATTGTGCGCTCCAAAGCGCTGGCCCGAAGTTACTTTTGGTGGCCCCAGTTAGACGCCGACATCGAGCACATGGTCGGCACTTGCGAGAGTTGCCAATGCTCCAGACCAGAGGAGGTCCGCCTTCCCCACAGGGAATGGGACGCGGCTAAGGGGCTGTGGTCCTGGGTGCACATAGATTTCGCAGGCCCGTTCCGAGGAGCCCTTTTTCTCCTTGTTGTGGACGCTTTCTCCAAGTGGTTGGAGGTCATCCCAGTCACGAGCACCTCCTCGGCCGCGACAATTAAGCATTTGCGGAGACTTTTCTCCACGTTCGGCTTACCCGACACCCTAATTAGCGATAACGCTAGTTGTTTCACGCCCGCTGAGTTCAGGGCATTCACAGAGATTAACGCCATCCGGCATATCACCTCCGCCCCTTTCCATCCGGCCACCAATGGCCAAGTGGAGCGCCTCGTCCGCACCACGAAGACGCGCTGCGGCGCATGGGCCCCGGGGACCTCAACCTGCAAGTGTGTCCGTTTCTGCTAGGGTACAGGGTGACCCCGCTAGCATCAGGCTACTCCCCTGCGGAGCTTCTAATGCGCAGGAAGTTGACCACCATACTCACGAGACTAGATCCCACGAGAGTTGAGGACAAGGGGAGGAACATAGGGTTAGAAGCCACCAAGAGTTTCAGCGTGGGTGCCCCGGTACATTGCAGGAACTACGCCAGCGCGGGGCCAGCCTGGGTGCCGGAGGTGGTCGTGGAACAAACCGGCCCCGTTTCGTACCGCGTGGAGACCAACACAGGTCTACTTTGGCGGCGGCACGCGGACCAGCTCCGGAGCCGGGTCCCAGGAAATCAGGCCGCCGAAAAATCAAATTCAGCATTAGGGTTCTCCCCCACCTGTTTAGCCCAAGGGGGAGGAGACAGGGGTCCAGAGTCCCCACCAAGGGGGGAGGAGAAGGAATTCATCTTCATAGATATCCCACGGGATCCCCCAACAGAGTTTGATTTTGATTTTCAGAACCGGGGGGGGGTGTTTCGGAGTGGTCCCCCACCCATCCAAGCGAGAAGAGGGGTTTTACGTTAGCCCCTGGTGCCCCCGGTTCAACCACAACGGAATCTACCCTTTCCCCTAAAATTGCAAAACCGCAGCAAGCCGCTAACAAGTCTCCCTCTCCCATTACAGGACAAGGGTCCAGGGAACAAGGAAGCGGGAGCGGCCCCCGAGTGGGCCAACCCACATCGCGGCCCAAACGCGAGTGCAATAAACCATCTTGGCTAAGAGACTTCGTCTCATCCTAGGGGGGAGGGGTGTTGTGTCCTAAAGCCTGTGCCTTTAAACAATGTACCTATCCATGTGTATCCAATGTAACCTCTTCTATGTGTAACAATGTAACCTCCAGCTGAATCACTGTAACCTTAATAGGACGCGAGCTAGTGACCACTAGATGGCAATAGCGAGCGTCCAAGCTCATTGGTCCAAGACTCACCTAGAACAACAGCGCGGGAAGATTCCCGCCACTACCTTCACCTGGACAAGAAGGGCGTGACCTGCAATGACGTCACACAGCCTGTAGCCAATAGGCTATCAAGGAGCCACATTCAAATGTATAGCCACTGTATATATTGAGCTGTGCGTCCGCCATTACCTCATGTTCCCTCTGACCAGCATGTAATAAAGTTGTGTTAAGCCAGCTCTTCGGCTGTCCTGGTGTCTTTGGTCCCATACACTAAAAAAGAGAAGAAACCAAGCTCTTTCTTCTCTTTTAAAACAGAGTGTTTGGGAGGGGGGGTGTATTCGATCTCTCCCTGGTCCCCTTGGTTTGGTACAGTTGGGGGGACAAAAGGGGTCTGTCCCCCCAACCCTTCTGGACCCAGCACCTTTCATTGCCTCCCTCACCCACCCCCTCACCCTTACCTAACACTTATCTTTTCCTGGCTCCCTCCAGCTGCGTCTTTCAAAGTCTTTCCCTCTGGCTCCCACCACTTTGTTTTTTTAAAATCAGTGCGCGTTCCCAGCCTCCTCTGTGCTTGTATCCCTCAGCCTGATTGGCTGAGGGGTTGCACAGTGCAAAGGACGCTGGGAATTGAAGTCATTTTTCTTTGTTCACATTCGGGGGGCTCCTGCCCCACTGCCACATTTCTCAACCCGACAGTTACCTGTGAACCAGGTTCAGGTGAGTGCAGGGAGGCTCGGTCAGGGCTAGTGGGGCCTGGTGCAACATCCTTTGTCACATTCCAATGGTTAACACACAGATTTATAGATATAGATGAGCTGTTTGGTAACTGAGGTTTCACTGTATATAGACTAACCTTAGTTTCTTTCCCATGTGCTAGTATTTTATATGTAATGATTCTTTTACATTCATAGAAACATTTAGACAAGCAGTATACTGCCAAGAAATGGGTTTTCTTCAAAAAAAGAATCAGTGCATTTTGACAAAGTAATTTATTTTGCAGATTTCTTCATATTAATAACTTAAGAATGTCTTGAGAGATCTCCGACAATCTTTTTCCATGTTTGACCCTGTATACCAAGTTTCTAGATTTTGCTAAGAGAATAGGCCGGGCAAGTAGACATTGAAATCTGGAGACAGATAGAACAATAGATTTCTTACTGTGATTTGGAAACTTGATGAAAGAAATCTGGTCATTTGACGCTTCCTATTTCTGCTCACAGGGCTATTGATGTCTGAAGGGACATGAATAGACCATCCATCTTTTTCATGTTACACTTCGATAGAGCTGCCCTGGAGCCCTTTCCTCAATAATTATTGAGTAGAGATAGTTAGATTGATACATCTTGTGATGGAAAGACCACTTTTCTTTTAATAGGCCAGCATCCAACAGGATAATTCTGCTGATTGAATTGCTTTTGCAAGTAGACATTTGTCGTGTCTGGCCCTTATAAGCAATAGTCCAGGCAACGATGAACAGAACAACAGGAGTTTATTTAACAGTCTTTCAGGTTACACTTACAAGGCACTCCAGACATGAGATGGCTATGCTTGCCCCATGTATTCAGTCCCTCTGGATTCTGCCATAAAAAGGCAATGCCCTGAGCTACACCTTAGTGATGATAGTGTATAGAGGAGACCCAGGCTTAGCACGTCACTGGCTAACCTGTGTGGTAATGGGTAGCAAAGATCTGGTCCGGCCCCACCCTTGTTTACCCATGGGGCTTATATAGTGTCTCCCCGGTGGTGACTCCTTGATACAATATAGTAACCCGCCGGACAATCATAACCAACCAATTATAACACGATATATAAGTATGAACCAATCAGAAACAGGAGCCAAACTTGTAACCAATCACAGAACTCTAATTAGCATAATGAGCGCGCCCAGAGAGGGGGATTTCACACCAACTTTTTCTCCTAATTTGGATGGCGGGAAACCACCATTTTACATTTGCAAGGCGTTGCCTGAGCAACTTGCAATTCTGCCTTAATACACAACAACTTTAGAGGCCAATTTTCTCTTCCCACTATCAGCCCCAATGCACCCTCACAACATTCTAGGCAAAGATTGCTATGGGCAATCCTTTGAAGTTCTTTGTTTGTGTTGACACAAAGGGTTAGAGAGGAGGGAAGAGGAAGAAAGTTTAGTCACTCTGTGTTATGTCCAGCCCTTATAAGCACCAGTCCAGACAACGATGAACAAAACAGCAACAAGTATTTATTATACAGTACAGTCTTTTAGAGATGAGCTTACAAGATGTTTCCAGACACAGAGATGGCTATAGAATCCCAAAGGAATCAGTCCCTCTGGACTCTTGCCGTAGCAGGGCAAATACTAGCTACCATAGAAGCATAGCATAATGGAGGAGACCCAGGCTTAGCACGTGTCTGGCTACCTGTACGGAGTGGGAAGTGTAGTCCGGCCCGGCCCCACCCTTGTTTACTTGTGGGTCTTATATAGTGTCTCCTTGGTGGTGGCTCCTTGATACAAAGTAGCAACATGCCGGATAACCATAACTGACCAATCATAACAGGGAATATATGTAATTAACCAATGGAGAACAGGATCCAAAACTGTATATAATCACAGGGCTTGGATTAGCATAATGAGTGTGCCCTGTGCAGGGGGTTTTCATGCCATTTTAAGCTCCTAATTTGGATGGCGTGAAACCACCATTTTCCTCTTGTAAGGTGCTGCCCACGCTACTTGCAAATGTGCATCAATACACAACACTCTGGTAGTTGATTTTGACCTAAAGCCACAATATTGGCTATAGGTCAAAATCTGTGAATTACCATTACCTAAAGCCAATACAGTGATTGTTATAATGAAAGATCTTTTGTAAGGATAACAGAGCCCATTTCCCCACTACCATAGGACTCATTCCACCTAAAAGAGACCTGCAGCCATTCAAGAAGCAAACATAAAACTTTTTTGCTGCTTCAGAATACATGAGGTTCTGTGAAGTATTCTGATAGGTTTCAATCACTGTCTGTTTATGCTTACAAACCAGCCAGATCAGGTATGAAATAGCAATGTAGATTAGGTAGCAATATGTAGCATTGTCAATAAAGAATAAAATAACTAGAATTCTCCCACCAGCTATTGCTCTGTAAAAAAAACTACAATGTCTACTGTAACAAGTCAGCTTTATTATCGGTATATAAAGGAAAAAATAGATCAAAGTTCAGGATCACAAAAAGTTATAAAAATAAAAAGGAACATTCCCCCCCCCCCCCGCTTTCCCTGGCTAAATCAGGAAATGCATATCTAACTATATTTACTGGCCTAGCCAGCTAACAAAATCAAGATTACAGTAATACCTCATACAAAGTCCGCTTCGTACAACATCGAATTCATACAACATCGCCTACCATATTTATTCGTGTATAACGTGCAAAATTTTATACCAAAAAAAGAAATCAAAGTTGGGGTGCGCGTTATAAACGAGGACTGGTGTCCCACCCCCGTCGCGAGCCTCTTTTACTTCCTTTTTAGAATTGGGTTGGCTGTCTATTGAAGGGGAGGCGGGGGTGTGGCTTTGAAGAAATTGACGGGATCTGATTGGGTGGCGCGGGAGACGAGGCGTGGCCCGGAGGTAGCTCGCAGTTCGAGCGAGGCTCCTGGGGGTCGGAAGTGCTCGTTTCGGATTGTATTTTCTTTACCCTGCAACAGGTGGGTCTGATTATCCCCCCCTCCCTCAATGTTTTAAGGCGTGCTCTTATGAACAAGCTTTTTCACCGATATAATTTTATACCGAGGTTTCATGGAAAATTAGGGGTGCGCGTTATACACGAGTGCGCGTTATACACGAATAAATACGGTAATTCCTTGAAAAAAGTTTCCTCATACAAAGTCACTGTGACTTTGTATGAGGCATTGGGGTTTTTCCTAGGTTGCATTGTGCCTGGGCAGTATAAAAGGCAGGACACATGCATATATTGCTCTTGTGGGTTTTGCACGAGGCAAAGAGTGTTTAGGAGTGATTTTGAGCACAATTTTGGATTTTTTTGAATTTTTTTCATCAGAATTTTTAGAAGCATTTATTTATTTTATATTTTATTTATTAGTCAAATTTGTATATGCCGCCCGCTCAGGCATGCCCGACTCAGGGCGGCATCACAACAATGCACAAAAATACATAAAACATTATAAAAAACCCCAACCCACCCCCTTTAAAAACCCCTATATATCCCACCCACCCATCCCATCCACTATAAAAGGAAGAAAAAGGAAGAAAAAGGAAGAGGAAGAGAGAGAGTTCTTATACAAGCCAGCAGGCGGGCACCATAGTCCCATTCGGGCCCCACACCTGCCCTGCCAGCCAGGTCTTCACTCCTTTCCTGAAGGGCAGCAATTCACTTTGGAGTCTTAGGTCTATTGGCAGGAGGTTCCAGAGAGTTGGAGCGGACACGGAGAAGGCCCTCCTTCGGGTGCTAGACAAATGTGCATCCCTCGTTGGTGGCACAATTAGAGAACCCCTCCGGTCTGCTCTAGTTGGACGGGCAGACACTCTTGGGACGATGCGGTCTCTAAGGTATCCTGGCCCCCTGCCATATAGGGCTTTAAAGGTCAAAACCAGCACCTTAAATTGCACCCGGAGACAAACTGGTAACCAGTGCAGCTCCCGGAGTAGCGGAGAGGCATGGGCATATCGCCCACACCACATTACCACCCGGGCCGCCGCATTCTGGACCAGCTGCAGCCTCCGAATGGTCGTCAAGGGCAGCCCCATGTAGAGCGCATTACAGTAGTCTAGTCGGGAGGTAACCAGAGCATGGGTGACCATAAGCAAGGAGCCCCGGTCCAGGAGTGTGCGCAATTGGCGAATCACCCGAAGTTGGGCAAAAGCCCTCCTGGCCACAGCCGCCACTTGTTCTTCCAGCAGCAGCCGCGAGTCCAGAAAAACCCCCAAATTGCGCACTGGGTCTGCCTGGGGCAAAACAGCCCCATCCAGTACCAAAGGTGGTAACTCCCTGGATAACACGGGGCCCCTTATCCACAGCCACTCTGTCTTGCTGGGATTCAGCCGAAGCCCATTGGCCCCCATCCAGACCCCAATGGCCTCCAGGCATCCGGATAGGATTTCAACAGCATCACTGGGGTCCCCACGGGCCGAGATGTACAGCTGAGTATCATCCGCGTACTGATGGTACCGCACCCCGTGGGAACGAATGATCTCACCCAGTGGCTTCATATAGATGTTAAATAAGAGAGGAGAGAGCACAGAGCCCTGCGGCACCCCATACTTAAGGGGCCTAGGGCTGGACCTCTCACTCTCTAACCATACCGACTGGGTACGGCCCTCCAGAAATGAGGAAAACCAGGACAACACAGTGCCCTGGATCCCCAGTCCTTCGAGCCGTTCCAGAAGGATACCGTGGTCGACGGTATCGAAAGCCGCTGAGAGGTCAAGAAGAGCAAGGACGGATGGACAACCCCCGTCCCGCTCCCGCCAGAGATCATCCATCAGTGTGACCAATGCCGTCTCCGTTCCATATCCGGGCCTGAACCCTGATTGAAAGGGGTCTAGATAATCCGCTTCCTCCAGGACTCTCTGCAGCTGGCGCGCCACCGCCTTCTCCAAAACCTTACCCAAAAAGGGCAGGTTGGAAACTGGCCTGTAGTTGTTAAGGACGGCTGGGTCGAGGGACATCTTCTTCAGGAGGGGGCGCACCAAAGCATGTTTTAGCTGTGCAGGAAATACCCCCTCCCGTAAAGAGGCATTTATTATCCCCCCTATCCAGCCACCTGTTACCTCCTTTGAGGCTTTCACCAACCAAGTAGGACAGGGATCCAAAGGACATGTAGTGGCACGAACAGCTGCAAGGAGCCTGTCCACTTCATCAGGGACAACAGGATCGAACTGATCCCAGATCGTACAGCAAGACTGCGCTCCGGCACCCCCCCGACCCTCCCCATCCACGCCAGGATTCAACCCTGAACGAATCCGATCGATTTTCTCCACCAGATGGTCAGCAAAGTCCTCAACCGAACCCTGCCAACCGGGCACTGATCCCCCCCTACCAAGGAGGGACCTGGTTACCCGGAACAGGGCGGCTGGGCGATTATCAGCGGAGGCAATAAGGGCGGTGAAGTATTGCCGCCTCACCACCCCTATCGCCACTAGGTAGGCCCTAATAGCAGCTCTAGCTAGTGTCCAATCGGAGTCATCCTGGGTCTTCACCCAGCGGCGCTCTAGGCGTCTCTTTGCCCGTTTGAGTTCACGCAGTTCATCTGTGAACCACGGAGATGACCTAGTCCCCCGGGCGCGGAGAGGCCGCAGTGGCGCGATTTCATCCAAGGCTACTGTTGTCGACCTATTCCACAGGTCGACAAGTGCCCCGGGTGAATCGCGTAGCCGATCCAGAGGAATATCCCCCAGTTCCCTCTGGAATCCATCTGGATCCATTAGTCGCCGAGGGCGGGCCATTTTAATCGGCCCAGCCTCCCTACGGTGAAGTGACGCCCCCAGAAAGTCAAGAGTCACCAGATAGTGATCCGACCATGGCACAGGTGAGATGACTAAATCCTGTAATCTTAGATCACTCTGCCACTGCTCCGACAAGAAAACTAAGTCTGGCATGTGACCACTGCCTCTGGTTGGACCCCGAATTACCTGAGTCAGGCCCATGGCTGCCATGGAAGCCATGAACTCCCTTGCCACCTCAGAAGCCGTCCCCAGCGATGGCAAATTGAAGTCCCCCAGAACCATAAGTCTCGGGAACTCCAACGCCAGCATCGAGGCGGCCTGGGATTTTTGCAGCATTCTTCAGGTTCTTGGACAATCAGGGTTGTTTGACATGTTTTTGTAATGTATTTAGCATTTAGACAATGATTTCTTAAAGTTCTGTCAGTTTCCTGTCTGTTTCCTTGGCTTTGCCCTGAAGTCTGTGCTGTTACAGTACAATGTATCTGTATGGAAACAACGTTGTACGAGGCATTGCAGCAAAGATTTGGACATTGTATGAGGCATCGCGGCTAGGATTTTGTATGCCTCATACAAAGTCCAAATCCGTATAAAGTCCAAGTGTGTGGAACTAAGTTTGGACATTGTATGAGGTATCACTGTACATCTTTCTACTGTTCTACTCACAAGCAAGCATAGGTAAACACTCTCTTCCTGCGTTGAACATGCAAACTCAATAATAACGGTGTTTCTTCTTCTAACATTTTAAGGTAAGCAAACCCCATTTTCATCCTTTGTTCCTCCTTTTCCTCTGTCACTCAATAAGGCTTTACATTTAAATTCTACATCTATCAAACATTCCCTTCTGTTCTCACACAGTCCTATACTGTTATGACGATCTTCAAGGGAAAGGAATCTGTACCTGGGGTCTTGGCCAAACTAAACCCCTGCCTTCTCAGGAAAGCAACAACAGTAACCATTTTAAACTCACTAAAAGCAAAGCCTCCATTTTAATTCATTACACTCACATGCAGCCCTTGGAGTGCCTTGAAAACCAACTGCAGCAGATCTGTGGGCAGCTAGAGTAGGCAGTGGAGAGAGAGATTGCTCTAGATCTCATTCTTGCATGACCAGAAATCCATGTAATTAACAGTAAATGACAGCAGTATTAACAAAGCAAAACAAACAGGTTTAACCAGTAACTAAGGAGAGACCTAACACAAAACCACAACTAGACAACTGTTTTTAGAGAAAGCTTTCTCAAATATTTACATTGGAAAATGAGCAAAATAAAGATGCTATAAGGAAGGTTTCAATAGATGAATAATTCCAAATAGGCCTCACCCATCACAATGGGAAGGAGATTTTTGAGTATGGCCCTATGTTAGTTTTAACCTATAACATTAAATACATGGAATATATAGCTCTTCTAGAACTGTTCCTTCACAATTAGTGAATGAAATCTTTAAAAACCCTTCTCCAATCTTCTAGTTACCGATAACTCTTGGAGAAATAAGATTCAATGAAATGAAGGAAAACATCTTTGAAATTATAATGAAGAATAAGTAGGAACTTGTTTTTGCTCAATAATATTGAAGTTTCAACATGACTGTTTAATTTAATGGAAAATTTATTTCTAATAGATTGCAAGACAACAGCAGCAACTTTTGCAACAGCAGCACAAAATCAATCTACTGCAGCAGCAAATTCAGGTCAGTGTGTTTTATTACTCTCTTCTGATTATGCTTAAATTTCATTTAGGAAAAGGAAATCTCTAAAGTAGAATTGCTTTTACTAACCTAAACTAGAAAAGCTTCTATTGAAGAATGGCCAACTTCAGAAAAGAAAGCATAAAAATACTTTTTATGGAAACTGCCTTTTGTTAATAAACAGAGTTTGTTTGAAAGATGTGTATAGTTTTATTTCTTCCCATTTAATGTAAGATAAACAGACGTTTTATCTTCTGTGATATGGAGGAAAGAGATTATTAAATTGTTGTTTACAGCTTGCTTTATCATAGCCAAGAGAGAATCACATTATATTGATGCAGTTATTATGGAAAACATGTAGCTAATGCCTTTGCTGTTTAAGTCTGTAGTTACCAAACCTTTTGCGAGTGGCAATGCAATATATTTTACTGTAGTTTTGCTTTGCTTTTCTATAACTCATCGCAGCTATAACAATGCTGGCACCACAGGTTGAGCAGTCATCTTTCTAAAAAGAATGAAGGAAAAATGTATCTTTCCATCACATGCCTAGCTTATGTGTAGTATTTATAGGCCAGGGAGAGAGAGGGAGAGACTGCCCCTAAGGCTGTGATGGTGAACCTAGGCACTCCAGCTGTTCTTGGACTTCAATTCCCAGAAGCCCAAGCCCTGTGAATCCACACAAATTGGTTTACTTCAATTCATCCAGCCCACGCCACCCTCGTCACTCCCGGAAGCGGAAGTAAAACGTGCCTGTACGGTTACCCATATGGGCGCGTTTTACTTCTACTTCTGGGAGCGATGAAGGCGGCGTGGGCCGGATGAATTGCAGTAAACCCATTCATGTGGATTCACACGAGCTTAGGCTTCTGGAAGTTGAAGTTCAAGAACAGCTGGAGTGCCAAGGTTCACCACCACTTCCCTAAAGGATGGAGGATTAGATTAGAATGGAGTGGGAAAGTGTCTGATTAAAATCTTTTTATAGTAGCTCTTTCACACAATAATGGAAAATGCTTCTGAAATTTACTTAATCCTACTGTAGTCTTAAATAGATTTCCAAATAAGTACATTCCATTGAGTTCAGTGTCCAGAGGGATCCATGCAAATCAGGATGTCAGAACTCATATGATGTTTTCTGGCCAAAGATTTACTAATTCAAAGAAGGAAGTTGGCTGGTATAAGTAATCTGGGCTGGTATCTTTGAGTGCCACAGAAGTAATGAATCGTTAATGGGCTGTGTTGGCTGATAGTTGCAGTTCAATGCTAATGAAGAATAACAACATTGGTGTGGGGAGGGGAGACTAATCTGAAGGGCTGCATGGTCAGTCTTCTAGAACATCAGTTCTCTGGTTAAGCATTATACCACTGCAGCAGTGGTATTTTAAAAAAAAATTTTTTTTAGAAATGCTTTGATTTCTTTAGGCATATTGCTTTATTAACAAAGATCCTCATGGTAATCCTGAGAGCTGCAGCTTCCACCTCCAGTGTTTTCCTTAGCATGGTGCTGTGCAGTGTAGCATTATAAATTGAAGTCTGGAATTTGTACATAAAATGACCCCTTGAACCAGGAGTAGGGAGAAAGAAAGAGCACAGAAGTATCTTCTAGGGTTGTGGGCATGACAACTAATCACATCTGTCACTCAGAGTTGTTGTTAAAGTGTGTGTGTGTGTGTGTGTGTGTGTGTGTGTGTGTGTGTGTGTGTGTGTGTGTGTGTGTGTGTGTGTGTGTGTGTGTGTGTGTGTGTGTGTGTGTGTGTGTCTGATTTGGCTTATCTGCTTATTAGTTAGGTCAGGGATTCTCAACCTGTGACCCATGGGTCAGATGTGTCCTGGAGCACCATTTCAAGTGGCCCACCACCACCTCCACCACACCAAGAAGTGTCATGTTGTTACCAGAAAAATGGCTACTGGATACAGTTACAACTTCGGTTCGAGTCACTGGTGGAGCCCTTCTCCCAAGAACGAGGAAGCGTTTAATTTAGGCAAAAATTAAACTTGGTTTATTGAAAAGGGGTTTAAGCGTCACTGGCCTGGTGCCGGGAAAAGCCCTAGTCTCAACCTTTTTGCCTATTAAAGTCCCTTAAGTGAGCAGCTCTTTTTGGTTCCGATGTCTTGCGTGCAAATGTGCTGAGAGCGCTGATGACATTTCCTATCAGGAGATTTTTATACCCTCCACCCAAGGGAGCCCAACTAGTTCTACTGCTAGCTAACAAGTTTACAAAATAAGAGATTTACAATGGTGAACAAAAACCCGGCACCAGACTCTTTTGTTACATTAAAAGGTCAATCATACAGAGACAAAACAGGTCAATTACATAGAACAAAAGGTGATGGGTAGAGCAATTGCCCTGGAAATGACAGAGTTCATAGTCCAGCAAATGCAGGTTGTGACATCATTCAGGTGACATCCAATGGGCACCAGGATTGTAATTTGGCACAAATCAGAAGTCCAGATTTTGAATCCAGGTTGAGAATTGACCAATAACGAAGATGGGCATCCTTCAGACTCCCCTGAGGAGGACCATTGCTTTGAGGCTCTTGGCAAAATTCCATTCCCACCCAGCAATTACTTCATCCTGTCTCATCCCAAGCACTATCTAGGATAATCACAAAAGAAATTTCAGTATCAATGGATATGCAGACTTCCCCCATGTCCCAATTCCGATTGACCTCTGGACTGCCTTTCTCCATTATATCAAAGTATGCAGGTGATAGTAAGCACAATAAGTGACAGGAAAACAGGAGATTGAGATGGAATTTCTGAACTTCCAAGGGTGAGAGGTAACAATAGGTAGGGCAATTGAGGTTTTTCCTGTGTAACTGGAGGGCTTTGGGTGTTAATTTTGACTCCTGCTTTGAGACATAGAAGAGAGAATGTTAGATATCAAATTTATATTATTTAATAAGGCCCTGACCCCTTTAATCAAATTCCGCATTTTTATTTACAACAAATAATCATTTTTTCCTGCTAAAACATAGTAAATCTTGAAGGAATAAAAAGAGTAAGCATGGGAAATAAAGAGGAATAAAATTCGGGTGGTGTGTCCCTGAAAATGGAGGTAACAGTCCTTCCCTCTCTCTTCCGTGACATGGCGACAAAAGGGAGCCATGCTCATGTCAAACAGCGGTGGTCTCAGTGATGATGTACCCCGCCCCTTGGGTCCGGGGAATTGAACAGGCTGCCCTCAGCGATTGCAGCATTGGAACACAGACACAGATGAAAATAATGCCACCAACTAAAATTAAAGCTGTGACAAAAATATGTTTAAGATAACCGAAATCGGGCAGCCAGCTCGTAAGCCATGACCATAAAGAAAATCCTTTATCCTCCTTAATTTCTGAAGTTAAATTTGTGAGACCATGGATTGAATTCTCAACCTGCTGGTAATTATCCTGCAGGTCCAGGCAGCACATGCCATTAAAATCAGAACACTTCTTATTATGGAGGAGCAGCAGATAATCAATGGTCATACGGTTCTGGAGTGTGGCATCCCTGATTCCAGCAAGCTCTTGATTGATTAAATGCAGGGCATGACTGGTGAAATTCAAACCTTTTACCACAGAGCAAGCCAATTTACTTAGCTGCCTGGCATTTGAGACTGCTAGCCCTGGAACACCCACAAGTGACACTGCCAGTGCGATGTATTCCGCTTCAGACAGCAGGCTGACTGAGGAATCGCAGGTTGAAGCTAGTCCATGGGTTTCCGTGTCTCGCTTAGACTTTTGTTCTAGAGAGAGCACTTCCCTTGAAGGGAGGAGGACACTTAGTCTGGCAAGGGAGCATGGACCTCCATTGGCAGATGCAGGAACATAGGTGAATGTTTGTAGTCCACAAACGATGAACCATCCAGGAGGCAATTTGATAAAGTTTGGGTGGAAGGGAACCTTTTCTATTTTGTCACATTGAAGTGATAGGTCAGAGGGGGTCACGTTGTAACATTCTGAGGTACATCCCTCCCAGACCACGCAACGTGGGGACCTGGTTACTGTCCCTACACGGAAACGTAGCATTGAATGATCCCGGGTGTTCACAACCTGCCCTAAGGTGAACAAGTTTCCATAGTTGCATGGAATCAAATGTCTGATTGGGTGCAAGCTCAACTCTGGGCGAGTAATGTGTTCTAAAACAGTAATGTCTGAGGTAACTGCAATTAAACATGAGGCAACCACTTGTCCTACTGAGTTGCCTGTTTTTAAACAGATGTTGGAGACATTTGCGACATTCCTCCCCAGATATTCCCAGATGTTATCATGAACATCTATCTTTCTGAGTATTGGGTGCACCGCAGAAACCCAGGGAGGGGAATCGCAAAGTGTCCAAAGCGTAATAACACATCCTATAAACTTAAACATTTCTAAAATATGCAAATAATAAACCCTTATGACACTTAAAGAAATCAATTATACTTTAAAATAAAATAAAACTAACTATACTGTGCACAGTGACTACAACATAGACTAAATAAGCTATTTATGCATAAGAAAATATTGGAGAGGCTACTTATTGACCCGATGCACAGGCAAACCCTTGTGTGCCGAGACGTCAGGTTGTTTTCGAAACAGCAGCTTCAGCCCGTCTAGGCCTTCCACAGACCAGTGGCTCTTTTCTCTCCTTCTCTCACGCTGCCGGTTTGTCTTGAAGTCCTCCAGTACTGGGGTCGGCTTCTGTACTGGGACGTTGGCTTCTGGCGCTGGGGCGGGTGCTTTTCTTACTCGTGTGTAATAAATCCAAGCGGCAATACCCTCAACCTTTAAACAGGATGGTGATGTCATCAAGACTTGGTAGGGTCCCCTCCAGCGGGTTTCAGTGAGACCAGGGTTGTATGCCTTAACAAACACCCAGTCCCCTGGGTTGAATTTATGCAATGGGTCTCGGATTGCGTGGACCTGCTTGTTTAAGAGAGACTGCAAATTTGTCTGGAGGAGATTAGACATGCTTTCCAAATACCTCTGCAATTGTGTTCCTGGCACCTGATTAATCTTCTCCCTCCCCCCTGGGAGGTCACCTATTGGATATGGACGACCGTACACAGCTTCAAATGGGGAGATTGCAAGTTTACCACGGGGCAGGATTCGAATTCGCAGTAAGGCTTGGGGAAGCAAATCCACCCAACCCAGACCTGTCTCCTGAGCTAACTTGCGAAGGTGATTTTTAATAGACTGATTTGCCCTCTCGACTTGTCCCGAACTCTCGGGGTGCCAGGCGGCATGAAGGGACCAGGGGATATCTAAGGCTTGTGCCACCTTTTGTGTGATTTCTGCCACGAAGTGCATCCCATTGTCAGAGGTCACCCCTTGCCATGGAACCCCAAACCTTGGAATAATTTCATTAATTAATTTGCGAACTACTTCCCTGGCTTGATTAGTTTTACATGGAAATGCCTCGACCCAGCCGGTTAAGGAGTCTGTAAACACAAGGCAATGCTTATAGCCTCTATGAGGGTTCATTTCAGAAAAATCCACTTGCCATTTTGCCCCAGGAACAGAGCCGGTAGGCTGACTTCCCCAGGGGCCCTTCCGAACCCCAGTATTCGGGTTATTTTGAACACAAGTCAAGCACATTTGGCATACTTCCTTGGTAATGTGGACTATGTCCTTCATGACAGCCCATGACTGTAAGCATTTCATTAAGACCTGTGGGCTTGCGTGGGTGCGTCTGTGTGCCTCCCTAACAATGTCTGTGCCCAGGGACCTTGGAATGAGAATTTTACCATCATTAAAAACTATCCATCCATGCTCAGTTATAGTCCCTCCTTTCTCAAGACCATACTCCTTCTCGCTGTCAGTGTAAGGTGGGTTTTCTGGCAATTTGATTGCAGGTACGGGAATTGGGGTGATATTGACTAGCTGTTTGTCAATTTCACGAGAGGCAGCAGCTTTGGCCGCTTCGTCTGCTAGACGATTACCCTCTTTTTGTTCCAAATCAGAGGCTTTGCCATGGCCTCGAATATGAATTACGGCAACTTCAGATGGGCAATGGACGGATTCCAACAGGCGCATCACATGATCACCATTTTTGATAGGCTCACCATCCGCTGTTTTAAAGTCCCGGTTTCTCCACATGACCCCATATATGTGCAACACACAGAATGCATACCGTGAGTCTGTGAAAATGTTAACCCTTTTATTGTAGGCTATTTGCAAGGCTCTCATGAGTGCTATTAATTCAGCAACTTGGGCAGAGGTGCCCGCAGGGAGCGGGTCAGCCTCGACAATTCCAGTTATGGTGACCACAGCATACCCAGCCCTTCGAATTCCCTGGGCTACAGAACTGCTACCGTCCACATAAAATTCCAAATCAGGATCAGGCAGGGGGGTGTCTTTTAAGTCTATGCGGCTAGAATATTCTGAATCAATGGTTTCAACACAGTCATGAACCATATTGGATTCGTCAATTTCTGGGAGCAGGGTGGCGGGGTTAAGAGCAGAGCACACTGCGAGTCTGCGGCCGGGTTTATCAAGCAACGCTGCCTGGTACTGTGCAATTCGGGTATTCGAGAGCCAGTGACTGCCCTTCTGTTCCAATACTGTGGTTACGGCGTGTGGAACGAAGATGGTCAGTTCTCCCCCCAAAGTGAACTTCTCTGCGTCCTCACAAAGGATGACCGTGGCTGCCACGTTTTTTAGGCACGTCGGCCAGCCACGCGCTACCGGGTCCAGTTGCTTAGATAGGTAGGCTACTGGCCTGCGCCAGGAACCGAACCACTGTGTTAGAACCCCCAGCGCTAACCCCTTAGACTCATGGACAAAAAGTTCAAAAGTTTTATCAGGGTTAGGCAGGCCCAGTGCGGGAGTTTCGAGAAGCTCTTTCTTTAAGGTTTGAAAGGCTCGCCGCATTTCTGGTGTTGCCTCAACCCGCTCCCCTGCCTGTTTTAAACCCTCAAATAAGGGTCTAGCAATTTGGGCAAAGTTGGGAAGCCAAACTCTGCAATAGCCGCACATACCCAAAAAACTTCTCCACTGTTTCTTAGTCTCGGGTAGGGGTACCTGGCAAATCGCCTCTTTTCGCTCTGGACTGATTTTGCGTTGTCCCTGGGATATCAGAAATCCCAAGTACAAGACTTCCTCTCTGGCAATTTGGAGTTTTTCTTTGCTTACTTTGTAGCCTTCGTCACCCAGAAAATTCAGGAGGTGGATTGTGGCCTTTTTGCAATTGTCTATGCCCTCACTTGATACCAACAAATCATCAACATATTGGACTACATTGGCAGGCACAGGGCTTTGCCACCCTCGGAGCAGACGACTGAGGGCTTCCCCAAATAGAGTGGGGGATAACTTAAAACCCTGGGGAAGGACTCCCCATGAGTAATGGTTGGCGGGGACTATGACCTCCCCAGGAGGGGGGTCCCATGTGAAGGCAAACATTTCTTGGCACTCAGGAGCCAGGGGTATCGAGAAAAAGGCATCTTTGAGATCTATCACGGTATAGCGATCATGGTGTGCAGGTATTAATGTGACCAAATTGTAGGGGTTCGGAACTATGGGAGAGACATCCTGAACAGCTTCATTTAAAGCACGGAGGTCTTGGATGAGCCTGTATTTTCCTGTGTCTCCTTTTGGGACTCCCATGATTGGTGTGTTAAATGGAGACTGGCAGGGATATATTAAACCCCTGTCCAGCAGAACTTTTAAAACTGGCTGCAATCCTCGCTTTGTCTCAATTTTTAGTGGATACTGTTTAATGAAGACTGGCCCTTGGCCAGGTTTTAACTTAACCATGGCTGGTTCTGCTGATTTTGCCCGCCCGGGTCCCTTTCCATCTGCCCATACTGAGAGTGTGACTTCTCTGGAGATTTCTTCAAGGAGGGGATCAAGTTTTAAAGTGAACACTCCTCCCAACACAAAGATTTTGGCTTCAGGGGTGGCAAAGGTTACTGTGCACCCCTGCTCAGAAAATTCAAGTTTGGCGCCTAATTTTTGAAGGAGGTCTCTGCCTAGGAGATTGGCTGGGCACTTGGGCAAATGTAAGAATGAATGGGAAATTTCCTTGCCTGCTACACTGATCTTAACAGGAGGCAAGATTGGGGCTTTGCAGGCGCACCCCCCCAATAACGGACACAGACAACATTGAAAGTGGATAACAGCAAAGGGCCACATTTATTGATTCAATGCCCTAGTCCGAATTATAAATTTGTATTGGTAAAACGACCAATCATAATTCCTAAGGCAAGCAGGCCGAAGTAACACTGGTAAGGTACCACCCCAAAATTGCCAACGGCAATTGGTTACAATGTATCGATTTGTATCAATTTGTTTGTTAACAACAAACAAATTGTTGACCGTAGTCAATAACTAACTCATGACCCCACCCTCTGACGCGTATCCGTGAAATCACAGGGGTGATGCATGCTGGTTAGCAATCATCATCACCCCATCGCCTGGTTCGTCGTTGACCGGACAACGTTTAACTACTTTATTCCTGTCTAGTGTTGTCCAGTCAATTGCGAACCTGCCGGATACTTGTGGGTCATACTGTTTACCTTACCAGTGCTACCCGCCCATGTGACCAAAGTCAACAGTAGGAACGAAGAAAGACCCCTATATCAAACCATAGCAACAGTGTGGGATGGGCAAAAAAGCCAGGACCCGAAGCCAATATGGGTCCCAACCAAAAATTCCCACCCGGCCCCGAAGCGACCATAATCACACTGTTAACTAGGGAGGGGGTGGAGGGGAAAAAACTTCTCCGCTCCGTCGCTGAGGCAAAATGGCAGCTCGGCTGCCTCGTGGCCACCCCTTTTATAAGGGAGCTGGCCACGCCCCTAACTACCCGGATTCTCTGTCCTGTGGGGGGGGCCCGCAAAGGGCGCGGCGGCCATTTTGGCGCCGCGCTTGCATTGCAGGCGCACCCCCCCAATAACGGACACAGACAACATTGAAAGTGGATAACAGCAAAGGGCCACATTTATTGATTCAATGCCCTAGTCCGAATTATAAATTTGTATTGGTAAAACGACCAATCATAATTCCTAAGGCAAGCAGGCCGAAGTAACACTGGTAAGGTACCACCCCAAAATTGCCAACGGCAATTGGTTACAATGTATCGATTTGTATCAATTTGTTTGTTAACAACAAACAAATTGTTGACCGTAGTCAATAACTAACTCATGACCCCACCCTCTGACGCGTATCCGTGAAATCACAGGGGTGATGCATGCTGGTTAGCAATCATCATCACCCCATCGCCTGGTTCGTCGTTGACCGGACAACGTTTAACTACTTTATTCCTGTCTAGTGTTGTCCAGTCAATTGCGAACCTGCCGGATACTTGTGGGTCATACTGTTTACCTTACCAGTGCTACCCGCCACACGGAGGGGCTTCACAGAAGACCTGACGCCCCCCCCCCAGACCGTCAGCTCGGTCACCAGGCCTGCTCGCCAGTCACCCAACAGGAGGTCCATACCTCCTCGCGACAGATGGACCCCATCCCCTGCATACAAGTCACAATTTTGTAGACTAATATCGGGGTGATGACTAACCCGTCCCCAAGCCCTGGTGGTGAGAAACCGCGCCACTGCCTTATTGACCGCGCGCCTAGCTCGGTCAAGAGCCAGGAGGTTAACGCCCCCTCTGTAAGAGTGGCGCGGAACAATGTCCGACCAAACCAGGGCTGTGGCAGGCCAGACATAATGCAAGTAGGCGAGGTCCTCGCAAATCGCATGCTTGAGCGATAAGCCGGTGACCTGGCCCAAATCATTGCCCCCCAGGTGGATGATTAGAATGTCAGGCGGGTCAGCCCCCAGGCCAGAAAAAAGGAAAGGCCGCAGCTCCCGCCATAACATCCCAGGCTTACCATGCCATGCGAGACTGGCGTGGTCACCCAGTCCCAGTCGGGGTCCCCACTCTGTCGCCGCAGCGTAACGCGCTGCCCTGAGCACATAGCTGTGGCCCACCAGCCATACTGTCACCGGTGTAATACGACACCCAGGGTCTGTAAGAAAATTGAGAAAAAGGAAGGTAAGGTGACTGGATTGGTACTCATGGCGGGAGTGGGCGCACATAAAACTGAAAACATTGTGAGCCCCACCTCCCCATGCTACGTATGTCAGCCCCAGAGTACCCAAAAGCAGCTGCTGTAGAGGCTGCACCAATACGGAACGAATGTGTGCCATAACGGGCACCTGGTAGGCCCACCCTGGTGAGGGCTCTGGCTGTCACCTTCCAAAACTGAAATTTAGTAAGGGGAGACCCATCTTGGTGACAGAAAAACGGGCCGTGGTGCATGCCACGCAGTGCCAGGTATTCCTGTAGGGCACCAACCGGACAGATGTCTGCCAAAGAACACCGTAGCAGTCTTACTCCACTGCCTACGCCATGCTGATCTGTTTTAGAGGAGCGAATCCTCAACTGGGCCCAGTCTTTGGCAACATAGACATCTCCGAGTTCCAGTGCCCTACCACTTGCATCCGCCTTAGACAGCATCACGAGTTCGCTGACGCGGAGCGCTCCAAAAAATGCCACCGTTGTGGCTGCATGAAAAAGGGCTGCCTCATAATGATCAAAACAGAGGCCTGGCCAGCCCCGGGCCAACTGGGTAAGAACCCCTGGGGAAATAGGGTGCCGGTCGTCCGGGCAACGCCCGCGCTCGCGCACCCACCCCTCCAAAACGTGTCTCACACGGAAGTCAGAGGTGGTATCCACATGACCCCCTACTTTGGCCATAAAAGCCAACGCCGAGAGCTTGGATGCTATGGTGCGAGGTGCAAGGCCCTGTGCATGCAGGTGAACCATGAACCGCAGAACATGGTCCACCGGGATAGGCCAGGTCTCTGGCAATTGAAATTGAGTAGCAAAAGCCCTATACGAATTGAATGCTTGTTGATACGCCTTACGCGTGCGTGGCGCTAGTGACAGGCCAATCGCCCGGTTCACCTCTCCTTGCCAATAGTCCACATCTCGTCCGGGAGTGGCGAGGGAAATTCCTCCGCATCCGGGGCCAAGGCGCGGAACCGGGAGATCTGCAGGCGGGACAAAGCGTCAGCAATATCGTTATTAACCCCTGGGACATGCCTGGCCCTGAACAAGACGTTGAGGCGCAGGCAGCGCAGCACAAAATGGCGCACTAGATCCATGACTCTGGGCGATTTAGAAGTCTGTGCATTGACAATGTGTACAACAGCAGCATTGTCGCACCAGAAATGCACCACCGAATTAGCCCACTGTTCGCCCCATAGCATCAAAGCCCCGAGAATGGGGAAAAATTCCAGGTATGTGAGATCCCGCAGGCGACCTGTGCCTGCCCATGCCGGTGGCCACCCACCATAGGCCCACTTCCCATTGAAGTACATCCCATAACCCAGGGATCCTGAGGCATCAGACTGGATCTGGAAATTGGGGGATGCCAGGAGGTCAGACCTCCAAAATGAGACCCCATTAAACTCCCTCAGGAATTGCAACCAGACTAACATGTCTGCCCTGATACCCCGGGTAAGCCTGACTCTGTGGTGGGGCCTGGATAACCCTGCCATGGCGTCGCATAAGCGCCGGGCGAAAGCCCTGCCCGGTGCGACCACCCTGCAGGCAAAATTGAGGTGCCCATGTAGCACCTGCAGTTCCCTCAGGGATGCCTTACGCTTGGCCAGCAATTCCGAGATAAGGGTCACTATCCTGGACACCTTATCACCCGGTAACCTAGAAGCCTGTACTACTGTATCAATCTCAACCCCCAGGAATACTAGTTCGGTCGACGGGCCCTCGGTCTTTTCGGGCGCTAAAGGGACACCAAGTTCCTGCATTAGCGTCTGAAATGTATTGAGGAGACGTGCACACGTGTCCCAGCCCCGTTCACCCCCGAATAAAAAGTCATCCAGGTAATGGGCTACAGACCGGGACCCTGACCTGCGGACGAAAGCCCACTCTAGGAAGGTACTAAAACGCTCGAAAGCCGAGCATGATATGGAGCAGCCAAAAGGCATGGCCTTATCAAAATAATACTCCCCTCTAAACTTAAAACCCAGCAATTCAAAGTCGCCCGGGTGCACCGGCAAGAGGCGAAAAGCTGACTTAATGTCGCACTTGGCCAGCAAGGCACCCGGGCCACACGAGCGCACCATGCGCAGCGCATGGTCGAACGATGTATACCTGACCGAACAAAGGTCATCAGGTATCGCATCGTTGACCGATCGGCCGGCTGGGTAGGACAAATGATGAATAAGGCGAAACTCACCTAGGGACTTTTTGGGAACCAAACCCAATGGCGAAACCTTAAGGTTGGGAAAAGGGGGTGCGGGAAAAGGTCCGGCGACCCTGCCCGCGTCTAATTCCTTTTTAATGCTGGCCTCGGCTACCTCCTCCCTTCCTCTGAGGGATAAAAGGTTGGGAGCATCCTGAGGGGATCTATCACCCATAAAAGGGATACGAAATCCTTGCTTAAAACCTTGGATGAGATACTCTCTGTCCTCTCCCCTTGGGTACGATGCGAGCCAGCGCTCCAGCATGTCCACCTTAATTGGGGAGGGGGCCTTTCGGAGAACTAGTTCCATCCGTTGCAGGCTTGCCAGCCCACTGTCCACCCCTCCCTCTGCCTCGCGCCCCCCCAGGCTTGGGACAAGCAGAGGCTGCATGGGGACCAGAACATGTGGGACACTCATGCTTATACCTGCAGTTCTTCCGACTGCAGGAACCATTGGACGAGAAAGTCCAGCACAGCAGGCGGGCTGGAACCCCCTGCCCCGCCAGTTGGCGGGTAACCTGCGCTGGAGCTGCTCGCTGGACCGCATGTCCACAATGGTATCTATCCCCCGGGGCAGGACGTGTGGGTGTCATATACAAGAGCCACAGTCTCTGGCACGGCTCATCCCATCTCATCTCGGGGTGTAGGGGAATCCTCATACGGAATTCCTCATCATATGCTAGCCATGAGGGGCCCGGGAAATCTACCATCGCCCTATATATGTTGTCCAAATATTGGACCATGGGAATAGCTAGATCCGGCCGCGCCCTCAAATATACCGCCATGTATATCAAATAAGCGGGGAGCCAGTTAGCCCAGGTACGCGGCGGCTTACGGCGGCGTGCCTGCTCCTTGTCCTTCTCATCCTGACCCTCCCTTTCTTCCTTGGTGGGCTCTCTGTTCAGGAGTGAGAAGATATCTACGTACTCCCCTCGCCATATCTTTTCTCTGGTAGCCTGTGCCAAGTGATCACCCAGTGGCAAGGAATACCCTGCCGTCGGCAAAGCCGAAAAGGGGATAGCTGGCCTACCCAAAGGGGCCTGAGTTAACCCTGCCACCCCAAGTACGTTCCCAGCAGTGTAAGAACCGAGGCCCACCCCAGCGGGCATGGTGGCAGTAGTTGTCGCCGGGTGGGTCGCCAGCGGCGTAGCCCCTGCACCACCCGCGCGAGGCCAAGGCCACTGAAAGGTCCCCCCTATATTGGGAATGTGTGTGGATGTACTCGTTTGCACCATATACTCACATGCTGCACCCCCGCGGGCCGCCCCCACCGGGGGTCCTGGCCCACTGGGGGCGTCGGAGCTCACGACCGATGTAGAGCTCATCACCGGGGCTTGACCCGCACCAGGTTGCTGGCTGGGGAGCTGCGAGGCAGTGGCCGGAGCCGCGCCACCCGCCTGCAGCAGCTCAACCCTCCCCGCCGGCCGTTGTCCTGCTGCCGATAGCGCCTCAAAAGGTACCCCGAAAGGGGCACCTGCCTGACTGGCCCGGGCCAAAGACTCCTCCAAGGCCGCAATACGGGCCAGTAAGGTGTCTACATTGACCATGGGCAAAGAGCCGGCCGGCCCACCTGACCCTTGCATGGGGACAGTTCCCTGCACCCCATGGCCCATATATGGCCATTGGCCAGGGCCGAAGCCCGGTAGGGCTGGTGAGGAAACCTGCCAAGGCAGGGCACCGGGCCACCCCCCAAGGCTAGAGGGCCCCGGGAGAGGCTGCGGCCCAAAAGTAATAGGCCCAACGGATTGGGCAGGAGGAGGAGCGGTGTCCACCGCTCGCGGGCCGCGGGCCGGAGCGCCCTCCGCACCCGCACTCTGATCAGGGCAATGGGCGATAGACCCCAAGCCACCAGCCCCGGCCGGGGATGGCAAAGGTGGATGTTGAGGAGGCGGCACCACGGTCCTCCGACCTGGGTTGCGCCTCCTAACAGCCCGGGCTGAATTCGCAGCAGCCTTCTTTTTGGAAGGCATCTCACCGCAGCAAAAAAGGGAAGCTAGCTAGGCAAAATCGACCCAAAAGGCTTCCCGATGATACCAACGAGCGACGGAGGCACAGGGAAAAAACTTCTCCGCTCCGTCGCTGAGGCAAAATGGCAGCTCGGCTGCCTCGTGGCCACCCCTTTTATAAGGGAGCTGGCCACGCCCCTAACTACCCGGATTCTCTGTCCTGTGGGGGGGGGCCGCAAAGGGCGCGGCGGCCATTTTGGCGCCGCGCTTGCATTCTCCAGTTGTCCAGAGGCACCAACAATTGACTTGGAGTTGCCTGTGTTTTTTGCTATTTCCTTTGGGGGCTCCTGAATTACAGAAAAAGTTGCCCCAGAATCGAGTAAAAAAGGAACTGTTTTATTTCCCACCCTTATATCCAGTACGGGGTCGCCGGGTGGAAGTCTGATTGCAGACCCCGGACCCCGTCAATCACTATAATAGCCTCGGGGGCCATCCATAAACAATGTATTGGCATCAGCTGGATCTTTATTGGGGCAGGGGCGGCGCTGGTATTGTCCATTTGAGTTTACAAACCCATGATTTTGCCCGCCCGAGTTGTCATGTCTCGGCTTTGGATATGGGCATTGTCTAAACCAATGGCCCCCCTCCCCACAGTTGTTGCAGGAGTAAGGTGGTGCCCGGGGGTCTCTGGAAAACTGAGGGGGGGCAGATTGCACCCATCCATTTCCTTGAGTGGGCTGTGGCTGTTGGTTTTGGTTCCATCCCCCACCCTTAGGGGGCAGCTGTTGCTGGGGGAATGCTCCACAAGGGTTGCCTCGTGGTGGCTGGAACTGTGGGTTCTTGGGTCTTCCTCCTGAGTTTGGGGGGAAGCCCCACTGCACTTGTGGCTTGTTGTACTCCTGAAGGGCAGCCACTAAGACTTTTTGATCCTTTTGTCTCTCTCTTGCTTTTTCCTTTTTGTCTTCCTCTTCCCTATTATTATATACTCGGAATGCAGTGTCAATTAACTTCTGCATATCACATTCTAGGGGAGACTCTATGCTGGAAAGTTTTCTTTTTATGTCCTTTGCTGAGTTGGCAACAAACAGGCTGGTCACTAGTGTTTTACAGACAGCCGATTCTGGGTCCTGACCCAAGTACTTGCGGACTGCCTCATGGAGCCTTTCTAAGAATGCTGTGGGAGTTTCTGTGGGTCCTTGGCGTACATCATACACCTTGCCCATTGCGTACTGTTGGGGGGCACCATTTCGAATCCCCTCTAGGATGCATTCACGATAACGAGCCAGGTGGGCTTTTGAAGCCTCATCAAACCCGACCTTTGCATCCCATTCAGGTCTCTGCAGGGGTACTACAACATCTGGGACCAGGGGGATAGCCATGTCCTGGGGGTTTTGGAGCTTCGAAACATGCTTTAGAGCTGCGTTTCGAACCATTCGGATTTCCTCTGTTGTGAAGAGGGTGTTTAAAAGTTGCTGGACATCTATCCAGTTTGGGTTGTGGGTGTTAAAAATACTCTCCACTTCCTTTGCTACTGCCAAGGGGTGTTCAAGATAGGAAGGGAAAGTCCTCTTCCAATTCAGGAGGTCAGTGGATGAGAACGGTACATATATGAATCCAGTTCTCTGCTCTCCATTGGGGGAGATCACCAGCTGTTCCCTTAGGGGAAGCATGAGCTCAGCTGAACCCCCCTCAGCCCCAACAGCAGCCTGGGCCCGAGTAACTCTCCGTTCCTCTTCTGCCTGCTCCTGTATCTGGGGTAACCTTTTAGTGGCTTTCCCTTTCTTGGTGTGGGGTAATTTTGCGTGGGGTTCTGTCCTTCCCCTCTCTTCTCGGCACAGCGGGGTCTCCTCTTCTCTATCCTCAGAACTAACTTCGCTGCCTGAATCTTTATTTGGGGAAGGCGGGCTCCTAGCTTTCTTTCCCTTGCCTTTTATTTTCCCTGGCCTGCGTTCCTGGGATTCCTCCTCGGAACTTGAGGCCACATTGTCACTATCTGAGTCTGGGGGGGTCCCCTCTGGTTCAGGTCTCCACTTTACCCGTTTGGCACATTTCCTCTTGGCTCTTTTTACACTGGTTTTTCGTACCAGGGATTCAACTTGTTGTTGGAGTTTCTCCAGCTCCTTTTGACAATTTAAAAGTGCTTTCTCCTGTACCGACTCAAACTCCACGTTTGGGATGGTAGCACCAGGGTCTCTCTGGACCGCCTGCGCAAGCGGTGCAGATGGGAGCACTGGAGGAGAAGCTAGGAGCTCAGCCTGAGGGGCTATAGGAGCGGAGGGTCTAGCCACCAAAGGGGCTTGCTCATTTATCATTAAATTTATGAGGTCTTGTGCAAACGGGTTAGTCTGAGGAAGGTATAAGGGTCTTAATAACTCTTCCTCCTGCCCAGGGTCTACAACTTCTGTGTATTCTGGGGGTTTGTCCTTGCCACACGTGGCTATTTTCACTTCCTTTGCTACATACAGGTTTCCTATGCAAGGAAACCTTTCTGGGTCCTCATGTAGCTTTAAGAATAGGCCAATATAGGGCAGGTCATCTTCTCTCCCTGGGGTAGCTTTACACCACTGAAGGAGTGCCCTTAACTCGGTGATTTTTAAGCTGCCACCAGCGGGCCAGCTAGGTGCCAAAGATTTTTGGGTGGGCCAATCCTTAGAACACAGGAATTTTAGTCTACGCTTCGATAACCGGGATTTTGGACCTGTTAAGTCTTTCCAATTTCTTAGTATGTTCCATAAGGGCGTCCCCTTAAGGGTCACATCTTTTGACTTTGTAGGAACACTCAGCTGTTCACCCATGACGTACTGAGATTTTAGTTGCTTTGATCAAAGGCTTTCGGATCACGAGTTACCCCTTTCACCTACAGGGAGCGTTCACCGTTAATTACAACAATATTTGGCTCAAAGTAATCGTCTCTTCTTGCCCTAACACAATTTTTCCAACCTCAAAGTAATCGTCTCTTCTTGGATGGCTACCCAATTGCCCTGCGAGTGACTTCTAGTGCGCTACTGGCCACGACACTCAGAATTTGTGCCTCCTCAAGGGAATCAACCTTTCTTGGTAGGCAGATCAATGGGGGGTTTTCGTAGCTCCGGGTGATGAGGCCGTGCTACTAATTGCAATTTTCCAATTCAAGTCCCTAACGTAATTTGGCTAATACGGGTGATGAATCCGTGCTTAGCTGTTCAATGGTTAGCCATCCCAGCTGATGAGTTCTGGAATGGCTAAGCAAGGTTTTGGGTGATAAGTTCCACAAAAGTCCTTAACCTAATCTAGACAGAGTTAACAAGTTCATGTACCCGGTGCGTTGCGCAATATACATTACCTGATCCTGCAGCTTTAAATTTCTTGGCGTGATCAAATTGAAGAGTTCTGGGTGGCTCCCTTTGTGATTTCGTCCTTCTTGTGAAAAAAAAACGGTCACTTGGCAGGCACGAAATGCCAGTCGAATCCGAGTCACGGCACCAAAACTGTTACCAGAAAAATGGCTACTGGATACAGTTACAACTTCGGTTCGAGTCACTGGTGGAGCCCTTCTCCCAAGAACGAGGAAGCGTTTAATTTAGGCAAAAATTAAACTTGGTTTATTGAAAAGGGGTTTAAGCGTCACTGGCCTGGTGCCGGGAAAAGCCCTAGTCTCAACCTTTTTGCCTATTAAAGTCCCTTAAGTGAGCAGCTCTTTTTGGTTCCGATGTCTTGCGTGCAAATGTGCTGAGAGCGCTGATGACATTTCCTATCAGGAGATTTTTATACCCTCCACCCAAGGGAGCCCAACTAGTTCTACTGCTAGCTAACAAGTTTACAAAATAAGAGATTTACAATGGTGAACAAAAACCCGGCACCAGACTCTTTTGTTACATTAAAAGGTCAATCATACAGAGACAAAACAGGTCAATTACATAGAACAAAAGGTGATGGGTAGAGCAATTGCCCTGGAAATGACAGAGTTCATAGTCCAGCAAATGCAGGTTGTGACATCATTCAGGTGACATCCAATGGGCACCAGGATTGTAATTTGGCACAAATCAGAAGTCCAGATTTTGAATCCAGGTTGAGAATTGACCAATAACGAAGATGGGCATCCTTCAGACTCCCCTGAGGAGGACCATTGCTTTGAGGCTCTTGGCAAAATTCCATTCCCACCCAGCAATTACTTCATCCTGTCTCATCCCAAGCACTATCTAGGATAATCACAAAAGAAATTTCAGTATCAATGGATATGCAGACTTCCCCCATGTCCCAATTCCGATTGACCTCTGGACTGCCTTTCTCCATTATATCAAAGTATGCAGGTGATAGTAAGCACAATAAGTGACAGGAAAACAGGAGATTGAGATGGAATTTCTGAACTTCCAAGGGTGAGAGGTAACAATAGGTAGGGCAATTGAGGTTTTTCCTGTGTAACTGGAGGGCTTTGGGTGTTAATTTTGACTCCTGCTTTGAGACATAGAAGAGAGAATGTTAGATATCAAATTTATATTATTTAATAAGGCCCTGACCCCTTTAATCAAATTCCGCATTTTTATTTACAACAAATAATCATTTTTTCCTGCTAAAACATAGTAAATCTTGAAGGAATAAAAAGAGTAAGCATGGGAAATAAAGAGGAATAAAATTCGGGTGGTGTGTCCCTGAAAATGGAGGTAACAATGTGGTGGAGGAAGGGCAAAATGGCTGTCCGGCCCCTGAAGCTGTCTGAGGGAGAGTGACCTGGCCCTCAGTTCAAAAAGTTTGAGAACTTCTGAGTTAGGTCAAGAATAGTTTGCTCTCACTGACATAGTCATACAGAATATCATATTAGAGATGATCCTGAATTCTCTTCTCTTGTCTTTATAAACTTAGTTGCTTCCTTGCAACATAACTTTCTGTTATGTTCCTAAAGCAAAGATTAATCGACATTCCATTGAGATCAAGTGGCGATTCCTCTTTCTAGAGACCACAAAATTGCCTCCAGTCTTTTCTTCTTCTATCCACATCTTTTTCACTAAGTTCTGGAATTTAGCCACTGCTGAACATTTTTGTTATTTTCCCTGCCAGTCCAGTTGTAAAGGGTCTGTTTGGTGTGAGACACTTCTGTGGATTTCTGCTCTCTCTGGTGTGCATTGGGAGAATTCATTAAAGCATTTCAGGCAGGTTAAGCATGTCTCCTCCAAGCATGTTTGCCAGGATTCTGGTGGGCTTTTCATCTTCTTCTGGAGCATCTTGCAAGGAACAGCCTTGGCTGCTCTTGGATCTGCTGGGTCAATGCCATACCAAGCATGCAAACAAGTCCCAGAGAATGGCCACTGAAAAGGAGAGTGGTTAGGATTATTTTGGAAGCCGCCAGCTTTATCCTAGTTATGTATAATTGATTGCATGCCCTGCCCGAGAAACCTAAGGTGAGCCATGGTTAAGCAGCTTGTTTTAACAAAGAAATATAGGTCTGAGCCTTTTTCTTTTCTTTTTCTTGTAAGCTGAGTGCTAGCAATAAAATAAAAATAACTTCCCTCCTGGACCATAGCCTGATGCTGTACCACTATGTAGAAGCTATTCAGCTTTTAAGGAATGGTGGGCAGATATGTTTGACTAAAGCTTTCTTCAACCCTACTGAACACTGCCAATTGAGAAGGCATATGGGGATTGCAGTTCAGTGGCACTTGGGGGCTCATTCATTCATCTCCTGCCTTCAGTCACTGGAGCATAGTGTATGAAACAAAGAGCTATAGGCATAATGTTTGGATATCCCATCAAGAGAAAAATCATTGTATTGTTTGATTGACAGTGATGTTTATTTTTATGCTGATTCAGATGGATTTATCCTGCTCTTCAGAATATGGGAGTAGCTTAATTTGTAAGTAGGAGGAGGTTAGATTTTAAGAACCTTGAATGTATTAAAGGGCTGATGCCCCCCCCCCCCACCGCTTCCATATTTGATCCCCTCTCCATGGAAAGTTTCGTAAATCATTCTGAATGCAGTTGGGAAAAGGGATGGGGAGGGAAAGAAATCTGAGCCTTTAAATTTAAACACATTTGCTCAGATCAGCTACTCAGACAACAAGGTTCCATCTTTATCATTTGCTGATTTTAGATGCTGGTCGAGATTGACTACTCAATTCTTTGAAGCTCTTATGGTGGTGATTACATTTTCTTGTGAGTAAGGAAGGTATAGAATGGGTGTCCTTTATAAGTAATTATAGTTCAAATTCAAAAGATCTTGTACATCCAGAGCTTGTGGATCCAGACCTATGGGTATACAATCAGTTGTGTATTAAGGCTTCCTGGACCATGGTGTGATCTTCTGCCACCATGTAGGGTTGAATTCCCATTTACACATTGAATATCATAGCCCAAAATCTCTTTAGAAACACACCCTTTTGTCAGATTGTAAAATGTCTAGATCATTATAAGATGATAATACAAAGCTAATGAGGTACAGCCCCATTGGCACTCAAAGGGCATATGAAGATGTTTATGGGAAGGGAAAAGATATGTGAGCAGCAAAATAACACTTATAAAATGTGTCTATTTGCCATTGTATAATTTCAAACATTCCTCAAATTTACTTTTAATATATAGGTTTATATCCAAAGAAAGTCATTGTTTTACTTCTGTTGTGTTCTTTCTTTTCTTCCCTGAAATTTAAGCTTCACTTCCATTTTAAATTGCCAATGCAATTTCTTTTTTTACATACCCCCCTTCTTTTCCAATGGTAGGAAGTAAGATACATGCTGTGTAGTTTACTATCAACAAACTGGCCTGGTCTTTCTTTATTAAAACAAGTGAGTGTGACAGTAAACAAAGGGGCAGCAATATGAAAAATGGCAACTGTTTAACTGTCCTTGAGTGGAAATAATTTGTGTTGTACTTAAAACTTAAGAGGCTGAACTAACAAATTCCTTTCCTTATCTGTGATTAACTACTGACAATTGAGGTACTTGGTGAGCTGAATAAGGACTATCTCTTTATGTGAAGTGCATGTCTAAAGATCAGGAATAATTACATTCTACATTAGCCTTCATGGCCCCCACAACCTGACTAATTAATTTTTTTTTGCTAGGATAATAATAGTAGGAATATATTTAAAAGATATGGATTATTATTAAGTATCTAATTGACCTTCTGTTTAAGAGCTGGACTCTTCCTTTATTGCTATCTAGAAAGAGGTTAAAATTATTTGGTATAAGTTTGCTGAAGAGGCAATGCTTGGAATTTAGCTCCTACCAGGTTTCAACACTTCTTTCTTCAATACCCCTATCTCTTTCTTTGTAACTGGTATTTAGGACTGAAAAACAAACAGCAGTTACAGCACTATTGTTCAGGCACAGGGGAATATCCTGACTCCCCCCTTTTTTGTTATTGATTGTGAAACTGATCCCTTTTCTCAGCCAGCTTTGAACAGGACCCATAAAGTTGTTGAAATCAATTCGATATCTTTATTGGGATGTTCTTTGGATCAGAGGATCTCTTGAACGTAAAAAAAACCACAAGCCTAATAAACACAATTCAATAATATTGAAATAGCCCTCAAATGTATCAAGCTTTTAAAATAGTTTATAGTTGTATTTTCAGTCATAAAACGACTCTGGAAAAATGAGCGAGAAAAAATATGGAAAAATACAAATAGTGATCCTATTTTTTCCTTTTATATCTTCATTGATGTGTGCGGTTCTTATTTGCTAATAGGCATGCTGCTGTGGTCTCCTTAGAATTTGTAAAAAAAAATACAATTAAACACAGATCTAATTATCTCTTTTACTCAGTTTGATTGGCTTTGAAAAGTTGTGGTAAATATATGTAAAACTTTATCCAATTCACTTGGTTTTCTAAATTAAGTGTTTTAGGTGAGCCTTTTCACTGTAGTGGTCTGGTGGAAATGCTGTTTGTGCAGCTTGCTTCCCAGTGGGTTTTTGACTTCAGTTCCTATAAACTCTGGCCAGCATGGCCCAGTGGTCAGAGAGTTGAGGAGATATATCCAAGCAATATAAGAAATTGACATTCTCTACAAAACAGAAGAAAATAATATTGTAACAATACAATATTTACCTGAATAAATTTGTAAAATGCTAATTACCTTGTGAGCCGCCCAGAGAGTGCACTAATCGCTATGGGGTGGTAATTGTGTAATTGCTATTGTGATGTCTTTGATAAAGTAGCAAACTGATTCCGAAGTGATTGTTCAAAATATGCCAATGTGCTGTGGTAGCTGAAATGCAGTCTCAACGTTAACATGGCACTTGACTCAAGCTGTGGAGATGGCTTCGACACTGTGTCTCTTACGCCAGTGTTGTCCTTTTATGTAATAAATCCTTCCCTACTTTTCTGACTTGAAAAAGCCATATCTGGTTTTTTCCTATAAACTGGCAAGTGTTGTTTGTACTTGTCCTGGCTTCCAAACAGTTTTCTGATTTGACTAAAATAGGAATAGTGTGCATGAAATGAAGGATGTAATCATGTATGAGGGGACAGTTAAGCCTGTAGGCCAGGAGTTCTCAACCTTTTAAAGCCGGGGGCTGGGTCATGCAAGACAGCTTCAGGGGCCAGATGACCATTTTGCCCTTCCTCTACCACAATGATGCCAAACCTTTTAGAGACCAAGTGCCCAAACTGCAACCCCAAATCCACTTATTTATTGCAAAGTGCCAACATAGCAACAGGGGAGGGAGTAAGCGCTCCCATTGGGTTGCTGGGCAGAGGGGCAGAGCAAGCTCTGTGCTGGTTGGAAGGAAGAAGCTCTCCCATTGGGCTGCTGGGCAGAGGGGTGGAGTGAGTTCTGTGCTGGGTCAACCGCATGGGTGCCCACAGAGAGGCCTCTGAGTGCCACCTCTAGAACACGTGCCATATGTTCGCCACCACTGCTCTACCACATGGTACTTCCTGGTGGAAGGCACATGAAATGGTGCCCTCCACGGGTTGCAGGTTGAGAATCCCTGCTGTTGGCACTGGTGTTACAGCTGAACCCTTGTATAGTTGCAGTCCCATGTTTTCAAATATCCTGTTTAGAAAGCTGCTTAATTCTTTCTTCCCTATGAACACATTTAAAATCTTTTTAAAAAAGTAGTACTAGACAGAAAAATTGCCTTCTTGTAATAAATTCATTTTTCTCCCATTTCTCAATCAAGAAAGAAAGAAACACATTCAGCACCTCTTTCATTTGATTCCTCTAATTTCAGAGCAGTAAAAGGTAGCTCAGCATATGTTAGCAACATGAGCAGCAGTCTATGAAATGAGCTATGAGTTAATAAAACCATCTTGTGGTAGTGTTGGCCAAATGTTAGAACACATGTTTCAGAAAGTGATATTTCAACAGGCTTGAAGAATAGGACTCTGGCGCATTGAACTTGAACATGATCTAATGTGCAGGAGAAAGGTCTGGGGTGGAGGAGGAAGTGAGGAATAAAGGAGAACTCATTCTTGGCTTTTCCCCGCCCTTTTTAGGCTGCAAATGATGACAACATGAACTATGTTTCTTGGTCCAAGCTCTGATGGTTTCCCTCACTACTCTTAATTTCCAAAATCCTGCTATTTCAATGTATCAGATGATCAAACCCATTTTCTCCTTAAATTTAACTCTTTTCCTCACCACCATCCACTACCCCCACCTCTAAAACCTGTTCTAGAATGCTTACCCAATGGGGAGGGATGTGCTGTGAGAAATATAGAACAGTGATGGTATGGTAAAGTTTATGAGCAGATATTTTGAGAAAAATGGCAGTTCAACAATGCACTTTGATGAATTTTCAAGAAGCTATCATGTGACAGAGGATCACTGTGGCTTAGTGGTTAAGACACTGAGCTTGATGCCTGGAAGGTTGGCAGGTCAGCAGTTTGAGACCCAAGTGCTGCATGATAGAATGAGCTCTCGTTATATGTCCTAACTCATGTCATCTTGCATTTCAAAAGCAAGAAAATGCAAGTAGATGGAGATCCCGCTACAGTAATGGAGTAGACCAGGGGTTCTCAACCTGCATCCCATGAGCCAGATGCGGCCTGTGGCACTGTTTCATGTCCCCCTCCCTCCACCACACCAGGATGTACCATGTGGTGGAGGAAGGGCAAAATGACCACCTGGTTCCCGAAGCTGCCTGCGGGAGCATGACCCGGCCCCCAGCTTAAAAAGGTTGAGGACTCCTCTAGTAGACCATACAGCCAGCGACTGAACACCGAGTGCTGGGTGGTGGTAAGTAACCTGACTCCCTAAAGGGGCCAATGGCTATGGGCAGATGAGCCCCTTTAGTTGGGGTGATGGTCCTTCTCAGTGGAGGAAATGCAACTGGAAACCATCATATTGGACCCAACAGCAAAATGAACAGAGGAGGAACCTGTTTCCCAATGGTCATGGAGGTGGAAGAAGCCATGCCAGATGGACTGGCTGTGAAGGTGCACCTTGTTAATATTCTCAAGGCTGCAGACGTCCATTGCAGTCCTGGTGTTAAATCCAGCATGTATCATTTCATACATACTGCAGGAGATTGTTCCGTGATCACAGTGTGTGGGTCACTTCATGTCAAGCTGAGATCCATCTTAAACAAATTCACGTCAATGGCATTTTTCCTGAGACACATCCATCAACTATGGAAATGATTTCAGGGGGCGGGGGATGTATACTCGGATACAAGTAGCAGCCACTGCTGCTGATATAGATACCACTTCGGCAGAAGACATAACATTCTGTGCGCAACATGACCATGGAAACATCTGCAGAACTAGACAGCACTGGCTCTTTGGCTGTAAATGAAGATGAGCATCAAACCCTAGAGTTGGATATGACTGGCTTTCGGGCAGCCTTTAGCTTTACAATCATACTGTACCATTCATTTGGAAGCATGCTTGGTGTACTGCCTAGGAATGGGGAAGATTAGGTTGTGGTTTGGAATTTGATAGCTTAACAGATACGAACTGTTCAAATCAGTGTGCAAACTGGAATGTAATTTTTTTGGGATATTCACACTTCTCAGAATCTTATGATATGGTTTTTCAAAATGCAACATACTGTATATACAAAAATGCATATATCAGTAGAGCATTGGGAAGTATTGGGAGAAAGATAGCAATTAAATAATATTAATTAATTAACGAATTAATTAAAAAGTACAACATTGCATTATAGTCAGCAAAACGGTTTGTAAAATGATTTTTTTCTGTAAAGTTGCACACTGATGAGGAGGTGGGACACATAATGAAGACTAAAAAAAAATGAATCCATAATTTGTCATTTAATCCATCCCTCATATTGCAACTATGTCTGTCAAAGCAGACTGCAATCCCAAACACAAGTCATTTGATTTTCTAGTGTTAAACTCTGTCTGCAACCTCTATTTGTAAGTAATCCCTGTACCTGATGTTAGAGCTGCTGGTTTACGTAATGCATATGGTATTATTTACAAAAATAGTTTCCTGACTGATTGGCAAGCTGTCATGGCAGGGCTCATTATATTACAATTATGGTTGAGTAGCTAGTTGTGGTTGCTGTTTTGTTCTTTTAAATGTAGGTAAAATCCAAGAGAATGAGAGGAAAATGGAAGTTCCATGAGAATAAGGGGGAAATGGTGCCTTGAGGTTTTGCCTTGGGCAATAGACTGTCATGGATAGTCTCTCAGGATTACATTAAGACACATCCTTTAATAAGATGTAGGTACAATGTCAGTTTTCAGCCTTTTGCTTGCCATAAGTTTTATGTGCATGGAACATTTCTTTGATCATTAATAGTGCACTATTTGAGCCTAAGTAATAATTTTCTCCTCTGCAATTTTCTTTCCAAGATATAGTGAATAAAGTGAATAGTTAATAAAACGTTAGTACCATGTTTAAACAACTTGATTTATGGTGATGGTTATGTATACAAGCAACATTGGAATGTGATATCAAAGGTCAAAATTTCCTTTTGGAGATTCAGATATTTAGATAAAAATGATAAATTCCAGCCACATCTTTTGAAAGAATGTCAGTTAAAATATTTAGAGAAGAACTTGTAGTGTACTTTTTGAGATTAGACAATAAGGCATGGCCCACTAAAGGAGGTGAACTTTGACAGGTGATGGAGGAGTCAAAGTTGGGTTTTTTACTTCTGAAAATGCATGGGCAACCAAGGGTCTTCCCGATTTTGTTGAGTCACAGTTCCCATCGTCCCCCACCACTGGCTATGTTAGCTAGTCTAATTAGGTCTATCAGGCTTAATGGAGAAAATAAATATAAGAGATGCCTTGATTTCATCTTTCTTTGAAATATATATTTTATTATTTTTATCATACAAAACAAACAAAATACATAATACAACCATGAAAAATACATAAAATGAAAACAGAATTAAACAAGAAAATAAAAACCTGTCCTAAACACCCTGTGATAGTATAATGTGCCCTGGAGGACCTCGGAAACCACAGTATATTACATCCAAAAACTACTTTGGCCCGGTACGGGCCTGTTACTTTTATCTCCTTTAATTGCATGATCTACAAAAGGCCTCCAAATATTCCAAAATCTGTTCTCTTTTAGGTTATCTCTTTTTTGTTTTATTTCCCAAGTTAGTTTATCATTCAGTGTTAAATTCCACATTTCTTTGTACCATTCTTCAATCTGTATAGTTATATCATTTTTCCAATTTCTAGCGATACATTGTCTTCCCGTTGTAAGCATTATTTCTAATAATTCTCTCTCATCTTTGTCATGACAGATAGATTCCACATTTGTTAGCATGATGGTACCCGACCCCAGCTTAATTCTCTTACTCATTATTTCACTCATTTCTTTTTCAATTCTTTTCCAAAAGTCATTTAACACCTTACAACTCCATCACATATGTTCATAAGATCCCACCGTATCTTTACACCTCCAACACATCCTATCTTTTTTGTTATCCATCTGGTGTAACCTCACTGGGGTCAAGTACCATCTCCATAACATTTTAAAGTTATGTTCTTTTATCCTGACTGACATAGTTCTCATTATTTGCTTCTTCCATTTATTTTTTCCATATATCTTTATCTATCTTTATTTTCAGCTCTTCCTCCCAAATTGATATCAAATTTTCTTGTGGATCGCTCTCTTTGTTTAAAAAAGAATATAATTTACTAACTAAACCTTTAGTAGTTCTTTCTCCTTTCCTTATTTTCAAAACCAAGTCCTCAAATTCCGTCCTCTTTCCCTACCGTATTCCATCCTATACCTATCGTTCCATTTATTAATTTTCAATATTTGAAACCAATTCAATTTTAATTGTTTAATGAGGCTAGTTCTGCCATTAATTTCACTACAGACCTTCAACCAATCTTTCAATAGAAAAATTCCATTCTTATCCAAAATTTATTTTACTACACTATCTATTTTAATCGGTAAACCCATCATATCTGAAAGTTCCATAATTGGAGAGAAGTTCAGGGCCAGAACCTTTTTAACTTTCTTCCAAACCCTCATTAATCCCTTCATCATGGTACTTTTAGTGTCTAATTTTCCCATATTCACCCCCCAAAAAAACCATTTTACCTATGTATCTATAATCCTTCATCTCAATTTCCTCCCATATTGTCTTTTCTCTTGCCAAGATCTTCACCACATTCTTAATTTGAAAGGCTCGGAAGTATCCCCTCAAGTTTGGTAATCCCAAACCGCCTTCCTTCTGGGGCAAGTACCATAATTTCTTAGATATCCTAGGCCTCTTTCCACCATTACAAAAACTTTTAATCATTTTTTGAAAGTCGTTAATTTCTTTGTCCTTCAATTGAATTGCTAATGCATCAAATAAAAAATTAATTTTGGGTAACACCATCATTTTAATAAGTGCTATCCTCCCAAACCATGACAATTTCAATTTTTGAAAAGATTATATGTTATTTTTAATCTCCATCTTTAAACTATCATAATTTAATCTTTTAAGATCTTCCAATCTATTAGATATAACTATTCCCAAGTACTTCAGTTTATCTTTAATTTGAATGTTACTCCTCCCAATTATCTTCTTCCTATCTTCTCCTACATTACACAGTATCATTTCAGATTTATCCCAGTTTATCTTAAGGCCAGTAATATCTTCAAAATCCTGTAATTGTAATCTAATTTTCTCCATTGCCCTCTCAGGTTGTTTTACAATTAACATTGTGTCATCTGCATACATACTTATTTTATTTTCCATAATCCCGTCTATGTTTCCATCATCTCATAGCTTTTGCTAAAATCTCCATGGCCATAATAAACAAAATTGGTGATAAGGGACAGCCTTGCCTTGTACTTGCTTCCAGCTTTATTTCATCTGTGTAGTCATCATTGACTCTGACAGTTGCTGTGCCTTGATGGTACAATTGATCTATTACTCTTCTAAATTTATCACCAAATCCATAACATTTAATTATTTCCTTAATTGAAATCCATTGCAATGAGTCAAATGCTTTAAATATATCCAGTGAAATTAATCCCACTTTTTCTTTTGTTTGACTCACAACATCTATTAAATCCACCACTCTTCTAGTCACTTCTGCCATATGGCGCCCCTTCAAAAAGCCTACTTGGTCCACATTTACATAGTTACCCATAAAATTATTTAAACGGTTAGCTAATATCGCTAAGATCTTGGCATCTTGATTTATCAATGAGATAGGTCTATAAGATTCTACCTTTTCTAAATTATTACCAGGTTTTGGCAATAACACAATTGTGGTCCTGTGCCATGAGGTCGGAATTTGGCCTCCATCCAGTATATGATTATATAATTTTACTAATTTTGGTGCCACTATATCTTTAAATTCCTTATAAAAATCAGCCGGCAATCCATCTTCTCCTGGGGCCTTCCCCAGTTTCAATCTTCCTATCACCTCCCTTACCTCCTTTTCCGACACTTGATCTTCCATTCTTTCTTTATGCTCCTGTTTTATTCCAGTGACTGTTTGTTTCTCTAATTGCTGTTTAAGCTTTCCCTCAATTTCTTTTTTTGCATACAAACCTTGATAAAAATCCTTCACAATCTTGCATTTATCCTTATTCTTGTTAAATCTTACCCCTTGTTTATCAATCAAGTCTCCAGTTTCCCTTTTTACCCACTTATCTTTTGCTGCTTTTGCTAATAATTTTGATTTTTTATTACTGAATTCAAAATACTCTCTTTTCAAATACACCAAATTTCTTTTAACCTTTTCTATATCTTTACCTACCACTTCAGTTTTAAGTCTTTGTAAATTTGCGAAAACCTTATTATCCTTTGTCCTTGAATGTTCCTCCGGTAACTGCTTTATCTCCTCTTCAATTTTAACCTGTGCCAACGTATAATCTTTATATCTGCTGTTTGCCAATTTAATACATTCTCCTCTAAAAACCGATTTCATGGCATCCCAGACCATATTAAAACTTACTTCATCATTGTCATTCAGTTGCCAAATATCCTTCCAATTTTCAGTAATTTGAGCCTTGACCCTTTGATCTTTCAATAAGTTTACATCGTATCTCCAAATCTTTCTCCCTCTACTTTCACTTTGTAATCTCAGTTCCAAAACAACTTTGGCATGGTCAGACTCTTTAAAAATTCCTATTTCCATCTCCTCTAAATTTTTGATCATCTTTTCAGATACAAATACATAATCTATTCGGGAGTATGAGTTGTAAACATGTGAAAAGTATGAGTATGCCCTTTCTGGCCCCTTAAGTTCTCTCCATGAATCTTTCAAACCCAAAGCCATCAACCAATTGTCCAAAATCTGGCTTTTGGTTCCTTTTCCACACCTTGAAATGTTTATGCAATCCAAATTCGATCTTACTAAATTAAAGTCCCCAGCCACAATCATCCTCGTTGGTAATTCTTTTTCCAAAATTTTTCGCATCTTTTCAAGAAATTCATATTGATGTTCATTCGGAGCATATATATTAACCAGAGTTATCTTTTCGTCCTCCAATTTCCCTTTTATTATCAAATATCTGCCTTCTGGGTCTGCAATAGATTTAGTTATCTCAAACCCCAGTCTAGACGAAATTAAGATTGCAACACCTCTAGCTTTAGATGTGTCATATGATTTCTCATAATGCTGCATCCAACCTAGAAAAATTCTATTTGAGTTCTGAGATTTTTGATGGGTTTTCTGTAAAAAAAAAAAGTATATCCGGTCTATCTTTCCTCATAGCTGATTCTATTATCTTCCTCTTAATAACAGATCCTGTACCTTTTACATTCCATGTTAACACTTTAATTACCCTCATTATTGATTATATCACCTCCATTTCTATCACATCCGAATCCTCCAATGGGTGTGCTACCTAAAAAACTACAGTACACTACACAACCACAAAAGAAAATACTACTAAAAAAAGAAAAACAAAAAACATTCATCTTTACCCTCCTCACTTTCCTCACAGAAAAATCACCTTCGTCTTCCAAAGGGAGGAGGGGGGGAACATGCCAGATGTACATCTTTCCCTCTAGCGCACCTTATATATTTCTAAATAGCTATTTAACTCTTTTAACCGTTTCCTTCTTCTTCCTCCACCACTATCAATGACAATGCCTCCTCAGCTGTACCAGGCTGTTCTCCTCCCGCGGCACCACCCTCCTCTGCACCATTAAATTCTCTTCTTATAGCACCGGAAGCCAGCAGATCCTTTCTCAAAGCCAACCATTCATTTGAACTCACCTTAACCAAATCAATCAAACTCAAAAATTCCAAAGCAGCAATCTCAGCATCAATAACTTGCATCTTTCTGTCATAAAAAAATCTTAATTGTTGCGAAAATTGCCAATTGTATTTTATCCCTTTCGTAATCAGAAGTTTTGTAACAGGTTTCATCTTATATCTCCAGCTGCGTTCTGTGATTGAAATATCATTATAAACCTCTACATCACTCCCGTCAATTTTTAGAGCGCCAGACCCTGCTTGTTTCAAAAAGGCCATGACCTTCAATTTATTGCCCCAATTTGCAAATTTAACTAAAACATTTCTTTGAACTGCCTTCCCCTTCCTTGATCCCACTCTATAAACACTTACAATGTCTTCATTAACAAAATCTTTCCCCATTTTCAAATCATTTAGCCAATCAACTATTCTATCTCTTAAGTTGTCTGGCGTTCTTTCCGGGATCTGACGTATCACAATATTTTGTTTCCTCATCACCTCTTCCATCAAATCAGTTCTTTTTTCTTGTAAATCCACTTTCTTCTTTATCTCCCTCCCCTCTTTCTTGACTTTTCCCTCCATACCCTTTATATCAACTTTCATTGTGCTGACACTTCCCTCCAATTTTTGCAAACTTGTTTCCACTTTTTTTGAAAAATCAAAGAACATTGCAGCCAATTTATCCTGTTTTCCCAAAATTTCACCTCTATCCTTCACTCTTGCCTGATCCATACTATCAATCTTCTGAAACATTTACTAAATTCTGCCATTATTTGTGATTGATCAAATGATGATGGTTCAGGGGATGCTGCTGCTGCTGCTGCTGCTGATGGCATTTCCACTGCTGCTGGTTTATCCCTCTTCTTGGCTTTCACCACTGGTTCCTCCTCTTTGTACACTTATCCATTGTGGCGTCGCCTAAAAGTTTCAAAGCCACAACAGTTTTGGCTCTTCTAGGCCTCTGCTCCTGATATTGATCCAGCACAACTATAATCCAAAAATCCCTTCCAGACTCCGGGTCACTAACAGCTGATAGAGCGCCTGGAGACCTTTAGAATATTTACCCCCTCCTCTTGATTGAAGCCACTGATCCTCAATTTAATTTAAAATCACCTTATGTAGCCAAATAGTCTACCAATTTGATTAAAGCCAGTGATCATCTATATTCAATTTACAAAATCCAACTTTAATACAATATATCCAAAGGTCTTCTATCACTGTGATTGAAAGTTAGTAACCAGTAGCTTCCTCGCTGGAACAATGTATCTCAAAAGGCCAGGAAAAAGGAAGGGTTTCATCTAAAACAGGACAGAGGGAAACCCAGTATCTACAGAGTCAGAGGCTCTTGCAATCAAAAATTACAACAATGTTCCTTAGCGCAGGAAGGGGCTAAAAAAACTTCAAAAAGCAAAAGAGTAAATTTATTTTTCATTTATTTATTTATTTATTTTTCACGCTTATATACCGCCCACTCAGGTGCAACCCAACTCAGGGCGGTTTACATAGTGGACAGTAAATACATAAAAAGACACATGATAAAACAAAGTTAATAGTTAAAAAACCCACCCCTAAAAGGTGCGCAAGTACCGAAGGGACCTTGGGGGAAGGCACACTTCTCTATACCAACCACCCAACGGTACCCCCATCCCCACCCGCACCCCAAACTTGGCCCGCCAACCAGGTCTTTAGTTCCTTCCTAAAGGGCAACAACTCCATCTGGAGATGCAGTTCCACAGGCAGGAGGTTCCAAAGGGCCTGTGCAGACACGGAAAAGGCCCTCCTCCTTGGGTCAGAGAGGTGAGCCCCCCTGGCTGATGGCACAATTAGAGAGCCCCTCCGGTCCGCTCTGGTTGGACAGACAGACGTCCTTAGGGCGATGCGGTCTCTGAGATACCCTGGCCCACTACCATGTAGGGCTTTAAAGGTCAAAACCAGCACCTTGAATTGCACCCAGAAACAAACTGGTAACCAGTGCAGCCCCCGAAGCAGTGGTGAGGCATGGGCATAACGTGCACACCCCATCACCACCTGGGCCGTGGCATTCTGGACCAGCTGCAGCCTTTGAATGGTCATCAAGGGCAGCCCCATGTAGAGTGCATTACAGTAGTCTAGTTTGGAGGTCACCAGAGCGTGAGTGACCATGAGCAAAGAGTCCCGGTCCAGGAGTGGGCACAACTGGCGAATCACCCGAAGTTGGGCGAAGGCCCTCCTGGCCACAGCCACCACCTGTTCTTCTAGCAGCAGCCGCGAATCCAGGAGGACGCCCAAGTTGCGCACCGGGTTGGTCTGGGGCAAAACAGCCCCATCCAAAGCCAAAGATGGTAGCTCCCGGGATAATGCAGGACCCACTATCCATAGCCACTCAGTCTTGCTAGGATTCAACTGTAGCCCATTTGCCCCCATCCAGACCCCAACAGCCTCCAGAGAGCTGGGAAGGACTTTGACTGCATCACTGGGGTCCCCACGGGCCGAGATGTACAACTGTGTGTCATCCGCGTACTGGTGGTACCGCACCCTGCGGGAATGGATGATCTCACCCAGCGGCTTCATGTAGATGTTAAATAGGAGAGGAGAGAGTACTGAACCCTGAGGCACCCCATATTTTAGGGGCCTAGGACTCGACCTCTCACTCTCCAACCACACCGACTGGGTCCGGGCCCTCAGAAATGAGGAAAACCAGGACCACACCATGCCCTGGATCCCCAATCCTCGGAGCCATTCCAGGATACCATGGTCAACGGTATCGAAGGCTACTGAGAGGTCAAGAAGAGTAAGGACAGACGGATGACCGCCATCCCACTCTTGCCAGAGATCATCCATCAGCGCGACCAATGCAGTCTCAGTAACATATCCAGGTCTGAATCCTGACTGGAATGGGTCCAGATATTCCGCTTCATCCAGTACCCCCTGCAGCTGACGTGCCACTGTCTTCTCCAGAAACTTCCGCTAAAAAGGAAGGTTGGAGACAGGTCTGTAGTTGGTTAGGATTGCTGGATCGAGGGATGGCTTCTTCAGGAGGGGGCGCACCAGAGCATGTTTCAGCAGTGCAGGAAACATCCCCTCTTGAAAAGACACGTTAATTATAGCCCCGACGCAGCCACCTGTCACCGTCTTAGAGGCTTTTACCAGCCAGGCGGGACAGGGATCCAATGGACAATTAGTGGCATGGACTGCCGCAAGGAGCCTGTCCACTTCATCCGGGGCAACTGGATCAAACCAATCCCAGGTAACACCGCAAGACTGCGCACTGGCACCCCCTGGACCCTCCCCGTCCACGCCACGTTTGAACCCTGAGCGAATCCGATCGATTTTCTCCACCAGATGGTCAGCAAAGTCCTCAGCCGATCCCTGCCAACCAGGTACAGGCCCCGCCCTACCCAGGAGGAACCTGGTCACCCGAAACAGGGTGGCTGGGCGATTATCAGCGGAGGCAATAAGGGTGGTGAAGTATTGCCTCCTCACCACCCCCATCACCACTAGGTAGGCCCTAATAACGGCTCTAGCTAGTGTCCAATCGGAATCGCTCTGGGTCTTCACCCAGCGGCACTCACGGTGTCTCTTTGCCCATTTGAGCTCCTGTATTTCTTCAGTGAACCACGGGGATGACCTAGCTCCACGGGCTCTGAGAGTCCATAGTGGAGCGATTACATCCAAGGCAGATGTCGTCGACCCGTACCACAGGTCAACAAGTGCCTCAGGTGAATCGTGTCGCCGATCCAGAGGAAATTGCCCCAGTTCCCTCTGGAATCCATCTGGATCCATCAGTTGCTGGGGGCGGGCCACTTTAATCGACCCTGCCTCCTTACAATGAAGTGTCGCCCCCAGAAAGTCTAGAGCCACCAGATAGTGATCTGACCATGGCACAGGTGTTATGTCTAGCTTCTGTAAACTCAGATCACTCTGCCACCGCCCCGACAAAAAGACTAAATCTGGCGTGTGGCCACTGCCCCTGTTCGGGCCCTGAATTACCTGAGCCAGGTCCATAGCTGCCATGGAAGCCATGAACTCCTGTGCCACCTCGGAACCAGACCCCAGCGAAGGCAAATTGAAGTCCCCCAAAACCATCAATCTAGGGAACTCCAAAGCCAACGCCGAGACGGCCTCAAGGAGCCCAGGCAGGGAGTCCCTTACCCTGCAAGGAGGCAGGTACAGGAGTAGGACCCCCAACTGACCCTTAGGGCCCAACCACAGGAGCAGGGCCTCACAACCCGAAATTTGTGGAGCAGTGGCCCTGGCGACTTCCAATGACTCCCTGGCTATAATGGCAACACCACCGCCCTTACCCACATCCCTAGGCTGGTGCCAAACACCAAACCAAGCCGGACACATCTCTGATAGAGGCACCACATCCTCTGGTCTCAGCCAGGTCTCAGTGATGCATGCCAGGTCAGCCCACTCCCCCAAAATAGAGTCTTGTATTAGGGGAGCCTTATTACAGACCGACCTGGCATTCATCAGCAGCAGCCTAAGGGCGGGTTCACCCTGGATCAGCTGCTCGGGACCTAGAGGTGAAACCGGGGGGCCAGAACATGGGACAGATACTAAGCATCGGTCCCGCATTCACCGAGTGCGGCCCACCCCACGGTTCCTGCTATAACGCCCCATGCCCTTCACAACCTGTAAATGAGCCCCTGGAACCTCCACCATTAACCCAGATGGAGTGTCGCCCTCTCTTCCTGGCTGGCAAGGCCATCTCTCCCTCCCCCCTCCCTCCCTCCCTAACCCACTTAAAACATACCCTCTCACTCCCTCCACCCCCTAACAGAACTCCAATGATGGGAGTCTCCTCCTCCCGGCACTGGTCCAAGTGCTGTAAGGCCGCGGGGGTGACGGGGAGGGGGGGCGTTGCCCCTGAGGCTGCCAAGCAACCCCAGGTGTGGCCATAGTTCTCCCCATCCCAGTCCACGTGGCACGAGGCGCAATGCTGCATGGATGGCAAGGGGTGCCACTTTTGAGGCCGCAAGCGACCCCAGGTATGGCCAATGTTCTCCTCCCCGCCCCAGTCCTGGCGGCGCAAGGCTCGTGGCTGCCGGGATGGTGGAGGGTGCTGCTTTTGGGACCGCAAGTGACCCCAGGTACAATCAATGCTCTCCTCCCCACCCCAGTCTTGGCAGCGCAAGGCTCGTAGCTGCAGAGATGGCGGGGGGCACCATATTTGGGGCCGCAAGCGACCCCAGGTGCAGCCGATGTTCTCCTTCCCAGTCCTGGCGGTGCAAGGCCCTCCTTGTAGCTGCTGTGCCGGACCCGCACAGCCGGGAAAAATATCCCCTCTCCGAAACCAGCCATGGGACGGAAGACAAACGTCCAATGTTCTCAATGGCCTCCACCCCCAAAGATGAGACTGGCTAAGTGGCGGTGGAGGCGGTGGAGGTGGTGGAGGTGGTGGAGGCAGCAGCGGCGGCCTTGGAGCCCAACCAGGAGTCCAGAAACCACCCTGCCTCAGGTGTTCTCACCAGTCTCCCTCCCGAAGGCGGTGTTCTCGGCAGGCCAGGGGCTGGCCGCTTTTACCTTCCCTCAGGCTGGGAGAAGCAGCCCAGGATCAGCTGTGGCCTTGGTGTTCTCGGCAGGACAGGGGCTGGTCGCTTTTACCTTCCTTCAGGCTGGGAGAAGCAGCCCAGGATCAGCTGTGGCCTTGGTGTTCTCGGCAGGCCAGGGGCTGGTCGCTTTTACCTTCTCTCAGGCTGGGAGAGGAAGCCCTGGATCAGCTGTGGCCTTGGTGTTCTCAGCAGGCCAGGGGCTGGTCGCTTTTACCTTCCCTCAGGCTGGGAGAAGCAGCCCAGGATCAGCTGTGGCCTTGGTGTTCTCGGCAGGCCAGGGGCTGGTCGCTTTTACCTTCCCTCAGGCTGGGAGAAGCAGCCCAGGATCAGCTGTGGCCTTGCTGTTCTCGGCAGGCCAGGGGCTGGTCGCTTTTACCTTCCCTCAGGCTTGGAGAAGCAGCCCAGGATCAGCTGTGGCCTTGGTGTTCTTGGCACGCCAGGGGCTGGTCACTTTTACCTTCCCTCAGGCTGGGAGAGGCAGCCCTGGATCAGCTGTGGCCTTGGTGTTCCCATTTAAATGATTAAAGAAAGAGAAAAAAAATCCAAAACTTAACATGCTCCAGAAGCCCCCATGGCCGAAGACTCCTTCTCCTCTCAGACTTATGGGTTCTTTCGTCCTCCAAGCAACACTTTTCCACAGTCGTTCTTTTCCCGATCTTTCTTTTCCACCACACTCCTTCTCCACACGGCCTCAAAGCTCCATTACTCACGCCAACACTCACCTCCTTCCCCGAGGTTCCTTATTGCCACCATTACACCTCGAGCTTCCATGCCATGCTCTCTCTCGTGAGTTTGACTTTATTTCTTGCCTCGATCCAAGCCTCAGCTTCCAGAGGGCTCTCCCCCCTCCTAAATCCCGTCCGGTTGTCTTGCGCCTCTTTAAAACTTGTTTATTCGGCTTTTCCCAACTTTTTCAAGCCCCCCTTCTTGTTGTCTCACCCGCCCGCGGCACAGCTGGCTTGGCCCCGGCTTCAGCCGCTTACCTCGCCACCTGTCGCCACTCCGCGGACTCCAACTTCTCCAAAAGGGAACCAATTCAGTCTGTACAGCAAGACCGGCATGATCCAAATTTTTTTTGGGATAAAACTCTTTCTGCTTTAATTAGAAAAGACACTTTCAATTCCCCATTGTGTGCGCAGGGAAATACAATAGATGTTACTCCTTCTCCATCTTGGCCACGCCCGGTTTCATCTTTCTAAGACTATATTTATATCTAGAGATTTCTGTCAGTTTTGTTTTGGTTGTATTTCTCATTCTTCCACCCACATTCTCATTCTAGTCAAGCTTCATGCCAATTTATGAAAATTTCTTCCTGCACAGATGATAATACATATCTTGATACTGTATAAGTTTTCGTACTGTGTGGTGAAAATGCATTTGTGGACAGAAATGGAAAAGAACTTTGCATTTAAATTTTGTTTTTTTCTTTTATTTCCAAGTTTATCTATTTCAGGGCATCTGAGACAATTAATGAAAGCATGTATCTGTTTCTTATCATGGGGAGAAAACCAGAAGTGTCAGGTTTTTCTTTTTCCTTTGAGTCATACACAAGTTCATGACAGAAAGTGTGTACTTTGAGAAGTATACACAAACATGCATGAATCCAAAGAGAGAAAATGAGAATAAGGCTCAAATGTATTAAGGTAAATATAAACCAACATCAGGTTCTTGCTTTGTGGACAGTGTGTGGTTTGAGAAACAACAGTTTGCTGCATTTGGGTGGAACTGCACCTGATTGTTCCCCACTGGCCAATAGTGAAAGGTTCTAATTTAACTTATGTGGAAGAAAGTAAAGAGTATATATGATTCTGACATGTTCAACATACAGTATTGTATTAGCTAGCTAAGCAACTACCAACCCAGGCATTTTGTTTGTATGGAAATCAAAGGGATGCCTATGAATTTTTTGAAGGAAACATATAAAGAACTATGTATTTCTATTAGATGGCACCTAATTGTCAGTTTTAAGTTTATTTCTTGTATCTTAGATTCCTTGATTGACCAGTCTATCAAGGGATAAGTTCCTGCTGGTCGGAACTTACTTTCCATTCGTTTTGCTGCCATGCTCTTCTTCTCCATGTTTGACCAAAACTTTTAATGATTGAGTCTTCCCATCTTTGGGTGTGGGGGCTGCCAAGCAGTCTTTTTATTCCTCTGGAATACCACTCAGTGACTGCTGCTGTCCAACACCCATCTGTCATTCGAGAGAAGTGTCTAGCCCAGCACAATTTTCATTTGTGATATTCAGCAACAGCTTCATTGATTCTGCTTTGTTCTCTTATCCAGACCCATGTTGAGGTTTCAGGTTTCCGGGCAGTGTCCCACCCCACCCTAGCAACTTTGCACCCCAGGGCATGGGCAGAATTCAAATTTTATTTTTTAAAATTTTTTTTATATATTAAAAATTTTAACCAAATTTTTAGCCTTTGTGTAGCTGGTGACATAAGCTGTTACCAGGCAGCTTTTGCTTTAGTGCACCAATCAGGAGGTGCTTCTGGGCAAGGGGGTGGGTGGAAGAGCAGAGTTTGAAAGTGACGCCATCCAATCACAAGCACCCCCCCCCCCAGTTGCTTCATTCTCAGCACCTGGGAAGGACCAGCTTCAAGTCTCTCTCTCTCTCTGGTGTGAATGCAAGGTCGAGGCTACCCCTTTGAGACTGTGACTGTCAACTGAATGTGCTTGAGCAGCCAGGTGTGTGCGTGTGCACCAGATCATATGCACAACTTCCCACAAGCGAGCCAATGAGAGAGAGTGAGAGAAAGAAGGGGGCAGGAATTGCCTCAGGTCATGCCTCTCTCACCCTGGGGTGGGCCAGGTAGAGAGGCACATGCACACGTGCAGGGACAGACACACATGCACACATTCTCTCCCTCCCTGCCACTCCTGTGCTTTTGAGCATGCATACACACTGGCTCGCTTGCTCACTCACTTACTCTCTGGGTTAATAATAATTTCGTGTTAGAAATTATTTTGGGTTGAAAGGATTTTTGCTGGAGAAACTCCACTTTGGTGACACCTGAATGGGGCTCCTTTCAAGTCCCCAAGATGTTTTCCCACCGAAGTGGTCCCTGTTGATCTGCTTGCAATTTCTTGCCACCAAAGAACTAGGTTGGCAGGACCAGGGACCTGAGATGGGCACTCAAACCATCATGCAGTACCCCCAATAGGTGGTGCCCCCCTCCCTTCCTGTCCTACACCTTCTAATAGTATCCAGCACAGATCTGCTCTTATCTGTGGTTAGGGGAAGTGGTTGTGAAGGGATATCTTTAGCATTGATCTTTCCATTGCTCTTATGGCTCTTCATAGTTCTTCTTCCTCGGCCTTCGTTAATGACCATGTTTCACTCCCATAGAGGACTGCAGGTAGTTCCATTGAATTAAAAAGGTTGTATCTTAGATAGTCAGTGCAATATCAAAAAATAGTTGCTAACACTGAGTAGCAAATCAATTCCTTTAAAAAAGAGTTTCTGTTTTGAGTTTAGGCACAGTATTTTCCATTTCATTGGTACCAATGAAAATTACAGGATGGACTTGAGTCCTCGGCTCTGTTACTCTTAGCTGTCCAGCTGGTTCTTTAAAAGAACAAGTCTTCCCTATAAATCTTGCACAGACCATCTTCTGTAAAGCACCCATTTGCACAGCTTGTATAAATTATGTCTACATTGAGATTTTAAGAAGTTAAGCAGTGTGCATACCACACTTGAGGGATGGGAAATAAAAAGTGATATACTGTGTGACACATGATAATACACAGCAGAATAACTTTCCAGTTCCAGAGAATGTATTGACATTACCTTGCTAAAATTCCTATTCTTTCATCAACTGCTGTGCTGACATTTGTAGCCATTCTGTTGAGACAAACAAATTATAAGTATAGTATATAATTCAATTCCTCTGTACCCACAATTCAAAACATCAGGAAATGGCCCAATATTTCAGTGCAATATTTTATTGGTCCTGCTAGAGGCCTGGTGGCAGATTGGGTAAACTGCTGTACTGCAACTAAAAGGTTGTGAGTTTGATCCTGGCCAGGAATCAAGGGTGACTCAACCTTTCATTCTTCTGAGATCGGTAAAATAAGTACCCAGCATGTTGGGGGCAAAATTACCCAGAAGGAGTTAAAAATTCAATTAGGTCCTGACTGACAGGATCAGGAGTTCAAATTGCTCCACAACAGGAGCTGCTTTGCTCTTTGAAAACTTTTTTCAGGAGCGTGATCTCAGAAATCCTGAATGTTTACTTAAAACAGTGTTGGGGAAAGCACAACTGTTCTGTCCTTTTGTAATCAGAAATATTATGAATATGCCTTACAAAATTGTATGTTAATTCCTTGGATATATGGCAAAAAGTCTGTTTATGTAGGACTGTCACTCCATTACGTTCTTTAGAATAAGCCTGTTTTTTTAACACTTTAAGAGACAGTTTGACTTTTGACTTTATTTTTTTCAACTTTAATTGCCTTAAATTGACATGTTCTTTTAAAGAACAAGCTGGACATCTAAGAGTAACAGAGCCGAGGACTCAAGTCCATCCTGTAATTTTCATTGGTGCTAATGAAATGGAAAATACTGTGCCTAAACTCAAAACAGGTTCTCAATGTTTTCCAGCCATGGGCCAGATCACCCCCCCTCAGACAGCTAAGCGGGGTGGACTGGTGCCGTAAAACACATCTTCGGCTGTTGTAAGTATGTTAATGACAGCCGCGGACTCATTTACAGCTGTAGTAAACACATTTATGATGGCCATGGACTCATTTACGGCTGCGTAAACACATTTACATGGCTGTAAATGAGTCCCCAGCCAATTCTGTGGGGGTGGCAATGGGGGAGGCTGGAGCAAGGTCAGGGGCCAGTTTGTTTGGTATCATGGGCTGATTCTGGCCCATGGGCTGTAGGCTGAGAACCCCTGCCCTAAACCCACAAAACTGCAGCAGTATTACCATATATACTTGAGTATAAGCTGAGTTTTTTAGCCCCCAAAAGGGGACATGGCTTATACTCAGGTCAATGACCACGAGGGTCCCAAGACTGCACTGGATGGAGATGCGTCAACAATTTAATTAATTTTACCATATGTTCATGTATTTTGATTATTGAAACTCACTAGAAGCTGCTGCATTTTTCATGCTCAGATTATACTTGGGTCAATCTATTTTCCTGGGTTTTCAGGTCAAAATTAGGTACCTCATCTTATATTCGGGTGGGCTGTCAAATTTATTTTTTTATAGAAATGTTTGATGTTATCAAAACATCTGCTTTGAAACTTGGATCAACTTTTTTGGGTTGGAATGATTTTTTTATTGCTAAGTTATATAGAATCATGGGAAAAAGCATTAATAATGGAAACATTTAGCATCGCAAGAACATTAGAATTCTGTGCAAATCTTTATAGCTTTCCTTAGATATTAATTTTTATTTTTTATTTATTTGGATTTATAATCCGCCCTCTCACCCTAGGGTGACTCAGGGTGGCACACAACAACATTAGTGTTATACAAATACCCCTTAAACATCCATTAAAACCGTTTAAAACTGTTTACAAAGAATTCAGATTAAAAAGAAACCCACCCCTCCACACCCATCAGTTAAAGGGACATATAACTCTTAACAGAGGAAATTACAGCATATCCTATTAAAGAATTATGTCAGTGGCATTTGTAGCATGTGACACTTTTACACATTCTCCCTTGTTGGCATGGTTGAAGTATTAATAGGAGGAAGTGGGTAAAGTAACTGGGCCTTCTGATACTTGCCAGGCAAGGCTGTATTAGTTAGTCTATAAAGCTAAGAACAAAACTTTGCTGTCATGGTTCCTTTGAAAACACCATCTCCCACACTTTAACCTTGGCATATGAAACAGGCTTTTCAAACAACTTCACAATAAAAGGAGGCTTATCTGCACAACTGTTTAAGCTTTAGAACAACTAAAAATCATGTTATACACTCATACTCACACTAAGTGTCGAATTTTAATATAGATCTGCTTAGTCCAATCTGATAAGCAGAGCTCCTCTAGAAATCTAGCTATACACTGGAAGCAGTTGACCAAGTTTGATGTTCGGGTATTGAAGAGAAGCAGCCAGCATAACAGGGCCAAACACAACTTTATTGTAAGCAAACCGAACATGAACAGCAATGGTGCAGCAGCGCTTTATATACAATATACAATGGATACATTCGGGCGAGAAACAACAGGACCGGTTGGGAGAGAAGTGGGGTGATCGTGGGGTGACCAGAGACTGCAGAGACTTCACGCGTCTTGTTAGAAAGGGCAGGAAGCAAGTCCCGTGTTAACTTAGTACCAAGAAGAAGACAAAGTGGAGGATCACCCCAATCCTGCAATAATAATTACAAACTGTTTAAAGCACTATTTAAGTTACATACACAACACCAAGCAAGCACATCACTGCAGTATTTCTCCTGCTGATTTGATTACAGTAGGATTGTTCCCATAGCTTAAACAATCTGGCAGATAAACAAACTTTAGATAAACAAATTGTTTTCTCCATCTTCAAAAGGGAAAGAAGAATAAGACCTGGGCAAAAACTGATCCATCAGTTCAATATTCATACTAGAGATGGTTCTACAACAGATAATTAAAGAATGCAGTTGTTAGCATGACCCAGATGAATTTCTCAAGATGATGTTATGCCAGACTATTCTTTTATTTCTGTGTAAATATAAAACTTGATAGATCCAAGGAATGCTGTGGATGAAATGTGTCATTTCAGCAATGATATGTATGTGGACAAGCTGGTAAAATGTTGTTGGACAATGGCACTGTTAGGTGGATTTGTAACTCGGTTGATAAGGTTAGGGCAAATACTGTTTATCAATGGTTTCCTGTCATCCTGGGGGAGAAGTGAAAAAGTGAAGTGCACCTGTCACTGCTCTCCAGAATATCTCAAGACCTGTGTTCTTTAACATCTTTATAAATGACTTGATTTAAAAAAATAGAGGGGATGCTCATACAATTTGCAGATAACACTAAATAGGCAGAGATAGCTTCTATCTTCAGAAAATAGTCAGGTTTCAGGATAGCTTCACAATTTGGAAAAGATGACTAAAACAAATGCAATTTGATTTATCAGGGAGAAATACAAAGTTCTGCATTCAAGCGGGAAGATGAAGATGCATAGATGAATGGCAGTGATTTGTGGCTTGATAGTAATATGTGTGAAATTGATGTAGGAATCTTTGTAGACCACAAGCTAAATATGAGTCAATAATGTGTTGCAGCCCTCCCCCCCTTGCCCAAAGAGCTTCTGTAATCCCAGGGGATATCAACAGAATGTACTTATTTATTTGGAGTTTCATGTAAGTATGGGAGGGAGAGAGAGAAAGAGAGAGTATTGGGTAATTGTTTTTATTTTGATTATCCATGCTAGTTAGCAGGAAAGAACAATGACACAAAATGTAGAGATATTAGCTCAGACTTGGCATCTCTTTGGAGGTTGCCACACTCAGGAGCATTCTTGTAGTGCTGTGCTTTACAACAGAGCAAAGGATTGTAGTGGCCTGCTTTACAACAGAGCAAAGTCTCCTCTGTACTTCTGCAGAGACCCCACTCCCCCGACAACCAGTCTTGTAGCATTCCACTTCTCCTTCTGCATCCTGCTTCACCTTGAAGACCCACATGCACCCTATGGTCTTCATGCTTGGTCATAATTTCGTCAGGGTACACATTTCATCCCTGTGTAGTGCTTCTGTCTCTTCTCTTGCAGCTTCTCTCCATCTGGTGGCTTCAGCTGCTGACATCTGTTCAATTTCTTCCCAGGTCACTGGCTCAGTCATCAGCAACAGCCTTGCAAGGTAGGTGAGGTGAGGAGGCAGTACACCTTTGTTGGGTAGTGAAGAGCATTTGACAGCTGACACTGGAATGGCATCAGTGCCTCTTCCAGTCCAGCAGCCTTGACATTCCCATCTCTCCTCTTCTCTTGGTATATTGCTCTCAACTTGTGTATCATCATCTTTCTGCTCTCTTTGATTCAGATTGTTAAGGCATTGGCTCTGGTCTGTCTACGAAAGGTCCAACATAGTGGTCTTGCCCTTCTGAGGTATCACTCTTTTGACAGCTCTACTTTGTTCATCAAAATGGGCCACATGTCTTACACTGACTTCACCTGTTTTTAATTTCATTGCTTTATAACCTTTGCTACCAAGACATAGCCAAGTAAAATTGTCTTTTTTTTCTGTTCTAGAGTCCAGTTTGTGCCTTTTCAGTTTTGGTATATAGGCATAAGCCAGGCTTTTAAGGAATCTAATTTGTTCCAGACTTGACACTCTATCATGCCATAATTCAAGTGGTGTTTTGTGATGTCTACTCACTTTCATTGTCTATCTGAAATACCTTGGATTTTCTTTCAAACTTGTTGCTCATCTCATCCATCTCACTCTTCTCCTTTAGAAGACACAGTACAGTATCTCAAAAACTAATCCACAAATATTAGAATAAACTGTTCTACCCTACTGACGGTCGATTAAGTAGTCCACAGAAGTCACTGTGTATTAGATCCCACACCTTTGTGCTCTTTCTCTCAGTCCTTAGTGAGAAAATGAAGGCCTAACACATTTTATGTTATACAGTTTATGCACCTGGCTGTGGCTGTTAGCATCAGAAAAGAGTTCAAAATGAACAAAAAAACTATTTCTTTTCAGCTATTGTGTGATTTAGTTGGTGAAGGTGGGAGAGAGAAAAATTGCAATACAGTCTTTAGTAAGCAATAACAACTAAAAATACTGGTTATATATATCTCTGAGTCAAGTTATTGTATTCAGTCTGAGCCCATAACCTATTGCGCATTTCCTCTCTTGGTTATTCCGTCTAGTTAGAAAAGTATGAGGTCGAAAGCAACAAGAACACAGAAAACATAGAGAGTTGTGCTAAGTCTCATCAGCAACTCTTTTGATTCACTTACTATCTGGGTCAATAATAATTATTTTGTGTTAGAAATTATTTTGGGTTGAAAGGATTTTTTGCTGGAGAAACTCTGCTCAGGGGACACCTGAATGGGGCTCCTTTCAAGTCCCCAAGATGTTTTCCCACCGAAGTGGGCATCACTTTTTAAGGTTATCAAAAGGCTGGAACATGACCAGAATCTGGCAACCTAGGTGGTAAAGGATCTAGAAACCAATCCCTCTGTGAAATGCTTGAGAAAATTGGGTGTATTCGCCTCAGGAGGAAAATTTGAGCGTTAATTTGATAATCATATTTAGATATTTGGAAGACTGTCCTTTGGAAGATGTAGCAAGCTTGTTTTGTTCAGTTCCAGAAAATGGAACCTGAGCTAAAGGATTCAAAAAACAGGAAATGATGTTAAAAATGAAATAATTTTTTTAAAAAACTTTAGGAAGAACTTTCTGACAGAAAGAGCTCTTCAATGATGGTGGACTTTCCTCCATTGAAGTTTTTAAACCAAAGACTGAATGACCATCTTTCTGGGATGTCTTAGTTGTAGATTTCTTGCTTTGACAACAGGTTGGATTTGATGACCCTCAGTGTTCTTTCCAATTCCTCATTTCCATGATTTATGATGCTAGTAGCCTGAGCAAATGTGAATGTGAGGGTCACAAACAGGAAGCTAGGGCCACCACCTACCTTACATTGATTGCTGTTGACATGCCATATTGAACACACTAAAGGGTAGAAACTACTGAACAGATATATTTGCTGATGGGTAGGGGTTGTACTATAAGATACACACTTTCCAGATCCTGCATAACAAAGGATGCTTGGTATTTAACCAGCTTATAAAATAGTTCATTCTCCTTTTCATTTTTTATTTGAAAGTCATGTGACTCTAATTTTGGACAAAAAGCTGTTTTTTCAAAATCCCTTTTGGGCTCAAGGTGAACTGGTGAATATTATCGTTGTTATTTATCCCAACTATAATTTCTCAAATAGCATATAGATATTAATATTAGTGTTCTATAGGATAAGACTTGTTACTTTAGTAAAAACATACAGTATGTTTTACCAAGAAGCAAAACAACAACAATAAAAAACAAAACACTTTGAAGACAGATCTGGGCTTGGGTATGTATTAACCAGAGAAAGATGAAATGATTTATTGGGTTTTATACACAGCCTATAAAGAGTAAGCATAGCTAACAGGATGAATGGCAGCCTCCAGGAACCTAGTAGCCCTGAGGGACCAGCTTTTGTTACTCTGGACTTGACAGGCATGTGTCTCTGTTAAATGAGGATTTAATTTCTCTCATATGTGCACCATTTCTGAATTTAACAAAGGCAGTCAGAAGTGAATCCATTTATAAGCACTGGCCCAGGAGGGATCATTCTTGAAGGAAGGGAGAATCTAAAGGGCTAATTACTCACCCCACCCATGGTAGTTGTTTAACATGGTGTTATGTATGCATATCAATGTACTGTAAAGCTATCAAGATATAAATGTCCCATCACAATTACAATGTATCTCAGCTGAAAGGAACGCGAGCAAGCAACCCCTTGGGGCAGCTGCGAGCGTTCAGCCTCACATGGTTCACATTGCTCAATCACGGACAGCCGCGGGAAATGCCTCCGCATTCAGCAGAATGAAGATACTCGCATTCAGCAGAATGAAGATACTCGCATTCAGCAGGAAGAAGATACAACTGCGAGAGTAAGGCGTGCCTGGGCGAGGCCACGCCGACAGTAGCCAATGAGCTACCGTGCTGCAAGATTCAAATGTATAGTCCTCAGTATATAAGGAGATGTACCACCACCATTACCCCCATGCTTCACTGGAACCTCATGCAATGTAATAAACCTGTGTTAAACCAACCTTTCGGTTGTCCGGTTGTCTTTGGTCCCATACACTAAATTGGCGACGAAGGTGGGATCAATGGCTGCCCACGGGACCAAGACATGCGCCGGCTACGAGATCAGGAAGCCGGGAGACTTGGAGCTGTTTGAGATAGACTTCAACGCAGCGCTGGTGGAGCTCGAAGTCTCAGATGAGGCCAAAAAGAGGGCCATTTTCGTCCGCATGCTCGGGCACGAGACCAAGAGGACCTTGGTGGACCTGATCGCGCCGAGGAAGGTGAGCGACCTCAAAGCCACAGAGCTCCTGGCGGCGCTGCGCGCCCATCTCCGGCCAGCAATAGCGATGTTCCCCGCTCGGAGCGCGTTCTGGAGGCGAGTCCAGGCACCCGGGGAATCGGACGATGAGTTCGCCGCGGCCCTGCGGTTGGCCGCCGGCCCATGCAAGTGGGAACTCCCCGACGTCACCCTCCGAGACTGCCTGCTCTGCGGTCTGAGGGACACAGAGACTCAGCGCGCGCTGATGAAAAGAGAGCCGCCTCCCACGTGGCAACAAGTCCTCGACGCGGCACAGGCCGCTGAGGCCACGACGGCCGGGGTGCACGAGCTCCAGGACTGGCGCCCGAAGCCCGCCAAGGCAGAGAGTTCGGTGCGCGCGGCCCAGCGGGTTTCGAACTCGTCTGCGGAGAGCAGCGACGACGAGGACGTCCGGAGGGTCCAGAGAGAGGGCCGGCGCTGCGACGGCTGCGGCGCCGCCCACGCCCGCACCAAGTGTCCATTCCGCAAGGCCGAGTGCCACAACTGCGGCCGGCGCGGGCACATCGCCAAGGTCTGCCGGAAACGACGCGAGGCCACCTAGAGTTCTCCAGACCGCTCGGCGAGGCAGGACCGCACCACGAGACAGGACCGCACCACGAGGCCAAAGGACGGCACCCGGACCACGAGGACGCGGGACGGAGTAGGGCACATCTCCGACGACAGCGAGGATGACACGCCGGTTTGCAGCGTTTCCACGGAGCACCCCCGTTACTTCGTTGAGGTAGTAATACAAGGGGCCCCTGTTAGAATGGAGGTGGACTCGGGTTCTTCATACTCCATTATTTCCCAGGGGGAGTTCATGAAAATCGCCCCCCGCGTGCGGCCCAAGCTCAAAGCGTTGAGGGCCACACTGAAGGACGTGCAAGGGAACCGCATCCCAGTGTTGGGGGTTGGGAAGTTCCAGGTCCAGTTCAAAAAGTACACCGCAACGCTTCCCCTAGTCGTCCTCAAGGGTGGTAAATGCAGCCTCCTCGGGACTCAATGGTTCCAGCCCCTGGGTTTGTTCATTGGGGGGGTGCACGCCGTGGGAGCACACGCCGCCGGGACTGATCCAATACAGAGCGTGTGCGACGCGCACCCCGAGGTTTTTAAAAAGGGGCTCGGAAAATTCAAGGGCCCCCCAGTGACTTTCGACCTGGACCCTGGAGTGCGTCCAATCAGACTTAAACCGCGCAGAGTGCCTTTCGCACTAAAGGACAAAATAGAGGCGGAGTTGGACAAATTGGTGGGCCAGGGGATTCTTGTTCCTGTTGATTCTGCGGAGTGGGAAACTCCAATTGTAACAGCGCTCAAGGCCAACGGGGAAGTCCGCATATGCGCTGATTACAAGTGCACCATCAATAAGGCGATCCGCCCTAATGCGTATCCGGTGCCGGTAGTCAGCCACTTGTTGGCCAGGTTACACGGGGGGAGGTGTTTCGCCAAACTCGACCTGGCCCAAGCCTACCAGCAACTCCCGGTGACCCCCGCCGCAGCTGCTGCGCAGACCATAGTCACCCACAAAGGGGCATTCCAGGTATCGCGCCTCCAATTCGGCGTGAATTCGGCGCCCGGGATTTTCCAGTCACTGGTGGAACGCCTCCTGAAGGGGTTAGAGGGGGTGTTGCCCTATTTTGATGACGTATTAATTACAGGGGGGAGCCGGGCCGAATTAGCAACAAGGTTGGGAAAGGTCCTGACAATATTCGAAAAGGCGGGGTTGAGGTTGCGGAAAGACAAATGCGTCTTCTTCGCTACAGAGGTTGAGTTCCTAGGGTTCCGTGTCACTCCCGAGGGAATTAGGCCAGCCCAATCCAAGGTAGCCGCCATCAAGAAGGCCCCTCGCCCCACCTCCAAGCCCGAGTTGCAGTCGTTTCTCGGACTGCTCAATTTCTACCACTCCTTCCTCCCGCGGAAGGCAGCAGTGGCAGAACCGCTTCACAAATTGTTAAAAAAGGACGAGGCATGGAAGTGGGGCGACGACCAGGAGAAGGCTTTCAATGACCTGAAGCGACTCCTGGCATCAGATGCTGTACTGACCCACTTCAATCCCAAACGCCCGGTGGTCCTGATATGCGATGCATCCCCGGTGGGGGTGGGGGCGGTGCTATGCCACGTGCTGGAGAACGGTAGGGAGGCCCCGATAGCTTTCTACTCTAGATCCCTGTCCCAAGCGGAGAGGAACTATGCTCAGACAGACAGGGAAGCGCTAGCAATAATTGCGGGGACCAAGAAATTTCATGATTTTGTGTACGGCCGCCCCTTCACCATAGTGACTGACCATAAGCCTTTGTTGGGCATTTTCACCGCAGATAAGCCCACACCCCAGATCCTGTCCCCGAGAATGCTCAGGTGGGCCATTTTTCTCAACGCGTATCAGCACGCGTTGGTATACCGGCCCGGGAAGGAGATAAGCCATGCCGACGCTCTGTCGAGGTCCCCCATTCCCCGGGATTGCTGCCACGTGGGCGGAGTAGAGAGGGACCACCAGGTCTTAATGATAGAGGTCCTAGACTCCCCTCCAGTAGTACCGGCCGACATCGCCAAAGCGACAGGCAAGGACAAAACGCTGGCCACAGTTTGCTCCTGGGTGCAGAAAGGGTGGCCCGTGTCTTCCCCAGCAGCAGAGTTCGACACATTTTTCAAAAAGAGACTAGAGTTGTCCCTAGAGAGGGGTTGCCTCTTGTGGGGACAGCGGGTAGTGATCCCCACGTCTCTCCGGCCGAGGGTGCTTAAACTGCTGCACGTCAGCCACCCGGGGATCGTTCGCTCTAAGGCACTAGCCCGCAGTTACTTTTGGTGGCCCCAGTTAGACGCCGACATCGAACACATGGTCGGCACTTGCGAGGCGTGCCAAAGTTCAAGGCCAGAAGAGGCTCGCTCGCCACCTAGGGAGTGGGACGCCGCAAGGGGGCCTTGGTCCCGAATACACGTAGACTTTGCTGGCCCGTTCAGGGGAACGCTTTTCCTCCTCGTGGTGGACGCGTTCTCTAAGTGGTTGGAGGTCATTCCAGTCTCGAGCACCTCCTCGGCCACAACAATTAAACAGTTAAGGAGGGTCTTTTCCACGTTCGGTTTACCCGACACCCTCGTCAGCGATAACGCTAGCTGTTTCACGTCCGCCGAGTTCAGGGCATTCATGGAGCGCAACGCCATTCGGCACATCACCTCCGCCCCCTTTCACCCGGCCACCAACGGCCAAGTAGAGCGCCTCGTGCGCACCACGAAAGACGCGCTGCTGCGCATGGGCCCCGGAGACCTCGACCTGAAATTGTGCCAATTCCTGCTAAGGTACAGGGTCACCCCATTGGCGTCAGGGCACTCCCCCGCAGAGCTGTTGATGCGCAGGAAGCTGGCCACGGGAATCTCCAAGCTAGACCCCACGAGAGTAGAGGACAAAGGGTGGAACATAGGGGTGGAACCTTCAAAGAGTTTCAGCGTAGGCGCCCCGGTGCACTGCAGGAACTACGCCAGCGCGGGGCCAGCCTGGGTGCCGGGCACCGTAATAGACCGAACCGGCCCCGTCTCATACCGCGTGGAGACCAGTACAGGTTTCCTGTGGAGGCGACACGTGGACCAACTCAGGCGCAGGGTCCCCGGAGAGCAGGACGGAGACGAAACAAGCAGTGAATCAGCGTTAGGGTACTCCCCCACCCGTTTAGCCCAAGGGGGAGGGAAAGGGGAACATGGGCCCCCACCAAGGGGGGAGGAAAGGGAATCGATCCACAGAGATCTTTTGCGGGAGTTCGCGGCAGAAAGGAAGAGCCCCGACCACACACATACCCCCCGGAATTTTCCCCGAAACACAGATGCCCATAGAAGTTTAGACGTTGATTTACAGTACCAGGGGGAGTTAGCGGAGTGGTCCCCCACCCGTCCTAGCGAAAAGAGGGGTTTCAGTTCAGCCCCTGGTACTTCCAGTCCAAGTAGTCCCTGTGAGTTAGAATGCAATATAGCGCCACTTTCCCGGAGACCGACACCCCCAAGACGGGAGGCAACAGCAAGTCCGCCCACCACAGTCTCAAGGTCCCCCGAGCAAGGGTCAGAAGGTAGCAGGACCACAAGGGCGACCTCATCGGTTCCGCGGTTCACAATAGGCGGGTCCCCGGGGTCCGAGAGCAACAGGCAGGGGTTCACCTCCCAACTATTCATTCCATTCCCATCCCCGGGCGCAAGGCAAGCACGGACGCCCCACAGAGCCACTAACGAATCCCCGTTTCCCATAGCAGGACAAGCTCCCATGGAGTCAGGGATCACAGGCTCTCCAGTACTAGGTCAGGCGCAAGCACGCCCCAAGCGCACGTGCGGCAAGCCACAATGGTTGCGGGACTTCGTCCCATCCTAGGGGGGAGGGGTGTTATGTATGCATATCAATGTACTGTAAAGCTATCAAGATATAAATGTCCCATCACAATTACAATGTATCTCAGCTGAAAGGAACGCGAGCAAGCAACCCCTTGGGGCAGCTGCGAGCGTTCAGCCTCACATGGTTCACATTGCTCAATCACGGACAGCCGCGGGAAATGCCTCCGCATTCAGCAGAATGAAGATACTCGCATTCAGCAGAATGAAGATACTCGCATTCAGCAGGAAGAAGATACAACTGCGAGAGTAAGGCGTGCCTGGGCGAGGCCACGCCGACAGTAGCCAATGAGCTACCGTGCTGCAAGATTCAAATGTATAGTCCTCAGTATATAAGGAGATGTACCACCACCATTACCCCCATGCTTCACTGGAACCTCATGCAATGTAATAAACCTGTGTTAAACCAACCTTTCGGTTGTCCGGTTGTCTTTGGTCCCATACACTAAACATGGAACTACCACTTTTCTTTTACACAAACATGCTTTTAAGTAAAAGAGTGGGGAAAGAGAAAGCAAGAGGGAAGAGGCACTGTTTTACTTCAAATGCAAGTATTTTTGGGGTCTTGAAGATTGGTTCCTTTCCTGATTGGGAGAAACATGTGCAACTCTTCTTTACCTAGCACTGAAAACTTTAATTAACCTAGCCACTTTGTTCTTCATGTGAGGGATGCATACATATTACTTATTGCTCTTTCTTTTATAATCAGTGCAAATATCAAACTGTGATTTAAGTACTTCATTGAAACCTGTTCAGATGGTTAAACTATGCAATATTTGGGCTTGCAGTGGCAGGGTTTCTTTAGTGTCCTAAAAGTAATTAAGTATTTTGGGAACCAAAGAGTTTTGAATGGTATTCTTCTAATGCGGGGGGGGGGGGATCTCCAGCCCCCAATTCTTAATGCCAGTTTTTCACACCAGCCCTTCACATCCGTCCCAATGGCCAAGTCCATGGCATAAACAGCATGAATGGCATAACTGGGAATGCAGGTCCCAAAATCCCAGTCTGTCCAAAACTCTGCCATCCCAGGTCCCCATGGCTTGTACTCCTTAAAGGAGAGATTTTCAATTCACAACTTTGGGACTAAATTCAGCTAGTGTTTTTCATAAAACCAAGAAGAGAAATGCTATGCCCAGGGTCCATAAGTGAATCAGTGGCTAGGATGTGATGCCACCTCTTTTGAAAAGGGCATTTCTTTCTCCCTTGTCCCATGTTTCATGCCTCACACTATAGATTGCACTAATTTCCTTGCCGAGACACTTTTCTGTCCTCCGCAACCCACCTCATGACACTTTGTTCCAACCATTAGGTGATAGTGCAGTTTGTTCAAGAGAAACAAGCAGTTCAAGAGAAACTGCACCATCAGTTTGCGTGGTCAGCCTATAACCACTTTGCTCTATATCTCTGCCACCACTATGGTCAGGCAAAGTATTTGGGATTTTTAAAATTGCATGCAGATTAAAGTGTAATTGGGGGAATCCAAATACAGTTTGAAGCTTTTGTGTTGTGATTTCTCTCTTTGGAGGACATGCATGGATCTCCATTGCCAGAGTTCATTAAATTTTCATGGTATGGGCTAGAAGGTTTTCTTCAAAAGTACCCTTTCCCATGTGGTATACTCTTGATTGGGGTGCCTAAACTTTGTGGGCTGGGGGCTGGTCACATGGTTTAGCAGGCCGGTCATGTGGTTTAGCAGGCCAGTCATGTGGTTCCTCCCACAGGAAATGGAAGTAAAACACACATTGCAACCTGTTTTGCAACAGATATGTTTTGAAACAGGATGAGATAGATTTTTAGGCTGCGATTTTCTCTGCTTAAACTGGGGTGCCCAAACAATGGCACACAGGCTGAATCTGGCCCCCAACACCAATTCATCTGGCCCATGCTGCACTCGTCACTCCTGGAAGTGGAAGTAAAATGCACTCGTATGTTTTATTTGCCCTTCTGGGAGTGGCGGGGGCTGGATGAATTGGTGTTGGTGGCCAGATCCAGCCCTCTGGCCATAGTTTGGACACCCCTGCTCTTGACCATCCACTCATATTTGAGGGAACCTGTCCAGAGAAATCATTAGTCCTATGAATTAATAGAATTATATGATTCTAAATGAGATCATCAGGATGTGGAAATGAGAAAAAAAACATGAAAGTTGATTTTAAAAAAAATGAAGAAAAGCCAGCCTTCCAGCTTGGCAAAATAAGAGGTGCCCTGGTTGAATTCCTGAGTTAAAGTATTTTGTTTAAGGTTGACCCCATTTTTAGAGTCGCTTTGTAGAATGTTGTTTTGCTCTGCTGTACAATAACACCACTGCATTCTTGAGCAATGATAACTTAAATTGGGGTGTGTGTGTGTCTTGTGATGCGTTTCACAGAGAAAATGCATTTGCAAAACCATTTAGGGCAGGTGTTTAAAATAAAAGAGGAGCACAACTGAAAAATATATATACAGTATTTGGGAAAATTGCTCAGAAACAACAACATATGGCGATCCAAATGGTTTGAAAAATTGCAAAAAATAAGCATGAATTAGGGGAGTGGAGATCAATAGAGGTCTCACAACCAAATGCTAGTGGAAAAGTGAGAAACCTGGCAAGATTGTCACATCCTTTGTAGGACTGAAAACTTGTCCATCCCTTTCTCAGTGTCTCACAGGGCTTCTAACATCAGTAGACAACCTGGTGCATTCCAGATATGCTAGACTACAGTTCTCATATGTCTGACACAAAATAGATGTAGTTAAAGATTGTGAACATTGCAGCTCAAAATATCTGGACTCCATCAAGTTCCTTCCCTCTGTTTCATGCACCTCTGTTTGAGGTGGTGTTCATCTGAAAATATTTTCATATAGCTTTGCCAATTAGCTGTCATTTTAACTAGTTATTTTGGGAGCATAATTATTTTAAGCATCAAGAGGTTAATTTACTTATTAAACAAAATATGCAGAAGCATAATTAATTAATTTATAAAGACAATAGAAATAATAGGGTTCCTAAATCAAGCAATAGACAAAATTAAAACTTCACATTAAATTGTGTTTCAGTGGTTGAGCTGCTGCCATTTTAAAAAGTATTACATGAGGTTAAAATTTCACCATGATTTCAAGCAACAAGTAAAGTACAAGCAAACAGCAACGGTGAGGCCAGCAGCTCACTAATGCCCACAGAGATATCGACATTTTCAGGAGTGTTTTACATGTAGCCAACTAAGCTGTAAAAGTGTATGAGTGTCTGGAGACTGAAATACCCTGTGGACATTTAGCTGAGAAAGAGTCATAGCTATCTTTCAGGGGTAGAAAGTTCTTTGTTCCAATCTACCTATGGTTGTGAACACAAATGAAAAATGTGGAAGCCAAGAGAAATGCTTCCTCTAATATTTTATATAGCATGGAGATTTTGCATAATTATTTATAAATATATCAGTGGCATGAAAATCAATGGGACATTATGCATAAATGTAGCTCTAAGACTTAAATGCTGCATCATCATCATCTTAAAGCTGCAGAGCTAGAAGGGACCCTGTGCATCATCAAGTCCAACCCCTATCAAGGAGACACAGTGGGGAACCAAACTCCCAACCCCAGATATCTAAACCACTGAGCTATCCAGCAGTTTTATGATGGAGTCACCATTTTGAGCCTCAGCTTCACAAAGCAATTCTTGTACTTTCTGAATATGACAAAGCCCATAATGTTTGATGAACTGCAGGTTGCAGAAACATTGAGATAAAGTTACAAAGAGGAGATAACTTCAGAATGAAATCCTGTTTGGATTTAAATGCAGCTGTGGATAAGGTTAAGGTGTCTCATGTCATGCTTGCAAAAAGCATTTGGTCCTGAAACAGGACCCAGGAAAAATGGTTTAACCTGGATTTCTAAAAGACTGTCTGATTAAGCCTGCCTCTGAAAGATTTGTTTCCTTTCCTCTGGAAGAAAATGAGCTCCTTACCCTTTTCATCATCTGATTAGGAGACAGCTCTGTTTCTTGTAATGGCAAGTCCCACGCAGGATTATGTTATCCCCTCCCTGCACTCAACCCTGTGAAGTGAGGATAGGACACTGGGATTGTAAATAAGAACTACAGTACTTGTATACAATGGCATATCTTGGGTGGAGGGGAAAAGAAGCAGGGGTGGTGGTGGCCATTGCCTTTTGTAAAAGTTTGCCCATTGATGAAGAAATGAACAGGAAGAGATTTGGCATGTAAAGCTGATACTATATGAGAACTTTGCTTGAGGAAATGGATGTCTTTCTGCAAGACATTCTTTTACATGCCTTTGACCTCTAGATATTATTTGTTTCATTATGTTCTGTGCAGCGTAATTTACATTGGCTGAAATTCTAAAGAAAATTAGTCAAACTAAACTGTTGCAATGACTGAGGAACTGGATTTTGTGGTTGTGTAATGCTTTACAGAGAGAGGTTATGGTTCTCATTGTCATAAATGATACTATCGTGTGACTATAGTTGAAGAAATTGAAGCTGTACCTGAACTGTCCCAGCAATTTTCTGATTTTAAAAAAAATACTTCTCAACTCCAGGTGGATGTAGATTAAAGTGGGCAGCTTCAGTGAGTCCATGGAACAATTTATTTCTCCTTTTTGATGACCAGCAAAAATGCAGGGAAAAGCCAGTTATGGCCAGAAGTCCCAGTTTGAAAATTTGCTCTCTTTTTGTGTGTGTTGAATACTGAATTACTGCTTTTGGATGCTTCTAGGAATGGCAACTGACTTTTTTCCATGGGAAAACCATATTTTTGGCAGTAAAATACTGGAGTTTGATGGTGCTTGGGGTTATATGTGCCAAGAACAGCCTTGGGTGGCACAGTTTACCACCTGTGTTTTAGAGAAGTCTGATTATGTAGCTCCTTTCCAATCCAGAGTTTGGTCTGGTTTTGGGAGAGAGCATCTCTGATTGCCTCACTTTGGGCAATATTTACAGTTTTCTCACTAAGCTTCTTGATTTAAAAATATGTGCACTAACTGTGTCCAGGCTAAACTGAAGTTTCACATGGGTCTGTCTCTGAAGATAATCTGAAAGAGTCAGCTGTTGCTGGCCTGCTGGTGAGGACCAGTCTGAAACAATTGATGAATTTCTGGCCCAATTCAAGATGTTGGTTTAGGGCCAAGTGATTTGAAAGGCCACTTATACCCATTCAAACCTGACTGGACATTTTCAAAGGTTGCCCTTAAACTTTAGAACTTACAGCTCACTGAAATAAGGATGGTCTCAGTAATGAAAATCTTTTTCATCTTGCTTTCCCCATGCTTGTAGTTGCTGCTAGTTTGTAAGTGTAGGTATAGGCGCATGCATGTCTGCACACATGTCCTCATACATCTACAGTTATAAAGTTTTTGTGAGCTATCTTATGAGGACTGAATCCCAAAGTGGCTTACAATGCTCCATAAATCTATAAATAAGCCACAACCTATTCTACTGAGTTCAGTGGAATTTAAACTGAGTTTGAGTCAATATTTTTAGTTTCTTCATTATGCCTTTGGATTTCAAAATATGTTGATAACAGGGAAAGGTTCTGCTGCCCCCTTATGTGTGCTAAGATTTGCATCCCAGAAATTTAGCTTCCAGATTCAGTTTTTCCCCTTTAAAACATTACATTTTCCTAAGGTTTATCTTATTTCTAACCAGTCTCTCACAGATTATGAAGTGCGAGGATTATTCCAATGCAAATATGAAACTGCGCCAACATATATGTAAGAAAGTAATGGGTTAAAAAACAATATAATTCTATTCACACTATGCACACTAACATGGAAGAGGAAGTGGTACAGTGGTTAAACTGCTGTACTGCAACCAAAAGGTTGTGAGTCTGATCCTGACCAAGAATCAAGGTTGACTCAGCCTTCCATCCTTCCGAAGTCAGTAAAATGAGTACCCAGTATGTTGGGGGCAAAACACTAATTAACTTGTGAACTGCCAAGAGAGTGCACTATATACTGTAGTACTATGGGGTGGTATACAAGCGTGATTGCTTTGCTTTTTGGTTGCTATTTCAGAGAAACCATTATTGTATTTTTATAATACAATGTTGTATGATGTTGATGATGAGCTATCAAAATAAAAAAACCTGATTTTGTACATCTAATCTTTCTTTAGAACTCAAAATGGTATTATGCTGTCTATGTTACAGATTGCAGGAAAAAAATGTTGGTCATCATGATTAGATTCTGTTGCTTGAATTGCTTATGGCTAAATGTGTAAAGTCTGCCAAGGGAAAACTAATGAGATTTGGAGCAGCTAATTGCCTTAGTTTTTTTTTTAATCACTTTCCATAGCCTCATACTGGCAGCCACAGAATAACGAGAGCTGGTAAATGTTCTGTTTCAGGCAGAACTTGGAAAGTTACTTCTAAGAAGAACGAATATGGTGACCTTATGAAGGCTATCTATGACTGAGACTTTGAGCATCATTCTTCCATTCTTCATTATGGATTGCTTCAGTCATATTCAATCATCTTTAAAAGTAACTTTCCAAGATCTTGTCAAGAGCAAATTCAAGGGGATATGTTCCTTGTTTAGCTGTTTCTGTTTTGATTATCATCTTATTTGTTAACTTTGCTCTTCAGAGGGATAGCTTTCTAACTTCTCTGGCCAAATTATATAGGCCTGCTATCACTCCCTAAAACTATCCTTTAATTTTAACATGAATTTAGTGCCTTTAGTGGAATGGATTCATGTTTAATTAACTAAATACTTTTTGGGGTTATAGGATGAAATATTGTGCAATTTGGAGATTGCACGGGTATGAGCCACCTCATTGCCTTTGCAGATACTTTCGGTTTGTGAGCCAGAATGATAATTGGAAAGATTAATTAAAAGCAATGACAACCTGGTGCTTCTAAAGTTTTATTTGGCTAGTGACACATGTTTTATCAATGGCATTTATGTTATCTCTATACAGTACTGTATTGTCCTTTGAGGTTTGCAATGAAATAATGAGATTCTCTGTTAATCATGGTACTCAGTTTCAGGTCCTGTTTGAAACATACTCAAGTCCTGACATTAGCTTTAGGCTCCATTACCATAGGTTTATGAATATGTGCTACTTTTAATTTTAATTTTAATTTTAATTTTAATTTTAATTTTAATTTTAATTTTAATTTTAATTATTTTAATTATTTTAATTATTTTTATTATTATTATTATTATTATTATTATTATTATTATTATTATTATTATTATTATTATTATTATTATTATTATTATTATTATTATTATTATTATTATTATTATTATTATTATTATTATTATTATTAATTGAATTTTTACCCCGCTCTACTCAAGCCAAGGCTGACTCAGAGCGGCTACAACAGTTCAATATTCATACTATTACAATCAATAAATACAATACAGATACAAAGTATAAAGTATCCAAAAGCATTACAAAATCACACATCGAATAATACAAGAAGAACAATAAAATACAATGCAATACAGTAAAGTTAATATATAATAGACAATAATCGCCTCACTGGCAGAAAAAAACACAGATGACACCCAGCACTCACCCCAAAAAAATGAAGATGAAGGGTAGCAGGAGCAATGGACCCCTGCCACCAAGATCCAAGTCCAGAATTCTTACCTACGGCATGGGGGAGGGGGGAGTCTCAAACGCCTGCAAAGGTGGACTTCAGCGGCTCCTACCTGCCTTGACTCCCCAGGACTGATGCCATGGGTCTTGGAGTGAGGCAGGGAGCATTCACGGTGGTAGCGGCATCTTCAGGGCTCACTTGGCCTCGGTAGCCCTCTTTTACCTCCCCGCCAGGTTCACAGTAGCAAGATTAATCTATATTTGTTTCTGTAATTAAAATTAAAAGGTACTAGCAGAGGTTGCCCGGCATTGCCGGGCTGTTTTAAATTGTGTTGGAAGGTTAAATTGTGTTAATGTTTTTTTTAAAATTGCTTAGTCTGTAATTTTAATTTTTAAAATGTTTATTTATGTAAAAGTTTTTTGGCTTGGCTGTAATTAACTGTGATCTGCTTTTTTGTTTTTTTTTGAGATTAATAAAAGAACAAAGTGTGATATAATTTTTTCAAATTGTTTTATCTAAGCGAATAATGTTTTAGTTTTTTGAATTTTTTAAATTAGTTGTACCGTAGGTAATAATTTTAATAATGTAAAAGTAAATGTTTTTTACATTCAATGTTTTTAAAATGTGTTTAGATGTTTTGTGTTTTAATTTGAGTTAAAACTCAGCACAGGATTTTTAAAAGTTTCTATTGTATTTTATTGACATATGTTTGTGATTTGTGTTAAAGTGTGTTTTAGTGCAATTTTTTTGACTTGTTTTAATTGGTGTGACCTTTTGTGTAAAATTGTGAATTTGTGTTATGTTTTTGATTTGTTTTTACTCTTGTGGCCTTTTGTTTGGGGCTGTTTTGTGTTTTTGAATTGTTTTTACTATTGTGGTCAGCAGGTGGTGCTGGTAGGGGTTATTGTATTTTGACTGTTTTGTCTCTCCTGGCCTCTGGGTGGAGCTTCTTCTGGTAAGTAGTCTCTTTCTTTATTCATTTCTTTTTCGGTCCTCATGGAGGTAGGACATCTTTTGGTAAGTTTGCTTGTTTTCTTTCTTTTGTGTGTGTGTGGGGTGGTGGTGGTTGGAATTTGTATTTTTTGTCTGTTTGTTTTGTTTTTGATTGTATTTTTGTTTGCTTTATATTGTGTTTTTGTTTGTTTTTGTGTATTTTTGCATGTTTTTGACTGTGTTTTTAGTAATTTTTAAAAAATTATTTCTTTATTTGGTGGTGGGGAGGGGGGCGTGGTCGTTGGGGGTTAGGAAGGGTGGGCTAGGTGTTGGGGGGCATGGTCGTTGGGGGTTGGGAAGGGTGGGCTAGGTGGTGGGGAGGGGGCATGGTCATTGGGGGTTAGGAAGGGTGGGCTAGGTGGTGTGGAGGGGGTGTGGTCATTGGGGGATAGGAAGGGTGGGCTAGGTGGTGGGGAGGGGGCATGATCGTTGGGGGATAGGAAGGGTGGGCTAGGTGGTGGGGAGGGGGCATGGTCGTTAGGGGATAGGAAGGGTGGGCTAGGTGGTGGGGTGGGGGTGTGGTCGTTGGGGGATAGGAAGGGTGGGCTAGGTGGTGGGGAAGGGGCGTGGTCGTTGGGGGATAGGAAGGGTGGGCTTTATTGTGTTATGGTGCTTTGATTGTGTGGAGTCATGAAAGTAGATGGGGTTTCTCCTTTAATATCAGTGGGTGGGGGGTTGCGACCCCCCTCTCCGCTGGCTCCCCTGGGGTTGGGAGGTTTGGGGGGACAAAATGGGTATGTCCCCCCAACCCTTCTGGAGCCAGGAGACCAGGGAGAGTGGATCGATTCCCCCCTTAAAACAACTCCGTTTTTAAAGAGAAGAAACCGCTTGGTTTCTTCTCTTTAAAGACGGAGTTTTTTTAGGAGGGGGGAATCGATCCACTCTCCCTGGTGTTCTGGGTCCAGAAGGGTTGGGGGGGCATGCCTCTTTTGTCCCCACAAACCTCCCAACCCTAGGGGAGCCAGGGGAGAGTGGGCTCGCAACCCCCCACTCACTGATATTAAAGGGGAAACTTCAGTCGGGACCTTCAGGCGCCGTGGGTGAGGGAAAGAAAGGCGGCTGGTGTTTGCTTGGCTGTGAGGTGGTGAGTTGTTTTTCTTTTTAATTTTTCGGGTGCCAGTTTCCTCAGCATCCTGTGCGCTCATGTCGCCCAGGACTCTGGGGCTTGTAGTTATGGGTTTGTGATTTGTGGTTGTGGTGCGTTTTTTTCCTGCAGCTCGATTTTGATTGGCCGCGGCGCATTTTTCAATGTTCTTTGTGGTCGCGCCTCTCAGCCTGATTGGCTGTGGTGTGGCGTGGCGCAAAGAACATTGTGAAATGAAGTTGTTTCCCTTTTTCGCGTTTGTGGGGCTCTTGCCCCCCTGGCACATTTCTTAATCTTGCGTTTACCTGGGTACTCAGTTCAGGCGTGTGCACGAATGGTGAGTGCAGGCTAGTAGGGCCTGGCTAAGGAGCCTATGCAAAGTTCCAACAGTTAACCCTCGATTTTATAGGTTAAGATATAATTTAAATGTATCCTTCAGTGTAGTACAGAAACAACTCCAGGAATGAAGGAGAAGTTACAGCAGTTGCTTATAGAAATAGCTGTTAGTGCTAAAATGTTTTTCTTGTTACTGACATCTTGTGTTGTTATAACTGTCCACCTTTTGGGTGACTTTCCTAAGCTACATACATACATACATACATACATACATACATACATACATACATACATACATACATACATACATACATACATACATACATACATACATACATACATACATACATACATACATACATACATATCAAATACAATACTTAAAATTGGATTCTTCTACTTTCCTGTATTGAATTAACATGTTTCAGAGGAAGTTTACTCCTGTCTGGGGAGATACACTGGTCTCTCAAACAGTCCATGCCCAAATAAGTGCACATAGATTGGTCCTCCCCCTGTGCCCTTTGGGAAGAGATTCCTACATAACCCTTGTTTGAGCCCATGCTGGTATATTTGTATTACCAGATGTCTGGGAAGAAACCCAGTCCCACAGAAGGAGAAATGCAAATGGCAATGATGCCACAGCACCAGGCCCCAGAGTTTTGGTGAGACTTGAGGTGCAGGTAGGACAGAAGGGCTTCTTACCAGGATAACTACAGTTTGCAGAGCTGAAAACTCTGCTCTCTTTCCTACCCCCACCCACCCATGCGCCTCAGCTGTCAGGGAGATAGCCTTATGTCATGAGCAGAGCAAGCAGACCAGTTTCTTAAGAGTCTTCTTCCTCTTCTTCAGTGTATAGGCCAGACGTGAAACTGCCAAAATGACAACAACTTTTGGTGAGTCCATTCTGCGGTTCCTTTCCCCTAACCTAGTGTGAGAAGGAAAGTACGTAGTGAAGGATTGTAAAAAACACAGGGGGCATGGTGGGGAACTTGGTGTTCCTTCATATTACCTGAATTTTTCAATGCATCCTCTTCCACTATCCATCAGCACAACAAGTATATTCATTCAAGAGAAGAACACTTTATATCTGTGGAGAAAGAAAGGTAGAAACAGTTTTCAGCCCTATCGCCACACTTTCACCCTTACCTCCCCCAAACCCTTATTTCACCTGCTTCTTTGATGTATTGAGCATGAGGGCTCCCTGTTGGTACCTCTCTTCCACATGGGGGACCAGTGATCTCTTGCTGCAATTGCTGTGGAGACACACAAGTAGTCCTGGTTTGATTATTGTTTCTGGAGATAATGTGCACTCCTGTACACTTCTATGATTCTAAACTAATTTAATTTTCTTCAGGGGCTAGGGAAGAGACTGAAAATACAAATGTAAGAATGTGCTTGCCACATTCCCATCATCCTTAAGTGCTAATTACTGTGGTAGATGTGATCTTGGTAGTCAGTATTGTAATGGGCTATGGAAGCAATCCACCATTGTCTTTAACTGAGAACTGTAATTTACTTTTACCCCATTTCACAAGCCTGGTTTGAAACATTCCAGAAAGAACATATTTTCTCTCCCCCCCCCCTTTCGACAACCCATCACTGCCCATCCCTGTCCACTTCAACAAAAATTTGTGAAACATATATGAAACCTTGGTAAGTGTAAGAGCTTGGAAGAAAATGAGAGGAGGGGTTATAAAATTTCTAAAATCCATCAGCCAGTCACAATCGGCTTCAATGCCACAATCTGCTTAGATCAGAGATTCTCAACCTGCGGCCCGTGGGCTGGCTGTGGCTGACAGCACCATTTCATGTGGTACCTCCACCACACAAGGAAGTGCCATGTGGCATAGGAAGGGCAAAATGGCCATCTGGCCCCTGAAGCTGTCTGAGAGAGCATGACCCAGCCCCCGGCTTAAAAAGGTTGAGAACTCTTGGCTTAGATTTTTATCTTCTCAGTCAAGATTTCTTTAAATGTTTTTAGTTATAACAACCATAGTCCATGCTTGAATAGTCCATGCTTGGAAAATAGAAGGCACAGAATTGTAATTTAAAAAGTGAAATTTAAATCTTTTTAGAGGGAATCAAAAGTGAAATGGAATTAAAATATAAAAAAAATCTGGAATCTTACTGGTGTTCGTGTAAATTACTGCGGCTTATTGTGGCTAATTTCTAAAATCAGTTAAATAAAAGAAGTAGCAGGAAGGAGAAAAAGAAGACTCTTTAGTGAACGTCTTTCTGTGTTGACAGACTCTGGGAATTAGGCCAGCAGGGTTCCCCCAAACCTGCCATGTTCCAAGAATCTTCTGTTTTGAGCAGTCTGACCAGCTCCAGGAATCCTTGTACTGTTTCTGACATCAGGAATAACAATCAAAATGATGATGAAGAAAGATTGATAGACTCTTGGAGCTGCAAAGAAACTTTTTATTGACATCTGATTGAGCTTTCATTTTCTTTTGAAATATTAACTTTTAAAGCCTAGCAGAGAAGGCTTCTTGGCCAACAGACTGAGATAAAGCCTATAACTGAAGGCAGTGGTGGGCTCCAAATTTTTTACTACCACACTGTGGGTGTGGTGTGGTGGACGTGGCCAGGGGGAAAGCCCTGTGTTGCACCCAAATTAGGACTACTTTATTTCAAAACTTGGATGGGCATGGCCAGCCAGAATTTCTGCTACCAGTTCTGGCAAACTGGTGCAAACCTGCTGATGCCCAGCACTGACTGAAGGGGAGGCACTGTAGCTAAAAGGACTGAGATGTTGTAGATCAGGGATTCCCAACTTTTTCAAGCCGGGGCCCGGGCCATGCTCTCTCAGTCAGCTTTGAAGGCCAAATGACCATTCTGCCCTGTGTGTATGATGGAGTGGTCATTTTGTCCCAACAGCTTTAAAGGGGTGGCCATTTTGTTTGTCGAATGCCCTTGGAGGGATGGTGGGCCACATGAAATGGCACCATGGGCCTTAGGTTGTGAACCCCTGTTGTAGATGTTCTTTTCCTTCTGCCAGTAACTAGACTGCCAGTGAATGTGTGTGTTGTGCATGAAAATAGGCCAACATTAATTGTGAAAGTCAGAATGGAAGAAATATGTCATTGTTTCCATAGAATACTGTATCCTGTCATATTCATATGGCTCAAATTGAAAGACTTATGGTCTGCCTTCTCTGAGGCATATATGAATGAAAGCTTTGTTTAATTGCCATCTGTTTCATACATATTATTTTGGAATAATTTTGGCTAAAAATTGCTCAGAAATAGACATTTGTCCGATTTTCTTTGGGGTTTCAGAAAGATTGGAACAGGACTGTGGTTCCCTAAAGTGCAGGTGATACGGTCCCCTGAAATTGAACTGCTTAGCAGAAGACAACTTTAGACAAGATCGCTTCCACCACCACCACCACCCCAGTCAACTGGTACAGACCAGGAAGCACAGCTGTGGGTAACGCCATGAGTGGTCTGAATTATTAGGTGACAAATTTTAAAAGAAGTGTCCAGATGTAAATAGTGAAGGAATCCAAAATATTACTCAGCAGCTGCAAGAACCGTAGGAAAAGCTGACATGACAAATTCAGTCATTTCTTAATCGCTTTCACTAGGCAGTGTTGGGAGTTCAAAGAGGAAAATGTTTTTTCTTGATTTATACCCATAATGGAAATGGTTGTAAATGCAAAAAAAAAAAAAAATCTTCAGAGCCATTTACTAACAAAACACCTTTTAGATTACTGCCGACATGCCTATGACCTAATGGGAGCATTCTTTTCATATGGGAGCAGAAGACAGTTTGTTCTATCAGGACATTCTCCTTTTCCACTCAATATAACCGGATTTATGCAGTTTGAAAAACAAATTTAAAGTCTATTATTTACTGCTGGGCCCAGATTTATTAATTAGATGCCTTTTGGGCTCATATAAAATTGATTGTTAAAGCTGAAAATAGAGGATGATATGAATCCCATTCTTCTATTGCCTTCAGATAAAAGAAGCAGTGACCCAACTCATTAGCCCTTTGATTTAATATATTGACACTTGGGTACGAATAATTCCATTTAGTGGCTTTTGCTTCCCAGGGATCAATTTAATTAGTTATAAAATGTGACTTCTTGTCAGGAGCTAGGGAAAAAAATGCTGACGTTAAATAAAGTCATATGCAATTTAAACAATAAAGCTATCGATGCCTGGTTAAAAGTTAATGATGCACAAAAAATGGCTTAATAGAGACAACCTAAGCAATGAAAGTGATGGTAGGAAAATTAAGCTAAGTGGGTGAATGAGAAATGGTGATGCTGTTGGATTGTTAAAACAAATTCATGCCTAATCAGATACCTCAGTGCTGTACGGATCTGAAGACAGCCCTGAATTTCCTAACTGGGTTGTAAGCATGTTTGTAAATATCTTGAAAATTGCCCTCTCTTGGATTTTAAGGCAGTGAATAACAGAATTGTTGTGGGTCATGATTCATAAACTACTTAGGCTGGTATGCTTTCACTTAGCTTGATGTGGAATAAACTAAAATGAAGGGGGAAAACACGATAGTCTCAGCAGTTCACACTTTCCCTGATTTTTTGTGTGATCTAGCCAAGTTACACAAGGGGGAATGTGTGCAAACACTGTGTATATAAGTTCTATTTAGACACTGGAAACAGTTTCCTAGGCATATGCCTGCACATGCACAGTAAAATCTAGTATGTGTTCTGCCAGGCATGCGACCCAATTATTAAAACGACATGGAAGATAAAGTAAATTGTATTGCACAGTATGCAGTGATAACAGGGCCAAACAGAGTAAATCAAAACTCTAAAGTGGCTGCGTGTAAATGATCTGATATCTTACATACATGACTGTGATCAGAATAATTCACTGGATAATTCAGCACAGAAGGTGGTTTAATTTCCTTGCAGCCAATACATGATCACAGAATTCATGATATGTTTCATGAACTGAATATATAGCAAGCTTGTTCCTAGAGTATATGTTATTGGATTTCTTGCACTTTTTAATATCTGTAAATTATAATTAGAGAATTCAAATGGAAGAGCAAAATAAAAAAATAATAAACAAACAAATAAACCAAAACCCATAGTAGGGTTTCATTTGGACTTGATCTTTGTTATAAAGGGAACAAATAAAAGCCTGCAATTTGTCAAATTCTTTCTCTGCTGGCTCTGATTTCCTAGTGTACCAGCTACCTAAGGTGAGTACTCCAGGCAAATAAATGGATTATACAGAGACTGAAATCTACATTGTCCCATAATGAACAAATGCTCTTTCTGCCTTAAGATACTGTTTAAAAAGTGATACATATCCGTTCTGTCTTAGTTACCATTTCCTCCTGATTTCTTGCGCACAAATCTGATCTCATAGAATGCATATACCTGTGCAATGTCAACAGCTACAGTCTTTTGCCCTCTTTTAAGGCACTGCCTTTGACATTTCTACAACAGTGGAACATTCTCCCCCCCCCCCCTTGAGCCAGTTGATGGACTCTGGCATTCTTAGTACAGATAAAGCTTTGCAGGGGCCACCATTTTGCTCCTTAACTTTTGTCTTTTTCTGTGAGCTAGAGCTGAGCCTGCTTCTTGTTTTGAAGTGGCAGATTTCACCTAGACAAGTCATGTAGCAAAATGGGATGCTGAGTCCCTCAGTATCATGGCATTATGAAGCACCTAGTGTGCTTCCATAGTACTCATCAAATCAATGGGACCTTTAAAAAATATGGACAGTTTGTTTTACTAGAACAACTCTTAGATCACATGGAAATCTAGCATATCAGCCTTCTGTTTGATCAAAGGAAGTGCTGTCATCACCCATGGGTGTTGGTATAATTGTTTAGGTCTGATGTGATTTATTATTGAGTTTCTCGGCTTTTGAACTCAGTTTTAAAACATTCAGCACAATACAGGATTATAAGAATAGGAACCTTGCTGAAAATTCCTTTGCAGGCGCACCCACCCAAATAAAGACTCAGACACCGGTATTGGATTAAAGGCATCGGGCCACTTTTATTGAATAATGCCCGAGTCCGAATTATCACTTTCAATTGGTGTATCATCCAATTGTAATTCTTTAAGGCAAGCAGGCCGCAGTAGCACTGGTAAGGTTCCACCCTAAATGCCAATTGGCTACATGTATCAATTTGTATCAATTTGTTTGTTGACACAAACAAATTGTTGACTGAAGTCAATATACTATCTACTGACCCCACCCTATGACGTGTATCCGTTCAAATATCAAGGTGATGCAGGCTGTGAATCTCCTGACATCACCCCTTTCATAGTTCGCCCTTGACCGGCCAAACCTGTTTCCCCTGTACCTATCTACGTGTTGGCCAGTCAATTGCGAACCTGCCGGATACCTATGTGTCATAAACCTTTACCTTACCCAGTGCTACCCGCCAAAAGTGACCAAAGTCAACTTACCCCGTATCTCAAACGCTAGCGACAGTGTGGGATGGGCGAAAAAGCAGGAACCAAAAGGCCAATGTAGGTTCAAGCAAAAAATTCCCACCCGGCCCCGAAGCGACTAGGAAATCACACTGTCCACTAGGGAGGGGGTGGAGGGGAAAAACTTCTCCGCTCCATCGCTTCGCAATATGGCAGCCAGGCTGCCTCGTGGCCACCCCTTTTATGGAGGGATGGCCACGCTCCCTAACTAACCCAAATGTCCAAGTCCGGGTGGGTGGGGCCCCTGCAAAGAGCGCGGCGGCCATTTTGGCGCCGCGCTTGCATTTTGTGCTTTGTGGTCCCAAAATCTCAAGTGGTGGAACTATAAGATGAAAACTTTCTCCATCCCTGGTTAGAGAGGAGTCATCCAGATGGAGCCAAACTGCAAGGAACTGCAAGTTAAATACTACTTGATGGGGAGCAGCAGTTTCATCAATACTGGCTATCGTGAGAGCTGCACAATTGGGGGGGGGCATGAAAGGAGTGGGGGGGCATGAAAGGAGCCTCATTCGGGTGTCCCCTGCAAAAATCCTTTCAACTCAGAATACTGACCTGGGACTGATGACAAATTTGCATGCCAAAATGGCTCAGGACCAGAAAGTGACCCCCCCACCCCCAGAACTGGATCAGTGGTACTATGAGTGTCACGCTGCGATGCAGAAGGCAGATAAAAGGCCACTGTATTATATTTTCAGGACAGTCTTCATGGCTGAGCGCCATGAGGATCGCCAATATTCGGATTCAGATATGGCCGAAGAAGAATAAGAATGAAATAGATAATGACCTTTAACAACTGCACACATTCGTACTCTTTAGCAGCTTCTTATGTATACTTGAGAATTTCGAGTGCAGCAGCAGGCAGTGGTTATTACATGCTAAAAGCATTAACAGTAGCTCTGAGAAAATGTGCAAAGATTGAGGAGGTCAGTCATAGAATGAAATGCTTGTGCTGGAGATATTTTCAGACTACTCTGGAAAGGTGGGTTGTTTTCTCTTAAGAGAAAAAAGAGGGGTGGTGGTGGTTTGAGAATGTTAGGCAAACTGTTTTGTCTTTGCATTGACTTTATATTGGCTGCAGCCTATAAGGTGGGGACTTCTGGGGAGAAAGGGGGGCATAATACATCTTACTGTGTGCAAGCTAGCCAGTATTTAGTAAGGGGGCCCATGTTTTCTTAGGGCTCAGATGGCAAAGCTAAGCATTCAGCTATATAGCAGAAAAAAATGTCTTTTTTGTTTTCTGGCTGGAGAGTTTGACTAGTCCCAAAGGGACACAATGAATGGCTCATTTTGTCTCACACAGTTTCATAGAAGTAGAATTCTTGTTTTTTCATAATTATTCTTGCCCGTCAGTGGGGTGTGCACATGACATTTGAGTGTGTTTTAAAAGTCTTAACACACTCATGTGCCTGCAATAAAGTTACTCATAACAATCCAGGCTTTCTGCAGACAACAGAGCTGAGTCTGTTGTTTTTTCCCCAAGTCACAGCAGCTGGGAGGCAATTGTGAAGACAACAGCTTAATCTAGCTGGAAAACACTGAAAGACGTGAATGTACACTAAATTTGCTTCCAGATTACTGCAAACAAAGTGGGATTTTTCTCCCCTCTTTTGGTTTGGGTGGTCTGACTGAAAGAATTTGATTGCCATAACACACTCCACCAAATTTATTTAAAGTAGACAACAAGTTGAATTGTCTTCTTTACACATTCCAGAGCTGTTGGTATAGAACAGGGGTTCTCAACCTACGGCCTGGGGGCCGGATGCAGCCCATGACACCATTTCATGTGGCTCCCCCACTGCCTCCACCACACCCAGAAGTGCCATGTGCATGGCAGGCAGCACAAAATAGCTGAGGGAGCATGACCCAGCACTCTGCTTGAAAAGGTTGAGAACCTCTGGTATAGAATTATATGTTTGTATTCATTATATCTGTATCTGTAGACATAGGTACATCTACATACCAACACATAGACAAGTACGCTCTGCATATTTAATTGCACACATAATTTCCATGTATTGCTATATATGTTTATCCAGTACCCATAGACTTTCTCAACCTATTATAATCTTAGACGTTTTTCTGATACTCCCTTGCTGTCTCCATGATCCAGTAAATGTTGGCAATTTAGTTTTTACTTCCTCTGCCTTTTTGGAATTCAGTTTGTATTTCTGGTAGTTCTTGATCCACATACTGCTGAACCCTAGCTTGTAGCATCTTGAGCATGACATTGCTAGCATGTGAGATGAGTGCAATTGTACGATAGTTTGAACATTGTTTGGTATTGCCCTTCTTTGGAAATGGAACATAAACTGACCTTTTTCCAATCCTGTGGCCACTGCTGCATTTTCCAAATCTGCTGGCATATTGAGTGCAGCACTTTAAGGGTATCATCTTTTAGGGCTTTAAATAGCTCCGTCATCTCCCACTAGTTGTTATTAAAACTTCCTAGGGCCCACTTAATTTCACACTCCTGGATGTCTGGCTCAAGGTCAGTGATCACACCATTGTGTTTGTTAGGGACATTAAGATCCTTCTTGTAGAGTCTTCTGTGTATTCTTGTCACCTTTCCTAATTTTGTCTGCTTCTGTTAGGTCCCTGTCATTTTTGTACTTTATTGTGGCCATTTTTGCTTGATACATTCCCTTAAAATTTTCATATACACTCCAGGCTACTCCTTCCCTAGCAAGTGCTTGAGAGAGGAGATGACATTTCAACATATATGGAAACAGAAAACCTCCACTGAGAAAGATTTTCCTGTTAATGTTTCATGAATGAAGGAACTCCTCTCACTATTAAGAGTGGTTAACATCATAGGACAGAACTCTTGGATCATATTCAATGAGAAAATGGGGGTATAAGGACCTCCCACCCCCCATATTCTTTCCATTGACTTATTTTAGGATCCATGCTTTGTAAACCCTATAAAGATGTAGATAGTAAGGTTAAGTTTGATTGTTCCCTGGGACAGATGGTTGAAGACCCAACTAGAGGTACAAGAATCCTTGACTTGATCCTGAGTAATACTCAGGATCTGGTGCAAGATGTTAATGTGACTGATCCAATAGGGAACAGTGACCACAACTCAATTATGTTTAACTTGAACATAGACCGCAAGTCACTGATAAAATCTAACACAGAGACCTTAAATTTTCAAAAAGGAAATTTCCCAAAGTTGAGGAAACTAGTAAAAAAGAAGCTGAAAGGGAAAATTGAGAGAGTCCAAACACTCCAAGAGGCATGGAGGCTGTTTACAAAAACAATAACAGAGGCTCAATTGGAATGCATACCCAAAAGGAAAAAGGCCACTGCCAGGTCCAATAGGACTCCAATGTGGCTTACAGGAGCTGTTCGGGAAGTGATCAAGAGCAAGAAAAGCTCATTTAGAAGATGGAAGGCTTGTCCGAATGAGGACAGCAGGCAGAAACATAAATTCTGGCAGAACAAATGCAAGGCAACAATCAGGAAAGCAAAGCAAGACTTTGAGGAGCGTATAGCTAAAAATACTCAGAGAAATAACAAAGACTTCTTTAAGTACATTAGAAGTAAGAACCCAACTAGGAAGGCCATTGGACCATTAGATGACAATGGAAGGCAAGGGGTTATTAAAGAGGAAACAGAGATTGCAGAGAGACTCAATGAATTCTTTGCTTCAGTATTCACTGAAGAAGACAGAGGCCACATGCCCAAAACAGAGCCTATCTTCGTAGGGAGGGAAACCGAAGAATTAAGCCAGATAGAAATAACCAGGGAGGCGGTCCTTGCATGTCTTGTTAAGCTAAACACTAACAAATCACCAGGACCAGATGGAATCCATCCACGAGTTCTCAGGGAACTTAAAGATGAAATTGCTGATCTCCTAGCCAAAATATATAATCTTTCCCTCAAATCAGGCTTTGTGCCTGATGACTGGAAGGTAGCGAATGTAACGCCAATTTTCAAAAAAAGGATCCAGGGGTGATCCAGGAAATTACCGACCTGTCAGTTTGACATGTGTCCCAGGTAAAGTGATGGAAACCATCCTAAAAGATAGAATTAATAGGCACATAGAAGAGAAGGCGCTGCTAAAGGAGAGCCAACATGGTTTTTGCAAGGGCAAATCATGCCTCACTAATCTGTTGGAATTTTTTGAGAGTGTCAACAAGCATGTGGATAAGGGGGATCCAGTTGACATTGTTTATCTGGACTTTCAGAAGGCTTTTGACAAGGTCCCACACCAAAGGCTCTTGAATAAACTTACCAGTCATGGAATAAAGGGACAGGTCTTGTCCTGGATCAGCAACTGGCTAAGGGACAGGAAACAGAGGGTAGCACTAAATGGACACTTCTCCAAGTGGAGGGAAGTAAAGAGTGGGGTCCCCCAAGGTTCAGTACTGGGACCCCTGCTTTTCAACCTCTTCATAAATGATCTAGAGGTAGGAGTAAAGAGCAAGGTAGCCAAATTTGCTGACGACACTAAATTATACAGGGTAGTGAAAACTGTGAGAGATTGTGAGGAGCTTCAGAGGGATCTCTCGACACTGGGGGAGTGGGCAAAACAGTGGCAAATGAGTTTCAACATTAGTAAGTGCAGAGTGATGCATGTTGGGGCAAAGAACCCCAATTACATTTATAAACTGATGGGGTCTGAACTCTCTGAGACAAACCAGGAAAGGGACCTTGGTGTCCTGGTGGACAACTCAATGAAGGTGTCAACCCAGTGTGCCTCAGCAGTGAAAAAAGCAAACTCAATGCTAGGGATCATTAGGAAGGGTATAGAAAATAAGTCAGCAAGTGTCATTTTGCCTCTTTATAAATCTATGGTGAGGCCCCATCTGGAATACTGTGTACAGTTCTGGTCGCCATACCTCCAGAAGGATATTATGGAGCTGGAAAAAGTGCAGAGGAGGGCAACCAGAATGATTAGGGGACTGGAACACCTTCCTTACCATCTGAGGCTGCAACGGTTGGGCCTCTTCACTCTTGAACGACGACGTCTAAGAGGTGACCTGATTGAAGTTTATAAAATCATGCACGGTGTGGACAAAGTAGATAAGGAAAAACTGTTTTCCCTATCGCATAACACTAGAACTAGGGGACACTCGATGAAACTTTTGGGTACTAGTTCTCAAACAAATAAGAGAAAGTATTTTTTCACCCAGAGGATTACTGGTCTATGGAACTCCCTGCCAGAAGAAGTGGTGACAGCTGTCAGTCTTGACAGCTTTAAGAAAGGATTAGACAAGTTCATGGAGGACAAGAGTATCAATGGCTATAATTATGGATACTTAAGGACAACCTCCGGGTTGGAGAGATAGGCAGGATATCTCTCAATATCATTTCCAGGGAATCCTAAGCAGGTGAAGGCATCTGCTTGGGAATACCCTGAAGGAAATGGTGAGCCACTGTGTGAGACAGAATGCTGGACTGGATGGGCTGTGGCCTGTTCCAGCAAGGCTGTTCTTATGTTCTTATGTTCTAAGTTCAGGAGTTAAGATCTATAGCAAATATGTTAGTAATAGGTACTTGATAATAATGCTGGGATATTAATAAAGATGTGATAGTGACCAAAGATATGCACAATTAACAAAGAGTCTTCTGGCAGCCTAAAGCCATGAAGCTGCATGGGTCTGCCCTTGATGACCATCCAGAGGCTGCAGTTGGTCCAGAATGTGGCTGCCCTGGTTGTGATGGGATGCGGGCATTATGCCCATGCCACACCATTGCTCCGGGAGCTGCACTGGTTACCAATTTGCCTCCGGGTGCAATTCAAGGTGCTGGTTTTGACCATTAAAGCCCTACTTGTTAGTGGGCCAGGATACCTAAGAGACCCCGTCGCCCCAAGAATGTCTGCCCATCTGACTAGAGCGGACCGGAGGGGCTCTCTAACTGTACCATTGGCTAGAGGGGCTCGCCTCGCTAGCACAAGGAGGAGGGCCTTCTCCGTGTCCGCTCCGGCCCTATGGAACCTCCTGCCAACAGTTACAGTTGCAGACAGAATTGCTGCCCTTTAGGAAAAAGCTCCAAACCTGGCTGGCTGGGCAGGTGTGGGTTGCTGCTGGGGAGGTGGCGCCTGTCCTCTGGCTTATTTAAACTTTCCCTCTTTGCAGATGGGGTGGGTGGTTTTTTAATGGGTTTTTAATGGGGGCTTAAAATGATTTTTAGTATAAATGTTTTCAGGTTTTACATTCGGTTGTGAGCCGCCCAGAGTCGCCCCAGGTGAGGAGGTGGCAATACAAATTTTAAAAATAAATAAATAAAAATAAATGAACCTTTTTCACTTCATCAGAAGCATGTGCTAAATATTAATAAAAATAATTGTGTGCCTTACTTATGCTGACTCTTTCCAAGATTTTCTAGGGAAAGAATACATAGAAATAGTTTCTTCTGGGGGTACCCTAGGACTGTGCAGCTTGCCCAAGGTCATCGAAGGTGGCTCTTCTCCTGTGAAGCACAGTGGGGTATTGAGCTCCCAACTTTTGGCTCTTCAGCCAGAAACCTAAGGCACTGAACTATCCAACCAGCTATTTGCACTAACATGGCACATTAATCTTGGCACTCAGTCGGAAAATGCAAGTCTAGATTTGGGTCTAGAATTGTGCAGAGTGGAACTCGACAAACTGGATTCTTCCTTGGGAGAAGGCATCTTTCTTGGAATTTCCTTTTCCGTGCAAACCTGATGACATCTGTAAATCATTGGCGAGACTCTGTGGAGCAATGATGGGAAGTGGAACTAAGACTTTCCGGGGGTGGGTGGGGGGGAGAAAAAGTTGATCAAAATTATTACCCTACTGGGTTCTTCTTGTGGGTGTTTATTACACTCAGGTTAGGTCATGATTCAAAAAGAATTCTTTCCTGTTCCATGGCAGAAAGCAAAGCTTCCAAGAATTGCAGTATCACAATATGGCCATCCCTTGGTTTGCTTCATTTAGGCCGTCTGTATGTGCAAAGAAGAAAGATTTTGTTTTGCATATATGGCAAGCAGCACTTCTCTTGCTAGCAAGCAATTTGAGTATCAATGAACTAGGATGAGATGTCCTTTTTCACTCTTGCTGCCTGGCCACCAGGTCCAGGTTGCTGTGTGTATCATGATGATCCGTCTTATGCAGTTGTGGTTTCTTCCTGAAATATGGCTAAATGCTAATAGGAATTTGATTGTGCAGAGCAACAACTCAAGCAATGACTTCATGGGAATGCAGCAAGAAGGCTGTGCAGCTGGATGCGTGGTACAGCTTTGAAGGAGCCCCAGCAGTGATCGCTGTCATCAGCATTCAACAACCTTGACATACAGGGGGTGTGGGGAGGAAATAATGGCACAACTCTGAATTCTATACTAGCAGCTAAATTTGGATGGATAAAACATTTTAATGAATATTCCAGAAACAGAATAGAATGGTTTACTGTGTTTTGTTCTGGTCTTGGTGGAACTGAGTTTGCTTTGGGTTTTTTTTTTTTGCCTTTAACATGTTTCCTTACATGCCCCTAGCCCAGCTGAACATGAAGAGTAACAACAACATTTGTATAACCTGCCTATTTTAACAGAGCACAGAGGCAGAAAAGAAGAAGGCAGTATGACAGCTTGTACTGGGTACTTAGTGCTTAGGAATTTCTTGTATGATTTCTCAAATTCAAGTCACTATATTTATTTTATATTATTGATTTAAAAATCCATTTTTGACACAGTTTCACCTGGCTGGTGAAAACCTCTAAGGTGGTGACAGGAAGCTGGGTCAGGGCTATAATTAATTCGTCATTACGGGAGGGGGTGTTTCCTGCACCTTTAAAACACGCTTTGGTGCGCCCCCTCCTAAAGAAGCCATCCCTCAATCCAGCAGTGCTGACCAGCTATAGGCCAGTATCCAACCATCCCTTTTTAGGGAAGGGTCTGGAGAAGGCTGTGGCGTGGCAGTTGCAGGGGGTCCTGGATTAAGTGGATTATCTGGACCCCTTCCAGTCAGGATTCAGGCCCGGATATGGTACAGAGATGGCATTGGTCGTCCTGATGGATGATCTCTGGTGGTAGCGGGATGGAAGTCATCCATCTGCCCTTGCTCTTCTTGACCTCTCAGCGGCCTTCGATACTGTCAACCACGGTATCCTTGTGGGACAGCTCAAAGGATTGGGGATCCAGGGCACTGTGTGGTCCTGGTTTTCATCATTTCTGGAGGGCCAGACTCAGTTGGTGTGGCTGGAGAGTGAGAGGTCCAGCCCTAGGTCCCTTCAGTGCTTTCTCCTCTCCTATTCAACATCTACATGAAGCCGTTGGGTGAGATCATCCATTCCCATGGGGTGAGGTATCATCAGTATGCTGATGATACTCAGCTGTACATCTCGGCCCATGGAGATCCAAGCAATGCTGTCAAAGTCCTTTCCAGGTGTCTGGAGGCTGTGGGGGTCTGGATGGGGGACAATGGGCTACAACTGTATCTCGGCAAGACTGAGTGGCTATGGATTAGGAACCCTGCGTTATCCCAGGAGCTACCATCTTTGGTCTTGGATGGGGCTACTCTGCCCCAGACAGACCCAATGCACAACTTGGGGGTCCTCCTGGACTCACGACTACTGCTCGAAGAGCAGGTGGCAGTTGTGGCCAGGAGGGCTTTTGCACAACTTCGTGTAATTTGCCAGTTGTGCCCGCTCCTTGCTCATGGTCACACATGCTCTGGTGACCTCCAGACTATATTACTGTAGTGCGCTCTACATGGGGCTGCCCTTGACGACCATCCGGAGGCTGCAGTTGGTCCAGAATGCGGCTGCCCAGGTGGTGACAGGGAGCGGGCATTATGCTTGTGCCTCACCATTGCTCCAGGAGCTGCACTGGCTACCAATTTGCCTCAGGGTGCAATTCAAGGTGCTGGTTTTGACCTTTAAAGCCCTACATGGTAGTGGGCCAGGATACCTAAGAGACCGTGTTGCCCCAAGAATGTCTGCCCATCCGACTAGAGTGGACCTGTTGTGTCCAAGCATTGTATTGCTTGGCGTTTTAGCTTTGCCGGAAGTCTAAGGCAAAGCTGTGTGCCATTTTCCAAAGGCACAGATTTCAAACAAGCCACCTTGGTTTCTGATTCACTGTAATGAATGTTCCTGCTTCTTTGGAAGCCCGCACAAATATATCCTCTTGTGTAACGGCCGTGCTGACTGTATAAAATCAGGGCACCTTGTCCATTGTGTCAGTCCAATTTCCTGAGCTGTAAATAAACCACTTGTTGTTTGACCCTATCTTGCTGGTCAGAGTACTTCTTAGCACTGGACTCAACAGGGCTGGAGGGGCTATCTAATTGTACTATCAGCTAGAGGGGCTTGCCTCTCTAGCACAAGAAGGATGGCCTTCTCCGTGTCCGCCCCGGCCCTATGGAACCTCCTGATGGCAGAATTATGGTTACAGGCAGAATTGCTGCCCTTCAGGAAAGAACTCAAAACCTGGCTGGCTGGGCAGGTGTGGGGTGCAGCTGGGGAGATGGGACCTGCCCACTGGCTCATTTGAACTTCCCTCGTTGCAGATGGGGTGGACTTTTTAATGGTTTTTAATTGGGTCTTCTAATAGGGTTTTAAAGTTTTTTAGTATGAATGTTTTTATATTGTAAATTTGGTTGTGAGCCGCTCAGAGTCGCCCAGTCGAGGGGGCGGCAATACAAATTTAAATAAATAAATAATAAATTGGTTCCAACAAAACAACGATATGGCTTTATTGGATTGGAGAAAAGGACAGATACACTAGCCAATGCAAGCGCGGCGCCAAAATGGCCGCCGCGCCCTTTGCGGGCCCCCCCCCACAGGACAGAGAATCCGGGTAGTTAGGGGCGTGGCCAGCTCCCTTATAAAAGGGGTGGCCACGAGGCAGCCGCGCTGCCATTTTGCCTCAGCGACGGAGCGGAGAAGTTTTTCCCCTCCACCCCCTCCCTAGTTAACAGTGTGATTATGGTCGCTTCGGGGCCGGGTGGGAATTTTTGGTTGGGACCCACATTGGCTTCGGGTCCTGGCTTTTTTGCCCATCCCACACTGTTGCTATGGTTTGATATAGGGGTCTTTCTTCGTTCCTACTGTTGACTTTGGTCACATGGGCGGGTAGCACTGGTAAGGTAAACAGTATGACCCACAAGTATCCGGCAGGTTCGCAATTGACTGGACAACACTAGACAGGAATAAAGTAGTTAAACGTTGTCCGGTCAACGACGAATCAGGCGATGGGGTGATGATGATTGCTAACCAGCATGCATCACCCCTGTGATTTCACGGATACGCGTCAGAGGGTGGGGTCATGAGTTAGTTATTGACTACGGTCAACAATTTGTTTGTTGTTAACAAACAAATTGATACAATTTGATACATTGTAACCAATTGCCGTTGGCAATTTTGGGGTGGTACCTTACCAGTGTTACTTCGGCCTGCTTGCCTTAGGAATTATGATTGGTCGTTTTACCAATACAAATTTATAATTCGGACTAGGGCATTGAATCAATAAATGTGGCCCTTTGCTGTTATCCACTTTCAATGTTGTCTGTGTCCGTTATTGGGGGGGTGCGCCTGCAATGCTCTTATGCCTTCTGATTCTATTTTTTCTTCATTGCCTTTATCAAAAGCGTTTATTATCACCATGCCTTCTCTTTGTTCTGTTTCCCATATTTAGCTCCCCCTTCATCTCCTGTTTTTCCCTCTACTCACACTGTTTTGATTCACATTTACAGTGTCAACAATTTTTATTAGATATTCTGCAGTAATACCTAGTTGACACTAAAGTTTGTATGATGGGTGGGTATGCAAAATGCAGAAAAGCACACATGAAACTGTTGTTCCAGCCATGTGTTGGCCAAAAGTACCACAGAGTTTTGATAAAAGAAGGAAAAAAGGTAGGAGGGACCAGGAGAGAAAATATTGTAGCACTTTAAAGAGTAACGATTTTATTTTGATGTGAGTTTTTGTGACCAACGTTTGCTTCCTCAGACACTGGAATGCAAACACATTGTGGTATATCCAGGTCCTTAGTCTGTTTCAAAACATCCAGGGAAACAGCCAATTGTATGTCCTGTAGCAGGCAGTTCTATAGAAGTGGGGACTATCTCTGAAAAGGCTCTGCTTCTTCTGTACAACTATGTGTACTTTTTTTGTCAGGCCTATGAACAGGCCCCAGTCTTTGGGCCAATCTGAAGGCACCAGGCAGAAAGTGGTCCTTCAAACACTTATAAGTGTCTTTCTTTTTTTAAAAAATGTATCTGTAAGTGTAATGGATTATTCTCCCATTCTACCCTTTGTATGTTCCCTGATATTTGGGGTAATTCCCCTATTTTACCTTAGTTCCTCCCCCCATTCATCTCTATTTCCTTTCACTCTTTCTTCTCAGGCCATCAGAGCAACATTTGGACTGCATCACATTGCTTAGCTCAGGATTTGTATTTACAGTAAAACCCTGATTTACACATGCCTCGAGTTCATAAAATTCAACTTGCATAATGATTTTGTGCTAAAACAATGTCCCGATTTACACGATTTCCTATGGGTTTGCTTCAGTTTACATAAAATTTCACTTTTCCTATGGGTTTGCTTCGAGTTACATAAAAATAAATTTTTCCTATGGGTTTGCTTCGAGTTACATAAAAATCTGATTTAAGCAAAAGCCTATGGAACGGACTTTTTCATAAGTAGGGTTTTTACTGTATTAGTATTTTGGGAGGGGCGAGGGAGAAGTTGAAGGGAATTTGCTTTGACCTCTCATGGCCTCATTGATTATGAAGGTGACTTTCATGGATTATATCTCCCTTCCCCATATTCAGGGTGGCTTAAAACAATTCAGAAGAAAAAGAAGAACAAGAAGAATCACCAAGTACTGTAGTTCTCAATGCTTTTATATGCTGATAGGGTAGGGTGTGCTTTGCAAAATATTGTGATTAACATAACCTCCATTTATTTTAGAGGATCTACATTAAATATAGCTGAACAGCCCGCAATGAAATGAAAGCATACCTGTCAATTATCCCGTATTGGCTGGGATTTCCCATAATTCAGTGCCGCTTTTTCTACTTTCCCGCCCGGAGACGCTGCCATCCCGTAATTTGACAGCGGGGGAAAGTAGTTACTGCGCATCCCCTTCTGTGCAGAACCGTTCTGCACATGCGCAGAGCCCTTCTATGCATCTGCAGAACCCTTCTATGCATGCGCAGAATGGTTCTGCACAGAAGGGGATGCGCAGAAGTCTTCTGCACATGCATAGAAGCCTTCTGCACATGCGTAGAAGGGTTCTGTGCAGAAGCCTTCTGCACAGGTCCTGTATTGTCCAGAGCCGCGCTTGAAAGGTATGGATGAAAGGGAGAACTCTGCCAGAGCACGATACTGCTGGATTCCTACAATATTGTGTCTCATGTGGGGGGGGGGGTACATTTTGTAACTTCTGCCTGTGCAGTGAACTGCTTTCAGGAATGTAAATGACTAAAGGTATTTATGACTATGAGGCATGCTTGGGGTTTGTTTGGACCTCTTTCTTTCTTTCTTTGGCACTTTTGAATATCACTATGTCAGGCATTTCACTTTAAATCTTCTTGGCTAAAGACTGCTCTAAACTGTCACCAAGCCTATCTGCTTAGTTCCATGCCTTTCTAACCTGGGGAATCCAGGAGTATAACAACAATTTGTAATTTGGTAACATAATCATCTGCTAGTAAAGGTAAAGGCTCAGAAGCTAGTTGTATTCAATTCTAGGGTTCAGTGCTCATTTCTGTTTATAACCAGAGATCCATCGCTGTCTGTATCTGCAGATGCTTCCATGGACACGTGGCAGGCATGACTAGACACTGGAGTGCATGGAATGCTGTTTACCTTCCCAACTAAGTGGTATCTATTTATTTACTTGCAATTTCTTGCTTTCAAACTGCTAGGTTGGCAGGAGCTGGAACAGAGACAGAAGCTCACTCTGTCATGCAGCACTTGTGTCTCAAACTGCTAACCTACCGACCTTCCAGGCAGCGTCTTAACCACTAGGCCACCAAAGCCCACTGCTAGTATCCAAAGGCTGGTCCTTGTTATTCTTGTTATTTTAAACTAGCTTCTTTTCTTTGTGATAGGTTTTTATACAAATCTAAACAAAATCTAACAAGTTTCTGTTTTAGAGAAAAATAGTAAAAGAAAAAAAGAAAATCACTTCACCTGTTTCTGCATATTCTTTCACCCTCTATCTACACACTGATTAATACATAGGCCTAATTAGAATTATTAAATAAGGCATGGAGAGGAAAAATTATGGAAAAGAATAAATACATAGGCTAATATTGTACTTTGAAATGAATATAATGTATTTTTAACAATCCAGTCATAGTAGTGGAATCTATTCCACAGTGAAATAAATGATTACCAAAAAGATTGTTATTGTGACAGCCTTTCAGAAAATATGAGTGTCATGTTTTAAAAAACATGGAAATGTGTGTGTCAAAACCTTTGGACTAAAGCTGTTCCCCAACTACTGATGTGAAATCTTCCCAAATGCCTCATGTGCATAGACTTTAAATGTGGGTTTGAGATGACAACAGCTTTAAGAATTGTGGTACTGGAGGTGAGGATGTGTGGGAAAGAAGATTTCCACTTCCAGCAAAGGATGGAAGTTTACTTTTCTCCTATATGGCATACACAGTAAAAGTCTCACTGCCTTACCACACTACAAAGATGTAACAATCAGTTCTACTCCCAGGTATATCTGAAGTCAAACACAAGCTTTGTATGTTATCTGATCCCATCACTGTGATCGAATGAATGTAATAGACACCAAGTTTGAAGCTGAACATTCAAATATTTGCCAATATTTCTTACATAATGATGCTGGCCACAGATATCTTTCTGAGTTTGTTTATGTCTGTTATAGATTTCCCTCATTATGCATTCTGTTTGAGGGATTCCCCATGGATTGAACCTATTTATTACATACTTGTAGAAAAAAGCAAAGATTCTGCCAGATGCAGCATTGTGAATCACAGCTCCTGTGCTAGCTTCCGAATCTGGTGTTGAATTTTACAGATAACATTGTATTTAAAATTAAATTATTTTAAAAATTGTCAGATGGAAACTGGGTGGGAAATCAGGGCTGTAGGGAAGAAAGCTGAAGGATAAAAGCTTTTAATGCTTCCCGATTATGAACTGGTCTTTTAGTGAAAATTCTTCTGTTTGCAAATTTATCTTTTTTTAATGTTTGTTATACAAGTACAGACAGAACATAGAGCTGTTGACTTTAAAGGCAATTTAAATGTAATTTTGAATTTAAATAAATGCAAAAATAAGATTTTTTTAAGTTTGGCAAAGGAAGACTTTCTAGTCCATCTGTTTTATTTCTGGAAAACATTTTAGATTACAGGCACTGAAATGTTCAGAGCATAGAATACAGATTCAAATAGTTTTGGGGATGGGTAAACAAAAGTTCATATTGAAAGAAATTGGATGCCACTTAATCTGACCTTGACCGTGGAGTCCAAGGTTGTCCAAGTCTCTGATATGTTCAAAGTACTCTTTGTGAAACCAGTAGCTTTCTTGTCCATTTCACTGTCATGGATGATCCTTGTACACAATGAAAATCAGTGAAAGCATAGAACTGGCCTTGGAAATAAAATTAACTGAAGGTTACAGTTTTTGAGAAAGTTCCACATTTATCTCAGTCCTTGGTTTACACACCAGATGTTCTCAGTCAGGTGTGGGCAACATACAGGCTGTTGACCACTCCAGCTGCTTTTCTTGCCCTTGCTTCATTGCTTTTAACTCAATGGTAATAATAATAATTTTGTGTCAAAATTATTATGGGTTGACAGGATTTTTGCTGGAGAGACTCCGCTCAGGGGACTCCTGAATGAGGCTCCTTTCATGTCCCACCAAAGTGGTCCCTATTTATTTACTTGCAATTTCTTGCTTTCAAACTGCTAGTTTGGCAGAAGCTGGGACAGAGACGGGCACTCAAACCATCATGCAGAACCCAAGTCTCGATCTGGTGACTTGCTGGCTTTCCAGCTAACAAGGCGAGCTTCTTAACCACTGAGCCACCATGACCCCTGCTCAATGGTAAAACTACAACAGACAGAATAGTGCAGACAGAACTATTTGGCTGTTGATTTAAAACATGAAGATAGAGATCCTACAACGAGAAGAGTGCTTTCTTCTCTTCCTTTCTCTGTTTCTTTCCTTCAGGCAGATGTGAACATGGGTCTAAAAGTGTCAAGGCTGAATGGAAGGAACAATATCAGAAAATGCCTCAACAACACAGGCTACTGGTTTACCTAGAAATGCTGATGCACCATGGCTATGATAGGCTGGGGAATTGGGGCAGAGAGTTACACTAATGTTTCACTCGAGAGTTGTTTTTCTAGGCATGACTACTGAGGTTTTAGGGCAGAATTACGGAGGTCATGATCACAAAGGTCTGTTATGTCCCTTTCCCTGTGGAAGGGCAGGGGATGCACAATCACAGAGAGTCATGAATAAGGACTGCAATAAACTGAACTCAGTGTGCCTCCTTGACTTTCTGTAAGATGCCCATCTTTGCTCTAGATCAGGGTTTCTCAACCTTGGGCCTCCAGATGTTCTTGGACTTCAATTACCAGAAGCCCAAGTCAGAACACCAGCTGATCAGGGCTTCTGGGAAATGAAATCTAAGAAAATCTGAGAGCCCAAGGTTAAGAAATCTTACTCTAGATGAATGGTGGGATAGGTTATGAAATGATAAATGGGACCTAGAACAAAATCTTACAGTGTATCCTCCCTCCTAAAACAAGTGTTCCTCTTCAGGGTTCCAGCCAGTCATGTCCCTAATCTTCCTTGAACATAAGTGTAGCTTTCCCTTGTCTTTATTTTGCTCTGTTTTGGCTACAGCCCATTGCTGGACCCACTCCCCAATAACGAGACGGACACTTGTGATGGATTTAAATCGGGCCACTTTATTAACTCATAACTTTTAACTTTTTTAACCATGTTGAGGCAAACGGGCCGCAATGGCACTGGTAAGGAGTAAACCTTAGTTACCAATCATATTTGGCAACACTGTATCCATTTGTTTTGACAATCATATTTGGCAACATTGTATCCATTTGTTTCACCAGTCATATTTGGCTACATTGTATCCATTTGTTTACCAATGAAACAAATTGGTTACCCCAATCAGATGCTACTTGTTGACTCCAGCATCTGACGTATATCCGGTAAATTTCAAGGTGTTGCAGGCTGCATAGATCAAGGTGTTTCAAGGTGTTGCAGGCTGCATGAATTTAAAAAATAGCATCACCTTGTTCATGGTTCACCGTTGATTGGCCAGCCCAAGTTTCACTGTACCTTGTCCTTCCGGTGGTCAATCAACTGCGTACCTGCCGGATTCCTAGGGGCCATCCACTTTCTCCTTACCAGTGCCACCCACCACATGGGGAGGAATCTACCATGACTCACTGCCCCCCCCCTGATCACCAACCCGGTCACCAGGCCCACTTACCATACCGGTAAAAGGAAGAGGACTAATGCCTCATGACAAAAGAGGAGGACCATGCCTCGCGTAAAAGAAGAGGACCAATGCCTCGTGCAAAAGAAGAGGACCAATGCCTCATGGGACAAAAAGAGGACCATGCCTCATGGAAAAGGAAGAGGACCATGCCTTGTGCGAAAAGAAAAGGACCAATGCCTTGTGCAAAAAGAAGAGGACCAATGCCTCGTGGAACAAAGAGAGGACCATGGCTCATGGAAAAGGAGGAGGACCATGCCTCGTGCCGAAAGAAGAGGACCAATGCCTCGTGCCGAAAGAAGAGGACCATGCCTCGTGCAAAAGGAAGAGGACCATGCCTCATGCAGAAAAGAAGAGGACCAATGCCTCATGGGACAAAAGGAGGACCATGACTCGTGGAAAAGGAAGAGGACCATGCCTCATGTAAAAGAAGAGGACCATGCCTCGTGCAGAAAAGAAGAGGACCAATGCCTCGTGCTGGAAAAGAGGACGAACACCCAGCACAGGAGGGAGGACCCTTCTCTGTGGTACAAACATGTGTCGTGTAATCAGATAGCAGGTGCTGGACCACATCCCTGAAGATGTTCAGCAAAACATCAGGGCATGCCCAGTTAGGAGACCGCCGGGCCCGGCTGTTGCGGTAATGACCAATTACTCCCCAGAAAATTGGTCTCGGAATGATGGGAGCCACAGCATCTGGACCGAACAATGCCCGGCAGGCCACTTCCCCAAGAATGTAAAACAACCTGGGACCCATAATCCAGACCGAACCATGGTCGGCAAAAAACAACAACACCGTGCCAATGCCCTGTTGGCAGACCGCTGGGCCTGTACGATGTGACAAGGATCAATTCCTCCCGACATAGCCGAATCAGCATAACGGGTGGCCCAAAATTGCACTGCAGCCAACGAGCCACCATCATACCAGTGCCTCCTGGGGCTCAGGAGCTGAAAAAGAACAAAAGAACAAGTGCCAGTGAGGTGCCCCATGTAACACAGAGGAATATAGGGATGAAAGTAAGTAGATCCCACCAGCTCATACTGCGGATGTCATACGGCGTACCCAGAAGCTGCAGCCAACGGTGCAGCAGACATGAAATGAATGTGACATAACGCGCTACTGGAGACCCAGATCGGGCAGAGGAGCCCCTGTTACCATGCGAAACAGGTATTTCATCAATGGGGACCCATCCTGGAAACAAAAGAGGTACCCCCGGGTTGGGCCGCAGACAGCCTAGAGAGGATGTTAAGGGAATGACTGGGCAAATGCCCCTGTGCTGGGAACAGAGTGGCAGTACTGCTCCCACCCCACCGGTGGCCTCCTGAACAATAGGCGATACGGAATTATGCGAATTATCCAGTGGTGACCTAGTGATCCCAGGCCCTGGTGGCAAAAGCGGAAGTGGGCAGGTGGTGACCCATGGTACGAGCAGCCAGTCCTTAACCGTGCAAGTGTACCCTGCCTAGGAGTACATAGTCAACAGGACAGGCCACAAGTTAGGCAGGGGCACATTCTGATGGAAAGGCCGAATCCGGGCAATCTGGAGGCGGGATAAATCACCAGCAATATAGTTGACAATGGCCAGAAAGTACTCAGCCTAAAAAGCACCCCGCCTAAAAGGGGAAAGTACCCAGCCTAAAAGGGAAAGTACCCAGCCTAAAAGGGAACATCGAGGAGCAGGTAGCGCAATACCAACCGACGTACCAGGGCTATGACCCTGGTGGAAGAGATATTGGGCGTAGGCCATGTAAATCATAACAGCATTGTCTCACAAGGGGTGGACCACAGGATGGTGCGTATCCCAACAGCAGTGAACCCCGGCAAATATCTAAAGAAAAGTATGGTGCGTGAGAACTCCAGTGCCCTGCCATGCATCAGGCCACTGCCCGAGCACCATCGGCCATCGAAATAAATGCCATACCCCAATGTTCCTGGCGCATCAGGCTGAACCTGAAGTATAGGTGTGATGGACAGTTCGTTGTGCCAAAAGGAAACCCTCTTGTAGCAGGCCAGGAATGCGGTCAATGCCCGCAGGTCGGCCCCCGTATCCTACATGAGCCAGATTCAATGGTTCTAGCGGATAAACCCACGAAAGCATTGCACAGGGGCACAGCAAAAAACCAAAACAAAACAAACTGACAAAGCATAATTGCCCTGTTAGCAAAGTTAAAATATCAACAAAGCACCTTAAGTTAATGGGGTGAAACTTGACGCTTGGCTGACATGGCCAAGATCATGTCCGAGTTAGGACCATCGTATCCCCAGGTAAACCAGGGCATCTGAGCTATGATGTCAAGTTCCATCCCCAAAATATTAGCAACATGGCCGTGCCCTAAGTCCTTCGAGGGTGACTGGGATTCCCCGTTCGGCATGGGCTGCTAAAGAGTGACCAGTGGTTGTTAACGTGTACTGTGGCCGTGTCCTACAGGAAACAATTAAGCAGATAATGGCCATGTTATGTGCCCCGGATCAGCAAACTAATGCCGGTGTAGCTAGGAACTAAAGCTTCAAGGCTGAGCCAGGTGCAGGACAGCCGGAAGGCATGGCCCAAACACAGAATACTGGCCGGCCGAATTAATCACAGCAATAGAAAGCCTAATATTACAAATCTTTACATCAGGTCACCAGTGTCACCATTTGTATTCCCTTGGTAGATATATGCTCATAATGCAGATGCCATGGCCGCGGGAAGTCGCTAATCAAGTTTACTATGCATGTATGCTAGCGAGGTAAGGGCCATTGGTGCCTCCATCACATTTTTTTTTAAAAATAAATAAATATGCAGGAGGGTGTGGGAACCAAACCCTCGTGTTAATTCCAAACTATATTGGCAAACATCGCCGGTCAGACCCCAGCATGGCAAGAAAACCCATTTGAACTATGATGCAGATAATGTGGGCCCCCTTATAAATTGTTCGATGCTGCCTGCAAGCAAAGTACTAGTCGAGGTCAGAACCTTTGTCATAGATGAGAAATGATACCCACCAACAGACTCCTCCCACCTATACCTGTACATAGGATGGAGACTAAAGAGATAGCCATAGTGTAATGGCCACCCGTTGAGCCTCGACCCGACTGGACACTTTCATTCAATCTGGAGTAAAGCCAAAATGTGTTTCCTCCCCTGGGGGGGACCGAAGTGGGCCGGGCCACTGCGCAACATGACCACAATGGTAGTGGCACCAGAGGCAGAACAGGGCAGTGGTATGTAGGGCAACCCAAGTAACTGGCCTGAATCATCCCAAAGGATAGCAAGATACGGGGAAGCCGTGGCGGATACTACGGCATAAATTGAACAGGCCAAAGCTAATGGAGTGGTGGCCAGAGTGACTGGGGGGGGCATGTGGCCAAATACGGTATGAAACATTGGGCCACACAGGTGCAGTGCCGGGGAAGACATGTTGTGAACTTATTTGACAACCATACTCACCAGATGCACTCACAGCGTCAGGGGCCATAGTCCCAACTGCTTGGCGGGCTGACTGGCTCGCCTCCTGGGGCATAGCCGGCATGGCGCGCAGGCCCGCAGCCCTCTCAAGGGTGGCAGCGCAGGCCAGCAAGGTGTTAGGGGTCAGTCCACTGTGGGTGGGTGGCCACCACCCCGAGAGGAGGGCCGGAAAAACCAAGCAGCTTTTTCACTAGTGTGTGTGTTTTTCATGTCAGAGATTACTCTGGGTTGAAAGGATTTTTACAGGGGATGCCCAAATAAGGCTCCTTTCATGTCCCTTATCATATAGCTCTTGGTGAATCAAACCATGTTTGAGGCCCATAAGTGGGCAGGCTAGGCCGGGGCGCAGGTTTGGGCCCGTAGCAGGCCCAGCCGCTGAGCCACGGGGGCTCAGCAAGGCCGCAGCCCAGCACTTGCGAGGGGGCCAGTGCCGAACCCTGCAGGCCCCCCCAGCACCACCATGGCGTGAAGTCCAGCCCCAGAAGGGGCGAGACAGCCATGGGGCCAGCAGCTGTCGCCCAAAACCATGACCAGCAAAGGCCGCTGGGCGGGTAGGCCAAGAAACAGGCCACGCCGGGGCTGCGGCCGAGCGCTGTAGCGAAAGAGCGGCTCAAGTGGCGGGAGAGGGCCGAGCCCAATCCAAAGCCGCTGAGGGAGCCGCTTCACCAATTCATGCTCATCGGGGGCCACCCGCGCCCCTGGAAGCGGGCGAGTGCCCCAGTGACCGGGCATCCAAAAGCTGAGGCACGAAGGAAGCCCCAAAGAGGTGAGGCTGCTTGGCGAAGCTGGGGCCAAGCCCCGCCACAAAGTGGCGGCGGATCGACCATCTTTCCGAGCGGCGCCACTGAGTGCGCAGCTAAGCCACTCAGGCAAGCTTGGATCAGCTGGGCGACGAAGCCAAACGCACGCTTCGCCCAGCCGATCTGGAACAACTGCTGGCGAGGCTGTGTGGAGCCGGCCCCCTTTTAAAGGGAGCTCAGCTCCGCCCCCAACCGGCTCAAGTGCCCAGCTCTATGGGGCGGGGCCAGCAAAGAGCATGGTCGCCCTACTCTTGCCGCCGTGCTTCCCTTTGTTATGTATGTTAACTGTGTTTTCTGATGGGAGCAGAATGTATCTTTTCTCATGTATCTGTTCTTATGCAAATAAGTGGATCGAAAATGTGCACACTCTGTTAGCCAATGGGCTTGTTGTATTACTTTACTGTTTATAGTGTACATAAGTCAGAGTTTTGCCCCATCCAAAGTTTGTTCAAACCCCACTATTAAAGAGCTGAATTTCACTACTTCACTCATCTGCTTCTTCATTCCCTGAACACGAAACCCTTGGAACTAACCAATTTAGATGACTATGATTTAAAATGATTAAGGACTTCAAGGTGCAGTACCTAATTTGAATGATTTGGTTTTAAAAGACTTTTAATTAGTAAAAGTCAATACTAATTCTCATACTAAGAGTGGCTTCATCCAAGGGGCAGTATATAAGTGTAAATCAGCCAGTAAATAAATCCAGGGACTATGGTTGTTTCAAACCACCCTGCTGATGCAGATATCTTCAGGGACATCTGTAGAACAAGAACTTGACATTCTGGTAAATGGGAAGACTATTTTCTTAGGGCTATTTTGACACAGATCTCTTTGGGAGTACTATAGCAAATGCCAAGACATAATACAGTCAAACCTCGAGATAAGAATGGTTTGACTTAAGAAAAACTCAAGAGACATTGGGAAATCTCAGAAAAAAATCAGGTTCGAGATACACATTTTTAATAGGATTTTTGTGAGATACAAAATTTAATGCATTCCTATGGAAAATTCAAGATAAGAATTTTTTGAGATACAACTACATATGAATTAAATTCATATGTTGAGGTTTGACTGTAGTGGGAATTTGATGTAAAATGACAGAAATAAGATAGAATCCCCATTGAACCTAAATTACTGATTTTTATGTGGATATAATTAAAGAACAATCTTACACCATGTTACTACTCTTCAGATTTCTAGAGTTTAGAAAAGTCACTCAGAACTTTAAGCTTGCTCTCTCTGAAGTACATTAGTTTTGACTGGTGCCCTTTGACTCCACACAATGTTATAGGTAAACTTTAGCTATCAAGTAAATGATAAACTAGTAGTTAGTTAGAGCTGCATTTTTAAAGGCAGCAGTTGAAAAAAAATGCTATTGTCACAGGCATAACATGTGAATGAGAATGGACTTCTTACATCTATGTGGACATCTATGTAAACAAATTGTTTACATTCCCACTAAGGTGCCTATTATAAGTACAGTAGTGTTCTTTTTGGCAGTGGGAATGAAATCTACTTCTATTGCATTCACCATTCCCTGGATCTGAATGAATGAATGCAAAGACATGGCGAAAATATTAATATGAAAAACAACAACCCATTTTAATGTATATAAGAGAGGTTCTCATTTTTAAAATTCCTAATTATGAAAATAGTGTGATTTTCCCTACTGATGGAAATGAAACAAATCTTGCACTGCAAACATAAATATCATTGGAGCTTGTGCAAAGAGCAAAAAAAAATTTTTTTTTTGCAATGGACATTTTCCAGGAGGGAGCACACTTTTCTATGTAAAGGAAGCTAGTATAACAAGAAGTCATCTATTCTTGATTTCTTTAGACAGCTAGAAAGAGCTCTGTGCCTTGACTAGTTTCTGTGTTTTAAGAGCCTGCTCTGTGTTGCAGAAATAATACAATACATGGGTTTAACCACATTTGTCTCAGCTAGACTTTTTGCTTTGTCAAAGATTGCTGGTACAACATAAACAAATTATGTGTTTGTAGTGCTTTTCAGTGGAAGCTCATCTAACAGTGGAGATTGTGTTTCAGCAGCTGTAGATTTAATCTCCTACCTGTCAGTTAAAACAGGCATTTCCTGGGCAGATAAGGTCTGGCTGTAGTAGTGGGAAAATATTCACAGATGGACAAAGGTTCATTGTTACAGTTCTATCTAGAGGTGTCTTTGAGTTTCATTGTGGAAACTACAGTCACAATATAGTTAGTTGCTCAGGAAGAAAGTCTTTATTGCTGTCTGTTGAAGCTGATGAATGAGGAAAAGAGCAAATACTGTGGTTTTGATTCTAGAGTGCATGACAGAAGACGCAGTATGTAGAATCATTAGCACCACTGTGCAAACAGAATTCAAATCTGTTCAAAAGCCAAATTAATGCTCTTAATATCACTGACTTGGTTGAAGTCATGTCCATGTCGATATGCTAATGCAGGGAGAAGTTGGACTGCATGCCATTAGTTAGGTTTCCCTGTTTTCAATCAAGTTTGAAACATCATGGGACTTTGGATTTGCATTGCTTCTGTGATGGCATAGCTGACACTGCTATTACTAGCTATTAACCTATTACAAACAGTTCATGTCACAAGATTCTTGAAGCATGTACAATGACACACTTGAGCAGTTGTTGTGGAATGTTTAGAGCATTGTTTCCCAACATTTGGTTTTGGACTTCAATTCCCAGAAGCCTAAGTCAATTGCCCAAGCACTGATCAGCCAATGTACTGACTTAGGCTTCTGGGAATCAGAAGTCACCCTGTGGGGCATGTACCCCACATTGGGAACCACTGGTTTAGATGCTTCCTTTGTGATTATGTTCAATAGAAAAGTGGCTGCAATGAAGAAGTGCAATAGTATCATATGAATCTTTCCCAAGTCATCCTTCATTCTCATTCATAAGCTATTAAATTACTTCATGGGTAGCTTTACATCTTTTTCCATATCATTCAGACATTTGCACAGGCCCCTTTTCATTGCTGTTGTCCCAAAGTTCAGTTGCTGATTTCCACTCCCTCATTCTGCACTGCAGTGGTGTCTAGCATGTTCAGTGTGAATGTGAATGTCAGAGCAAGAAATCTGGAAGACTGAGGGATAGCTGAGGGAAACCAAATGCCCAAACAGAGGGGCGGGACAAACTCTGTGCTGGGGGAGGGAGGGAGCACTCCCATTGGGCTGCTGGGCAGAGGGGTGGGGCTAACTCTGTGCTGTGGTGATAACCCACATGCCAACAGAAAGGCCTGGGAGTAACACATCTGGCACACATGCCATAGGTTCTCCACCACTGCACTAGGTGGAAGGACAGCTTTGCACACCTTTGAATGAAACCCTGACAGTGCAATATTAGACATGTCTGCTCAGACATAATTCATATTACGCTCACTGGTTCAAGGCTATAGGATCATAGTTTAAGATTCTTCAAGTGTCAACCACTTTGTTTGATGAAGGAAAGTTCAATATTAGGATTCAATCTGGCATGGCAACATATGACAAAAATATGCTTGTGAGCACTGTGAAAGTATTTATTTATTTATTTATTTACTAAAGCACTATATCAAAGTAAATTTTAATGCCAGAGTTGTCACACTATTATAGGTGAAATAAGTCTTGTTTCTTTTTGAAGGACATGTAATCACTGAGATACCAATATTTTATAGACTGAGAAAGACGGACTGGCACTGGTTTTAAATGCATCAAATTGGCAGTAAATCCCATTGATTCTAGCAAAATGTTTAGGTACATTTTATGGACTAAATTTACATGTTGTCCAAATTTTGCAAGAAACACTTCTGCATGGTTGAATCCCTTCAGCCACCAATATCTATAGGAAGGAATCATGTTAGTAACGTGAAAAGTAAGGCTTTTTTTTCTCCAGCAGTATAGTAGGCCCTGAAGAGAATTGACATCCTTTGCTAAGAAAGATCCAGAGGAGATGGATCTGCTCTGGAATTTAGGGTGAGCAAAGTGTGGCTCTGTTGTCACAAGGCCCCCTTACTGTTTCTGTGCTCCCCCTGACTTGGCCCTTCTTTTCCCCACAGAAAATAAATAAAAAGAAAGTGAATTGTAGCTTTTGGAAGCCTTTGGCAGTTTACCATTTAAACAGATCAAAGAAGGTGAGATTGTTTTAACACTTGAAGTTTTGTTTTTACATGCAGTTAATTCACCAAAGCACTGATCATCTAATGTCCTGACTTAGGCTTCTGGGAATTGAAGCCGAAAAAACCAAAGGTTGGGAAACAGTGCTCTGGAGAGTTTCAGGGGAAGAAAATCAACCCATAGACCAAGTGGTGGGCTAAAAATTTTTTTACTACCACACTGTGGTAGTACGGTGGGTGTGGCCAGGGGTAAAGCCCTGCGTTGCACCAGATTAGGACTACAGTAGAACCCCATGTAACGATCACCCCATACAGTGATGAAATCACATAATGATGAGGCTTGGCGGGAGGAAAGCCGTTCCGCATAGCAATTGTTCCTATGGGGAAATCCGTACAATGATTTTCCAATGGGAAAATCCTCTTAGCGCCAAACATCGTATGGTTTTTCCCCATAGGGGAAATCATTGTACAGATTTTCCCATAGGCGCGATCATACAACGATAAAAACCACATAGCGAAAAGCTCCGTGGAACGGATTAAAATTGCTATATGGGGTTCTACTGTACTTTATTTCAAAACTTGGTTGGTCTGGGCCACCCAGAATTTCTGCTACCCGTTCTGGCGAACTGGTGCAAACCTGCTGATACCCACCACTGCATAGACCTGCCAAAATACCATACTACTGCTCTAGATCTTCCCAGAATAGGATGAGCTAGAAAAGCACAAAGATCATCTTCTTCCCTGGAAGTAATATAAGTATCAGTGCAGTATATGCTTGGATGGACAATAATTGTGTATGCATATTTTTTTTTACAAAAAGTTAAAATTAGTCATTCCATTTGGGTTTAGTGAATAGTGTCTGTTCTTAATGTTACTGTTTGATGAGACATTTTCCTTTATATTAAACAAAATATTTAAAAAATTGCATGCCCAGTTTTTCCTAAATTATGGTAGAGATCCAAATCATGTTCATGGGTTGGAACGGAGCAATCTGGTAAAATTAGGTAATTAGCTGTGTTGTAAATTTTAAACCTTGTGTTTTATATAAATTGACACCATCCTAATTTAAAGAAATTTTTTTAAGACTCAGGCAGGTTTTATAGGGTGGCTCATTTCACTACCACAGAGTTAGACTCATATTTATGTAGATTGATTTTATTAATATGTAAAGCCAGTCAGTTTGACTGTAAGTTCTCAATGAGCAATATGTTTTGCTCATTTTTCAAGAAAAAAAGGCACACTGGAAATAAAAAAAAACATATACAACTTTACAAGTGGTGTGGAATATCTGAATTAATTGATTTGTTCTGTTTTCTGTCACAGCAGAATGACCACTGGTCCTAGCAATTTGCATAATAGTTTCATCTTTACACCTATAGTCATGAACTGATTAAAAAGTAAGACTCTTTTAGCCCTCTTGACCTTTCCAAAGTTGTAGTAACCAAGATTTGCTGTTATGCTTTAACCAAACAAATGCACACATGGGGATAACAATATGCTGAGTTTATGCAGATTTTAAAACACGAATCTGAATAAAATGTGTGCTAATAGACCCATAAGGAGTAATAAACATACATGAATTTTCCTTAGTTGCACTTTAAAGTGATTTTAACATACTACTAGACCTTAACAATAATATTTAATTGACAAGATTATGCATTTGTATGGATTGAGAAAGTAGGAGCTCTCTAATTTCAAGTGAACTATAAATTCATTTTTGCATAACATGTTTTATTAATTTTTTATAGCTGAGATATTCTCCTTCCTTCCTAGTGACTGCTTCTTCAAAACATAAGACATTTTAAAGTAATGTAATTCATCATTTTTCATTCTTTCAGCATTATAAAATGCCTTTTGTGGTCCTAGGTACAATCTGACTAACTGTATAAGAAAGCAGGCATTCATTTTAAGTGAAATTGTGAGGATGGTGTGAGGATGGTGTGTCTGGGGTCAGCAACAGATAATAGAGACAGTTAATTATTAGAAAAGAAAAAAGTTTTAACTAATTCATGTTTCAGAGTATCAGTGTCAGAGTGTCTCTCATCTCTGGGCATATGCAAATTAGCTTCCTTTTTTAAAGTGAATGGTCTTCAAGACTCTGGTTCAGGATTTATCTGAAATATGGTTCCACAGAGACAAGAATACTGCTTCAGTCACCTCTCTGAAACATTAACATGCTTTCAGCAATAATTCTGGACTCTCTCTAATGTCTGTTTCTGGCTAGCTTTTAAACACATATCACATCATTGGTTTGTGCTATATGGAGACACTGAGATGGTTATTTCTGTACTCCTTCCCCAAAGTATGCAAAGTATCTAATGTAGGGATAAAAAAATACTCCCCCTGCCCAATAAATAATACATGTTCAGTACAGGCTTACTCTTTTATCTACTTCCACTCACTTGTTTGAAGGATTCAAGGTAAGTTTTAGTCAGCCTTCCTTACCAAAAGTATTACACAGAGATGTAAACTAGAATCAAACATTTTAAATATATAGTGATTACTTCTCTATCACATGACCATTTTAAAAACCCATGTTGAGGTAAATTATATTAAAAGTATGTACAGTAAAACCTCGCATAAAGAGCGCCTCGCTTAGAAACTAACTCGCTTAAAGAGCAGAATTTTCTCTGTATGGTCACCATGCCTAACTAAAACCAACCAAAAACTCGCTTAACAACTAAATTGGGGTTCGCAATCCCCCTCCCTGCCAGAAGTCACAATTGGTCACTTACAATGGTGTTTTGCTTAAAGAGCAAATTTGCTTAAAGAGCAATCCCATGGAACACATCAAATGAAAGCGTGGCGCCAAAATGGCCGCTGCACTCTTTGCGGGGGCCCCCCACCCGGACTCAGACATCCGGGTGAGTTAGGGGGCGTGGCCACCCCTCTATAAAAGGGGTGGCCACGAGGCAGCCGAGCTGCCGTTTTAAAAAGAGCGACGGAGAGGAGAAGTTTTCTCCATCGCTGTTTGTTTCCCCCTTGGTCCTTCCCGGCTGGAAAGGAAGGATTTTGCATGGAGCCTTGGCTTGCTGGCTCCTCTGTGCCTTTTTGTGCTCTTTGATCCCTGGAAAGGGATCCTGCACCTTCCGATATGCCTCCCAAACGGAGGGCCTCGGCGACGAAGCCGCGGCCCACGGGGAGGACTTTTGGCCCTGCGCAATGTGGGGGCCAGCCCTCGGGTCGGAGGACCAGGGCTGCGCCCACGCACCAAGGCTCTACCCCCACCGATACCGGTGGGGCGATGCAGGCTGCTTGGCCCTCGGCCGGTCAGCCTTCGGCTGGCCCTTCTGGGACTTCGGCCCTTGGCCCGCAGATACCGGCCATGGGCCCGGGCAGCGGGGGTGGGTCCGGTGCTGGGATGCAGCACATTCCACCTCCGGCCCCTCATGGGCTGGAGTTTTGGGCATAGCCCTATGCAGGCCCGGGCTCTCATACCGGGGTTCCTGGTCCAATGCCTGGTGGGCCGTCCGGCCCACCCGGCCCACTTTATACTGGGGGATCTGTGGCAGTCGATGCATTGCTGACGCGTTTAGCGGTGCTCGAGGCATCCTTAGGGATGGCACACAACCCCGTGCCTGGTGGCCCTTCATTTGCTGCGGGGGCACCTTTGGGTCCTCCGCCTACCTCAATGGCCGCCACACTACAGCAAGCGGCTAGCCGGGTTGAGCTGCTGGAGACGCTCCGGCCTACCCCGGCCGGTGTCTCGCAGCTCCCTGTTCGGCCAGAGCTACAGCAGGAGAGTGGTCAGGTGCGGCCCCAGAGCTCGATTCCGGTCGCGAGCTCCGACGCCCGCCGTGGGCCGGAACCCACAGTGGGGGCGGCTCACGGGGGTGCAACTAGTGAGTATCAGGTTCAAGTTAATGCACCCACACCACAGTCCACTTCCAATGGTGGGGTTCAGTGGCCATGGCCTTGTAATGTCGAGGTGAGTAGGCATCAGTTGCCACCTTATCCCAGTGCCCCTTGGTTCCATACTGGTGCGACATTGGGGGTGGGGGTTTCCACCCCCGGGCCAGTGCCGGGCATCGCAGGGACTGTCCAGGTTCCGCTGCATATGCCCCGGGTGCCTAATGTGCCGGTGACGGCTTTGCCGACAGCTGGTTATTCGTTGCCCCTTGGTGATCATTTGGTCCAGGTCATGAGGGAAAAGATTTGGCGGGGGGAGTACGTGGATATATTCTCCCTATTAAATCGTGAGCCCACTAAGGAGGAGAGAGAGGGACAGGATGACAAAGACAAAAAGCTGTCCCGCCGTCGTAAGCCACCACGCACCTGGGCCAACTGGTTGCCCGCATATCTTATTTATATGGCGGTGTATCTCAGGGCCCGGCCAGACCTGGCCATTCCTATGGTCCAATATTTGGACAATATTTACAGGGCGATGGTGGATTTTCCTGGCCCGTCGTGGTTGGCTTACGATGAGGAATTCAGAATGAGGGTGCCATTGCACCCGGAGATGAGATGGGATGAGCCCTGTCAGAAATTGTGGCTATTGTACATGACCCCCATGCGCCCGGCTCCTGGGGATAGGTACCATTGTGGCCATGCCGTTCAGCGAGCTGCTCCAACGCAGGCTTCCCGCCAGCTGGCGGGGCAGGGGTTCCGGCCCGCTTGCTGTATTGGAGCTTCTCGGCCAGCGGTGTGTGCAATAAGCGGGAGTGCCGATACAAACATGAGTGTCCATCTTGCGCTGGCCCCCACGCCGCCGCCGCGTGTCCGCGGGCCGGCGGGTCATGGGGCAGATGTAGAGGTGGACAGGGAGCGGGCAGAGTGGCTGCTGAGGGAGCTAGCCAGGCAAAAGGCCCCCTCTCCAGTTAATGTGTATATGTTGGAGAGATGGCTCTCAACTTATCCACGGAGAGAGGATGCGAAGTATCTCCTTGAGGGTTTCCAGTGGGGCTTTCGAATCCCATTCAAAGGAGTGCGGGGACCCCAAGATGCACCCAATTTACTGTCCCTGAAAGGTAGAGAGGAGGTGGCTGCCCTGAGTATTGCTAAGGAGGTTGGGGCTAAGAGGGTGGCAGGCCCCTTTTCTGTGCCACCCTTTCCCAACCTGAAGGTCTCCCCTCTGGGGTTGGTACCCAAGAAGGCCCCGGGGGAATTTCGTTTAATCCACCATTTATCGTACCCGGCGGGTTATTCTGTCAATGATGCTATCCCTGATGACCTTTGTTCGGTCAGGTATACGTCCTTTGACCAAGCCCTACGGATGGTGCGCTCTTGTGCTCCGGGTGCCCTCCTGGCAAAATGTGACATCAAATCGGCATTCCGATTGTTGCCAGTGCACCCTGAGGACTTTGAGCTATTGGGTTTTGATTCCAAGGGAAGTTCTATGTAGATAAGGCCATGCCTTTTGGCTGCTCTATATCCTGTTCAGCATTTGAACGTTTTAGCACCTTCCTTCAGTGGGCCTTTGTTCGCAGGTCCGGGTCTCTGTCTGTAGCCCATTACCTCGATGACTTTTTGTTCGGGGGTGAACGGGGCTTGGACACGTGCACGCGTCTCCTCACCACATTTCAGACACTAATGCAGGAACTGGGTGTCCCTTTAGCGCCCGAAAAGACCGAGGGCCCATCCACTACCCTCACATTTCTGGGTATCGAAATTGACACGGTCGCACAGGCATCCCGGTTACCCATTGACAAGGTTACCCGGATCTCTGCGATGATTTTGGCCTTGCTGGCCAAACGTAAGGTGTCACTTCGTGAGCTTCAGGTACTGCATGGCCATCTTAACTTTGCCTGCAGGGTGGTTACGCCTGGCAGGGCATTTGCTCGGCGCCTGTGCGATGCCATGTCTGGCCTGACAAGGTGCCATCATAGGGTCCGACTAACCAGGGCCATGCGGGCTGACCTTTTGGCTTGGCTCTCATTCCTGCGGGACTTCAACGGGGTATCCTTTTGGAGGTCCGACCTTTTAGTTTCACCTAGGTTTCAAGTGCAGTCGGATGCCTCCGGCTCCCTGGGATATGGGATTTACTTCCAGGGGAGGTGGGCTTATGGCCAATGGCCTCCAGAATGGCGGGGCACGGATCGCCTCCGCGATCTTACATTTCTTGAGTTTTTTCCAATCCTGGGAGCTTTGATGCTGTGGGGCAAGGAGTGGGCCGACTCAGTGGTCCATTTTTGGTGTGACAATGCTGCAGTAGTGCACATTGTAAATGCTCAGACATCTAAATCACCCAGGGTGATGGCTTTAGTTCGCCAATTCGTGTTACATAGCCTACACCTCAACGTGCTTTTCAGGGCCAGACATGTACCAGGCATTGATAATGATATTGCTGATGCTTTATCCCGCCTGCAGATCCCCCGGTTCCGCGCCTTGGCTTCGGACGCAGAGGAATTCCCCTCGCCACTTCCGGCCGAGATTTGGACATTTGGCGAGGAGAGGTGAACCGGGCGATTGGCATGTCCTTGGTGCCCCGCACGCATAGGCATATCATCATGTTTTCGTTCAATTTAATACCTTCCGTGTGCAACTTCAGTTGCCAGAGGTGTGGCCCATTCCAGTGGAACAGGTTTTACAATTCATGGTTCATTTACACAGTCAGAGCCTCGCTCCCCACACTATAGCATCAAGGCTGTCAGCATTGGCATTTATTGCCAAGGTGGGGGGTTTTGCTGACAGCATGAACGATTTTCGCATACGGCATGTTTTGGAGGGGTGGACACGGGAACGTGGCCGCCGCCCGGACACTCGGCACCCAATTTCCCCAGGGGTGCTCACACACCTTGCACGAGGCTGGCCTAACCTATGTTTTGACAGGTATGAGGCAGCTCTTTTTCATGCGGCTACCACGGTGGCCTTCTTTGGAGCGCTCCGCATCAGTGAGTGGGTGCCAGAGTTCGTACCATCTGTGTAAGGCGGATGTGTCTCGTAGGGCACTGGAACTCGACGATGTCTCTGTCACACATGAGTGGGCTCAAGTGGGGATACGGTCCTCACAGGTTGTTCAGCACGGTGTAGGCAGTGGAGTCAGACTGCTACGAAGTTTTATTGGAGACATCTGTCCGGTTGGTGCCCTACATGAATTTCGACAGTGCCTGCTGCGCACCCCAGCCTGTTTTTCTGCCAGCAGGATAGGTCTACCCTTGCCAAAGTAATGTTACGAAGGGTGACCGGTGCCACGCTTCGCGGTATGGGGCCCCGTTTTGGCACCCATTTATTTGGCGTCGCATTGATCGTGGCTACGTTTGGAGTACTCGGAGGCGGACATGCGTGTACGCGCAATTTCTTATATGTACGTGCCTCACTGTACGAGTACCTAGTTATGTCCTTAACCTCTTCTCCTCTTTTACAGATCCTGTGTGTCTCTACACACCGGTGGCAGTGGGGCTGGTGGGCCGCAGCTATGTACACTGGGCAGCAGTATATGCTGCGGCGACAGGGAGTGGACCCCGACTTGGGCTGTGTGCATCCGCACGTATGCGATGGTATGGTATGCGCGGCACAAGGGGGTGGGAACTGTTGTCATTCCTGATGTCCGTAGGGGATGCTGGACCGCCCGATGTTCTTAATAGGCACCTCGGCGGCAACGATCTTATACGGATCACTGCTGCTACTAAACTGTCGAGGGGCTGCGACCTGGCATTTTATATCATGTGTGGCTTACACACGGTCGCTATGGTCTAACGTCGTGCCGAGACACCAATTTAGGGGAGACGTGGATCTCCGTGGTTCGGACTGTTCCGGCAGTCAGTGGACAGGGCTGTTGCTCAGTCCCTTGCTCGAGCATGGCTAGGAGACAGCCATTGGACACCTGAGGATAGGCTTACAAAAATTTGCCGGTAGGCAGGGGAAGGGGTCCACCTGTCGGCTGGAGGTATGTACCTCGTCTGGGTGTGGTGCAAGCAGGCCTGGCGACCGAGCTGACGGTCTTGGGGGGGGGCGATGAGTCATCATGGACGCCTCCCCGTGTGGCGGGTAGCACTGGTAAGGTAAAGATTTATGACCCATAGGTATCCGGCAGGTTCGCAATTGACTGGCCAACATTTAGACAGGTAGAGGTGTAATAACGTTGACCGGTCAACGACGAACCAGGTAAAGGGTGATGGCACGAGCTTTTCAGCATGCATCACACTGTGATTTGACGGATACACGTCAGAGGGTGGGGTCAGTAGATAGTTTATTGACTACGGTCAACAATTTGTTTGTGTCAACAAACAAATTGATACAAAATGGATACACTGTAGCCAATTGCCGTTGGCAATTTTGGGAGGAACCTTACCAATGTTACTGCGGCCTGCTTGCCTTAAAGAATTATAATTGGATGAGTACCAATTGAAAGTTATAATTCGGACTAGGGCATTATTCAATAAAAGTGGCCCAATGCCTTTATCCATATACCGGTGTCTGAGTCTTTCTTTGGGGGGTGCGCCTGCAATGAAAGCGCGGCGCCAAAATGGCTGCCGGGCTCTTTGCGGGGCCCCCTCCACCCGGACTCAGACATCCGGGTGAGTTAGGGGACGTGGCCACCCCTCTATAAAAGGGGTGGCCACGAGGCAGCCGAGCTGCCATTTTAAAAAGAGCAATGGAGAGGAGAAGTTTTCCCTCCACCCCCTCCCTAGTGAACAGTGTGATATTTTGGTCGCTTCGGGGCCGGGTGGGAATTTTTGGTTGGAACCCACAATTGGCCCTTGGGTTCTGGCTTTTTTGCCCATCCCACACTGTTGCTGAGGTTTGATATAGGGGTTTTTCTTGTTCTTGACTTTGGTCACTTAGGCGGGTAGCACTGGTAAGGTAAAGATTTATGACCCATAGGTATCCGGCAGGTTCGCAATTGACTGGCCAACATTTAGACAGGTACAGGTGTAATAACGTTGACCGGTCAACGACGAACCAGGCAAGGGGTGATGGCACGAGCTTTTCAGCATGCATCACACCGTGATTTGACGGATACACGTCAGAGGGTGGGGTCAGTAGATAGTTTATTGACTACGGTCAACAATTTGTTTGTGTCAACAAACAAATTGATACAAAATGGATACATTGTAGCCAATTGCCGTTGGCAATTTTGGGAGGAACCTTACCAGTGTTACTGTGGCCTGCTTGCCTTAAAGAATTATAATTGGATGAGTACCAATTGAAAGTTATAATTCGGACTAGGGCATTATTCAATAAAAGTGGCCCAATGCCTTTATCCATATACCGGTGTCTGAGTCTTTCTTTGGGGGGTGCGCCTGCAAATGGAGTCTCCCCTGGCCCAGGAGACTCTGAAGATGCCACCACTGCAACCACCATGCTCTCCCTGCCTCCTCCACCAGCAGGGAGATAAAAGGGAATCTCTTCTGGCCTGGGAGACTCCAAGGATGCTGCTGCCACAGCCGCCGTACTCTCCCTGCCTCTTCCACCAGCGGGATGTGAGATGCGGCTCACCTGGAACCGTCGACCTCACCCTCCTGGCCCGCCTGCTGCGAGGACTTAAAAGGCCAGGGCTGCCAGAGCCGCTGGAGCTCCCACTGCGAGGGTCCCTCCCGCATCTCTCCCGGGCCCACGCCACCGGCCCAGGATCGGAGACATGGTTCATCTGCATCCTCTGACTTTCCCAATCCTGGCCCCACCCACTGTGAGGACTTGGAAAGTTGGGGCAGCTGCCGACTTCACCGTCCTATTGACTTCACCTTCCCGGCCCTGTTTGCCAGGAGGGCTTGGAAAGACGCCTGGGATTTTTTCAGTCAGTTATGTTTTGCTCTTATTGCATTTTTACATTATTGCTGTAATATGATGTATTGTTATGAAATTTTGTATTTTGCACGTGTAAATTGTATTTTTGCCTTGTAATTCTGTATTATTGTATTTCTGTATATTTTTGAATGCTGTGAACCGCTTTGGTTCGTTGCAAAATGAGGAAAGCGGTATATAAAAAATAAATTCAAATTCAAATTCAAACACATTATGCTCTTTAAGTGAGGTACCACTGTATTCCGCTTGCGATGCACACTTAGAAATGCTGAATTGCTATTAAAATGTGCACAACACTTGAGCAATGCATGTGAAGTTAGAGAAATGGACCAGAAGCTAGGATTTGAAGAGAGGTCAGATGTCATCCCATTCATTTCCAAAGATGAATAAGTAAAGGTAAAGGTTTCCCTTGCTTGAAAGCCAGTCATATCCGACTCTAGGGTGCAGTTCTCATCTCTGTTTAACAGCCGAAGAGCCAGCGCTGTCTGCTGCTGCAGACGTTTCCGTGGTCATGTGGCAGGCATGACAAGACACCAGAGTGCACGAAACGCTGTTACCTTCCCACCAAAGTGGTCCCTATTTATCTACTTGCAATTTCTTGCTTTCGAACTGCTAGGTTGGCAGGAGCTGGGACAAAGACGGGAGCTCATTCCGTCCTGCAGTACTCGGGAATCGAACTGCTGACCTTCGGCCTCCCAGTCAGCGTGTTAGCCACTTGAGCCACTGCAGTCCTGATGAATAACTACTTGCAAATTCTACACTAACTAGGGCCATATCTGTATTGTGCTAGGGTTGGAAATGGCAGGCAATTGCAAAGATAGCATCCCTTGTCTGTGCTTGGCTATGGCCTTGGAGGCCAAAATGGCTGAGCATTCAACTCTGATTTAGCATCTTTTTGATTTACCTGTATGGTGTACAAACAACTCTGGCTTGAACAGGGCTGGAAGGCAGAAATATATTTAGCCCCTTTAGGCCACAATGGATTATGCTGTCACAAAAACCAGGAACAGATAAGTTAATTTGAGTCAGGCCTAGATTAAAATGAGACCATTCAATCTTCTCCCATCACCACCCTTGCTTTTAGCACTAGCTGGACTGCTAATAGTTGACTCGGAAATATTTCTAACTATTCATGACAATTTAGGCTAATACACACTCTGTGTAGCTGCAACAAGGGCTACAAGAAATGTGCAGTTTTTTAGTCACATGGAGAAAAAGTCAATCAGGGGTGAAGAAAAATAATATCCTATGCTTAGTGTAACACTGCCCCAGGGGACATGTTGCTAAAGACAGACAGAAAGAAAACGGTGCTATTATGTGTTATTCTTGTTTGTTGTTTCCAGAAAAGTTTTGTCTGTTTCCTGCTTGGGCATTGTCTTCTTTGTTATGCTCTTTGGTGTTGCCTTTACTGCATAGGAGTAAGCATAAATAACTTTGCAAGAGGTGATTAATTCCAGCAGCCATCATCTTTTGAGAGTCTCAAAATTTCAAATCATCAGTCTGATTATTCAAAATTTTGTAATGATCAACTCTGGTTGGAAGCTCCATGGTTTAACTATCTGGTTGGGGAGTTCAATTCCCCACTGTGCCTCCTGGGAACCAGCCTGCCTGGTCTTGAACAAGCCACACAATCACAAAATGTCCCCAGAAGAAGGGAATTGCAAACCACTTCTGAGTATTCTCTATAACTAAAAAAGCCTTGGAAAGGGTCACCATAACATGGAATCGATTTGATGGTTAAAGGACTCCCTTGCGCGATAACCAGTTTTGTCCAACTCTAGGGGGCAGTGTTCATCTCTGTTTACAGCCAAGGAGTCAGCATTGTCTGTGTCTGCAGACATTTCTGTGGCCATGTGGCAGGCATGACTAGACACTAAAGTACACAGAATGTTGTTACCTTTCCTGCCAAAGCGGTACCTATTTATCTACTTGCAATTTCTTGCTTCCAAACTGCTAGGTTGGCAGGATTTGGGACTGATGATGGGCGCTTGCTCCATTGCACAGCACTCGGGTGTCATACTGCTGACCTGCTGACCTTCCGGTCACCAAGCTCAGCATCTTAACCACTAAGTCACCACGACCCCTGACTCAATGTTACATAGTGACTATTATTTAAAATGAATACTACTAGTCCTGAGAAAATTTTACAGAGAACTTATAACACATAATCAGCTTGTCCTGGTGACTTTGGGTGGTCTACAGTATTCTGAATAGCCTTTACTCTTTACATTTTAAGTATACAAAAATGCATCCCAAAGCCCAGTATAAAATTGCTTGGAATCATCAGCATCAGGAAGCATTTCCCCCACTCTCTGTAAAAAAAAAAAGAAACTAAAAACTAAGACAGTGCCAGAATTGGACTAACATTAAAAGCCTGATAGGTAAGAATGTTTTCAGTTGCAATAACTTCATTTCAACATTTGTTACATAAGCAGGGAAACATTACTGATTGCCTTCTTTGGTTCTCTGTTTTATGAGCATACCTATGGGACTTCTCATAGTTGTGCTCATGCATCTTGGCAACAGACATTAAACAAAAAGGATTGTTAAGATTTCAATGCTTATTTCCCATCGAGTAAGGGAGAAAAAGTTAAATCTTCATGAAAGAGAAAATGAGTCCCCTTGAGTGTCACTCTGTTTGCACATTAGCACATAGCAAGGTCTTTGCCAAGTTGCTCTCTGACTGACTGCTGCAGATGCTCTTTCTCAAGTATTGAGAGTCAGATCTTTAGTGCAAATCTTCAGGGACAAACAATAGCACCTGTTCCTCACAAGATATCAGGCCAGTTAGTCCATTCATGTATCTTTAATGAAGCTCCAGGGCAGATGGCAAAAATAAAAAGGATCATCATCAAGTTAGCAGAGGAGACAAAAGGGAAAGGTGGCAATGCAAGAATGTGGAGTTTTATGAATAGGGTCAAAGAAGTAGTCTTTGGTGTTCCTTAATACTGTGGTTTACAAAAGGGCTCAAGGAACAGGGACGCAACTAACCTTTCTGTGAGCGTATGTCGTTTGATGAAGGTAGCCTTCAAGCTTCTAACACAAAGCATCAGAAGTGTAACTAACCATTTTGGCACCTGGAGCAAATGGGACCATCTCTCCACTCATCTTGCCATTTTGAGGTAGATTCCCTGTGAAAAAAAGGAAAAGACTCCTAAATTAAAGAGAGAAAAAAACAATAGGGATTTTGCACAAGATACAGTTTTTCAAAACACAGAACACCAGTCCTTGTGCAAAAACAAAACAAAAAAACAAAACAAAACACCTAAACTAAACCAAACCCTCAATTGTTTTTATTAATGTTGTTGATGATGAAAAAAGTGCCGGCTGTTTTGCTGTTATGTGGGAACAAGACACCTCCAAGCCTTGTTGCAACAGTGGACTATTTCTTCCAAAAGGGTATCTTTTTCATTGAGGATGGGAAAATTTACAAATGTTAGTAATATCCTAATTTAATACTCTCAATATGTATACAGTATGCTACACTGTTAGTGTGCAGACCAGAATTACAGCATGAATGTAACCTCAACTAGTTACTATCATCGTGTTGCTTTTCCTATGCTGTTCCATAAAAGGAAGCAGAAATATTGTAGTCTATTGTTCCAAATTATTATTCTGGATCAGTTTTACAGTAATACTTTTGCATCCATTTGATAGATAGAACATGCACTCTCAAAAAGATTGTTAAATATCCTTTCTTCAGCTTGGATCCCATATTGTATTTTTCCTTTCATAACATCAGACAACAACATTTCTTCTGTGATCGTGTTTATACAGGGACACAGTTCGGAAGATTATCCTACCACAAACGTATAAAAAGTTGATACTAGGCACAAGGGGATCAACTTCAATTTAAGCATGTCACATGTGTTGCTAACACAGAGAACAAGGCTTACCTCAGCTAAAATAAAAGAAATGGCTTCTCACAGCTATATTCTGTCACGCCCGAGTGCTGTGGCAGTAATTGCACAAAGACCTTTTTATTATAAGTTGATTTTCCTGAGAAATTGATGCCGAAAAATACTGTAAAGTGTTTATATTTTGCTTGACCTTTATTAACCTACATCATAGGGCTTTTCCCCCTGAGAAGACTTGTTGGTAAATTAACTCTCTTAGAACTACACACACAGTAGCCTTTGTGGTCTGCATCAGATACTGGGAGAGGAACAGGGATATGACAACAAAATTTGGTACTATTTAAACAGGGTCATAAGTCAGGTCAACGTATGGATTTTTACCAGTTTAAAAGTGTGCTTCCCTCCCCTCCTTGGGACTTAGAATAAAAAGAAAATGCTTGAATTTCATTTTGACTTCTTATGGAAGTGGATGTCATTCATTTGCAACAGGAGAAGGAGCTGAAGAAACGTTGTTGTTGTTATATAGTGATTCTTTGCAGGCACCCCCCCCCAATAAAGGACTCAGACACCAATGAAAGTGGATAACGGCATTGGGCCACATTTATTGATTCATGCCCTAGTCCGAATTATAAATTTCTATTGGTAATTGACCAATTATAATTCTTAAGGCAAGCAGGCCGAAGTAACACTGGTAAGGTACCACCCAAAATTGCCGACGGCAATTGCTACAATGTATCTATTTGTATCAATTTGTTTGTTGACAACAAACAAATTGTTGACCGTAGTCAATATCTAACTAATGACCCCACCCTCTGACGCGTATCCGTAAAATCACGGGGTGATGCATGCTGTCTAGCTGTAGCCATCACCCCATCGCCTGGTTCGTCGTTGACCGGACAACGTTTAACCAACTTATGCCTGTCTAGTGTTGTCCAGTCAATTGCGAACCTGCCGGATACCTGTGGGTCATAAATGTTTACCTTACCAGTGCTACCCGCCCATGTGACCAAAGTCAACAGCAGCAACCGAAAAACCCCTATATCAAACCATAGCAACAGTGCGGGATGGGTGAAAAAACCAGGACCCAAGAGCCAATTGTGAGTCCCAGCCAAAAATTCCCACCCGGCCCCGAAGCGACCAAAATATCACACTGTTAACTAGGGAGGGGGTGGAGGGGAAAAACTTCTCCGCTCCGTCGCTTCGCAAAATGGCAGCTCGGCTGCCTCGTGGCCGCCCCTTATATAAGGGTGCTGGCCACGCCCCCTAACTACCCGGATGTCTTCGTCCGGTGGGGGGGGGGGCTGCAAAGAGCGCGGTGGCCATTTTGGCGCCGCGCTTGCATTGCAGGCGCACCCCCCAATAAAGGACTCAGACACCAATGAAAGTGGATAACGGCATTGGGCCACATTTATTGATTCATGCCCTAGTCCGAATTATAAATTTCTATTGGTAATTGACCAATTATAATTCTTAAGGCAAGCAAGCCGAAGTAACACTGGTAAGGTACCACCCAAAATTGCCAACGGCAATTGTTACAATGTATCTATTTGTATCAATTTGTTTGTTGACAACAAACAAATTGTTGACCGTAGTCAATATCTAACTAATGACCCCACCCTCTGATGCGTATCCGTAAAATCACGGGGTGATGCATGCTGTCTAGCTGTAGCCATCACCCCGTCGCCTGGTTCGTCGGTGACCAGACAACGTTTAACCAACTTATACCTGTCTAGTGTTGTCCAGTCAATTGCGAACCTGCCGGATACCTGTGGGTCATAAATGTTTACCTTACCAGTGCTACCCGCCACACGGGGAGGCTTCCCAGAAGGCTCACCGCCCCCCCCCCCCAAGACCGTCAGCTCGGTCAACAGGCCTGCTCGCCAGTCCACTAACAAGAGGTCCATACCTCCCTGCGACAGATGGGCCCCATCCCCTGAGTAAAAGCTCGTAATTTTGCAGACAGATGTCGGGGAGGCGAATGACGCGTCCCCCACCTTTGTCGAAAAGGAACCGGGCAATAGCCCCGTTCACGGAGCATCGGCTCGGCCAAGAGCCTCGAGGCCGCACGCCCCCTGTAAGCGTACCGCGGTATCGTGTCCGACCAATTGAGGGTTGTGGCAGGCCACACACAACGTGAGTGGGGCAGGTCACTGCAAATCGCAAGCTTCCGCGATAGGCCAGTGACCCGCCCTAAGCCATCGCCCCCAAGGTACATAACCAGGACATCCGGCGAGTCAGCATCCCTGATGTAGAAAAGGAATGGCAACAGTTCCCGCCATAACATGCCGCGCTTACCATACCACCTGAGACGTGCGGATGCACCCAGTCCCAGTCGGGGTCCCCACTCTGTCGCCGCAGCGTAACGCGCTGCCCTGTGCAGCGTAACGCGCTGCCCTGTGCAGCGTAACGCACTGCCCTGTGCAGCGTAACGCGCTGCCCTGTGCAGCGTAACGCGCTGCCCTGTGCAGCGTAACGTGCTGCCCTGTGCAGCGTAACGCGCTGCCCTGTGCACATGGCTATGGCCCACCAGGCACACTGTCACCGGTGTAATACGACACCCAGGGTCTGTCAAGGAAAAAAAGGGGGGGAGAAACAGTGCAGTGACTAAACTGGTACTCACGCTTGAAGAGGGCGAACACAAACTGAAAACATTGTGATCCCCACCCTCCCATGTGGCGTATGTCAGCCCCGGAGTACCCAAAAACAGCTGCAGTAGAAGCCGCCCCTATCCTGAATGAATGGGTGCCGCAACGAGCCCCAGGGAGGCCAACACTGGCTAGTGCCTACCGGCACCCTCCAAAATTGAAATTTAGTAAGGGGAGACCCATCTTGGTGACAGAAAAAAACGGGCCATGGTGCGTGCCACGCAGTGCAAGGAACTCCTGTAGGGCACCAACCGGACAGATGTCTGCCAAAGAACACCGTAGCAGTCTTATTCCACTGCCTACGCCATGCTGATCCGTCTTAGAGGAGCGTATCCTCAACTGAGCCCAGTACTTGGCCACATAGACATCTTCGAGTTCCAGTGCCCTATGACTAGCATCCGCCTTAGACAGCATCACAAACTCGCTGATGCGGAGCGCTCCAAAAAAGGCCACCGTTGTAGCAGCATGAAACAAGGCTGCCTCATACCTATCAAAACATAGGTCCTGCCAGCCCCGTGCCAGTTGGGTAAGAACCCCTGGGGAAATTGGGTGGCGGTCGTCCGGGCTACGCCCACGCTCCCGCACCCACCCCTCCAAAACGTGTCTCACACGGAAGTCAGCGGTACTGTCCGCATGTCCGCCTACTTTGGCCATAAAAGCCAGCGCTGACAGCCTGGATGCTATGGTTTGAGGTGCAAGGCCCTGGGAATGCAGGTCAACCAAGAATTGAAGTATAAGGGCCACCAGGATAGGCCAGGTATCTGGCAGCCGGAATTGGGCACAGAACGCCCTGAAAGAATTGAATCCGTGTTGATACGCCTTACGCGTGCGTGGCGCTAGCGACATGCCGATCGCCCGGTTCACCTCTCCTTGCCAAAGCTCCATATCTCGTCTGGGAGTGGCGAGGGAAATTCCTCTGCATCCGGGGCCAAGGCGCGGAACCGGGAGATCTGCAGGCGGGACAAAGGGTCAGCGATATCATTATTGACCCACGGGACATGCCTGGCCCGTAACAGTACATTAAGGCGCAGGCTGCGCAATACAAACTGGCGCACCAAGTCCATCACCCTGGGTGATTTGGAAGTCTGTGAGTTGACAATGTGGACAACGGCCACATTGTCACACCAGAAATGAATGACCGAGTTGGCCCACTCATCACCCCATAACATCAAGGCCCCCAGAATGGGAAACAATTCCAGGTACGTGAGGTCCCGCAGGTGCCCCATACCTGACCAGGCTGGTGGCCACCCACCATAGGCCCACTTCCCATTGAAGTACATCCCATAACCCAGGGACCCCGAGGCATCGGACTGTATCTGGAAACGAGGGGAAGCCAGAAGGTCAGACCTCCAAAATGACACCCCATTGAACTCCTTCAGGAACTGGAGCCAGATAAGCATATCTGCCTTAATGCCCTGGGTTAGTCTGACCCTATGGTGGGGCCTGGACAAGCCTGTCATGGCGTCACACAAGCGCCGGGCAAATGCCCTGCCCGGTGCGACCACCCTGCAAGCGAAATTGAGATGACCATGCAACACCTGCAGATCCCGCAGTGATGCCTTGCGTTTAGCAAGCAAGTCTGAGATAAGGGCCACTATCCTTGACACCTTATCCCCTGGTAACCTAGAAGCCTGCGCTACCGTGTCAATCTCCACCCCCAAGAAGACTAGCTGTGTAGATGGGCCCTCGGTCTTTTCGGGCGCTAAAGGGACACCCAGTTCCTCCATTAGCGTCTGAAATGTGTTGAGGAGACGTGTGCACGTGTCCCAGCCCCGTTCACCCCCGAATAAAAAATCATCCAGGTAATGGGCTACAGACCGGGACCCTGACCTGCGGACAAAAGCCCACTGTAGGAAGGTGCTAAAACGCTCGAAGGCCGAGCACGATATGGAACAGCCAAAAGGCATGGCCTTATCGAAATAATATTCACCCCTGAACTTAAAACCCAGCAACTCAAAGTCACCCGGGTGAACCGGCAGGAGGCGAAAGGCAGACTTAATGTCGCACTTAGCCAACAGCGCACCCGGGCCACATGAGCGCACCATGCGCAGCGCTTGGTCAAAAGATGTATACCTGACCGAGCAAAGGCCATCAGGGATAGCATCATTGACCGATCGGCCGGCTGGGTAGGACAAGTGATGGATCAGACGGAACTCGCCCGGAGACTTCTTGGGCACCAAGCCCAAGGGTGACACTTTAAGGTTGGGGAACGGGGGTGCAGGGAAAGGGCCAGCGACCCTGCCCGCATCAACCTCCTTAGAAATGCTGGCAGCAGCCACCTCCTCCCTCCCCTTAAGGGACAAAAGGTTGGGGGCATCTTGGGGGGACCTATCACCCTGGAAAGGAATACGGAACCCCAGTCGAAAACCTTGAAGCAGGTAAACCGCATCTGCCCCCCTCGGGTATGATGCGAGCCAACGCTCCAGCATGTCCACATTAATTGGGGAGGGGGCCTTTCGGTGGACCAGCTCCCTCTGCGGCAGTCTTGCCAGCCCCTTGTCCGCCCCTACCTTTGCCCCGCACCCCTCCAGGCCTGGGGCAGGCAGAGGCCGCATGGGGGCCAGCACAAGAGGGACACTCATGCCTGTACCGGCAATTCTTCCTACTGCAGGAACCATTGGACGAGAAAGTCCAGCACAGCAGGCGGGCTGGAACCCCCTGCCCCGCCACCTGGCGGGGTGTCTGTGCTGGGGCCGCTCGCTGGACCGCATGTCCACAATGGTATCTGTCCCCAGGCGCGGGGCGCATGGGAGTCATATACAGAAGCCACAGCTTCTGGCAGGGCTCATCCCACCTCATCTCAGGGTGCAGGGGAATCCACATACGGAATTCCTCGTCGTAAGCCAACCATGACGGGCCCGGGAAGTCTACCATCGCCCGGTAAATGTTGTCCAAATACTGGACCATCGGAATTGCCAAATCCGGCCGGGCCCTGAGGTAGACCGCCATGTATATAAGGTACGCCGGCAACCAATTGGCCCACGTACGTGGCGGCTTACGACGACGTGCCTGTTCCTTATCCTTCTCATCCTGCCCCTCCCTCTCCTCTTTGGTGGGCTCTCTGTTAAGAAGGGAGAAGATGTCGACATACTCCCCACGCCAGATCTTCTCTTTGGTGGCCTGGGCCAAATGGTCCCCCAGGGGCAAGGAATACCCCGCTGTCGGCAATGCTGACACCGGCACAGTGGGAACCACGGGGATCTGAAAAGGAGCCTGGACCAACCCAGCCACCCCTAACACATTCCCAACTGAATAAGAGGTACCACCCAAAACTGGGCCCTGGGTGAGCGGTGAAGTCGCCGGGTGGGACGTCGGCGACTGAACCGTCGCACCACCCATGCGAGGCCACGGCCACTAGAATGCCCCCCCAACGTGGGTAGGTGTGTGGGTGCACTAGATTGAACCGCATACTCACATGCAGCACCCCCGCGGGCCACCCCCACCGGGGGTTCCGGCCCGCTGGGGGTGTCGGAGCTCACGACCGCAATTGAGCTCGTCAACGGGGCCTGACCAGCATCAGCCTGTGAGTGGGGAGCTGCGAGGCAGTGGCCGAAGCTGGCCCACGCGCCTCGGACAGCTCGACCCGTCCTGCCGCCTGCTGCTGACCGGCAGACAACGGATCAACCTGCACCCCAAAAGGCACCCCCGGGTGGTTAACCCTCGCGAGGGATGCCTTGAGGGCCACAACGCGGGCCAGAAGGGCCTCAACACTAACGTAGCCCCCTAAGCCAAGTGGGGGCAAAGGGCCAGCCGGCCCACTGGGTGCAGGCGCTGGTCCAGGTCCCTGGACCCCGGGGCCCATATACGGCCACGACCCCAGGCCCGGCCCCTGCAGGGGAGGGAACCCAGCCACCCCCCCTGGCTGAAACCCCCCGCAGGAAGCTGCGGACCCATGGAAGAAGGCCCCGCAGAATGGGCCGTGCCAGAGGCAGTGGCCACTGCTTGCGGGCCAGGGGCCGCGGCCCCAGCTGGGCCGGTATGCGGACCCCCCGCCTCGGGCCAAGGGGTAATTAACCCCATCCCACCGGTCCCGGTGGGCTCAGGCAAAGGAGGCTGCTGGGGAGGCGCAGCCGCGGTCCTCCGACCCGGCTGGCGCCTCCGCGCAGAACGAGCCGCGTTCGCAGTCGCCTTCTTCTTCGAGGGCATAGCAGCTAACGATGGGAAGCCTAAAAGTCAAGAAAATCAGCAGCCAGAGGCTTCCCTGAGCAAGGCAAGAGCGACGGAGGTAAGAGAGAAAAACTTCTCCGCTCCGTCGCTTCGCAAAATGGCAGCTCGGCTGCCTCGTGGCCGCCCCTTATATAAGGGTGCTGGCCACGCCCCCTAACTACCCGGATGTCTTCATCCGGTGGGGGGGGGCCGCAAAGAGCGTGGCGGCCATTTTGGCGCCGCGCTTGCATTCTTTTACTTTTCAGCTATGGTTCAGAGAAACTTGTTTACATTAACTTTGCTGTAACCATCAGCAAAATCATGATAAATAATAATAAATTTCGTGTCAGAAATTATTCTGGGTTGAAAGGATTTTATTTCAGGGTATGTGGAGGACTAAAACACATAAACAGAAGCAAGCAATTGAACCCAATTTTTTATAACATAGGTTTTTAGGCAAATAAACTGTGAATTTTAAGACATATACCTTGATCTAATTTCTCTGGATCTGTATTCCAAACATGAACGCTGATTAGGATATAAAGACCTTTCTACGTTCACATTTTAAAAGTTTTTCTTTTTTTCTATTTAGTTGCTTTTTAATATACTTCTGAAGGTCAAATGAAATTATTCTCAAATGCTCTCTGAATGCCACTCCTTAATTATGAGTCTGAATGATAGTGCTTAAAACTGTAAAAGCGGCTTAGATGGACAAGCAATTTATATGTCATAGGAGTTATGTATGGCAAGGGATAATAGTTTAATTTGGAGTCAAGATGCTATAGTTTAAAGAAATCCTGTTTTATTTATGGTAGCATTTAACAAGCTGTATTAATATTTTGAAATAAATAAATGGAATGGTAGCATCAGAGTGCAGGACAAAACTTTAAAACAAGAAAGAATAAGTTTTTTAAAATGCCATTTTAAGTCTCTCTGCAGCACCAGCAGAGGATTTATACAAAATGAGCAGGGGGAAGGGGGGGATAAGAAAAAGTGCAAGCAAAAATCAAAAAACAAAAACCATTGCACCTTTGACACTGTCAGACCGCAATGTTAGCATGAGGCTTTGATGTGATAATGCAAAGTTGGTAAGGATTATGGTAAGGAGAAGGTTCAGTGGGACCCTGTGAACACAAGCAAGTTATCAATGTTCAGAGAGTTATCTGTCAAGACAAATTTGTGTTATTTCTGATCAGTGACTCTCTTCCGTTTAGCAGGTTCAGGGTCATATGCCTCCGCTCATGATCCCAATTTTTCCACACGACCAGCGGACACTAGCAGCAGCTGCAGCGGCTCAGCAGGGATTCCTCTTTCCCCCAGGAATAACTTACAAGCCAGGTAAGTGGAGAGAGATAGGGTTGAACATATCCCCTTTCTTGTGATAATCTCCTGTAGGATGGTGATGCACAGAAAGCATGGAGAGGGGAGCAGGGAATGTGTGGCATATTTTTTTTTTTGCAAGTCTTGGATGAAAATTGCTTTTAGAGATAGGGAGGGAATTGGTTGTTCAGGACCATATTTCTTTTATTCCTATGTGCTACAAAATAATTTCCTTTGAGGTCAGTTGACCCACTTCCTTGCCAATTTGCATGTGAGAGTAGCAAGAAGGTTGCATCCTTTTCTCCCCTTTTTGGCCCTTTCTCATTGGCTTGTGCACATAACTCATATTTTGTGTGAGTCTTCTTTATAATTAGAGATAAAAAGTGAAGGCAGGTATGATTTAATTTGTGTATTTCAAATAGGCAGCATTTTGTATGGTTTTCATCTAAATAACAGAGGTTTCAGCAGTTCAGCATCAATTCAGGCTTATAACAGGTCATGCAACTTCACAGTGAGATATGTTTGGAGATAATTTAGCAAATATTATGATATCTTTCCTTATTCCTTTGCATTTACTGGGCTCCTGGGGAATTCAATTAAGGATATAATGGTTTGAAGCTACTCTCTGAGTCTCCTTGTAAACAGAGCTTTAAATGTTTAAAGCCACGTTAGCAAAGGAATTTATTTAAGTAAATAAAAGACAACCTTATTTTAATGTGTTTGTTCCTTCCACACATATTTAAACCTTGCCCTGAAAGCAGCATCTTTATTTTGATCATTAATCTTTTTGTCCTCTAATTAATATTAAACAACAGCAACAATGGCTACAATGGTTGGATGTTAAATTTAAAATTTAAAATGTAGCACATGGAGTCAACTGCTGCTTTTAATGAGAATTTGCCATGGCTTCCAGAAAGAGGTAGTATTAGTAAAGGTAAAGGTAAAGGTTTCCCTTGCTCGAAAGCCAGTCGTATCCGACTCTAGTGTGCAGTGCTCATCTCTGTTTCTAAGCCGAAGAGCCAGCGCTGTCTGCTTCTGCAGACGTTTCCGTGGTCATGTGGCAGGCATGACTAGACACCGGAGCGCACGGAACGCTGTTACCTTCCCACCGAAGTGGTCCCTATTTATCTACTTGCAATTTCTTGCTTTCGAACTGCTAGGTTGGCAGGAGCTGGGATGAAGACGGGAGCTCATTTCCGTCCTACAGTACTCGGGAATCGAACTGCTGACCTTCCGCTTCCCAGTCAGCGCCTTAGCGACTTGAGCCACTGCAGTATTAGTATCAGTTCTGAAACAAACCCTTCTGTTTTAAAGTAAACAGCATATTAAATGTAATCCAAGTTTGTTGTTGTTCAGTCGCACAGTCGACTCCGACCCTTTGCGACCCCATGGACCATTTTCCTCCAGGCGCCTCTGTCCTCCACCATCCCCCTCAACCCTCCCAGCTCTGTGCCCATTGTGTCTATAATACCATCTAGCCATCTCATCCTTGGCCTCCCCCTTCTTCTTTTGCCCTCCACCTTTCCCAACATCAAGGCCTTCTCAAGTGAATCCTCCCTTCTCATTTGATGTCCAAAGTACTTTAGCTTCATCTTTACTATTTGACCTTCCAATGAGCAGTCAGGGTTAATTTCTTCTAAGATTGACCTATTTGTTCTCCTTGCTGTCCAGGGGACTCTCAAAACCCTCCTCCAACACCACATTTCAAAGGCATCTATTCTTCTGCGTTCAGCCTTCCTAATTGTCCAGCTCTCACATCCGTACATTACTACTGGGAAAACCATTGCTTTGACTATTCTAATTTTTGTTTTCAATGTGATGTCTCTGCTTTTCACTATGTTCCCCAGGTTTCTCATTGCTTGTCTCCCAAGAATCAGTCGCCTTTTTATTTCATGGCTGCAATCCCCATCTGCAGTGATCTTTGATCCTAAGAAAGTAAAATCTGTCACTGCTTCTACTTCTTCCCCGTCTATTTTCCAGGAACTGATGGGGCCTGTTGCCATTATCTTGGTTTTCTTGATATTGAGTCTCAAGCCAGCTTTTGCACTCTCCTCCTTCAGCCCAATCAAGAGATTCTTTAGGTCTTCCTCACTTTCTGCCATTAGGGTGGTATCGTCTGCATATCTCAGATTATTGATGTTTCTCCCAGTGATTTTAATCCCATATTGTGATTCCTCCATCCCTGCACTGCGCATTATGTGCTCTGTGTATAGGTTGAATAAGCATGGTGACAAAATGCAGCCTTGTCTTACTCCTTTTCCTATTCCAAACCACTCTGTTATTCCATGTTCTGTCCTAACTGTTGCTTCTTGGTTCATGTACAGATTTCTCAGGAGGCATATGAGGTGCTCTGGTATTCCCATCTCTTTAATTACTTGCCACATCTTGTTGTGGTCCACACAGTCAAATGCCTTAGTGTAGTCAATAAAACAAAAGTAAACTTGTTTCTGGTATTCCTTTGTTTTCTCCATGATCCAGTGTATGTTGGCGATGTGGTCTCTAGTCCCCCTGCCTCTTCTGAAACCAGCCTGCACCTCTGGTAATTCTCTCTCCACATGCTGCTGAAGTCTGTCCTGTATTATCTTGAGCATCACCTTGCTGGCATGTGGGATGAGCGCGATTGTTCGATAATTTGAACATTCTTTGGCATTGCCCTTTTTTGGGATTGGGACGTATACTGATCTTTTCCAATCCTGTGGCCACTGTTTTGTTTTCCAAATCTGCTGGCATATTGAATGCAGTAATTTGACGCCATCATCTTTTAGCGCTTTGAAAAATTCAACTGGGATACCATCATCTCCACTAGCTTTGTTGTTTGCAGTGCTCTTTAGGGCCTTTATGACTTCGCTCTCCAGGATGTCTGGCTCAAGTTCAATTTCTTCATCATTGTGATTATCAGGAGTGTTGAGGTCCTTTTTGTAAAGTTCCTCTGTGTACTCTTTCCATCTTTTCTTAATTTCTTCTGCATCAGCTAGCTCCTTTCCGTCTTTGTCCCTTATCATGGTCATTTTTGGTTTAAATGTTCCCTTGATTTCCCCAATTTTTTTGAAAAGATCTCTGGTTCTGCCTCTTTTGTTGTTTTCCTCCATTTCTCTGTACTGTTCTTTTAGGTAGTTTTCCTTATCTCTCCTTGCTTTTCTTTGAAATTCTGTGTTCAAATGGTTGTAGTATTTCCTTTCTCCTTTGACTTTTGCGTTCCTTCTTTCCTCTGCTATTTTAAGAGCCTCATCAGACAACCACTTTGCTTTCTTACTCTTCTTTTCTTTTGGTATGGTTTTCTTTGCTGCTTCCTGCATGATGTCCCTCATCTCCGTCCATAATTCTTCCGGTACTCTGTCTACCGAGTCTAAGCCATTAAATCTGTTCATCACCTCCACCGTGTATTCTTTAGGGATGCTGTCTAGGTGATATCTTTCTGGTCTCCGTGTTTTCCCTATTTTCTTTAGTCTAAGCCTGAATTTTGCGATCAGTAGGTTGTGATCTGAGCCACAGTCTGCTCCAGGTCTTGTTTTTGCTGACTGTATGGAGGTTCTCCATCTTTGGCTGCAGAGTATGTAGTCAATCTGTACAATGGAAATATTGTCATGAGGATGATTGTTGCTTCATGTCATCAGACAGTATGATCTCAATGATGGTGATATCAGATTACTCAGAAATCCATGATCAAAACACTGAGACAGTTGCTGCATGTAGGCACCACTCTTTCATTCTGTAATCGCTGCTATCACTGCTGCGTGATTCTTCAGAACAAATTAGCAACAGGGAATATTAGGAATGTGCATGATGTTTTAGTTTGAGTCCCTGGAGGGGGTATCTCTCTTTCAAATGTAGTAGAATTCTCATCTACAGCCACAGGCTACATCTCAGAACAAAGATGACCCACTGTTGCAAGATGCTTCTGGTGCAGTTAGATGGTAGCATTTAGCCATCTTCCCTTTCAATTTGCACAACCGTGGGACTTCAAGGAGATGGTGGAACAACTGGCCAAATGGGAGGTCTGGTCAATCAAAACTGGTGCTGAATTATTATTATGACTATTATTATTATTTTGCTGCTGATTTAATCCATTAGATATTTTAAACATGGAGTAGCCAATGTATGGATACCCCATACCTGTCAACCGTGGCTCCGGACAATCCGGGACCTGCACACAACGGTTCTGCACAAGTCGCGTTCTACACATGTGTAGAAGGCTTTTACGCTTGCGTAGAACCCTTTTACACTTGCATAGCCTTCTACGCAAGCATAGAAGGATTCTATGCAAACGTAAAAGGGTTCTACACAAGCGTAAAAGCCTTCTACACATGCGTAGAATGTGACTTGCACAGAAGGGATGCGCAGTACCTCTTCCCCCCCCGCTGCCAATTCCGGGGTTTTGGCAGCTGCAGGCGGGAAATGGCGCAAATCGGCACCGAAAATCGGGACATACCGGCCAATCAGGGAAGGTTGACAGGTATGGGATACCCAGCATTGTGGAGTGAACATAGTGATATCTCATTAGCCATGGAAGCTCACTGGGAGGCAGGGTGTAAGTAGAAAAAATGTTCCTAAGTATTTCACTCACAGAAAAAGCCTCAAATATTATGGTATACTTGAACCACAATCGGGCGTACCCTGGTAATGGCAACCTTGTGTTGCCAGCTCATCTTTCTCACACTAGGTCAGGTGAAGGGAACTGCAAAATGAACTCACTAAAAGGTGTCTTCATTTTAACAGTTTCTCATCTGACCTAGACACAGAAGAAGAACCTTGAATGTTGAGGTTCAGTATAGGTCAGTTCTGACTTAATAGCATACAACATAACAAAACCCATTTCTAGACACCTCCAGAATGGTTGCCTTATACTAGTTTGGAAGGCTTTCCAGTACAATATTTAAGAAGTCTGTAAGCCTCTAAAATATCATTTTCCATTCCTGGATGTCTTTTTCAACCCACCCATTGCAGAGAGCTAATTTTGATAGTTATCCTACTCACAATTACTCAGTTTCTTTACTAATTTTTTCCCCTGGTAATATAAGTTTGTTGAATATATTTTGTATATCTTAATTCATTATCTGTAAAAATCCTTTGCTATTCATACAATCTTTACTGTATGTTTACTGCTTTTTACTAATACTGAATTCAATAAGTTTTAGTCCCATTTAAGTGTGAACAGAATTGCAGCCTTATTATTTAATCTAGAAGCTTAGTACAATTTCTCTGATTTCTTTTCATCTGCAGTACACCATAATTTAATGCCCATTTCCTTCAAATGACCACTTATTGTATATTATTACACTAACCATCTGTCTTTTTACCATTTGTAATGTCTTGAGCTGCCTAGATGGCATTTTGAGGGGTTCATTTGTAGATTGTGCTAGTTGACAGGAAAAGGGAAATAGTGAAAAGATTTCCCCTGTACCACATCATATACACTATTATAGTGGAAGGATACTTCCCCCACAACACACTACACTTACAGCATTACACTATCATTACACTGTTTTATTAATTGGCAAAAAAATCTTCAAACAGTTTGGAGATACAGTAAAACCTTGCATAAAGAGCGCCTCACTTAGAGACTAACTTGCTTAAAGAGCAGAACTTTCTCTGAATTGTCGCCCTTGCTTAACAACTAAAAACAACAAAAAACTTGCTTAACAACTAAATTGGGGTTTGCAACCCCCCCCCCCCCCACCAGAAGTCACAATTGGTCACTTGCAATGGCAGTGGTGGCACTTTTTCCAAGTGTTTCGCTTAAAGAGCAAACTAGCTTAAAGAGCAATCCCGTGGAATGCATTATGCTCTTGAAGAGAGGTACCACTGTATAGAGCTTCTTAGTGTGGAACAATGGTCCCATAATGTAGAACATAATGCTGGTCTCCGTAAAGTCTTCTTTCTGCCCTCCCCGCTTATCATTCTAGGGACCATGTAAGGCTTTGAGGAGGTGGGAAAGAAGGTTTTTGCATTTGGTCTGTATTCTCATTTAGTAGTTCATTTCTGTACAATATGAATATCCACAAGAGGTTTAGGGAAGTAATGTACTTCCAACATGATCTAACTTGACCTCATGTTGTCTCTTATGAATGCTAGTGGTTTTCTGAGGTGTCTGGCTTTTTACACCATGCTATCGAATACATTTTATAACTGGTCACTTATCTAGGACTGAAGTTGTTCCTTGTGCACATCAAGCTATGGTTTCCATCCTGAAACCATGCATCACAGCTGTCAACATTTGTAGTGTCTCAAGCAAGCAAATATCAATCATGATCACAGATTTTTCAAAAATTACTTGCCATACTTCTTAACAGTAATAATTTGATTTTCCAGTGTAGCAAGTACTAAATGAGAAATCTGGACTCTATAGATCACTTAAATAATGTTTTCATACATACAGTGGAACCTTGGTTAACAAACAGCTCAGTTAACATAAAAATCGCATAACAAAAGGAAATCCATAGAAAATAGTGGCTCAGTTTACAGATTTTTTTCAGAACAGATTAATTGGTTTTCAATGCATTCCTATGGGAAAACACGATTTGGTTAATGTATTTTGGTTTTCAGTGCATTCCTATGGGAATTTGCATTCAATGCATTCCTATGGGGAAATTGGTTAAAGTAATTTTTGCTGTAAGAAACATCCCAGAGAATGCATTAGTTACAATAACCAAGGTTCCACTGTATATTCTTGTTTGTAATTGTGGCATTAACTGGATTAAAGAAAACTTTCAGGAGCTGCATAATTCAAATTGCCATTGCCTCTGCTGACCCATATGCACTTGGCAATTCTCATAGGACACCCTGCTACCTAGATTGGTTGTTGTGTAAATCAGAGCTGTTACAAAGCCAGCACTCACTTGAATGGATGGATTGGTCCCCCTCCCCCAGGAAAACAGAGTAGATTGAGATCCAGGAGATATAAAGAATGGGCATTCTGTCACCTGTTGCTGTGGGTTAGCATATTTTTATGCAGAAGGTACTTCTGTTGTGCTCTCTTCCAGCGGAAACTACCGATGCAACATCCTAATTCACTTCCACTGCCAGCACTGGGAAAGGGGATTTACAATCATGTTTTAATTTATAAACTTTCTTTCTTTATAATATTTTTACCCAACCTTTCGCCTATAAAGTACTCAAAAACAGCTTACATCATTAAAAAAAAGACAATATAAAAACTAAAATCAATTACAACGGTACCTTGTATAATGAAATTAATCTGTTCCATGAGGTTCTTCATTAAGCAATTTTTTCATTATGTGAAGGCTGGACGCACGCGATCTCTGGTTTGGGCTCGGAGCTTTTGAAGAAACTTCCCCCACAAGCACCGATCCCAGCCATGGCTGTACGCGTGGACCCCAGTCTGGGATCAGGTCTTGGGAAAGAGCTTCCCCCACAAGCACCGATCCCAGCTATGAGTGATGTCTGGCCTGGGATCAGTGCTTGTGGGGGAAGCTCTTTCCGAAGTCCTGATCCCAGACTGGGTCCACATGAGAAACTGCAGCTGGGATTGGTGTTTGTGGGAGAAACTCTTTCCCAAGCTCTGATTCTGGACGGCAGTCTGCGCGTGCAGCTGGGTGCTGGGATTGGTGCTTGTGGGAGAAGCTCTTTTGGAAGCCCTGATCCCAGCCCGGGGTCCACACATGTGGCCACAGCTGGGATCGGTGCTTGTGGGGGAAGCTCCTTCAGAAGTACCAACTCCAAACTGGACATCATGTGTGCACGGGGCCAGCACTGGTCAGGGCTTCTGAGGGAAGCTACTGAAAAAATGGCCAGCCTGGGGAACATTTTTGCTTAGCGAAAAAATAGCTATATGGGGTGCAATTTCCCCCTGATTTTCTTTCGCTAAGCAAGTTTTTCGTTATAAGACCCCTGTTGCGGGAGGAAATCCTGATACTATGAAAATGCCCAAGCAGAGATACGGTCCAGCCGGCTGCTTGGGGAGAGCTCTCATGAACCACCCCAACCAGTATCTTTTATTGCCAAAATTCAACAGCAGATAAGAATACAGGAACAATAGTGCATTCAGTAGAAAGGGAGCAAAATGGGTTGCATAGTGAACAATAGAGAGTATTCAGCCGTAGGTACATTCGGCATACATTATTTCTAACATTAGGGTACTGTGTGAGAATCATGCAAGCTACAGTACGTGATTAGAGTCCTGATTGGTTAGAGCAGCTAAGAGAGCATACTAGCCTCGTGAAACCTGTGTGATCAGTCTCTCCATAGCAGAAGCTTAGACCTTGATTACTGACATTCTTTCAGGGAAAGATTGAAACATAGCAAAAGGATGCAGGACATGTCTCGGGAGGAACTCATTAGTCAAACAGGAGTGTGTGCACTCTCATGAACTTGGCTTATGGTTCATCCCTATCAGATTTCCACATGCCCCCCCCCCCCCAATATTCCAACAGACCCCTTCGCTATACGGGGTTTTACTGTATTATGATATTATTTGAGAATTAAACCAAATATCAAATTGGAAATAGTACATAAAATGATATTAAAAACGCATTTAAAAGCAATAAGGCACAAGCAATCCCATTTTAAGAACCCCCACTTAGACAGCTTGTCACTGAGAGAACATTTGCCTGAAGAGAAAGGACTTTGCTTGCTAATGGAAGAACAGCACAGATGCAGTCAGCCTGGCCTCTCAAATGTTTATTAATTATATTTGGTTATTCACAATAACCCCCAGATCAATAAACAAAGAAGGGGGTTAAAAGCAATAGAATATTGAAACTAAGTTTCATAAGTAATTGTTTAAAAGCAAAACAAAATCTAAGTAAAATAATAATCTACCAGAGCACTCAGACTTTTACTTCTTAAAGCCAGAGAATGCACCACAGAGCATAACTGCTATGATAAAATTAGAGCATAGGTGGAGCTAATCTTATCTGATGGGAAGGCCATGTTTCATTAACATGATGCTGTATCAGAAAAGACAAAATCTGGTGCTGCCTATACTGTGTTCCCACCAAACCAGCCTCTTCTGGTGGCAGACTAGATAACCTACAGGCCTAACCTATGTGCTGTAGTCCCAAGCTATTTATGACTTAGAGGTAACCACTGCTACTTTGAAACGAGTTTCAAGAATAACCCAACAGGAAGCTCGTTGCAGTATAATTTAAATAAAAAGCCACAAATTTAAGGAGTTTTTGTTAGATTTGATTAAGGTATGAGTATGGAGTGGTCCATAAACTCTTGTTAGAATTGTTGCTGGTGATTCATTGAGTGGGAACTCTAAAAACCATTAGAAGCCAAATCCCATAATTTAGGGGATTATCTGTGCTTGCACTTTCTTCCTTTTGTACCCCAAACCTGTTTCGTATTGAAAGTAGTGAAGTGAAGATGGTGGACCATTGACTCAGTCATAAGAACATAACATAAGAACAGCCTTGCTGGAACAGGCCACAGCCCATCCAGTCCAGCATTCTGTCTCACACAGTGGCTCACCATGTCCTTCAGGGTATTCCCAAGGAGATGCCTTCACCTGCTTCGGATTCCCTGGAAATGGCATTGAGAGATATCCTGCCTATCTCTCCAACCCCAAGGTTGTCCTTAAGTATCCATAATTATAGCCATTGATACCCTTGTCCTCCATGAACTTGTCTAATCCTTTCTTAAAGCTATCAAGACTGACAGCTGACATCACTTCTTCTGGCAGGGATTTCCATAGACCAGTAATCCTCTGGGTGAAAAAGTACTTTCTCTTATTTGTTTGAGAACTAGTACCCAAAAGTTTCATCGAGTGTCCCTAGTTCTAGTGTTGTGCGATAGGGAAAACAGTTTTTCCTTATCTACTTTGTCCACACCGTGCATGATTTTATAAACTTCAATCAGGTCACCTCTTAGACGCCGTCGTTCAAGAGTGAAAAGGCCCAACTGTTGCAGCCTCAGATGGTAAGGAAGGTGTTCCAGTCCCCTAATCATTCTGGTTGCCCTCCTCTGCACTTTCTCCAACTCCATAATATCCTTCTGGAGGTATGGCGACCAGAACTGTACACAGTATTCCAGATGGGGCCTCACCATAGATTTATAAAGAGGCAAAATGACACTTGCTGACTTATTTTCTATACCCTTCCTAATGATCCCTAACATTGAGTTTGCTTTTTTCACTGCTGAGGCACACTGGGTTGACACATTCATTGAGTTGTCCACCAGGACACCAAGGTCCCTTTCCTGGTTTGTCGCAGAGAGTTCAGACCCCATCAGTTTATAAATGTAATTGTTTTTTTTTGCCCCAACATGCATCACTCTGCACTTACTAATGTTGAAGCTCATTTGCCACTGTTTTGCCCACTCCCCTAGTGTCAAGAGATCCCTCTGGAGCTCCTCACAATCTCTCACAGTTTTCACTACCCTGTATAACTTAGTGTCGTCAGCAAATTTGGCTACCTTGCTTTTTTCTCCTACCTCTAGATAATTTATGAAGAGGTTGAAAAGCAGGGGTCCCAGTACTGAACCTTGGGGGACCCCACTCTTTACTTCCCTCCACTTGGAGAAGTGTCCATTTAGTGCTACCCTCTGTTTCCTGTCCCTTAGCCAGTTGCTGATCCAGGACAAGACCTGTCCCTTTATTCCATGACTGGTAAGTTTATTCAAGAACCTTTGGTGTGGGACCTTGTCAAAAGCCTTCTGAAAGTCCAGATAAACAATGTCAACTGGATCCCCCTTATCCACATGCTTGTTGACACTCTCAAAAACTCCGACAGATTAGTGAGGCATGATTTGCCCTTGTAAAAGCCATGTTGGCTCTCCTTTAGCAGCGCCTTCTCTTCTATGTGCCTATTAATTCTATCTTTTAGGATGGTTTCCATCACTTTACCTGGGACACATGTCAAACTGACAGGTCGGTAATTTCCTGGATCACCCCTGGATCCTTTTTTGAAAATTGGTGTTACATTCGCTACCTTCCAGTCATCAGGTACAAAGCCTGATTTGAGGGAAATAATATATTTTTTGGCTAGGAGATCAGCAATTTCATTTTTAAGGTCCCTGAGAACTCGTGGATGGATGCCATCTGGTCCTGGTGATTTGTTAGTGTTTAGCTTAACAAGACATACAAGGACCTCCTCCCTGGTTATTTCTATCTTGCTTAATTCTTCGCTTTCCCTCCCTACAAAGATAGGCTCTGTTTTGGGCATGTGGTCTCTGTCTTCTTCAGTGAATACTGAAGCAAATAATTCATTGAGTCTCTCTGCAATCTCTGTTTCCTCTTTAATAACCCCTTGCCTTCCATTGTTATCTAATGGTCCAGTGGCCTTCCTAGTTGGGTCCTTACTTCTAATGTACTTAAAGAAGTCTTTGTTATTTCTCTGAGTATTTTTAGCTATACGCTCCTCAAAGTCTTGCTTTGCTTTCCTGATTGTTGCCTTGCATTTGTTCTGCCAGAATTTATGTTTCTGCCTGCTGTCCTCATTCAGACAAGCCTTCCATCTTCTAAATGAACTTTTCTTGCTCTTGATCACTTCCCGAACAGCTCCTGTAAGCCACATCGGAGTCCTCTTGGAACTGGCAGTGCCCTTTTTCCTTTTGGGTATGCATTTCAATTGGGCCTCTATTATTGTTTTTGTAAACAGCCTCCATGCCTCTTGGAGTGTTTGGACTCTCTCAATTTTCCCTTTCAGCTTCTTTTTTACTAGTTTCCTCATCTTTGGGAAATTTCCTTTTTGAAAATTTAAGGTCTCTGTGTTAGATTTTATCAGTGACTTTCAGTCTATGATCAAGTTAAACATAATTGAGTTGTGGTCACTGTTCCCTATTGGATCAGTCACATTAACATCTTGCACCAGATCCTGAGTATTACTCAGGATCAAGTCAAGGATTCTTGTACCTCTAGTTGGGTCTTCAACCATCTGTCCCAGGCAACAATCATTTAGCATATCTAGGAACTTTATCTCTTTATCATGTGCTGAACAACAGTTCACCCAGTCTATGTGAGGGTAATTGAAGTCCCCCATTATAACCAGGCTTCCCTTCTTGGATGCCTCCTTTACAACATTCTCCAACTGCCAGTCTCCCTCAAGAGTTTGGGTCGGAGGCCGATAGTATATGCCTACTGTTAGACCATCCTTGTGGCCTGGTACTCTTACCCACAGAGCTTCTTATGGTGACTCCAAATCACCTAGATATTCCAATTCATACGATTTTATCACTTCTTTGACATACAAGGCTACACCACCTCCCGTTTGCCCCTTCCTATCCTTCCTGTACAGTTTGTAGCCTGGGATAACTGTATCCCATTGGTTATCATCCGTCCACCAGGTTTCAGTGATACCAATAATATCAATATTCTTATCTATTGCTAAGTATTGCTAAGTATCCCCTATTTTGTTCCGGAGGCTTCTGGCATTTGTATACAAGCATTTATATATGCTTTCCTGATACAGTCTTTTGAGTCCAGTTGCATTGTTAGACTGCCTCTTGCATCCTTCTGCTAGAGTGCTGGTGACTAGCTCCTTTCTCGGCTCAGTAATTTTTGCATCCTCCTCACTACTCAAGTACACACTTTCCCGAACCGGATGCTGCCCAGCTCCTGTCGGCTTTCCCCCAGTTATCAGTTTAAAAGCTGCTCTGCAGCCTTTTTGATGTTGAGTGCCAGCAATCTGGTCCCATTATGGTTCAAATGCAACCCATCCCTCCTGAACAGATTTGGCTTGTCCCAAAATGTTCTCCAGTTCCTGACAAATCTGAAGCCCTCCTCTCGACACCACCGCCTCATCCATGCATTGAGGCTTCTGAGCTCTGCCTGCCTGGTAGGTCCTGCGCGAGGGACAGGCAGCACTTCTGAAAATGCTACCTTGGAAGTCCGGGACTTCAATCTTCTTCCTAACAACCTAAATTTGGCTTCCAGGACAGACCGCTTGGCCTTCCCAACATCATTGGTACCAATGTGTACCATGACAACTGGCTCGTTCCCAGTTCTCTCTAACAATCTATCTAGATTTCTTGTGATGTCTGCAACTTTTGCACCTGGCAGGCAAGTCACCATACGGTTATCATGTGCATCACAAATCCATTTCTCTGTATTTCTAATTATTGAATCGCCTAGTACAAGGAGGCTCTCTCCTGCAATCTGTTCATCTACATGCACCTCATCAACCATATTAAGGGAGAGAACCTCAGTTTGTTCCTGTTGTTTATCTTCCTGGATCTCATCAAGTGTGATGAAGGAGAGATCATCAGGTGGAACCAGTTGTTCCTCTGTGTGTTCCTCATCAGGTGTGATGAGGGAAAGAGCCTCAAATTTCTTCTGTAATTTCAGACTCTCAGAGTGATCCCCTACTCTTCTCCTCCTTTGAGTCACATTCCTCCAAACATCTCCCTCCTGAGTTAGTGAAGGGCCTTCTCCCTCAGAACTGTGCCCTGTCTCTTCTTTGTCCAGCATAGTCTGCTCCGCTCTGTCCAAGAACAGCTCAAGCTCCTTAATTTGTTGATGGTTAGATATGCGGGCCTCTAGCTGCTGGACCTTCTCTTCTAGTAGTGCAGCCAGCTTGCACTTGCTGCAAGTATAGTTCTCCATATGCTTTGGCAAGAACACAAACATGGCACAAGTATTGCAGGTAACTACAGCTGTTCCCTCAGAATCCATTTTAACAAGTGCAGTGTTCTGGGCCTCAAAAATGTACATGTTTACTACCTTTCTACCTAGTAAGACTATATTCTTCCTTTGTTATTTGTAATTTGTAATTTTTATATTTGTAATACTGAATTTTGTAATTGTATAGTGTTCTGCTTGTATTATTTTGCTATTGTGTGCCTACATTGTATCCTGTATTGTATTATTATGAACATGTTGTTGCCGCCTTGAGTCAGCCTTGGCCGAGAAAGGCGGGGTATAAATTAAAACTGGAATGGAACTGGAAACTGGAAGACAGATTGTCTCTACATGACAAGATAGTCCCTCAAGCATTTTCTAACCACTAGGTAAGATCTCGCCAGCACTGTATGACAGAGGCATCAGGTGTAATTTCTCTTTATAATGGGTTATTTAATTTGGCGCAAATATGTCTCTGAGCATAACTAGTGTCTTTTTCTTGAGAGAAACTGAGTACAGCCACACAAGAAGGAGGAAGGCAGGCTGATTGATTGTGAAAGTGCAGAAAACCCACTCAGTGCCACTCATTTTACTAGTCCATTTAACAAGGCAATAATTATCAGAGTTATACTTCTTGTGCAATTACTGAAATGTCAAAAATGCACAAAATTGTGCCAGGATTGACAAAAAAAATATCTTGCGGCAAGAAGAAAGGTTTTTGTTTGCCCTATTTACAAGGACAAAACAAGTCAGAATTTACATCTCTAGCTGCAAGTAAAAACAGGAAATCCTATTAACAGCAAATACATTAATCATTTCAGTCATTTGGTTAATATCCTTATACTGTATACCCACTAAAGGCAAAAGAAGTTCTAGATGGTTTGCACTATCTGAGTTTAATAATGAACAGCATATTAAAGCATTACTTGAGATATAACCTTGTTTTGTATAGAATATTCTTACCTCACTCATAAATTTGCTGCTTGTAAACCGGCTTCTTTAAACTTGAGTGGTTATATGGCTCAGAGGAATGCTTCTGTGGATTTTTCTTGCAGGACATTAGTTTTGCATAATATAGTAACTGAAACATATTTTAGTATGCTTGGAAACTAATTATAAAGCATATAGAACTTTCAGGACGCATGATTTTTGGCCTTTTTGGAAGCTCTGTGCCAATTTTGAGCCATGCTTTCTTCATGGCATTAATACTCCATAAGAAAATAAGTTAGAAATAAGCCTCTTCAGTGGAGGAACCATGTTAATCTATGGTGGAAAAATAGTGGAACAAAGAGTTATATGGCACCACAAATTTGTTAGTAATCAAGGGATCACAAGACATCGTGTTGTAAGTAATATGAGAAGTTAAACATACATTTTCAGAATGAAACATGCAACTTTGATCTGTGGCCCATTGGACTATGTAAAATAGGCAGGAAAAAATGTATGTATGGGTACATCACAGGTTATGAAAAATACATGGATTCCTTACTTTTTCACAATGTGGAAATACCTTCCATGTAGGAGTCAACGTTATACAAAGCTGCTCTAAATACGGTATACAAAGCGGAAGTTGCTTTACTCTGGATTTAGAACAAAATTGAGATGCAGGTGTGATAAAGATATCTCTTTTAAAATTGTCTAGCATGAGAAGTAAAACAGAAGTTGATGAATTATTCTGGAACTGATCAAGTGCCTAGATAGATATAGACAGACAGACAGATAGAAACATTGAAAGCACCAATGTAAATAGATAATCAGCAAAGTAAGGGAGCACAGATGGCTAATCTGCAGAATAAGGAATGATGGAACATTGTTTTTCCTTTTTCTTTCTTGAACCATTCTTCTAGTAATCAAGATGAGCATACCGATACCTATGACAAACCTGTTCTGACTTGTCTACCTTTATAAAATTAAAAAAGAATCGGTCCTCACGCAAGCATTCCAAATCTAGAAACAAATTTGTAAAAAACAAAAACAAAAAACTGCTACAACATGTTGAGTGGTAGATTGCCAAGACAGCTACCAAGAAACTCCTTGATCCAGTTTTGCTCTGAGAAAATCATAAAGAGAAATATACATATTTCATAATTAAAACAAGATAAATGTGCACTCCTCTATGCCCCATGACTCTTCTCACGAGGGGCATATCCCTGCTTTAGTTTTATTGCTGTCAGCAAAACATTCCATTGATATGAAGTGTCATGCTTTGTTCTCTCCATAATGCTATTATATAATGGAGTAGGATTATATTAACCATATACTGATCATGTTAAAGTGATCGGGTTTAATCCTGGAAGGGACAACATTATGAGGGAGGTGAGGAAGCAGTACAGAGGTATGAAAATAAGCTTTTCATCAATAGAGTGGGAAACTATAGCCAGCAGGTGAATGAGAGAATACTACAGGCTGTAGTATAGACACTAATAAATTAACTTTAAGGTGTGTGCAGATGTGCGAGCATGCAGACGCATGCATGTGCACATGCACGCACGCACACACTCACACATTCTCTTACACACAATGATGGATTGCTGGCTATTTCAAACCAAGAAAGCATGACAGCTGTAAAAAGGAGCGCCATTGGGAATTATTTTAGAGTTTCATTTATGTGTGTGTTTGACATGGAAAATGTTTTGGTATAAATAAAGCAACTAATATTGAACTTATAGGGGGGGAGGACTATGGGTGTGCTATTCCTATTCCTTCTGTATGGAACAGAGATGAATAATTCATAATATTTAAAGGAAGAATGCCTTGGACATGTTTTGCAATGTGGTCTATGCTTTTCTCTGTGTGCATCCCTCCCCCCAATTTAAAATGTCATTAATTTAACCTCTTTCATACATCTTTCAAAAATAAAACAAAAAAAGCATATTTACTGAGGAAACATTATTTAACTTTGATGAGGATACTCTGTATTGAAATAGTTTTCTCTAGCCTTGAGAGGAGATAAGCAGAATTATCTAACCATGAAGAGAGAATACTGTAAAAAAACAGTTTAGTTATTTTAAAGATGACAACAACAGCAACTCACAGCAGACTAAAAATCAGCCTCATAGAAAGAGGGAAATAAGATCAGATGTTATGAATGTCACTCCATAGGAGATCAGCACAATATAGGTTAGCAAAGGCATTGTAGCAGCACTCCATATGCAATCAGAAGCCAATTGTTAGTGGACTGTGTACAAGCACATACTGTGCTCAATGGTCTGATGAGGTATTATGGATATGATACAGAGAAACCTTGCAGATTAGAACCTCACAATTTGTTTAAAAAGTGAAAGCAAGTTCACACTTAAACTAAGCTTGACTGGGTGAGTGCTGAAATGCTTCTGGCGGTGGGCAGAAAGACAGTGCCTATAAAGGCTTGGGGGTTTACTCTGTATTTGAGAACTGAGTTGGGGTGTGTCGTAGAGGAATAACTCTCCATTCCCTGTCTCCATTGTTTGGAAATAATCCTTCTACTCTATATGATTCCATTCTACTTGCGGGCGGGGGGAGGGAGACTTGGTTATTATAACTGTAATAAATATGCAGAGGAGTAGCTTATTAAAGTATGGCCTAAAGACAAAACATGACACCAACTTCAAATTATAAGCAAAAGAGATACTCTATTAAAGTATACCTGCTAGAGCGCCTCTTCATGATAAATCATGCCCGGACTGCATGATTCTCTCATTTGAGGGCACTTAGGATACCCAGCTCGAGGAAAATAAGAAAGAGATGTACTAGAAGCCAGTCCTTTTTGATGGTAGCCTCAACACTGTGGAGTGCTTTCCCACCCTACATTTATCACACCCCATCTTTGTCTGCCTTTTGTAGGCAGACTAAACCCAAACGTTTAAAACAAGTGTTTAAAAACTTGCTGCTCCCAATTCAAATTATCTTGTTTTTATTTTTCCCCTGCTTAAATCCCTTTGCTGCTAAAATCATTATTATTTATTTATTTATTTATTCAATTTGTATAGCTGCCCCAATCGACATGCGACTCTGGGCGGCGTACATAAAATCCCCAACTTTTAAACTATAGAAACCCTTAAAATTCCTAAAAACACTGAAAAACTACCTTCCATCTGCACCAATTAAAAATCTAGTTAAAAACTTTTAAAAACATGAGTGATCCTGCTCTAAATGAGCCAGTGGGGTGGGGGGTTGCTCCCTCTCCACCTCCTCACACCTGCCCTGTCAGCCAGGTTTTCAGCTCTTTCCTGAAGGGCAGCAGCTCTGTCTGGAGAAGCAGTTCAACTGGCAGGAGGGTCCATAGGGCCGGAGCGGATACCGAAAAGGCTCTTCTTCTAGTGTTAGAGAGGCGAGCCTCTCTAGCAGTTGGTATTTTTAAAGAGTCCCTGCGATCTGCTCTAGTAGGATGGGCAGATATCCTTGGGGTGATGCGGTCTCTCAAGTATCCTGGCCCACTACCATGTAGGGCTTTAAAGGTAATTACCAGCACCTTGAATTGCACCCGGAGGCTTACTGGCAACCAATGCACACTGGCAACCAATGAATTTTAAGGTTTCCATTGTTTTTAATCATGTTTTAATCATTTCATGTATTTTAATTATTACTATAATTGTTTCTAATGTATAGTTTATTCTAGCTAGCTAGGACATATAAATAGATACAGTAGATAGATAGATAGATAGATAGATAGATAGATAGATAGATAGATAGATAGATTGTCTGTCTGTCTGTCTGTCTGTCTGTCTGTCAGTCAGTGCTTCTATTTATTTAGTGCAGATCTCATGTTTAACACACATGTGTGTATGCACACTCACAGAAGTACATAGAGGTCCAGCTTTGCAAAAACATGACAAAGGAAGTAGAAAAGGTTGTTGTAGCCAATGTGTAATAGTGGGTATAATCTAACAAGGGATATAGATAATTATATGAAAACAAGCAGCATTCTCTTAATGAGCTTCTTAGCAACAACTCTATAAATAATATAAATACCCTCTTGTTTTGGATAAAATTCTTAATAGTTTATGATGCTTATGTATTTATTTCTGACATCTATTGTTTGCTTTAAAATGCTGATTACTGAATTCCTGCCTTATGCGTTCTGTAATTTGCACCATCCTTATACCTGTAATAATAATGTGTGCGGTCAAGTCATTTTACACTTAAGACTACCCTTTCTAGAATTTTCTAGGTAAGATAGTACTCAGACGTGGTAAACCATTCCCTTCTTCTGGGAGCACCCAAGGCTATGAAAGGTCATTCTTTCAGCAGGCACAGTGGGGAATCAAACTCTCAAGCTCTGGCTCTTACCTAAACGACTGAGCCATCCATCCACCATCCTTATACATGGGGCTAAACCAAACTGCTAGTTTCAGCAATAGGAGATCCACTGAATGGTACTCGTTACATCAAAACTTATATAATTCCATTGATTTAATGCAAGGGTGGCCAAATTGCGGTCCATGGGCTGGATCCGCCCTGCAGCACCAATTAATCCAGCCCGTGTCACCCACTCCATTCCCGGAAAACAGCACTGGCTCTTTGGCTGTAAATGGAAATGGTCACCAAACCCTATAGTCGGATACAACTGGCTTTCAAGCAAGGGCAACCTTTACCAACCTGTATAGCAGGAAAAATAAGTCCCTGCCCAGGGAACATACAAAACAGGAACTGACGACAAAGGAAAGACAAGTAGGGGGTGGAGAGAGACTACAAAGATGTAAAAATGTAGCTAACATGGTACTTTATTCTCAGAAGAGAAGTCCTGGGAAGAATGAGCATCATCTGGAAATGTTTGAGACTACACATGTAGAGAAAGAACATCTTCACTGTCCCATTTTCTCAACACAGTCTAGGGAACTTATAGTGTGATGACATAAGAACATAAGAACAGCCTTGCTGGAAGAGGCCACAGCCCATCCAGTCCAGCATTCTGTCTCACACAGTGGCTCACCATTTGCTTCAGGGTATTATTCTCAAGCAGATGCCTTCACCTGCTTAGGATTCCCTGGAAATGGCATTGAGAGATATCCTGCCTATCTCTCCAACCCGGAGGTTGTCCTTAGGTATCCATAATTATAGCCATTGATACCCTTGTCCTCCATGTACTTGTCTGATCCTTTCTTAAAGCTGTCAAGACTGACAGCTGTCACCACATCTGGCAGGGACATAGTGGGAAAAATGGAAATGGATCAACTGTGAAGTTTCACTTGGAAAGTTGGGCTTCCGTGGGTTAATTCATTTCAGCCAACACAGGAATCAGTGCAGAGATTGGAGGAAATTGACACTCAGCCTTGTTTGCACTTTGTTAAGTGTTTAAATCTTTGTCTTCTTCCCATACATGATGCCTGGTTCTTTCTTTCTTTCTTTCAGATAATTTAGAAAAAAACCTTTCACTGACAGATCTCTTGTCGGCCCCAAAATGTGCTGCCAAAAGAACTTGTAGCAAATGTTAAACATCTGAAAATACTGGGGCGGGGGGAATTGGGAGTGGGGGTTATACACTGCTACATGTCACATGTCAACTGAAACATTTCTGAAGGTGCAGTTATTTTATTTCAAGGTTGCTATGTTTTGTGATCTGTAATGAGAGGGATCAGGATTGGGTCTAATGATTGCCATTTATGTTTTGCCAATTTGCCTATGAGCTATCTGCTGAGCAGAAGTTTCAAGAAAGAGTTGCAAGTCTGTGCCCAGCAAAGCCCCTTTTGTTGTTGTCGATGTTTAAGCTTAGAGCTGTGCGGTGGAGCTCAGCCTCTGTTTGGACTTGTCTGCTGCTATTCTCTGCTCATTGTCTAAACCTGCATGCATTGTTCTCCTTGACAGGTGATAACTATCCCGTGCAGTTCATTCCGTCAACAATGGCAGCTGCTGCTGCTTCTGGACTCAGCCCTTTACAGCTCCAGGTATGTGCCAGAACAAAAATATGTAGGCTTGAAGCCAATGCTTTAGTGGAAAACTGCTAACCAGCTGTATGCTAAGTAACAACTTGAATGTTAAGTAATTTTTTAAGCACAGCCCCCAGAAGATTAACACCTTACATACTTGTCATGCTGCAAATAGAACAACATGCTGTCAGTCTTGATGCTTGGAGATTTAGCCAATTTTGTATTTGATATCAGATTAATTTTGAGTACAAATCCAGCTTCTACTGAGAAGTTTAAATCCCATTGATTTCATTGGGAGAGTTAAGCATGGGCTTGACTTGTTATTAAAATGGAAGGGGACAGTCAGAAGTGCTTAACGTGGCCTCAGTCACACAGTGTATATGTATGTGTATGTCCATGTGTGTGACAAGAGTACAGGGAAACATGTAACTATTTACTGAGAGATGTGTTGAGAAAATTTTATGTTGATTAAGTTTCTTCTAAGTGGGGCCTGTTTATCTTTTTGCTGCTCATAGTGGGTGTCTGAATAAAAGTATTCCATCCTTTCATTTGGACTTGGTAATGAGTGTTTCATAAATGGCACACTTGCAGCTTCTGTATTTATGGAATCTCAGTCTTTCCATGCGTTAAGTTGGTTGGGTGCCAGCAGCCATCAGGAGCCTGAGTTTGGTCCCTTGCTAGGTCATTTATTTATTTTTGTCATAGGGGGAACTAAATGTTGTGTGAAAATTATTTCCACTCCAATTTATTATATAGCTTTTTAATATTCCCCAAGACAAGGCACAATAGTGTCAAATAATGAAGTAGCAGTCAAAAGCTTATAAAGGGTGTGTGTTTAGTCATCACACTAGAGGCTTACTTCTTGGTCATTTAAATGAGGTGGCTTATAACCATTTCCCATCCAGAAGAGCCGTGGTGTATACAATAGTGTTAGGTCGTTAGGTGTAAAAAATGTTGTGGTACTCCGAAGATAAATAGGTTTAGTGGAATTCATAGAGTATATTGCAATAAACCAGTTAATCTGCAGTGCAAGAGGACTTGTTAGGATTGTAGTTAGGCAGTTATTTTTCAGGTCGTGCCACATGGGATTGCACAAATGGTGGCCAGGAGAACAGGTTACTCTGTAGGGAATTCTTCAACAAAAGGACTCAGATTTTGAGACTCCTCTCCCTGCTTGGTCATAATAGCATACAACTAAGAACTAAAATAGAGGAGCTAAAGCCCCACATAGTATATTTATTTCTATACCAATGCATTTTCAATTGCAGAAGAAAGTTGAATGTATGCATGAGTTCTTCCATAACAATCTACCCCTTCAACTGGAAGTGGTAATACAACTAAACAACAAATCATTTGTACAGGCCATCCACTTGTCTGTTTTAGGAGGCAGGTTATAGTATTATTTAGGAAGATGAGGACTTTTTATATTCTGTTCCTCCTCCCCATGCCACGTGGAGAAAGCCCTCAACAGAAGAAACATCCCCTCAAGATACAAAGGCTTTGCCCATCCATTCCACAAATGACTCAGACACCAGTGTTGGTTGAAAACTAAGGCCACCTTTATTTAATGTATTATAATCCAATTGGGTCTTTGGAAGGCCTCTTCACAGTGAAATCTGGGTAGTCCCTCTGAACAATACCCCTCCCCTGGCCTGGAGAGCCAAGACCACTGTTGGACTCCCCTCTCATCTGCTACCTTCCATTGAGCTGACACACAGCCCGGAAGAGGTAGCCAATGTCTCCAGGTGTATACCCCACCCTGGGATGACTTGTTTAGCAACATGTACTATAGTGAATGACCATTGGCCCTTAGGAAATCAGAACTGACTGCACTACCTGCCACAGGATATAGGGCACACAGTGGCCTACACCCCCTCCCCCCATAAACAGGGGTGGCCAGAAGACCCCTCCAAAGACCTTCCAAAAATTTAGCACCTGCATCCATGAAGAGCTCATGTGCAGTACCTTGCCCATCCCAAAAAGTGTTATGGTGTGAAATGCAGGAATTTCCCCTAGCAATCATGGTCTGGCTGATGCACCAATTAAGGTGAAGCCAAGACCATTCTGGACTGCCCCATATACCACATCCTGCTCTATGCCACATTGGCAATTTTCCTGAATATGCCATGTGTGTGCCAGGCCAAATTTTGGCAACTTACTGACAGAGCTTGCACAGCTGCCGCGTACAGGGCTGTTTCTCCCCCAAAAAACCATGTCCTCCTCTCCAACATGAAGAATCAGGATAGGTGGGGGACCAAAAGGATCTAGGTGAGCCACCCTTGTGACTACATCTTTCCACCTCAAACCAGGGATACCAAACCACTGGATCCGGAAATGAGGTAGGCCCAGTTGCAAACTATGTTCTGCATCTGCTGCCCTCCGATTCAGCTATCTCCCAAAACCACAGCTTTCAATGGCAACCGCAGCAAATCTGAAAAAGGAAAAACAACTGGGAAGTAAATTTTAAGGCAAATGCCTTATGTAAGCTCTAAACCTGGCCTAAAACCATTGACCCATCCTTTTAATACCCTCTGCACCATACCCCAGTGTGGCTGCAGTGGTGGCAGCCCCAATCCTGAACAAATGTGTGCCTCTAGTAGTTATTTTCCAATATTGGTACTTGGACAGGGTGTGCCCATCCAGGTGTCTAAAAAAGGGGCCCAGAGCAGTACCTCTCACTTGCACTAAAGCTCTTACCACCTCCACTGGACACAGTTCCAGAATGGACTACTTACCCAGCACCAAACAGGAACCTTTGCCCCTCTGATCTGTCTTTGAGAAATGATCAAACAAAAAAAGCTGTGTTTTGTTGAATGTCCCATCGTCCTATTTCATTCCTCAGTTAATCTCAGGAACTCACTCTCAGGCCCATAACCATATATATTCACTAAAATTAAATTTTGCAAAATAACCATAAATTGTGGGAAAACCTCATCTAGAATAACCTCTAGCCAATACTCGTATACTTACTGCCCCCTGTTGTGAACACAATTAGACTTCCATGGAAGCAACGGCTCATGTGCCTGCCCTTGCCTATATGTGAGAACATTGTGTTTCAATGTTTGAGCGAAGAACAGATGCGGTACCAAGAAAATAGCTTGCAATAATCCTCTGACCCATCCTATACTAAGGGAGGTCAACCCTTAAATGAAACATGCAAAATTGTGAAAATCACCACTCACCCATTGATTGTACTGAGTCAGCAGCCTAAAAAACTGAACGTTGATCAATTGGAGAAGAAAGTCCTGCCGTCTCAGGACTCTCAACCTCCTTCCCACATGTGCATACCACATCCCTATTTGGACACAGATCCCCACTGAGGTTGCTCTCTCACTACTCATAGCTTTGAGCATAAACAATTGAAGCTGGATATTTATTAGACAATCCCTGTCTCTGACTGTCCTGCCAGGTTCCCCCGATCCATACGAACCATGTGGTTAACACTCTAAAGCATGCAGACTCACAAGAACATCTTTGAATCCCAGGACACCATTTGCTTTAGTAGAGGACAAATTCAAAGATGGCAAAACCTGGACTACTCAATCTGTTGCTTGCCTTGCCCTACCTTGACTTACCCGTCTTGTTGGTGCCATGACCAGAGTATACAGTGAGGAATAGCTGATAATGAAACCAAAAGTTCCTTTATCCAAGTGTCCATTGATGAATCCTCGCTGTGAAGGCTGAACAAGACGCACAATGTTGTGAATAAAACACGGATATTTATGTAATTCTGGAAACACTCTCAAACACCCCATATTGCTTTGATTGGCCTTCACTGGTGGTCTGATATGTCTTCTGAGTCAGGATTGGCAAAGGTATTTCATACTAAAGGTATTTCTGCTATCACAGTTTGTGTGGGTGAATCTTCCCTTCTCAGTGGACTTAGATGGTTCTTATGACAGTTTGATGTACATCTACAGAGAGCCAGGTTGTGACTGTGGTACCATTCTTATTTTTTGTTCTCTGGACTATCAAGAGATGAATAGTAGATAGCAGGCTGCAACCCAAAATACTGTTAGAGAAATGTCGTTTTGATGCTGAGAGGTAGGAACTTGCATAGAACTTCATTACAGTCCACAAGGATACTGGGTTTTAGTGCTCCTTTGCCTGGCTGTTGTTGCTTGTGTCTTCCATTTAGTTATTGCTGTCAGGAACTTTCTGTTTGATTAGAGAATCCCATAAATTCTTTAGGTTGTAGGAATTGACAACTGTGATAAATAAGTTCAAGTCCTCTAACTCTACTACATATAATTTTTGTCCCACAGCTGTTTAGATGGGCTAAAGCAGGGATTCTCAACCTCAGGCTGGATGTGGCCCTCGGCACCATTTCATTTGGCCCACCACCATCACACTAGGAAGTGCCATGTGGTGGAGGAAGGGCAAAATGGCTGTCCAGCCCCCAAAGCTGTCTGAGGGAGCATGACTCGGCCCCCAGCTTTAAAAGGTTGAGAACTCCTGGGCTAAAGTGTGGAAGGTGTATGCAGGCCCTATTTTATGGCCCATATCTTAAAAAAAACATGCTTTCTCTTGCATAGTTTACCTGAACTGGAGATAAATCTTCCCTCTGGTAGGTTGTCTTCAAAACCTCTGGAAATGGAACCATCTATATTGAGGAGATACCATTGACAGGACATGGGAATACTTCTTACATGAGTTCAGATAATGAAATCCTGATTTGTATTGCAATATTGATTGTGGTTCCATCTTAACTGCTGGTAAAAGAAAACTATAATACTAAGGCTTCTTACATTTTAGCATCTTATGGTTCCATTACAAAGTAGTTCCATTACAAAGTAGACAAAGTAGATAAGGAAAAACTGTTTCCCCTATCACACAACACTAGAACTAGGGGGCACTCCATGAAACCTTTGGGTGCTAGTTCTCAAACAAATAAGAGAAAGTACTTTTTCACCCAGAGGATCACTTGTCTATGGAACTCCCTGCCAGAAGAAGTGGTGACAGCTATCAGTCTTGACTGCTTTAAGAAAGGATCAGACAAGTATATGGAGGACAAGGGTATCAATGGCTATAATTATGGGTACCTAAGGACAACCTCCGGGTTGGAGAGATAGGCAGGATATCTCTCAATGCCATTTCCAGGGAATCTTAAACAGGTGAAGGCATCTCCTTAGGAATACCCTGAAACAAATGTTGAGCCATTGTGTGAGACAGAATGCTGGACTGGATGGGCTGTGGCTTGTTCCAGCAAGGCTGTTCTTATGTTTTTATTACTATATTTGTAACTAGCATATTTTGCCCGGCGGTGCCGGGCTTTTTAAAATTGTGTTGGATAGTAAAGGGTTTCTTTTTTTTCTTTTACAAATGGTGCTGGGCTGTTTTAATTGGTGTTGAAAGATTTTGTGGTTTTGTGGCTTTGAGGCGCTGCGTCCGCCTGCCTCGGACTTGCGCTCCCAGTGTGTGTTTTATTTTATTTTTTTGTGCGCTGGCTTCCTTAGTGCCGGGCTCTTTAAATTGGTTTTTGAAGGTTTCTGTTTTTTGTTTATGCAAATTTTATTTTAATTTTTTAATTTTTTTAAAAAAATAATAATTTTGGTTTATGCAAATTTTATTTTAATTTATTTGATTTCTGGGTTTTTTGGGAATTTTTTGAGATTAGTGTGAATATTTTTGAATCTTTGCCTAACTTATTTGATTTGTTTGGGAATTAATCTTTTATTTTGAAATATTTTTGAATGTTTTTCTCTTGTGTCCTCTGGGTGGGGGTGGTGAGCTTTGTTTCCTCTCTACAATTCTTCTCTTCTGTCCTCTGGGTGCTTCCGGTTAGTGTTTCCGTTCTTTGCTAATTTGATTTCCGGTGGTCATGAAGTCAAGACATCTGTTGGTAAGCTCTGTTTTTTTGGGGGGGGTCTGTGTGTTTTTTGTTTGTTTTTGGCTATGTTTGTGTTTTCTTTTTGGATTTTTGAGTGTTTTTGATTGTTTTTGGTTTGTTTTTTGTGTTTAACTTTTTCAGTGGCTTTCCCGCGGGCCATGCTGGCTGGCCTGTGGGGAAGAAGGGCACCGGTGGCGGGGGGTTCCTTTTTTCCCCCATGGGCCATTCTGGCTGGCCTGTGGGGAAGAAGGGCTTGGGGGTGGGGGCTTTTTTTTGCTTTTTTCTCCACGGGCCATGCTGGCTGGCCCATGGGGAAGAAGGGCACCGGTAGTGGGGGGTTCCTTTTTCCCCCCATGGGCCGTGCTGGCTGGCCCATGGGGAAGAAGGGCAGTGGTGGCGGGCTTTTTAAAAAACTTTTATTTTTCACGCGCCGGCCGCCTCAGCGTTCTGTGCACTAGTGGTGCACAGGATGCTGGGGATTGTAGTTTTGCCTGCGCGTGTTTGCATACTTTAGCGGTTTGTTTCCTGAGGCTTTTTTTTTTGATTGGCCGCGGCGCATTTTTGAACATTCCTTTTGCCGCGCCGCTCAGCCTGATTGGCTCTGGCACGGCACAAGGAACGTTGGGAATTGAAGTTCCCTTTTTTTGTTTGCGACTGGGGGGGCTCCTGCCCCCGGGTCAAAAATTTCAACCCGACAGTTACCTGCGAACCGGGTTCGGGCGAGTGAACGGAGGCCCATTACGGGCTAGTGGGGCCTGGTGCAACATCCTTTGTCACATTCCAACGGTTAACGCACCATTTTATAGGTATAGATTACTGGCCAGAATTCTGTTTATGTAAAGTTTGTGCTTATTTGCTACAGTTAGCTGCAGATAATTTGGTTGTACAGTTGGATGTGTGATCAGGCATGTGCTCTCCAATTTCAAAGCCTTTCAAAGTGGCTGTTAATTCTTTCCATTGTACATCTCCAGCAGTTATCAACAAACCTATATAGAATTTTGACTGTGATTACTCATATATGTGGTGTGATAAAATTATGGTTGCACATAACTTAAGATGCTTTTAGTTCAGCCATTTTTCTAGTGTCCTTGAAACCTCAGATCTTAGTGAATTTAGTAAACAGTCTTTCCCTTCTTTCACATACATAACACATATGAAATCTGACGTGTTAGAGTAATATAAGAGGATCAACTCTCATTAACACAAACTGGCTTTTTATAACAAGACGAGTGAGACAGATCAATGATACACATTTTTCCATCATCCAATGTTCCCTGCCCTCTCTCCCTGCCAGTGTTTCCCTTCCTCTACCACTATTATCTCTCATTTTTCACCACTGGTATTTTTGTAATCCTCAGTTTGCAATGTTTATGTGGAATTCATGTCGATCTTCCTCAGGATTCATATATTCAGCCTGAACAGAATTCTTCAGTGATCAGTTCCAACAGCAATCCTATTACTGGAAAATCTCACAGTAGCTTGGTAGGCACATGTCTGTCCCAGAAGACTTACCTACATTGCTTCTTTGTGAGGTCTTTTCCCCCTCCCCATCCTCAAAAGCAAAAACAAGTAATGTTTCCAATTTAAAACCAACAACAGAGAATGGTTTTTAAAGAAAGAAATGACATAGTTCTGTCAACAGCTGTTGAATTGTAAATATGAATTGCAATTATGTTAGCTGGAGTTATTCCTAAATAAAGTGATATTTTAGAGGTGTTTGCGCATTTGTGTGTGAGTAAAAGGCAGAGAATGTGAACGGGCAAACAAGCAAACAAACTCATGGCTCTTACCTTCCCCCCTCATGTTTCTTATGTAATTTGTCCTTCAAGTTTATCGTGCAGAACATTAATGAGCCTTGGCAAGTCTTAGTCATGGTTGCAGCTGTGTGCTGGAAAACTGAAGTTTTTATTATCAACTAAATTAAACAACAACAGAATTGTACAGTATACTTCTTTAGTCAGTTGCTCTTTCCCCTCCTCAACCCCCCCTTTCCTAACTGTATATGAAGTAACGACCTTTTGTTATACCACTGGGTGCAGATCCAATGTACTGCTGAAGCATTGCAAAGCCTGCCTCAGGGGTGCAATATTAACAGAATGATGGCCAAAGAATGCTATTTTTAGTTGAACAGTTTGGCAGATGGAGGCACGAATACTCATATATCTGAAGGTTGAGGGGTTTGAACCATTAATTTTGATAATGTATTTAACCCTGGGAACAATCAGAAACTGTAACTCTAAGGTTACAATGCTTTTGACCTTTAGAGAACAGAGGGCACTCAGTACAGTAAACAATATATTACATTTCTACTTATTCTAATTCTCTCACACATATAAATTTCAGGACAGGGTTGACATTTGCTTTCCTCAGCTATTTTCATGCAGACCCTTAAAGTAAGTTGAGAAGAATGTGCAGGAAAGAGGCAGTTGTAATGTGACATTCATGTAATTATGGCCTTTAAATAACTAAGATGTTAAATGCAGCCTTTTATGAAGTAATATTATTCCCAAGGAATAATGTATTGGTAACTTATTCCTTAACCTCTCCCTCGCTAATGAAAAAAGATGGTTTAGTGGACTAGTATTTCTTAAAGCATTCTGTGCATATTGCCGTCAAGCTTAAATCAGTTTTTATTGGTGAGGACAGGTATGATAAGGATATTTTAGAGAGAAACCAAAATGGTCTCAATTCAGCCACACCTTGTGTGGAGTGCACTACTTGCTTGTTGTCATATGAAATGATGCATGCTCCTCTTCAGCAAATATAGCAGTTAAATATCACACCACTTAAGTATTCTTAATTAAAATACCTCCATGTGTCAGCATATTAGTAATGTATTATTTTAATCCATTTATTTTGTTTATGAAATGGTGACATATGTTTAGATTGTGAAATATATGAGCCTTAAAAATCACTTTATTGAAGAAAATTAATTTCTACAATGTTGTGTGGGTAATGTGTTCATTCACCCAGTCAGTCACTGGCGGGCCTGCCACTCTTAATGTTGCTTAGACACACTTTAACAGTTTTATCTGACATAACATTTCTCTGATGCAGCTGGCAATAATAATCCTACCTCCCCCCAACTAACCAAGGAATGACTTTATTTTTATTTCCAACTTAGCAAAGAATAGGGATCTTGACAGAGGGTCTAAAGAGGGGAAGAATGCCCAGGAGATTCAAATAAGACCAATCAAAATTAAAACCAGGTAGTTACCTTTTTAAAAGTTTGACAGTGCAATTTGTTTGTCAGCAGGTAGATGTTCAGGTCATCGCTGTAACTGACTGACTGTCAGCAGGAATTCCAGCAAGACAAGTAATTTCATTCAGTGTATTAGTGACAGATTGCTCACTTTCTTCAAATCACTACCGAAAATAAACGTTATATTGTTACACATTCTTCTGTCTTCATTAGCTTCATAGAATTGCTCTAGCTAGCTAGCACTCAAATGACTGCCAAGCTCTTGATGAGCTTATTTTTCTTGGAGTTTGGGTCACTTCTTTTTTAAAAAAACTAAATGCTTATCAGAGACCTATCAAAACAGATTATTATTATTTTGTTAAGACATCTGCTGTATCAGACAATGTGTTTTAACAGGTCCGCAAACATGACAGACAAGTTAAAAATGTTTTGGGTTGGGCACACTTCTGATACCATTTGAAATCCTTGACCTCAGTCCATAAAAAGTAAATTGCTTAACAATGAGAAACTTCTGTGGTGTTAATCTCAGTTGGACTGAGCTATTACTGACTGAAGGTTTAACTAACTCCAGACCATTGGTTTCAGTTTCTGGTAGCATTCCTAGTGGGTAAAGGGCCTTAAACATCATAGAATCATAGAATAACTGAGCTGGAAAGAGCCTTTTAGGCCATCAAATCTGCTCAATGCAAGCATCCCAATCATAGCAGATCTGACAGATGATTGTCCAGTTCTCTCTTGAATGTTTCTAGTGTTGGGGCACTCAAAACCTTTTAAGTTAGCTGGTTCCACTATTAAGTATTCTCTGCTCTCCATCCTCCAAGCCTGACTTCCTCTGTATGCAGACCTCCTGCCCAACATGTAATCACCAGACAAGGAGAGGGCCAGAAGCTATGTTGGCAAAATGGGAGATTGAGCAAGAGGGAATGTCATGAATCTAGTTTGCACTTAAAATGCCTGTTTGTACAGTAAACAGGCAAAAGTTGGAATGATTCTGAGTCAAGTTTTAGATTGGGGTAACTTCCTGTTCTCAGTCCTGCACAGTTAAGGTCACCCTTGCTCAAAAACCAGTCATATCTGACTCTAGGGTTCAGTGCTCATCTCTGTTTACAGCCAATGAGCCAGCGCTGTCTGCCTCTGCAGACGTTTCCATGGACATGTGGCAGGCATGCCTTGACACCGGAGTGCATATTTACTTTCCCTCCAAAATGGTACCTATTTATCTACTTGCAATTTCTTGCTTTCGAACTGCTAGGTTGGCAGGAGCTGGGAAAGAGATGGGAGCTCATTCCATGGTGCAGTACTCAGGTCTTGAACTGCAGACTAGTTCAGTCAGCATCTTAACCACTTGAGCCACTGCAGTCCCTGGTTGCCATTATAGGGCACTTTAATTAGTATGATGGGCACTAGTAAGAACCTTGAGTTTGACTGTCTTTGTTCCAATATTAATGTAAGTTGTAGGCCTATATTTGACATTTGGGATACTAATTTTAAAAAAGAGAATTGGCATTTGAGATGTCCTTTAAAAAAAGTCTAATGGAGTTTTTTTAAAAAATAACTTCCAAAATAAGATAGCATTAAAAAGCAAGAAAAAAATAATATGCAGTAAGGTAGTATTAAGTAAAAGGAAAAACTTACTAATGGAAGAAGGGAAAAGCAGGAAAGGGCTGGTCTACTTCTTGTTCTTTCCCATCAGTCGTAAACGGTCCCTCCTCCCACTGCCAATTTGTTTTTCATGGTTTTTTTAATTGTGTCTATTAAATGACAGGGAAGTGTCCACTGCCGTTTTCTGTCTGAACAGAAAAGCGAAACTGTTTAGTCTGTTCTCAGGAAAAGAATTTAGCAAACTCCAAACCTCAAATATGTTTATGTTTATTTGCTTTGTATCCTGTGCCACACAGAAATAGGATAGTTTCAGTTTTTGAAAACAGTTTCGGCAAAGGGCCAGTGACCCTTTCAGCACTTTAATGTCTTTAGTCACTCCCCTACACAAAGACACACATGCACACAAGTTCTCTCTTTCCAGCACCTCCACCATCACTACCATCGGAAGCTTGCAAGGGCAGCACTGGAGCCGAATCTGTATTTAGGATAATGTTTCTTCAAAAGGGACTGCAGTAGCATAACTTGATGACTGGAAGGTCAGCAGGTCAGCAGTTCGAGACCCGAGTACTGCATGATGGAGTGAGCTTCCATTTTGGTCACAGCTTCTGCCAAGCTAGCAGTTTGAAAGCAAGAAATTGCAAGTAGATAAATAGGTACCATTTCGGTGGGAATGCAAACAGCATTCCATGCTCTCTGGTGTCTAGTCATGGGTAGATGGGTAAAGGATTCTATTATCTACCTTTAATAGACTACTAAATGTAAATTGGACTAATATGAAAGCTCTGAAGCAGCTCTTGACTGTAGTCAGACCCCTGTTGGAGAGGAGACCTATATGCAGTTGCAATTACTCAGACAGTTTGCATTGTTTTGTAGGATGTCTGTTGCACAACTGATCACACACTCAGTGCATGATCAATCAAATGACGGACATCCTGCCAGAGGCTGCAAACTGGTTAAAGAAATTAGCATTGCTTATACTATTTCCCCCCAACAGAGTTCTGTATGTTTTCTTTTTCTTTTTTAAACACAGACATACAATCACAGACATATATAGTGCATACTTTACATAAAGTATGTTTCCTTATCAGGTAGCACAGCAACCTTGTTGGGAAAGGCTATTTTTAATGATATGTTAATTGAATGGGATGCTAGAATGGCTCTTTTCCCCAAAAGTGTCCCAGCTGAGTGATAAACTTTCTCCTGATCAGTAGAGCCAGCATATACTGTATTTATAATATCCCTGTCTGTCCTCTTTAGCTCCTGTTAGTGGAAAATGATGCAAACTATGGCAAACTATGTTATGAATTGCAGTTGGAGAACACATGTATACTCACAGATGCTCTTGGATTTGGACATATCTGTGTATTTATTTATGTGTGTGAGAGAGAATTTATTCTGCTGTATTTTTTTTTTAAAATTAAATCATTTGTTTTAGAAACTCAAATGCTGTCAAAGTAAAAAGCTGGTATCAGTACTTTAGCATCTGAGACCCTAGAACCCTAGCAAACTGCTACCTCTTGCCGTGAAGTTGATTTTCACTTGGTAGCCATGTGCTGCTGCTGATGAGCAGGCAAATCAAGGGACTGCACTCCTTACCTGCCAAAGGTTCTCTATACAAGTCCCACTCCTATTTTCCATAGTTTCTGAGATGAAGGAACTCATTCTATAGCAGGTGTTCTCAACCTTTTAAAGATGGGGGCCGGGTTACATTCCCTCAGACAGCTTCAGGGGCCAGATGGCCATTTTGCCCTTCCGGCATCACATGGCACTTCTGGATGTGTTGGAGGCAGTGGGGGGGGGGGACATGAATTGGTGCTGCAGGCTGCATCCGGCCCATGGGCCGTAGGATGAGAATCCCTGTTCTATAGCATGGATACCTTTTCTCTAAGAAATCTCGAAAAACTATTAATATTATCATATAGATTAGGATGTCAATAAGTACCAGTATACTTTTATCTACTATGTTTGTTCATCTAGGACAGCTTTCCTTTGTCCTTCTCCTAAGTTATTTCTTCTTTCACTCCACAAGGACCTTTGTTGGTTTTCATTCTATTTGTTATGTTCTATATTAATGCTGTCAATTTCTAAATTCTGAGGATTTTCTTCTCCCAGTCTGTATGCTTTTAAAAAATTACTGGATGTGATAGTAAAGCTCAAAGCCTCTCTACACACACAAGTAAAATGCATGGAAATAATGTAGTGGCATGTTCTGTGTATGTGCATTATGCTTGCACGTCACTATTGCCACTTTGCTCTGTACCCTGAAGAAATTCCTGTAGGCACTGTTAGTAGTCATTGCCTCAGACTGGGGCTTTGGGTAGTTGAGTCTCAGCCCCAAGAGGATGGTCCTAGAAGGCTAGGGTAATAGTCAGGTAGCAATGGGACAGGTGGAATCTGAAGGATGGGCAAGAGTGTAGTGCTGGAGGGCAAGATCTCTTATAATGGTTAGGCTACTGAAGTCTGACCTGAGATCTCAGCAAAATGTATTGGCCTTTTTAGAGAGTTAAATAAGATATATTCCTTCCCCAACAAAGTTACAAATGGAAGAATAATAGCAAAGAAAGAGAGGCAACATCAGGACAGGAATGAAAAGGTAGAGAGATGAGAAAGGCAAGAATTACAAGCTATGAATATAAGCAGTACTTGGTTATGAACTGGCATTTATACCAACCTTCAAGAGCTTGTCAAAATGTCAAGGCTTCTGTGAACAAGTAAGTACCAAGATTGCAAACATTTAACTGGATTTATGGTACAAATGCAAATAACAATACTTTGCACACATTGGGGTTAGCATCTATCAACCCTCATTTTCGCAGCACTGTATTACACCTTATTATGGCCCTGCTGCAATACACAAAAACATGGTTATTAGTATGCCCATTTTATAAATAACTTGTGGAAAGTGGTAGCTTGTCTAAGGTCACTGACTGAACTGATGTAAGGAATTGTTCTTAGCCAGATATATTTTAGATCCCCTTCGTATCTAGTGCCCTTAACAACCTTTCTTTTTTTTACTTTGTTCTTCTATGGTGGAAGAGTTGGAAAAAGTTTGTAGCAATTTTTAAAGCTCTTAAGCATCTTAACAGAAAGATAAAATAAATATATAACAGAAGCTTATGTTCCTCCTTATTTTAATGTCTATTGTCTACAGGGCACCTTTGCAAAGTATTTTATCTTGCCCCTGGTTTTTTTTTTCTTCATTTTTTAAAAAATCTCTCCTCTTCCATTTTTCCAGCTGGGCAATGCAAGAAAAGACAGTTAATCAGTGAGGCAAGTTAGCCACAGTACTAAAAGTATGGTAAAAGTTGCATTTCTTTAGATTAAAACTGTTGGTGGTTACTGCTGGGGCTTTTGCATATGAAACAATTACTCTGGCTGATAGGCAAAATATATATTTTTTGTAACCAGGGAGCTCACAGTGTCAAACTGGAGATTGTTTTCCTTTTCTCCAAATAATAATAGAAAAAGAAGATAATGGACAAATGAAACTAAAATACTGTAATCATTTTTGATACCCACATGGAATAGGAGGAATTTCAGTACTTCAGTTCCACCCTATTTCTTTTCCTTTTCCCTAGTCTGCCTCTTGGTCTCGGTATATTCAGCAGGTTGAACGCCAGCAGCTGAAACAGCTGCTCAGCCATACTGGAATGGAGCAGCATGCTGCATCAGGACCTGGATATTCCTCTTGACATCTGGATGCTTCTGGGTTGTGAAGCCTGCCTTAGGCCATGAGGCTGTAGGAGCCTTGTGGCTGTAAGCATAGGGTCTTTGCTGCTCTTTAAGCGATTAAGGCACTGAAGCAGCAATAATGCTGAATTATCGCTTGGTTGCTTTCTTCCAAGGGATCTTGGGACAAAGGGATAGTCAAGGTGGAATATTTACTGTAAAGTCATGTTCATGGAGACAAGGCTGATTGCTATATGCTTAAAAATCTAAGATTCCAACTTTTCCTAATTTTCAAATAGCCACTGAAACTGAAAGAAGGAAAGAATGAAAAAAGAACCTTCCTTCAAAGTCACCTCCTTTTAATTGAATTGTTTTTCTTAACTGAATGTTGTGCAAAATATTCTGAAGGAAAAGCCAGCTCTTCTTATCTGAAATCATTATAAGGGCGAAGAGTGCAAACTCTGGTAGTTTTCAGCTTTATAAGGAATGAGTAGCATAATCGGACAACCTAAAAATGAAGGTGGATGGACGTTTTTGCTCACCAGAGAAGGATAACAAAAAATATAAATACAAATACAAGCTACATGAAAGAGTATTAGGAAAGGAAAGCATTTGACTAGTGCATTGATTTCTTTCTACAGTTTCACTTTATCAAATTAAAACCGTGCTGCTATAGAATCAAAACTATCTGCTGCAGCATTTTTCTTTACAGTGTGTGTTACTGAAAGTCAAAAGATGAATCATATGTAAAAATGTTTTAATCCTTTTGTCATTTTAATATGAAAAGAAGACAAAATGGACTTTTGTCCCTGTCCCTCTACTCCCCTGTAACCCTGGCCTCTTCTATGTTTAATGCATTATGGGCAGTATAACTGAAGAAGCCCTCTTTGACGGATTTCTTTGGTTTGAATAGCACCGGGTTCTGTATTGAAGACCAATTTGTTGCTCTCAGTTAACCTCTAGTATTCTGAGGGGGTTATATTTAATTAACACTGGCTAAAGGCCTGACCTGAGAGGCAACCAAAAGTGATTGAACTGCAGTTTCAGAGCCAGAATCTAGTCAGCTGGGAGAGGAGTTAAGGAGAGAAAAAATTAGAAACCACCGTTCACTGAAAAATTCCTTCCAGCTAAGCTGTATTTCAATGGGCCATTTAATGCTCAGATGGACAAAGGTATTACTTCAGTCATTGGCTTGTATCAAACCCCTTCTCAGAGGCCCTGTTTAAAAAACTCTACAGGAAAAGTGGTTTAGCATCATATTCTCAGCAGAGCAACACTCAGCCTGTTGGAAAAAAAATGAGTGAAATGAGGTGAGACACAGCAGCAAGTAAATCTGAGTGTTTGCCTCACCCTCAAGGCCAGGGGTGCCCAAACGTTTTGGGCCGTGGGCTGGTCACATGGTTTAGGGGGCCAGATTCATTCCCTGACTCCAATTCATCCAGCCCACAAAGCCCTTGTCGCTCCCGAAAGTGGAAGTAAAATGCGCCCATACGTAAGGGAGTTGCTCTCCTGAGTTTAAGCTGTCCTTGTTGTTTCTGTAGATGTTGGTATACAGTTTTTACTTCAGAAATTATCTTCACTAAATGTAATTCTAGGGTTTATTTTGAAATGTCCCATGTCTTCCTCAGCAGCTCCCTGTCTCTTCTTTCCCATGAAGCTCTTTGCTACGATGGAAACCTTAAGTCAGGGGTTCCCAAACCTTTCTCACTACGGGCCGGTCACGTGGTTCCTTCCACCAGAAGCAGAAGTTAAATGTGCATGTGCAAAACACTGCCATAAATGCACCCGCAGTTGTTGTAAACATGTTTACAACGGCCGTGGTGCATTTGCAGCAGCGTTTTGTGCATGTGTTGGGACATTTAACTTCCACTCCCGGGAGTGGGGTGGGCTGGATTATTTGGTGCCATTGGCCGGATCTGGCCCATAGGCAGTAGTTTGGGAACCCCTTCCTTAAGTATTTGTGACAGCATTTATTTATAATGATTTCCTCCTCCCCCCTCAACCCTTCTCCTTTCTGGGCTGGGATAATATATATCTTTCCCTTATTGCTCTTTTTTATTTTTATTTATTTTATTTATTTGTTCGATTTATACCCCGCCCTACTCGACCAGGGCCGACTCAGGGCGGCTTACAACAGATAAATCAAATACAGTATAACAAATGGAATACAATATAACAATATAAACAATCACACAAAATACAATAGCATACAATTGCAAATTACAAATTACAAAATTACAAATCAGTACAAAATAAATATACCATAGAATCACGACGTAACAAAGCAAAACTTAATGTACTTAACAATGTACAATATACCAACCCCCACCCCCACCCCACCCCAACAACATCTCAGACAGTGACCAGAGACACCAAAGAAACAAGCCTTGCCTGCTTTCAAAACCCAGCAGGACGACAAAGTTGTAGACCCGCATAGTCCCGTCACCCTCCGTCCCAACGCAGCTGGCTCCAAGCAGTGGCCATGGCATCAGCTGGAACTATGTTAACGATGGCTCCTGTCATCCTATCTGCAGGGACGACCACTTTTAACTTTTGTTCTTTCCCTTCGTTCAGCTGTCTCTGTTTCTGGCAGTCAACGCTAGGACTACCTATTCATTTACTGAAATGGCAAAGTTAATTTTTAAAGAAGTAATTGTTGTTTCATAGTGCTCGGGTTAAAAGGGAACATGGCTGGTTAAATAGTTATAGTTTTTTTTAAAAAAAAATCTAATTCTTTACATCTTATTTCTTAAAAATAAAAATACTTTCTTCTTAGTTCAACAAACTTCCTAAAAACTTGTCCTGTGCATTTTGGCATTATTTTACTCCATAAAACAGAGCCTGGGCCATCCTGTTCTCTCTTTGCTGTTTAATGAATTAACACTTGTATCACAGTAAATAACGTTTTAGAGTAATATTGCAGAAAGAATGAAGTTATCACTTATTCAGTTACAATGGTAATATATATTAGCTACAGCTTCAGTAGTCAGGAGAAACAGATAATTACAGGCAAGAAATAATAACTAGCTACTGGACTTAGGATGTGCTCCTTCTGGGTAACCCTGAACTTTATTTGACGCCCCCTTTTACAATCAATTCCTTGAAAGGGGCCTTGTTAGAAAAACAGCAGTACAGATCTTTTTTCTAAGGGGTTTTCAACTCCCAACTTGAAATCAGATACAATAAGGAAAAAAATACTTGTTATTATATTAATAGCCTCACACAGAATCTAGCCAGTGTGTGTCATAGCTTCTGAAAGACAGTGTTTCTTTAAGTTCTTTGCAGAAACTGAAGAACTCAAAATTGAGCCCATCCCCTGTCCTATGTCTGTGGAGTAAAGCAGATTTCACCCCTTTCTCCTTGCTCTGCTGTTTCAGTCAATGGAAGCCCTTGTGAATGAAACTGGCTACACTATGCATAGTTCCACCCACTGTTGTCAGCACAGCCCCAATTGTGTCTCCTGTTGTGTCATTTCAGTGTGTCATGCTACAGTGTGACAGTACTTTAGGAGTTGCTGGGTTTCTCTCTCTCTCTCTCTCTCACACACACACACACACACTTCAGATGTATGTAAATCTAGTTTTGCATGGCATAGACATGTGCCCTTATAGGGCGACAGGTCACATTGTACTTCAACATTCTCTGATACTGAATAACCCTAATAAAACAATTGCTTTATTTCAGATGGAAAGCGAATACAGTGTAACAGAGGCAATGGCCAAGTGCCAAATTCTTTCGATTGCTGCAGTGGCTGGCAGCTATTTGTGGTTTATTGGCTGGCAGTTATTTGTGGTTTTCTGTAGCTTTGCTTTCGATTTTATGGTAAACTGGTTGTGAACAGGTAATTCAAGGAAGTTATATTTAAACATCATAATTGAATCTGTCCTGTATAATTTGGCCGTTCTCATGGAGCACAGTACCCCTCAATTTAGTCTCTCATAGTTGTAGTTCAGAAAAATAAGTGTAAAGCCCTCTGTGGAAGAGCACCCAGTGTATGTCTACAAAATAAAACGTCCTGTCCCTTAGACAAGGGGTGTGGGTGGAGTGGTTCTGAAGCATACACAAGCAGTTTTCCCACCCACAATCTTTGCCACATTGCTTTAAGTTGACGAAATACCTCCAGTAATATTATGCTCAGTTTCACATGTAAAGCTGCATCTCCATTGATATAAATGGGGAAACCACTTGCCCATATTAACTTATCTCCATAATTCTGTGAACTACTGTGTGGAACAAGGGCATCCCATTAATTGCATGATCATTGTTTTCTTCCATCTAGGCATCATGGCAGGCACAAGTCTCTGGATCTATTGTCTTTCATTCATTAAAAACAATATTTCAATATCCTGAAACTGTTTCCTGTTCTTGTAATGTTCTGTTGTATGACTTTGCAGAAATCTGTGCAAAAGTTTTTGTAACCTGATTCACTCACTAAAGAGAATGATTAAACCTGCTTGAGAGATTTGAAGCTTTTGCAGACAGATGAGATCTTAGAAATAATCTGTTACAAGTAGTGGTTTTACCTATAATACATTACTGTTTTGGAATAGTGGGAGTACAACCATGTTTCTTCTACATAAAAGTAAAACAACAGTGTCATCATTTTTGGTAAAATGAGTAATGTTTATTTACTGTTTCCAAAATATTTTGAAGGTGATTAGAAGAGAATTGGGTCCATTTTCATATTTCATATAAGTCTAGAATAAAAAACCCCACAAAGTAACATTAATAATGAATTATTTTAAAGCAATGAACCATGTATTATATTATATGAGAAAATAATACTAGTATATTACCTAAAACTTAATATATTAGAACTACTTTTTCATTAAAAAAAGGTATATTATTTAAACAGAAGTGATGTTCCAACCACTGGAATAGACATGATCAACATTCCAGGCTAATGTGCAGATTGTGATGTAGAGTCTAAAAATCTGCAATTATCCAAATGTTGTACTGTAATATGCGTCTCTAAAATATTTAAATAAATATAAAATGTATATTTTCAGAGACAATGGCCACAAACCGATAACTCCACTGACATAAATTGCAGTGGTGACCTGCCACAAGGTAAGGTCATGCAGGAATTTGCTATTGCACGATTGCGTGCACATTTGGTATGCAACAGCAAATACCTACATTGACTTCCTAACTTGCAATAATTCATGCTGATGGAATCACACTGATAGATGTAACTATCAGAAGTCTATCAATGTGTAAGGGAACTGCAATGTCTGAAATGATAAGAGATATATTTTGATGGAGACTTTTTCATAGAGGTGGGCACAAGGTTGAACTGAGTGCTGAATAAATGCATTCAAAAGAAAATATGATGAAAATAATTATCTGTACCTCATATGCTACCTTTCCAATCAAATAAAGTTATGATGATATGAAGCAATTCATTTGTGCCTCACTTTATGCAAATCGTCCAGTATCAATAGTGAGACTAGATATCTTGCTGATCAAATACTGACCAAATATCTGTAGAATCAAATGTTTGTATCAAGTCATTAATCTGTGATTTATCTATCTTCACTTCCATCTACCTTCTACTACATATATGTAGTAGAAAGGTGAAATCTTCACTTACTTTTCCACATTCTAAATGAAATAACATCACAATGCAATACTCATTTCCTTTTTTAGCCTTCTAAACACATAGAGCCATTAACACTTTTGCTTGTGCAGAAGAGGTCTACAAAAGATAGTTTCAGCAGTGAAATCATTTAGTAACACATCTTTAGCCAGCATTTGGGGCAGCTAAATATGCATACTTGAAAACGAGTAGCTTGTTATGCTTTTAAAACAGTTTTGCAAAGGAACTAATTTCATGCTTGTTGGGACTTCATAAGACGCATAGCTCATTTGACATTTCAGTACCTGTCAATTGTCACAGAAATCTGTATCCTGACCAGCCAATACAGCTGTGAAGTCAACACAAAATACTGCTGCAATTGCCTTTTAAATACAAGCAGGGCCAATGTCATTTAAAGAAAGCCAGTGCAAATTTGATATTTCCACTGTGCTAAACTTCTTTAAACTGATGTGTTGTGGCTGCCTTTATTAGAGAGATTCTATCTCAATACTTATAAGCACATGCAGCAATAATTAAGGCTGTTGTGATACTGCAGCACATGAGAAAGCAAGAGAATTTGTCTTGCAGGCGCACCCCCCAAAAAAGGACTCAGACACCGGTATAAGTGGATAACGGCATTGGGCCACATTTATTGATTCATGCCCTAGTCCGAATTATAAATTTCAATTGGTACTCAGCCAATTATAATTCTTAAGGCAAGCAGGCCGCAGTAACACTGGTAAGGTTCCTCCCAAAATTGCCAATGGCTATTGGCTACAATGTATCCATTTGTATCAATTTGTTTGTTTACAACAAACAAATTGTTGACCGTAGTCAATAAACTATCTACTGACCCCACCCTCTGACGTGTATCCGTAAAATCACGGGGTGATGCATGCTGAAGAGCTCCTGCCATCACCCCATTGCCTGGTTCGTCGTTGACCGGACAACGTTAACCAACTTGTACCTATCTAGTGTTGGCCAGTCAATTGCGAACCTGCCGGATACCTGTGGGTCATAAATATTTACCTTACCAGTGCTACCCGCCACACGGGGAGGCTTAATAAAGACTCACCGCCCCCCCCAGACCGTCAGCTCAGTCAACAGGCCTGCTTGCAAATCTTCCAAAAAGAGGTTCATACCTCTGGGCGACAGATGGACCCCATCCCCTGTGTAGAGATCATAATTTTGGAGACTAATGGTGGGGTGTTCGATGACCCGCCCCAAACCCTTGTCAGCAAAGAACCGGGCCACTGTCCTGTTCACCGAGCGACGAGCGCGGTCAAGGGCCTGGAGGTTGATACCCCCCTGTAAGCGTGACGCGGTATGATTTCCGACCATAGCAGCGTTGTGGCAGGCCACACATAATGCAAATAAGCTAGGTCACTGCAGATCGTATGTTTTAAAGAAAGGCCAGTGACCTGGCCCAAGTCATTGCCCCCGAGGTGCAGCACCAGGACATCAGGTGGTTCAGCATCCCTGATGGAGAAAAGGAATGGCAACAGTTCCCGCCATAACATTCCGCGCTTACCATACCACCTGATACATGCGGATGCATGTAGTGCAAGCTGGGGTCCCCACTCTGTCGCCGCAGCGTACTGCGCTGCCCAGTGCACATAGCTGTGGCCCACCAGCCATACTGCCACCGGTATGCGGCTACACACAGGGTCTGTAAAATAAAAAGAGACAGGACAGTGACTTAACTGGTACTCATACTTGAAGAGGGCGGACATATAATTCAAAACACTTCGATCCCCACCTCCCCATATGGCATATATCAGCCTCAGAGTACCCAAATGCAGCTGCAGTAGAAGCAGCTCCTATTCTAAAAGAATGGGTGCCGTAACGAGCCCCGGGGAGGCCAACACTGGACAGTGCCTTACCGGTCACCTTCCAAAATTGAAATTTAGTGAGGGGAGATCCATCCTGGTGGCAGAAAAACGGGCTAGGGTGCGTACCACGCATTGCAAGGAACTCTTGTAGGGCACCAACCGGACAGATGTCTGCAATGGAACATCGTAGCAGTCTTACACCACTGCCTACACCGTGCTGATCAACCTTTGAGGACCGTATCCTCAACTGAGCCCACTCATTGGAAACATAGACATCTTCGAGTTCCAGTGCCCTACGCGCCACATTCGCCTTAGACAGTAGCACCAGCTCACTGATGTGGAGCGCTCCAAAAAAGGCCACCGTGGTAGCCACATGAAACAGAGCTGCCTCATACCTGTCAAAACACAGGTCATGCCAGCCTCGTGCAAGGTGGGTAAGAACCCCTGGAGAAATAGGGTGGCGATTGTCTGGGCAGCGTCCACGTTCCCGTGTCCACCCCTCCAAAACATGTCGTATACGAAAATCATTCGTGCTGTCAGCAGAGCCCCTCACTTTGGCCATGAATGCCAGTGCTGACAGCCTGGATGCTATGGTGCGGGGAGCTAGGCCCTGACTGTGTAGGTAGACCATAAATTGGAGAACGTGTGTAACTGTAGCAACCGGAGTTGCGCACAAAAAGTCATAAATTGACTAAATGCATGTTGATACGCCTTACGCGTGCGGGGCACCAGCGACATGCCGATCACCCGGTTCACCTCTCCTTGCCAAACGTCCAAATCTCGTCCGGGAGCGGCGAGGGGAATTCCTCTGTGTCCGGAGCCAAGGTGCGGAACCGGGGGATCTGCAGGCGGGATAAAGCATCAGCAATATCGTTATTAATACCTGGCACATGTCTGGCCCTGAAGAGCACATTGAGGCGTAGGCTGCGCAACACAAACTGGCGAACTAACTCCATGACCCTGTGTGATTTAGATGTCTGGGAATTGACAATGTGCACTACCGCAGCATTGTCGCACCAGAAATGAACCACTGAATTGGCCCACTCCTCGCCCCATAGCATCAAAGCTCCTAGTATCGGGAAGAACTCAAGGAATGTGAGATCGCGTAGACGATCCGTGCCCCGCCATGCTGGAGGCCATCGGCCGTAAGCCCACCTCCCCTCAAAATAAATCCCGTATCCGAGGGACCCAGAGGCATCCGACTAAACCTGAAACCTAGGGGATACCAAGAGGTCCGACCTCCAAAATGATACCCATTAAATTCCCGCAGGAACTTAAGCCAAACCAACAGGTCAGCCCTCATGCCCCTGGTCAGTCGGACCCTGTGGTGGCGCCTCGATAGCCCAACCATGGCGTCACACAGGCGTCGAGCAAAAGCTCGGCCAGGCGTGACCACCCTGCAGGCAAAATTAAGATGACCATGTAGAACCTGGAGTTCACGAAGTGACACCTTACGTTTGGCCAGCAAGGCCAAAACCATCGCAGAGATCCATGTGACCTTGTCCATAGGCAACCTGGATGTCTGCGCGACCGTGTCAATTTCAATACCCAGAAATGTGAGCGTAGTTGATGGGCCCTCGGTCTTTTCGGGTGCTAAAGGGACACCAAGTTCCTGCATTAGCGTCTGAAATGTGTTGAGGAGACGCGTGCACGTGTCCCAGCCCGGTTCACCCCCGAACAAGAAATCATCGAGGTAGTGGGCTACAGACCGGGACCCAGACCTGCGAACAAAGGCCCACTGAAGGAAAGTGCTAAAACGTTCAAATGCTGAACAGGAAATAGAGCAGCCAAAAGGCATGGCTTTATCAACATAAAATTTCCCTTGGAATTTAAAACCCAATAACTCAAAGTCACCCGGGTGCACTGGCAACAAACGGAATGCCGACTTAATGTCACATTTTGCCAAAAGTGGACCCGGGCCACAAGAGCGCACCATGCGCAGGGCCTGGTCAAATGATGTATACCTGACTGAACAAAGGTCATCAGGAATGGCATCATTGACCGAATGGCCCGCCGGGTATGACAGATGGTGAATTAAACAAAACTCCCCAGGGGTCTTTTTGGGCACCAACCCTAAAGGGGAAACCTTAAGATTGGGAAAGGGTGGCACGGGAAAGGGGCCAGCAACCCTACCTGCATTAACCTCCTTTGCAATACTGAGGGTGGCCACCTCCTCCCTGCCCTTCAGGGAAAGTAAATTAGGGGCATCTTAGGAGCACCTCTCCCCTCTAAATGGGATGCGGAAGCCCCTCTGGAAGCCCTCGAGGAGGTACCTAGCATCCTCCCTCCTCGGGTAGGTTGAGAGCCACCGCTCCAACATAGCCACGTTAACCGGGGAGGGGGCCTTTTGAGTGACCAGTCCCCTCAGCGGCAGGTCTGCCCGCTCCTTGTCCACCTCTACCTCTGTCCCGTGACCCACTGGCTCGCGGACACGCAGCGGCGGCGTGGGGGCCAGCGCAAGAGGGACACTCATGTTTGTATCGGCACAGTTTTCTATTGCATGCACCATTGGCCGAGAAGCTCCAACACAGCAGGCGGGCTGGAACCCCCTGCCCCGCCAGCTGGCGGGGGGCCTGAGTTGGAGCAGCTCGCTGGACCGCATGTCCACAATGGTACCTCTCCCCAGGCGCCGGGCACATGGGGGTCATATACAAAGGCCACAGCTTCTGACAGGGCTCATTCCACCTCATCTCTGGGTGTAAGGGCACTCTCATTCTAAATTCCTCATCGTAAGCCAACCATGATGGGCCAGGAAAATCCACCATTGCCCTGTAAATATTGTCCAAATATTGGACCATAGGAATGGCCAGGTCAGGCCGAGCCCTGAGATACACCGCCATATAAATGAGATATGCAGGTAACCAGTTGGCCCATGTACGTGGTGGCTTGCGACGGCGAGACAGCTCTTTATCCTTCTCATCCTGCCCCTCCTTCTCTTCCTTGGTGGGTTCCCTGTTCAATAGGGAGAAAATATCGACGTACTCCCCCCGCCAAATCTTTTCCCTTGTGGCCTGTGCCAAATGATCCCCGAGGGGCAAAGAATAGCCTGCTGTCGGCAATGCCGACACCGGCACAGTACTGACACGGGGTAACAGGAGAGGTGGCTGGACTGTCCCTGCGACACCCGGAGCAGCCCCGGGGGCGGAAACCCCCCCACCCGATGTGACGCCAGTATAAGACCAAGCTGCACCCGGGCAAGCCAGGAACTGATGCCCACCCGCCCCGACATTGCGCGGCCATGGCCACTGGAACCCAGCCCCGGAAGTGTAGTGTGATGTGGGCACATTAGCTTGAACCTGATACTCACTGGGTGCACCCCCGTGGGCCGCCCCCACTGGGGGTTCCGGCCCGTGGCGGGTGGCGGAGCTCGTGACCGAAATCGAGCTCTGAGGACACATCCGACCACTACCCGTCTGTAGTGCCTGAGGTATGGGGAGCTGCGAGGCCGCGGCGGGCTCAGGCCTGCGCGCCTCAAGCAACTCAACCCGACTGGCCACCTGCTGAAGTTTGGCGGCTGTCGCGGTCACCGGCTGGCAAAAGGGCCCCCCAGATGGCAATGAAGCCCCCCCAATGGGGTTATTGGTGATCCTTAGGGATGCCTCTAGCGCCGCCACGTGGGCCAGTAATGCATCCACTGTCGCAGATCCCCCTGCATAAAGGGGGCCAGGTGGGCCGGACGGCCCACTGGGCAATGGTCCAGGGCCCATGACCTGAGAGCCCGGCCCTAAATATGGCCACGCCCAAAATTCCGGCCCATTAGGGGCCGGGGGTAAGCCCTGCTGTGCAACCGCACCAGGCCCTCCCCCCTGCTCAAAGCCCATGGCCGGTAACTGCGGGTTGGGGGCCGAAGCCCCAACCGCACCAGGCCCTCCCCCCTGTTCAAAGCCCATGGCCAGCAACTGTGGGCCGGGGGCCGGAGCCCCTGTAGGGCCGGGCTGAGGCTGGAGAGCTGCGGGCCATGTCCTAAGCTGCCCCATCCCACCGGTCCCGGTGGGTGCCTCCGTTGAGGGGTCCTGTTGAGGAGGCGCAGTCGCGGTCCTCCGACCCGACTGCAGCCTCCTAGTCGGGCGAGCCGAAGTCGCCATAGCCTTCTTCTTAGGAGGCATAAGCAAGGCAGATCCCTTTCCAGGGATCGGAACCGCTGGCTGGGAAGCCGAAGATTAAGCGATGCGAAGATCGCGCTAAGATTTCTGCCGCCCAAAAAGGCTTCCCCAGCAAGACGAAGAGCGATGGAGAAAAACTTCTCCTTCTCCGTCGCTTTCACAAAATGGCAGCTCGGCTGCCTCGTGGCCACCCCTTTTATAGAGGGGTGGCCACGCCCCCTAACTACCCGGATGTCTGAGTCCGGGTGGGGGGCCCCCGCAAAGAACGCGGCGGCCATTTTGGCACCGCGCTTTCATTATACTGTACTCTCTTTTGAGCTTCTGACGAATTGTCTCTGTTATTGATAGTTGGCTACGAGACTGTTATCTGTTCCCTACAGCAAAAACAGAGAGGCTGGTTTCTACTGAAAGCTGAGACAAGAAATCAGAATCCATAAAGCTCTGATTGTTATTTTTTTCCTGCCCTTTTTCTGGACTAAAAAAAAAAATGTTTCCCCAGCAGAGGTCAGGATCTTTGCTATTGTCTTATTTTACAGATCCTTTTAACATCTGTCCAGCAGATTGCCAACCAGAACCCTTAGTGTGCTTAAACCCTACTAAATTCTTGTTCGTCTTCAGAGCTGTGGATTAAATTAGGCTTTCCAGAAGAGGACAACCAAACAGGATAATAGGTGTTGCTGGGGGACAATAATAGAATCCACAAATGAAGACAGAAATGTCTGAGTTTCAAGACAATTCAGGGAATTGGGTTTTTTTCTCCTTAGCAGCTACAATTGCCAGTCTGTTCTTAGGAAATAAGAAAAGCGGCATTACGCTTTTTTTAAAAAAAGGAAAGGAAAGCCTATTCATATCTGTGTGGGAACCTCATTAGGCTCTTGTTTCCAGTGACGATGGCTCCCCAGTTGTACCAGGTCTGCAACAAGAATACTTCTTTTGTGTGCCGATTAATGTGGAAGCGATAAAATTTCCTATACAAGACATATGTGTTTACATCTTGAGATGTGTTGCTTGACAAAAAGCTTTGTTTCCTGCATATTTTCCTCACGGAGTTTCATGCTGAGCTGTTTTGCTGGGCAGCCTTGATTAGCTAGAATTAGTTTGCTAAAGTAAAATAGACACTTGTTTCATGAATCTTCATGTTGAGCTATAAATTTTAGTTGAATGTATGAGGAGTGACAGAAGGATGAACTTCTGGACAGTGATAGGAAAAATGTAGGAGCATAATTCATTCAAAGAAGTGAGACCTTAATATTCCACAGTCCAGTTCAGATTGATTTTATTAAGCAAGATAAATTCTTTTTATGAAGTGATTCTTTGTAATATTTAGATTTTAAATTATATGTTGGTTAATTAGCAATTTTAATACCTATTGAGTCTGGTTGGATCATGACACCATTTTTTCCCTGATTTGTAACCTGTAACTTGTAACTGTAATTGTACTTGCAACTGTATTGAATATTCTCTAGTGTATTTGTGATATTGTATTTTGATATTGTATATTGTATTTTTTTTCTATGTTGTAAGCCGCCCTGAGTGGTGCTTGCACCAGGAGGGCGGGGTATAAATAAAGTTCCTATCCTATCCTAAATGGCTAAATCGTACTGCTAATTTAAAGGGAAAAAATCTAATGGGATTTGAGAAGTCAGCACATGTAAGTCCCATTGCTTCAATACATTCAGTCTAAAGGTAAAAATTTCCCTTGCTTGAAAGCCAGTCAGATCCGACTCTAGGGTGCAGTGCTCATCTCTGTTTCAAAGCCAAAGAGCCAGCGCTGTCTGCTTCTGTAGATGTTTCCGTGGTCATGTGGCAGGCATGACTAGACACCGGAGTGCATGGAATGCTGTTACCATCCCACCAAAGTGGTCCCTATTTATCTACTTGCAATTTCTAGCTTTCAAATTGCTAGGTTGGCAGGAGCTAGGACAAAGATGGGAACTCATTCCGTCCTGCAGTACTCGGGAATCGAACTGCTAACCTTCTGCCTCCCAGTCAACGTCTTAGCCACTTGAGCCACTGCAGTCCCATTCAGTCTAGTTGGGAATAATATTTGAGCTTAGCACAGTGGTTTCACACAGTGGCTCTAGATCAAGGCTTCTGTAGCACCTCTAAATCCACAAGGAAAATTTGAGCCAACTTGAGTTCAACTGCTTGGAAGAAGATAATATAAACGTGCAATCCATCTACCCTGGTGGGCAGACATCAGCAGGCAGGTAGGATTGATTCCAAACATCCTACATGAGCCCTGGTGGTGCAACTGCTATATTGTAGCCAAAACGTTATGAGTTCAATCCTGATGGGGATCCAGGTTGTCCCAGCCTTCCATCTTTCTGAGGTTGGTAAAATGAGTACCCAGTATGTTGGGGGGGGGGGAATGCTAATAAATTTTTGAACTGCTCAGAGATTGCACTAAGTGCTATGGGGTGGTAATTGCTTTGTTTTCTTTGCTTCAGACCAGTGCTAGTAACAGCTCAGGGCTGCAGTGTGTTGCCATCTTATGTTTCTTATGATGGTATGATCCATTGTTTTTTTGCCAATAGTGAAACAACCAAGATAATTGCAGGCGCACCCCCCAAAGAAAGACTCAGACACCGGTATATGGATAAAGGCATTGGGCCACATTTATTGAATCATGCCCTAGTCCGAATTATAAATTTCAATTGGTACTCAGCCAATTATAATTCTTAAGGCAAGCAGGCCGCAGTAACACTGGTAAGGTTTGTATCAATTTGTTTGTTACGACAAACAAATTGTTGACCGTAGTCAATAAACTATCTACTGACCCCACCCTCTGACGTGTATCCGTCAAATCACGGGGTGATGCATGCTGAAGAGCTCCTGCCATCACCCCATCGCCTGGTTCGTCGTTGACCGGTCAACGTTATTAAACTTGTACCTGTCTAAGTGTTGGCCAGTCAACATTCCACGCTTACCATACCACCTGATACATGCGGAGGCACGCAGTCCAAGCTGGGGTCCCCACTCTGTCGCCGCAGCGTACTGCGCTGCCCAGTGCACATAGCTCAACTGGAATGGGCCACACCTCGGACAACCGGAGTTGCACACAAAATTGTTTAAATTGATTAAATGCATGTTGATATGCCTTACGCGTGCGGGGCGCGAGTGACATGCCGATCGCCCGGTTCACCTCTCCTTGCCAAATGTCCAAATCTCGTCCGGGAGTGGCGAGGGGAATTCCTCCGCGTCCGGAGCCAAGGCGCGGAACCGGGGGATCTGCAGGCGGGATAAAGCATCAGCAATATCGTTATTAATGCCTGGTACATGTCTGGCCCTAAAGAGCACATTGAGGCGCAAGCTGCGTAACACAAACTGGCGAACTAACCCCATGACCCTGGGCGATTTAGATGTCTGAGAATTGACAATGTGAACCACCGCAGCATTGTCACACCAAAAATGAACTACTGAATTGGCCCACTCCTCACCCCATAGCATCAAGGCTCCCAGTATCGGGAAGAACTCGAGGAATGTGAGATCGCGTAGACGATCCGTGCCCCGCCATGCTGGAGGCCATCGGCCGTAAGCCCACCTCCCCTCAAAATAAATCCCGTATCCGAGGGACCCAGAGGCATCCGACTGAACCTGAAACCTAGGGGATACCAAGAGGTCCGACCTCCAAAATGATACCCATTAAATTCCCGCAGGAACTTAAGCCAAACCAACAGGTCAGCCCTCATGCCCCTGGTCAGTCGGACCCTGTGGTGGCGCCTCGATAGCCCAACCATGGTGTCACACAGGCGTCGAGCAAAAGCTCGGCCAGGCGTGACCACCCTGCAGGCAAAATTAAGATGACCATGTAGAACCTGGAGTTCACGAAGTGACACCTTACGTTTGGCCAGCAAGGCCAAACCCATCGCAGAGATCCGTGTGACCTTGTCCATAGGCAACCTGGATGTCTGCGCGACCGTGTCAATTTCAATACCCAGAAATGTGAGCGTAGTTGATGGGCCCTCGGTCTTTTCGGGTGCTAAAGGGACACCAAGTTCCTGCATTAGCGTCTGAAATGTAGTGAGGAGACGCGTGCATGTGTCCAAGCCCCGTTCACCCCTGAACAAAAAATCATCGAGGTAATGGGCTACAGACCGGGACCCAGACCTGCGAACAAAGGCCCACTGGAGAAAAGTGCTGAAGCATTCAAATGCTGAACAAGAAATAGAGCAGCCAAAAGGCATGGCTTTATCTACATAATATTTTCCCTGGAATTTAAAACCCAATAACTCAAAGTCACTCGGGTGCATTGGCAGCAACCGGAATGCCGATTTAATGTCACATTTCACCAGAAGTGCACCCGGGCCACAAGAGCGCACCATGCGCAGGGCCTGGTCAAATGACGTATACCTGACCGAACAAAGGTCATCAGGAATGGCGTCATTGACCGAATGACCCGCCGGGTATGATAGATGATGAATTAGCCGAAATTCTCCAGGGGCCTTTTTGGGAACCAAACCCAAAGGGGAAACCTTAAGATTGGGAAAGGGAGGCCTAGAAAAGGGGCCAGCCACCCTCCCTGCATTTACCTCCTTGGCAATACTTAGGGCAGCCACCTCCTCCCTACCCTTCAGGGAAAGCAAATTAGGAGCATCCTGGGGTCCCCGCACCCCCTTGAATGGGATACGAAAACCGCACTGGAAGCCTTCGAGTAGGTACCTCGCCTCGTCCCTCCTCGGGTAAGTCGAGAGCCACCTCTCTAACATTAATATGTTAACCGGGGAGGGGGCCTTTTGACTGACCAGCTCCCTCAGTGGCAGTTCTGCCCGCTCCCTGTCCACCTCTACCTCTGCCCCGTGACCCACCGGCTCGCGGACACGCAGCGATGGCGTGGGGGCCAGCGCAAGAGGGACACTCGTGTTTGTATCGGCACTGTTTTCTATTGCATGCGCCATTGGCCAAGAAACTCCAACACAGCAAGCGGGCTGGAACCCCCTGCCCTGCCACTTGGCGGGGAGCCTGCGTTGGAGTAGCTCGCTGGACGGCATGGCCGCAATAGTACCTCTCCCCAGGCGTCGGGCGCGTGGGGGTCATGTATAAAAGCCATAACTTCTGGCATGGATCATCCCATCTCATCTCCGGGTGTAAGGGCACCCTCATTCTGAATTCCTCATCGTAAGCCAACCACGATGGGCCAGGAAAATCCACCATCGCCCTGTAAATATTGTCCAAATATTGGACCATAGGGATGGCCAAATCGGGCCGGGCCCTGAGGTACACCGCCTTATAAATGAGATATGCGGGTAACCAGTTGGCCCAAGTGCGCGGAGGCTTGCGACGACGAGACAGCTCTTTGTCTCTGTCGTCCTGCCCCTCCTTCTCTTCCTTGGTGGGCTCACGGTTCAATAGGGAGAAAATATCAACATACTCCCCCCTCCAAATCTTTTCCCTCGTGGCCTGGGACAAATGATCCCCAAGGGGCAAGGAATACCCTGCCGTCGGCAATGCCGACACCGGCACTGTATTCACACGGGGCATCAGCAGCAGTGCCTGTACAGTCCCTGCGATGCCCGGTACAGTCCTGGGGGCGGAAACCCCCCCGCCCAATATTGTGCCATTAAGGGACCCATTGGCAACAGGGTAAGCTGGAAACTGATACCCACCCGCCTCAACATGACGAGGCCATGGCCACTGAAAACTAACACCTGAAGTGGACTGTGATGTGGGGACATTAGCTTGAACCTGATACTCACTGGGTGCACCCCCGTGAGCTGCCCCCACTGGGGGTTCCGGCCCACGGCGGGCGTCAGAGCTCGCGACCGCCATCGAGCTCTGGGGCTACCTCTGGCCACTCCCCGGCTGTAGTTCAGGACGAACGGGGAGCTGCGAGACCGCAGCCGGAGCAGGCCGGAGCGTCTCCAGCAGCTAAACCCTACTGGCCGCCTGCTGCAGAGTGGCGGCTGTCGAGGTGGCAGGTGGGCAAAAGGGGGCCCCAGTTGGCAATGAAGTCCCCCCCCGAGGGGTTGTTAATGACCCCCAAGGATGCTTCCTGCACGGCTAAACGTGCCAGCAATGCATCAACAGTCGCAGAACCCCCTGTATAAGGCGGGCAAGGTGGGCCGCACGGCCCACTGGGTGGTACACTGGGGGCCCCCATTTGGGAGCCAGGTCCTGAATAGGGCCATGTCCAAAACTCCGGCCCATGAGGGGCCGGAGGCAAGCCCTGCTGGGTGACCGCACCAGGCCCTCCCCCATTGTCAGGGCCCATGGCCGGCAATTGCGGGCCGGGGGCCGAAGCCCCTGCAGGGGCATCCTGAGACTGGAGAGCCGAGGGCCATGCCCTAATCTGCCCCATCCCACCAGTAATGGTGGATGCCATCAATGTGGGGCCCTGTTGCGGGGGCGCAGTCGCGGTCCTCCGACCCGATTGCTGCCCCCTAGCAAGCGTAGGGCCAGGCAAGTGCCTCCCTCTTGGCCGCGGCTTGGTCGCCGGGGCCTTCCTTTTGGGAGGCATAGTTGCCGAAGACGATCCCTTTCCGGGGATCAGAAGCGCCGAAATGGCTCGACAGCCGAAGACTGGGCTGGAGAGCCGAGAAGAAACAAGGAGCGACGGAGAAAACTTCTCCTCTCCGTCGCGTCTTCTAAAATGGCAGCTCGTCTGCCTCGTGGCCACCCCTTTTATAGAGGGGTGGCCACGCCCCCTAACTCACCCGGATGTCTGCGTCCGGGTGGGGGTGGGGGCCGCAAAGAGCGCGGTGGCCATTTTGGCGCCGCGCTTTCATTTTTCAAAAAGAATAATAAAAAGTAGCTTTATTGTTAACAATAAGCATATGTGAGAAATTGGCAGGTGGATATATTGTTGATATGTACAGCACATAAGTATTCATTGACTTTAGACTTGTTCATCTATGTCAATCTGTGCTGACCCAGAAAAGATGTGGTAATAGTCAATCATTAATTGTGTTATTCCATTTTTCCTCTAAGAAAGGATAGAGGAATCGTCCCATCTAGATTGGGACCTCAAAGAGTGGGTGATTGGGAATGTAACCGTTTATCTCTGCAGGTGACCAGATTGTGATTGGCTCCTCCACTGCTGCTTTTTGCCTTGGGAAGAAAATTTCTATTGCCATTAATGGGATCTTTCCTATTAATGTGAATGGATGGATGTGGAGGACGTCTGCATCAAGAGTACCATAGAAGTAAACATTTATATCCTTTCCACATCATAGCTACAATTTGTGCCTTACCAATCTGGTACTGAAATCTTTAAAAATAACTGCAATTCTACTTGCATGTCTACTTTCATGATCAGGGCTTTGACCTAGGACAGGGCAATTGGGACATTTCCCCAGAGCACCAAAAATAATAGGGAACCAAGATCTGGAGGTGAATCTACTGGCATGCATTAGGAAAATAAATGACAAGACCTATTCATGTTCCCTTCTTTCAAAGGACAAACTTTCTCTTTTTGTAGGGTGTTCCAGATCTTTCTCATGCTTTCTTGAGAACTTGACTCATGTCTCAGGATGTGTGACAATGCCACTTGCCCAGGATGCCAAAATTGTTACTTTCAGCTTTAACTGGGACTCCAAATATTTCTTCCTTGGCATTCTTGGGTAAAGGTTGTGCATGAAATATCTCACATGAACTTGAAGTTCCATGTGTACAGCTCCTGTTTTTTTTAATGATGCTTGCCATTTTTGTAATAGACCCATTGGCAGCCACGGAAATTACTCCCAAGAAGCAACAGCTATATCCATGGACAAAGCTCAGAAGACATTATTTGAGCAAACACATCCTTGAAACATATTGCATGGAAGCAAAACTGACTGTGGAAAATAGCCCATCAAAAATGTTACCATGTTTAGCAAGTGTTAAATGCTATTGTTCTAAAACATTTTAACGAATTGCCTCTTATCCTTTCTGTTCATTGGCAGCAGAGTCAAGATTTCACTTTTAAAAACAACGCCACTGCATTCATTAACATTATAGGCTAAATTAAAGTAGAATAGCTTTAAAAGAGCAACATATTAAATTTTTGAAATGAATTGGGCAGGGCATGTGTTAATCGGGGTTTGGGTTTGGCCAGTAATGTTAGTATTCTTTATAAGCTATATTAACATTTGAATTTATTAACACAATATTTATATTTAACCAAGAAAATCCCACTGAGATATAAAACTTTGGTTGTGGTTTTGTTGCAATATGGTTTTGAATGCAGAAACATTGGAATTTTAATATACACATTTGTAACAGGTAACATCTGTGCAAATGAGCTGTTAAGTGAAGAAAATGTGCACCTTAAAAAGGCCAGCCCTAAAAACTGTTACTTTTGATTTCTTTTCTCATATCAAATTCATGTTGAAGCTGTAAATTGGTAACACCGTTCAATTATGAATTTTTGAAAAATATGTTATGCATTAATTCATGCACACAACCATATTGTTCTTCCTCAAAAGACCCAGATGCTAAGCAGTGAAATATATATAATTTCTAGTGAGAGCATCTGGTTCCTCAGCAGACTGCAAGGGCAGTAGCATCACAGGTTGGGAACTGCCTCTGGGTTTATCACATGGTTAGGTTGCTGATGAGTTGTTTAGCTTCCTTCCTCTCTCCTTAAATTGTTGATGTTTCTGTGGCTCTCCCCTGCCCCCAGTTAGATTCTTGGGGGGCTCAGATTTATGGGGTTCTGCTCTAGTGCAGTTATGGATCTGACAAAGTATGACCTAACTCAAGGCACATGATTTTTTTTTTAACATTTGAGAAGTTGACCAACATCCTGTGTCATAAATTGCCTTTGAGACTCCTGTCTGTTTTAGAAGCAGCTTGCCGTACAGCTTGGGCTGAACTTATTAGGAAAGGAACAAACCTTGGGCCTCCTTGGTTTTATTTGAATCCTGGCCTCAGACATTAAGGTAGCGCAACACTCTTTTCTTGTTTTCAGTATATCAGTAACTATAACAAAAAAAAGAGGAAAGTATTATTTCACCTTTAAAGACTCAAATTTATTTCAGTGTAAGCTTTCATAGTTAAAACGCTACCCAGAGGGTCCCATCTGTTCCTGTAACTCCCATTTGAAAATATTCAGGGTTTTTTTTAATGAAAAAGTTTCTTGAGTCATCAAAAGTCCTTTTTTAAAAATGGAAAATGCTGGAGGCGCTAAAACATGTCATTTATTTCCCACACCCTCAAAGGGCATAAAGCACCTTTTTAACCTAAAATATCTTTTTCTTTTAGGGAAAAAGGGGGTATCTCCACCATGTCAGGTGCCTGATGCAGTACTGACTCATCTGCATCTACCATTTCTCAAAGAACCCAGCTCTGCACATATATATTTTTAAAAGTTCTATTGCTTCCCATTCAGCCAGTGCCAGAGAGTGCCCTTGTGAGCCACCTTGCTTCCACCATTCCTCTCTTCTCCCATCTGCCATGTGGAACATCTCAGATGTTCTCACATCTAATGTGTGGTACTCAATGAGCGACTTTAGGGCTAGGAAAGAAGTGAATCTCCAATCCTTTCTCTAAATTGACTGGATTTCCTTTGTGTAAGTTAGGTTAAGATGGAATGCATTCAAGGAATGTTGGGATGCATTCAAGAATTTATGTTGTTGTTGACATGAGTTGTGTTGTTGTTGTTTTTGGGGGGATAGGCCTATTCTTCATTGTTGTAAGTGCCAAAAATATTTTCCACCACAGAAAACATAGTTTTTTGTCTTTATTTACATTATTTGCTCAATAGGTTTAGAGAAAAATCTCCAATTAAAGTCCAGTTAAAGTAGACAAATGTGAATGAATGAGAATCCATTCTATGTAGTTCCCAAGTAACAGTCAAATGTGGATAAGTAATAGTCATTACAAAAAGGAAGAGAACAACCTTTCTGAAATTTACTTACACTTTGAAAGTCTACTTTGCTGTGCCCTTTTTGATGTTCAAATTGAGCAGGAGAAGATAGTCATATTTGGGGAAAGCAGTATGTGGTACAAGAAATTAAATGTTAGAACACATGCATTATGTGAAGCCACTATGGCAGGTAGGCAATTGGTACAGGTCAATATATATTTCTCTTTTTCATTTTATGATGTACTTTCAAAATTCTCTGGTATATTGTCCTGCAGTTCACTTAGTATTTGACTACATGGAGGAAAACATACTACAGGTTGAAGTGAGCTGATTAGCATCCTTTCCTGTTGACCACATGACACAATGGGAAATGTGAATCAGCCTGAAATTTCATACCTCTAGTTAGTAATTTTCTCTCCCCATCAAAGACCCTACTTTTTAAAGATAAAATCTTTTCATTTCAGTTCAATGCATGTGATTGCTTTGAACCAATGGAGAAAGAAAAAACCAAGCAACCACGTGTGGACACACACAAAGCTGTGGTAAGACAAAACATTTTTCTCCTTACTTTCTACCTCTTGAGGGAGGACAAGGAGCTCTCCCGCACACCCATTAACTCACACAAGCAGCACCAGCACTCTCCTCCCTCCGCAACACCTCTCCTCTCCTGGAAACTTTTTTTAAAAAGCTGTCCCTTAGGGGGGCAGTCCTGTTTATTTATTTTTAAAAAGACTGTAACAAACTCAATTGCCAGCAAGCTAAGATACTGAAATGAAGAAGAAAGCCTTATTAAGGCAGTTCTCTTGAACAGTGCCACCTACAGGCACCTCAAATGGAACTGCAGATCGCAAGTTTTTTCCCCTCTGCTTGTATGGTTGCTTATATTGAAGAGAACCAAATGCTCTTGTGCAACTTTCCGGTGACAGAGAGTTCATTTATATTTCCCTTGCCTCAGTTAGTGTTGTGAATTAGCGGTGTTCATAGAAGTAGTGTTGTGAAGAACGTTTCTTGATTCTCTTGTTCTTATCAAGACAGACCATCTTGATGTATTGAGATAGCCTGTTGAATTTTTGCTAGGATTGCTTACCCTATCATGAGAAGAAGAAAAAAGGAATTAGCAATATTTTTGTTTAGTTTTCTGCATTTAGTGCAAACTTTCTCTTTGTGAACTAGTATATTTTCTCAGTGCAAAAGCTGGCCTGAAACAACATTAAAAAACCCAAGATAATGGCAACACATCCTATCACTCCCTGGAAAACAGAAGTGGAAGCAGTGGAAGCAGTGACAGATTTTATATTCATAGGATGCAAGATCACTGCAGATGGTGACTGCAGCCATGAAATAAAAATAAGATTAATTCTTGGGAGGCAAGCTATGAGAAATCTAGGAAACATAATAAAAAGTAGAGACATCATCCTACCAACAAAAGTCCGCATAGTCAAAGCAGTCATATTCCCAGGAGTAATGTATGGTTGTGAGAGCTGGACCATAAGGAAGGCTGAGCAAAGAAGAATAGCTGCATTTGAAATGTGGTGCTGGAGGAGATTTTGAGAGTACCCTGGACAGCAAGGAGATCAAATAAGTTGATTCTGAAGGAAATTAACCCTGACTGCTCCTTGGAAGGACAAATATTGAAGCTAAAGCTAAAGTACTTTGGCCACCAAATGAGAAGAGATTACTCACTGGAGAAGTCCTTGATGCTGGGAAAGATTGAGGGCAAAAGGAGAAGGGGTGGCAGAGAATTAGATGGCTAGATGGCATTGTTAATACAATGGATGTAGAGCTGAGCCGGCTGAGGAGGATGGTGGAGGATAGGGGTGCCTGGCGTGCAGTGGTCCATGGGGTCGCAAAGGGTCGGACTCGAATGTGTGACTCTACTACTACTACTACTACTACTACTACTACTACTACTACTACTACTACTACTACTACTACTACTACTTTTCTCTTTTGGAGGTACACAAGCAGACAAAGAGGTGCTGATTGATCAGAAAGATTCAACACACCGATCCAAAATGTCTGCTTTTTAATAGCCTGTAAAAAAACCACAATTATTTTTTATGGTTGTGAAATTTGTTTTCAAAATAGAGTTCACAACTTGCAAGATGAGATGAAAATTTTGTTACCATTTGCAAGACAAGCATGGATTTATATCCTATGACAGAAATTAATATTCAGTTCAGATTTTGATTTGATACTTTAGACAAGGGGTTGCCAATTTTTTTAAGCCAGGGCCTGGGTCATGCTCCCTCAGACAGTTGAGCAGGCTGGACTGGTGGTTCCGCATGCTGTAAGCACTGCTGTAAAACACATCGACGGCTGTCGTAAATGCATTTTTGACAGCCGTGGGTGCATTTACTGCTGCCATAAATGTGTCTGCTTATGGCGGCGGCACAGGCAGGATGCTTTGGTGTCACTGGCCATTGGACATGGCCCGTGAAATACTTAACCTTGGGTCTTGAGGAACCTTGCTCTGGAAATCAAAAGGCAGGGGGTGGGGGATGGTTGTAACTTTTTCACTCCAGCACAACTGGAAGTGATTTTCAGAGGTAGCACTACCATATGAATAGGTAAAGGATGCCAAATTCCATACAAATTGATGCAGGGTTTCTCTGCTAAATGAGTTTTAATTTTGAAGTGGTTGTTGGATTAGTTGTATAACTGTCCTATTATGAGCTAATATACAAAAGGAACTAATAAAATTTAGAGTACTTAAATATTTGTAGCTAGGCTGTAAAGAATTTCTGTGATGGGTGACTAATATGTATTAAAATTCATAATTTGGGGGCTAATTTAATAATTTTTGTAGTCATTAGTCAAGTAATTTTGTAGTCACTAGTCTCATTATTATTTCAATGAGAAGATGTCTTTTAAAGTATTCACTATAAAAGGTTTTGTGCTGATGATATATTTATTCATTTTGTGTTGTTGTTAAGTGCCATCAGGTTGCCTCCAACTTTTTCACTTCAGTTCAATGCATATGATTGCTCTAGGGGGTCAGTGCTCATCTGCATGTACAGATGTTTCTGTGGTCATGTGGCAGGCATGACTAGATGCTGGAGTGCACGGAATGCTGTTATCTTCCTGACAAAGAAGTACCTATTAATCTACTTGCAATCTCTTGCTTTCGAACTGTTAGGTTGGCAGGAGCTGGGACAAACAACAGGAGCTCACTCTGTTGTGCATCTTTCTGGCCTCGAACTGCTGACGTGACCACCTTCCAGCATCGTAACCACTAAGTCACTGCAGTTCCTTTTCTGTATAAAGTAAATAATAACTAATAAACTTATATATTGAAGTGAGAACGCAGCAGATTCTACTTCTGAGGGAATCTGCCTCAGTTTGTAGTGTTAGGCAAATGCAATTGAATGAACAATCCCCCCCCCCCCCGTAAACTAAGGTTTGACATGCCCAGCTTGGGAGGGCTGCCATTAGTTCCTCACAAGGGAAAACAATGGACATCTTCTCCTCAGTTTTACACTAGAATTGGTGTAGCATAGGGAGCTGATCCGTAGATCAGATGACCCACCTGTCATGCAATATATGGATCTGCTTCCAATGCTATGCCAATAGTATGATGCTGAGGCCAATCCAGGCACTGGCCTCTTTTATATCCATTATAAATTTTTCCAACTTCATCCAATAAATGCTTAATGGCTGTTAATGTTATGTGCATTAGATTTGTGGAGCCGGGGGTGTCTCAGGTATCTTGCCTGAGCCTGCAAACAGATGTTCAAAGTCTTGTCTCTCACCACATTCACATTGTTCATCACCATTAATATAGCCTGTAGGTTTGTTTTGCATTATGTCACCCCAATTCTCAGCCTATTCAGCCTCTTACATGTCCCATATTGGAGATGGTAACCTGCTGCTGGCTTCTCCTTCATCACCCAGGTGATGGAGAATAAAGAGAATAATATCCAGATGATATTATTCCCCTTAGTTCAGTTTGATGAGCGTCAGCTGAATATGGAATTGGTGCCATTATTTTTAGGAAGCTCTTCCTTGACTTCAAGGACTGCAGTGGTTCAAGTGGCTAAGACACTGACTGGGAGGTGAAAGGTCAGCAGTTCAATTCCCAAGCTCCTGTCTTTGTTTATTTATTTATTTATTCGGATTTATATTCTGCCCTCTTGCCCTAGGGCAACTCAGAGCGGCGCACAATCTCATAAATATTATACAAAACCCCTTAAAATTCAATAAAAAGACTATTTAAAACCATCCCGCATCTAAAAGAGACCCTCCCCTCCCCACCAATCAGTAAAAGGGACATATAACTCTAACAGAGCCAATGAGTGGCCAGCCAGGTTTTCAACCCTTTCCTAAAGGGCAGCAATTCTGTCTGTGGCCGTAGGTCTGCTGGCAGGAGGTTCCACAGGATTGGGGCAGACATAGAGAAGGCCCTTCTCCTTGTGCTAGAGAGGCAGGCCCCTCTAGCTGATGGAACACTGAGGGAGCCCCTCTAGTCCGCCCTGGTAGGATGGGCAGCTCCTGCCAACCTAGCAGTTCAAAAGCAAGAAATTGCAAGTAGATAAATAGGGACCACTTTGGTGGGAGGGTAACAGCGTTTCATGTGCTCCAGTGTCTAGTCATGCCTGCCACATGACCACAGAAACGTCCGCAGAAGCAGACAATGCTGGCTCTTTGGCTTTGAAACAGAGATGAGCACTGAACCCTAGAGTCGGATACGACTGGTTTTCAAGTAAGGGAAACCTTTACCTTTACCTTTACCTTCCTTGACTTCAACCTTGATGGGAGTCGTTGAAGTCCAAACACTGGGTGCCTTGGGTCTGTTTCTTGCTTTTTCTTCTCTACTTCTCCTGCTACCTGTATTCTTACATCTGGAGGTGCTATATCTATGGATGAAAAGATTTTATTAACAGGCATCGGTTGTAAACAGCCTGTAACTATACAGCCTGTTTTATAATGAAAGCGCAGCGCCAAAATGGCCCCCGCGCTCTTTGCGGGGGCCCCCCACCCGGACTCAGACATCCGGGTAGTTAGGGGGCGTGGCCACTCCTCTATAAAAGGGGTGGCCATGAGGCAGCCGAGCTGCCATTTTAAAACGCGATGGAGCGGAGAAGTTTGCTCCATCGCTTCCTCCCCTGCTCGCCTCTTTTGGAGGCTTTTTTCCCACTTCCCTCGCCTCGTTGCAAGAGGCTCAATTTGCTCTTTATTTTACCAAGGATTTCCGTGGAGAGAGACATTTATGTGTCTCTCTCTTTTGAGTCTCCTTGACTCAGAGGTTTCCCTTTCTCATGGCACCGGACTGCAGTGGCTCAGGTGGCTAAGAGGCTGACTGGGAGGCAGAAAGTCAGCGGTTCGATTCCGGAGTACTGCAGGACGGAATGCTTCATTGGTTGTGAGTTCAGGCCTCACCTGGAGCTCAACCGACCCCCTTGGTTGCGCCTGGGGGGGGTCAGCCCACCCCCTCTATTTCTCGGGAGTTCCACCGGGCCGGAAGGCTCGGATGGCACCCCGCAGGTCCAATGAGCCCAGGCTGAGGGCTCGGGCGGGGGGCGGCACAGGCCTGCTCCGCTGGGGTTCTTACCCCCGCTGCTTCTTTGCTCGGCTTGGGCATTGTGGCCCACTTGGGCACGGTGTGGGTTTCCGCCCCACCGTCATTCCGGCCCCTCACGGGCCGTATTATTAGGTATGCCCCTATTATGGCCGGGAATTACCATCGGTTATCCCATATCAATTACCCGGTGGGGCCATCCGGCCCATCCGGCCCACCTTGTCCTGGTGGGTTAGATGTTGAGGATGCTCCCTTGCCTGCAATTCGGCAACGGAGGCATCAATGGTCATTACTCCACCACCTTGGGTGGTGGGCGCGACAACTCGGCAGTTCCGGCCCACATGCTGGCCATGGCTGCACAGTGGGCCGCCAACAGGGTTGAGCTGCCAGAGGCCATCAGGCCAGCGTAGGCTGGCGCCTCGCGGTTCCCCATCCGGCCGGGACGCACCTGAACACAGAGCGAGATGGACATTGCGAACTCCGACGCCCACCACGGGCCGGAACCCCCAGTGGGGGTGGCTCGTGGGGGTGCACCGAGTGAGTATCCTGGTCAAATGAGCACACCTCTGACACTAGCTTGTCACGCTGGGGGTGGGTGGGTGGGTGTAGTGGCCATGGTCTGAGCAGGCCAATTACACTTTGGTTCTTACTGGGGTGACCGCCCCTATGCTTTTAGTTAATTTCTCTGGGCCGTAGGGCCGGTTATGTGTTTATCCACTACAATCAGTGCCAACGGTGGTTCTGCTGTCAGCCGGTTGCTCTATGCCCCTGGGTGACCACTTGTACTGGGCTATTAGCTAGGCTCTGTGGTTTGGTGAATATATTCACATTTCCCCCTCCTGCATTGTGAACATACCCATTAGGTCATTAGGGGCAGGACGACAGGGTCCAGGAATTCCCCCGCCGCTGCACCCTACTCCCCCCCCCTTATGGGGCCGATTGGCTGCCGGCCTATTGGGCATCCATGCCAGGATGTATGAGGGCCCGCCCTGATTTGGCCATTCCAATGGTACAGTGCTTGGACAATGATGGCAGGGCCAGGGTTGTTTTCCCCAGCCCGTCATGGTTAGCCTAGGTCAGGACCTTCGGCTTAGGGCGCCCCCTCACCCTGAGATGCCAGCGACGACTCCTGTTAGCAAGTCTGGTTGCTGTATGTGACTCTTACGTGGCAACGCTTATGCTGCGTGCGGAGAGTCCACTTTTGGGCAGCCACCTGTACCTTGATCTAGAGCTCTCAGATTGAGTTAGCTGCTACCACCTTCAACGGGGGACATGTTTTGCAGGGCACTGGTGCTAGATTATGGGTTGCTCGCTCAGGAGTGGGCTCTGGTGAGGCTTCGCTCCTCAAGGGCCGATCAGCCGGGAGAGGGTACTAGCCTGGCGCTTCCATCTGTATGGTTCTTCCCCACAGGGTTTGTGGCAGCACGTGGTTCATGCCCCGGCCTGTTGTCTGCTACCAGGCCGGGTCTACCCTGACTGAACTAGAATTGGTACCCGTTCCTCCTGGTTGAGTGCCGCATCAGCTGCGGCTACGTTTGGGTGCCCTGAGCCTGACATATGTTTCATGGGCAGGTGTGGATTTGCCCAATTTTCTCTGTCTATTCATCCCTTCACTGAATGAGTGCCTTGTCTGCCCTCTATTCTCCTTCCTTATTTTACAGACCCTGTGTGTTCCCGCACATGGGTTGTGGTGTGGCTTGTGGGCCACAACTCTGTGCACTGGGGCAGCGCAGTATGCCGCTTCGTTAGAATGGGGACCCCATCTCAGACGACGCGTAACCGCGCGTATGCAATGGTGTGGTATGATGTGCATGGCATAGAGGTGGTGGTAACTGGTGACGTCCCTGATGTCCATTGGGGATGCGGGGCCGCCACACGTTTTAATGCTGCACCTCGGAGGCGGTGATCTTGGACGGATTGCTGGCCCGGACTTAGAGACTTCCGAGTGCAGTGACCTGGCGTTTCTTTGCCATTTATGGCCATCTACACGATGGCTATGGTCATACATCATGCTGATGCAATATCATGGGCAACACTTTGTCCCAGCGATCGGACCATGCCAGTGAATAGGGCTGTTGCCTGGTTCCTTATCTAGAATGCCTCGGGGACAGCCATTTGTAGTCTAGGGATAGGGTTACAGGAATTTGGCCTCTCTTCTGGAGATGGGGTTCACCTGTCAATGAGTGGAGGCACCTCTCTCTTGAATGATGTGCATGAGGGCCAGGTGACTGAATTGTCGGTCAAGGTGAGCGGCCCCTGCTGCGCTGTGGCAATGTGGCCAAGTGGAAGGTGCCTCTCAGAGAGTCGCACGTGGTGCAGGGCCGCATCAACTTCGCCTGCAGAGTGGTGATACCAGGCAGTGCTTTCGCCTAGTGTCTGGGTCACGCTATGGCGGGTCTCGCTAAATGAAGCTGCAGGGTACTGCTGATTAGGGGTTTACGAGCGGACCTGTTGGTTTGGCTCACATTACCACAGAACTTCCAGGCTGTCGCATCGGGAGGTCTGAGCTTCTGGTCAGCCCCAGTTACAAGTACAGTCGGATGCCTCCGGCTCCCTGGGGTGGGGGGAATTTATTTAAGGATAAGGCCTATAGTCATTGGCCCCGGGGATGGCAGGGCACGGATCTTTTCTACAAGAAAAGAAAAATCTTCTCAATTCTGGGTACCCCTTTTTGCTCTGGGGAACAGGTGGCCTGATTCTGTGCCCTGCTTTTGGTGTGGAAATGCTGCGGTGGTGCACATTGTCAATACCTGAATGTCTAACTCCCCCGGAATCATGGCCTTAGCTCGCATATTATTCTTGGGTCCGTGCGCTTTAAGGCGTTTCTTGGGTTAAACCGGTGCCAGTCATTTATAACGATATTGCTTATGCTTTCCCCCGCCTGCAGATTGCCCGGTTCCGCGGCTGGGCTCCGGACGCTTGTGAGCTACCCTCTCCACTCCTGGCTGTGATATGGTCATTTGGCAAGGAGACGGGAACCGGGCGAATGGCATATATTGGTAACTCGCATGCACACTGCGCATCAGCATCCAATCCTTCACTTTAGAGCCTTTTGTGGGACAATGCAATTGCCCGATGTGTGGCCGACATTGGTCGACTGGGTTTTTAGAATGTATAGTCTGCCCTTATGATCTGGTTTGGCTACACGCACCATAGCCACCAGGCTTTAAGCATTGATACTCATGGCCAAGGCATGGGGCTTTCCTGCCTATGTGAGGGTCTTCTGAATACGCCATGTATTAGGGGGGTGGACACGTGTACGTGGCTGCCGCCTGACACACGTCGCCCTATTCTCACAGATATTCTGACCCACCTTGCACGAGGTTGGCATAGACTATATTGCAGTAGGTAGGAGGAGTCTCTTTTCATGCCGCTACCGCTGTAGCCTTTTTCTGGAGCTCGACGACTCAGCGAGCTGGTCCCATGGTCAAAGGGGGACGTGTTTTGTAGGGCACTGGAACTCGAAGATGTCTATATCAAACAAGAGCGGGCTCAGTTGGGGATTCGTCCCTCAAAGGCCGATCAGCATGGAGTGGGCAGTGGTGTATACTGCTATGACGTACATTTGCTGACATCGTTCCGGTTGGTGCCCTACATGCAATTGGCAGTGCCTGCTGCGCGCCCTAGCCTGTTTTTCTGCCACAAGGATGGGTCTACCCTTACCAAATTTAAGTGCTGGAGGGTGACCGGTATCGCACTTCACAGTGTGGGGCCCATTATGGCACCCATTTAATTGGGAATAGGTGTCGCATTGACCGCGGCTGCGTTGGGTACTCTGAGGCAGGTATATGGGGGCATGCGGGGGTGTGCGCGGATTTTTTCCTAAATGTACGTCCCCTCACTGTATGAGTACCTAGTTATGTCCTTAACCTCTTCTCCTCTTTTACAGATCCTGTGTGTCTCCGAACACCGGTGGCAATGGGGCTGGAGGGCCGCAGCTATGTACACTGGGCAGCAGTATATGCTGCGGTGACAGAGTGTGGACCCCACCTCGGGCTGCGTGCATCCGCATGTATGCAGTGGTATGGTATGCGCGGCACAAGAGGGCTGGAACTGTTGCCATTCCTGATGTCCATCAGGGATGCTGGACCACCTGATGTTCTTATGCTGCACCTCGGCGGCGATGATCTCACACGGATCACTGACCTTTCCTTAAGATGTCGAGGTGCAGTGACCTAGCATTTTACATCATTTATGGCCTTGCACGCGGTCGCTATGGTCTAACATTGTGCCGAGACACCAATTTAGAGGAGACATGGATCTCCGTGGTTTGGACCGTCTCAGCGGTCAGTGGGCAGGGCTTTTGCCCGGTTCCTTGCTGAGAACGGCTTGGGCACAGCCAGTAGATATCTGAGGATAGGCTTACAGAAATTTTGAACTGTAGGCAGGATATGGGGTCCACCTGTCGGCTAGAGGTATGTACCTCTTTCTGGATGAGGTGCAAGCGGGCCTGGTGACTAAGCTGACGGTCTGGGGGGAGGGGGCGGTGAGTCATCATGGACGCCTCCCCGTGTGGCGGGTAGCACTGATAAGGTAAAGATTTATGACCCATAGGTATCTGGCAGGTTCACAATTGACTGGCCAACACGTAGACAGGTACAGGGGAAAGAGGTTTGGCCGGTCAAGGGCGAACCAGGCAAGGGGTGATGTCAGGAGCTTCACAGCCTGCATCACCTTGATATTTAACGGATACACATCATAGGGTGGGGTCAGTAGATAGTTTATTAACTCCGGTCAATAATTTGTTTGTGTCAACAAACAAATTGATACAAATAGTTACATGTAGCCAATTGCCATTGGCATTTTGGGAGGAACCTTACCAGTGTTACTGCAGCCTGCTTGCCTTAAAGAATTACAATTGGATGATTACACCAATTGAAAGTTATAATTCGGACTAGGGCATTATTCAATAAAAGTGGCCCGATGCCTTTATCCATATACTGGTGTCTGAGTCTTTCTTTGGGGGGTGTGCCTGCAAAGGGCCATGTCAACTTGACTAGCATGAGCAGAGTTCCTCCAGACTGGGGCAGCATACTCTGCAGCAGCGAAACACAGGGCGAGGGCAGCTATATGCAGAACATTAGGCTGTGCTCCCTATGTGGTATTTGTAAATTTATGGATGAGATTGTTCTTGGTACATACCTTCTGCTTAATATCCTGACAGTGCTGTAAAAATATCTTGTATCTGTTTCCTTCTTTCCAAAACTCAAGACAGTAACATGGTGAGAGAAGACGGGATTTTCCTTCATTTGGATAGAGTTTTAAAATATTTTTTCTGGCAAGGTTTAATTACAGTCATCTAATGTACAAGGCAATTTAATATAAATATAAAAATTGCTGTCTCCAGTTTAAACTTAATCTGATATAAGTTTTGGAGGTCACCAACAATTAAATAAACTGTTAACTCTACTAATACTTCCATCTCTGCCTTTTTGTGAAATGGCAACAAAGCAACCGACAGTGTTGAACTTGCCATAAGGTTGTTTTTCCTGGAAAATATACCAGTTCCATCTGTATGTTTCTAGATATAAATTGCCCTCTTGTGTATTGCTTTTAAAACATTTTATCTTGCCATTAAAAATATTACTATGGCATGTTAGAAATGGTGTTACTTAGAATTTCACCATAATTTAAGGATCAAAATCCATGAGTTTCATAGTTTGAAGGAAATATATGATACCCAGATGGAAAATGGGAGTAGGAAAAGTAAATAGATGTTGCAGTATTCAATACTTTGTAATTTGCAATTTTTTATTAGATTTGTTTACAGGCTGGGGACTGGGGTGGCTCAAATGGTTAAGATGCTGAACTCGATGACTAGAAGGTCGGAGTTCGATTTCTGAGTACCGCATGACAGAGATGTCCTAGCTCCTGCCAAAGTAGCAGTTTGAAAGCAAGAAATTGCAAGTAGATAAATAGGTACCACTTTGGTGGGAGGGTAAACAGCGTTCTGTACACTCTAGTGTTGAGGCATGCCTGCCACAGGTCCACAGAAATATCTGCATATGCAGACAGCGCTGGCTTTTTGGCTGTAAACAGAGATGAGCACTGAACCCTAGTGTTGGATACGACTGGCTTTCGAGCAAGGGTAACCTTTAATTTTACAGTTGCATATTCTTTCTTTCAGACCATTGCACCATTTAAAACTATGGAGATTTAAGAAAGAATTATAGATAAAGTTCAAACAAATTAAAATGTTAAAATGATTAGACTAATTCTGATAATACTAATTCAATAGCATTATATAAGCCATTTACTAGCTCTTCTTTTGTATACACTGTACACATTGTAGGGTTTAAATTGCATGCACATAAATGTTGCATTGATTGTGTTTCTTCGCATTTTCATATATATTTTTCTGTATACAAGTAGCATCATTTTACTTGATTATTCTTTGATCTTCCTACTTCATTTTGATGTCTTTTAAGTGACTTCCAGATAGTCCAGCCAGAAACTTTTCCTGGCGGGAGACGTTCTTCGGTATTCATCCATTCGGAAAAGTGTAAAAAATTTTGCCTCCCTAGGTTAGCTTAGCCTTTTCTGGATTTTTATAGGTCATAGTTCATTCATTCATTCATTCATTCATTCAATTTATATCCCGCCCTACTTAGCCAGGGCCAACTCAGGGCGGCTTACAACAAGTAAATTAAATACAATATAACAAGAGAAAACAATATAAACACACAAAACACAATAGTATACAATTACAAAACAACAACTGCAGAATTAAATATACAATCAATGCAAAAAAAAAAACTAGTCTATAAACAACAGCGTCCTAAAATATACCACAAAAATTCCAACTAACAAAGTAGCACAGCACAGAATCAATATGCATTAGAAAATTCAATATACAAATAATCAAAAAAATCAGAACAATTATTACAATCCCATAAAGGTTGTGTCCTTACGGTTCCCACAGAGCCCAAAGTTCCACGCTCTAAACAGACTGGGGAAAAAGCTCTGCTCTCTGTGCCCCAACGTCAGGTGTTAGTGAGCACAAACAGGTACCCTCGTTGCTGTGAGGAGATGGTGCAGATGCTACCACTCCCTCCAGAACGAGGCAAGTGCCGGTGGCCTCAGAAGCATCAGAGGCAAAGTTCTTTTAAAGTTGCCTGCCTCCATCTCACAGGTGTTTCTGCCCTTCTCCAGCCAGGCTGACTGGGAAGGAATGAGGCAAGTGTCCGGTGGCCTCAGAAGCAGCAGAGGCAAAGTTCTTTTAAAGTTGCCTGCCTCCATCTCACAGGTGTTTCTGCCCTTCTCCAGCCAGGCTGACTGGGAAGGGACGAGGCAAGTGTCCGGTGGCCTCAGAAGCAGCAGAGGCAAAGTTCTTTTAAAGTTGCCTGCCTCCATCTCACAGGTGTTTCTGCCCTTCTCCAGCCAGGCTGACTGGGAAGGGACGAGGCAAGTGTCCGGTGGCCTCAGAAGCAGCAGAGGCAAAGTTCTTTTAAAGTTGCCTGCCTCCATCTCACAGGTGTTTCTGCCCTTCTCCAGCCAGGCTGACTGGGAAGGAATGAGGCAAGTGTCCGGTGGGCTCAGAAGCAGCAGAGGCAAAGTTCTTTTAAAGTTGCCTGCCTCCATCTCACAGGTGTTTCTGCCCTTCTCCAGCCAGGCTGACTGGGAAGGGACGAGGCAAGTGTCCGGTGGCCTCAGAAGCAGCAGAGGCAAAGTTCTTTTAAAGTTGCCTGCCTCCATCTCACAGGTGTTTCTGCCCTTCTCCAGCCAGGCTGACTGGGAAGGGACGAGGCAAGTGTCCGGTGGCCTCAGAAGCAGCAGAGGCAAAGTTCTTTTAAAGTTGCCTGCCTCCATCTCACAGGTGTTTCTGCCCTTCTCCAGCCAGGCTGACTGGGAAGGAATGAGGCAAGTGGATCTGGAGTGATCTCCAAATAGTTCGGGGTAGGCCAGTGTTCCAAAATCTTGCCTTCCCAGCCAATGTGGAACTTTCTCTCTGCTTCTATGTTCTTTAAATGGGAGAAATAAAACTATGTTTTTAAAACATTTGATTTCAGACTTTTGGTCATATTGATACTTAAAATATGCCAAGCCTGTTGTAATAATTTATCAGTCCAGATATATTAGCAAATAGCTTATGACTGGTTTAATATTTAAAGCTTGAGAGGTGTCCAGAAAACCTTTCCTCAGTTTTAGTCGTTGTCTAGGGGGGTGTTATCCATGAAGTGGGTGGGTTTGGTGCTCTATTATTTTGTGCATTATTTCCTAGCACCTCCTGATGTACTTCTAGAGGGGCAAAGCCACCTAAATTATAGACATTTTTCAGTAAGGGATAGTTATCCAGGAGCCATTATTAAAACTGTATGATTTATTAAGCGTGACATTCACTTATTTGGTATGTGCTGATTTATTCCATAAAGCGCTAGCATGTTCTGCTGTGAGGTAGCACAGGGATAGAGCTGTTCCGCTTAATGTTTGTGATTATAAACCCTAGTCTGAACCAGCCTGTTTCCAAAGTACAGTATGTTATTTCTGGTTGCAACTTTCACTTTGGTGTTTGGACAATAGATGCCATTCTTTACATAATAAAATATGGAGACTTATAATGGTAGACTTTTTTTGTGACTTTCCTCAACTAAAGACACATTCTCTGCCCCAGGGATGGGGAATATGAGCTGGGATTTAAATATTGTAAGTAATTTAGGAAGTTAAAAAAACTCACAGGTCTTGGTAAATCTCAAATTTTGGTAAATCATAAAATCTTGATTTCTTGTTTTTCACTTACATTTTGTATTGTACTATGTTATGGTAATCAAATTTGCCTGCATGGCAGATGAATGTACTGTATATCCAGTAACATTTCCCTGTTGATATTGCATAGTGATTTAGCCTCTGAAATGGAAAGAAGATTATCCTAACAACATCATGTCAGTTTATGTACCAGAACCAGGGGCTGTTGATAGGTTCCTGGGCTTCACTAACAAAACAAGTCATTATTCAGGAGGGAAATCAGAGTTCAGACAGAGTTATGAAAATCAGTGTATTTGGCAAGATTCTTAAGGTTTGTGACCTGTCTGTTTAAGGTCTGGATGGCATAGTAATTCAATTGAAAAGAATGGTCAGTTACCTGTATATCCCTAAAATGTAAGGTTGGAACCACCTATATGGAAGTTAAATAAATGGGACTTTTTCCATTATAGCAGTTTGAGCATTATAGTTTTAGTAAAACTCAAATTTTCCCCATTAAGGACCCAATGTACTGCCTCTGACCTTATGGGCATACATTTGTCTAGCCACTGAGTCATGGAGTCATATATATATACAATATTGTGCACCTTTCATTTCTTTGGAGGCTTGTTATATTAGAAAATTTGTTCCAAAGAAAGCAACAATTATGACATAAAGCACATCTGGCTCTTGCAAATTATTCTTTATTAAGTTTTCATTTAATTACATGTGTTGAAAGGTCTGCTTTTGATTACTGTATTTTTTTTCATTTGTCCATCTGAATGATAGTAATGCTTGAAATTATATAAAAACCACCTGTTGTTGTTTTTACTAACAATGCAAAATATATACAGATTTATTTGTGAGAGAAGGAGTAGGATCGTCCCCTTTTTATAGTGGTTGAATTGTTACTTTTGCTAATTCAAGGTTGGCTGCTAGAAGAAAATTAAGCCTATTCAGTTTGTTCAGGAAATAATGTTTTAGGAATATATGACTTAATTGAAAATATTCTGACAGGGGTCTGTTCAATCTCTGAAAAGTTCAGGAAGTTGGATGTGAGCCATACAATAATATTTAAAATTGTACTTGTTTTCCTCTCTTTGTGAGCAAAGAATCACACTTCTGGTCATATTAATATTAAAAGATATTAGGTATGCAAAATCTGTATTCATAGAGGTGGAAATAAAACAGCTGACTAGTTCATATCAATGAGAAACAGCATGGCACTAAACAAAAAGGACTAGGGCAGGTTTCTGTAATAGTCTATGGTACTTACAACTCAGTGTTAATACATTTAACGGATTTTATCTGGTCTGCAGACTACAATAAACTTGATTTGACTTAACTATATATACTATGTATGCCTTGCCTCTTGTAATAATTTATCAGTCCTAATATGTTACCAGGTACCTCACTAGTTTACCCAATAAGCTGTCACTTCATCCTGAAATCAACCTTCTTGAATGATAGTATCCTAAGTAATTGCAACAAGCTAGCTGTTCACTCATGGGGCCCAGTTAGGAATAACTACAATCCATAACTTCATCAAGGGTAAAATTGTTCTTTTCCCCCCCAGCAACTCTATGCTGCTCAGTTGGCCAGCATGCAGGTTTCACCTGGAGCCAAGATGCCCTCCACACCTCAGCCACCAAACACAACCGGGACACTTTCACCTACTGGGATGAAAAATGAAAAGCGAGGAACCAGCCCTATAACTCAACTTAAGGTATTTTGTTCAGTTGTCTTTCATGAACATTCTCTCCCTGTGAAACTGTAACCACTTAATTCATTGTACTTTAACATTAGATTATGTAATTTGTGCGAGGGGAAGCAAAACTTCCACCTTGGTGCAGAAGCTCATTATCTACTTTTCTATACTGAGGTGCTATTTCTGTAGATAGTATTAGGAAGCTTGGTTGACACTATTGGGATTTAGATATAACACAAAGATCTCTAGTGATAGTTCAGCTTTGCTCAGCCATTTACAGATACAACAACCTCATACAAAATCGGCCCATATAGCAACGAAATCGTATAACAATTAGGTTTTGGAAAAATGGGAAAAATCACTTAGCAAAAAAAAAAATTCGTTGTACGATGCATCCCATAGGGAAAATCGCTATACGATGCATGCATCGCATAGCAATTGTTTCATACAACAACGAGCCCCATGGAACGGATTAAAATCATTGTATGAGGTACCACTATATCTAGGTTTGTCTAACACCGCAGTTCTACTGAGTTATTACTTACCTCATTTTTTCCAACACACTTAGTGGAGCAGCCTAGTTCATTCCTTCTACACCAGCTGTTTCTCCATTTGGAATGGCAACATGTCTGAAAAGAAGTTCCTGCTCATGTGAATATGAATTTTCAGAGTTCTTGCTCTCATTGAGAACATACACAGCAGAAAGAGCCTTTCCTCCACAGACACATTTCTCTCTAGTTAGAGAGAGGAAAAAAACCAATAGTGATGAGAAGGACATATTAGACAGAACTAGGTATCTAACAACTAATTAGGGCTATATTTCTTATGTTGCTATTTGCATTATCAATTGTCAGGTATTTTTAATCTAGGCCTCTTGATCTTGCCAAGAGTCCTTGATATTAACTCCTCTCTGGGTCACGTAGATCTCTGCCTCTGCCCTGGAGTGTCAAGATATAGCAATAATTTGCAGCTGTAGTTTGTGTGATTTTGTTTACATAAGCATGTCAAAATCAACAATACAATGTTGATCGCCATCTACTAGTTGCACTCATTCATTATTTAAGAATATCATACTGTTTTTTTGTAGTGAGCCTTCTTAAGGGCATGTGAAAAGAAAAGAGCTAACAAGCATAGGAAGTAATAAAAGCATAGGAAAAGCATAGGCAAGCATAGGAAGTAATAAAAAGTCACTGTGACTTTGAAACTGTATGAATCAGAGTTGCAGGTATTTAGAATAACCTGGGCAGAGAGAGAGAGTGTGTGTGTATATTTCTTATTCTACAAATCAATCATTGTATTGGAATGAACAGATAAAAATTAAAAAAATAAAGGAGGGTGGGGGTGGGGGGGAGAAACAACACCATCACTGCCAATTGATTGGGAGGGGAAAATGCCATAACTGCAGATTGATTGGACCCTTGCTGATATCACACTGTTGTTGGTATTTGGCTTGTTTCTATTTAGCTTTGATGTATTGTCAAAGGCTCATGCATACTTAATTGTTCCTTTCTCAGAACTAGGAAGCTGCCTTTTGTGGGTGACTGGAATATATTCCTTTGTTACATCCCACATCAATCTTCTTTCCTTAAGACAAATATCAATACCATATACAGTGGTACCTCTCTTAAAAGGCACGGGATTGCTCTTTAAGTGAGTTTCCTCTTAAAGTGAAACACCATTGTAAGTGACCAATTGTGAATTCTGGCTGGGGGGATTGTGAACCCCAATTTAGTTGTTAAGTGAGTTTTTTTGTTAGTTTTAGTTGTTAAGCGAGGCAACCATTCAGATAAAATTCTGCTCTTTACGTGAGTTAGTCTCTAAGCGAGGCGTTATTTATGTGAGGTTTTACTTTATAACAAAGTGCAATAAAAATTGCTTATAATATAATATAATATAATATAATATAATATAATATAATATAATATAATATAATATAATATAATATAATATAATATAATATAATATAATATAATATAATATAATGGCTAAAGGAATGTCTTCCCATTTTTCTCTTGCCATGATTATAACTTTAACCATTAGATGAAACATTAAGTTTTTCTTTAAGTCCTTCATTTCTGTGATTTCATGTAAATGAAACCATTGCTCCTGGATAATGGCTTGTTTGCAATTACTAGCCCCAGCTGGAATGAAACCACTGAATCAGTTCTTTCTTTCTTTCTTTCTTTCTTACTTACTTATTTACTTACTTAAAAAGAAAACACTATTCCTAGCTCTGTGCCTAGATAGCCTTTTAGATGTCTGAGCTGTTTTGATTTTTAGCAGAGAACCATGCAGATGTGTGAAGCCTTCTCACTAACAATGTTTGCCAAACCTGGGGTCTCAAGCATTGTTGGACTACAGCTCCCAGAAATCTTGGCCAGCACAGCCAGTGGTGAAGGGAGTTTTCGTCCCACAACATCTTGGCCTAAAACAGTGTTTTAGTGAAGATAAAACAGATTTTCACCCTGTGTCAACTTCATGAAAGCTATGTAATTGACTGACTGAACACTGGCTGTTTTCATTGACCTCTACAAGTTAGAGGCACCGGTGGAGGTAATGGATATATAGCAATGGCCTAGAAATAACATAAACTGTAAAGGGAGTGAAGTGTTCCAAGTAGTTACACATTTGTTGCATTGGCCTGTTTAATAAATTATATATAACAAAATGTTATCAAGTAGAATCTCAACTTGACAGCAAGAAGAATGGCAATGATAAGATAATGGAGTATATTATTGTATTCTTTCATTTATTTCTAAGCTTTGAAGTGTTCAGTGGTGTCTGCTAAAATATAAATGATGCACCCTTACAACCAGCATGTCTCAGCTTTGGGCATGTTTAAATGAGACAGCCATGTTATCAGGCTCTATTCCTTTTAATTACAGAAAATCTGTATTCTGCTATTTCAGAAATGCTGATTGCTAACAAGTTCAACACAGAGTACAAGCTCTCCAATGTAGAGGGTGAGGTTGTGTCGTAAAGGGGAGTGTTAGATCAAAAGAGCAAGTGTCTTAGATTCTTCGTTTCCCAGAAGTTAGATGTTTCATAATGCTAGATCTGCATAGGTTTTCCCTGTGTGAGTTCTTTAGTCCCATTTTTATCCTTTCTCTGAAATACAGCACACACAAAAATAATGAATCAGAGCATGATACCTCTCATATCTGTATGGGTTTGCATCTGCTGATGTCAATACAAAATTTAGAAGTACACAGTTCATCCTGCCTAATTTACAATTCTATATTAAAATAAATCTTCAGGACTTTTAAAAATATAGGGTCCAAAATCCTGTTGGGATTTTATGCTCATGCAGGATGAAGTAACTATTACTAATGATGGTGACACTTGCTAGATACTTGTCAATTAGCTGTAATTAAATTTATACACATGTTTAAAAGAAACTTTCAGGAACTTCTGAAAAAGGAATCAGCAAAGAAACAGAGCTATTTGGAATTTTTTGGAAAATATATTTATATCTCCTCTAGTTTCAAACTCAGAAAATACATAAGTACATTAAACAGTAATGTGACCTAATTCAGATTTTAATTTGTCAAAAATAAAAATGATCCAACCACATATTTACATGTAAACAGTGCCACAGCACAGAGAAATTAATGAGGAGTTCCTTTCATTGAATCGTCAAGGAGTGTAGATAATTAGCTTCTTTTGTTATTATTACAGCAAAGTACAGTATTGTCTGGGAGTTGTAAAATAGCTGTGGCTTACTAAGTGATAATGTGTTCCATTTGATTTACTCTAATATTTATGTTTAACTTTCCTAGGATGATGCCGCACAGCCCTTGAATCTCTCTGCCAGACCCAAAACAGCGGAACCTGTAAAGTCCCCAACATCACCAACCCAGAACCTCTTCCCTACAAGTAAATGTAGCCCCGTGAATGCGGTCAATAAAAGTGGAATCCCCAGCCCTATTGGTGCAGGTCTTGGAAGAGGATCTTCTCTAGGTATTCACAAGGGAAGAAATATGTTTTGAGTCAAAATAGAGATGGGATGACTGACAATTTTGTTTTTTCACAAAAAAAAACAAACAGTTGATATGTTTCCTAGAATCTCAGAAACTAGCAGGTGCCAGTTGATCTGCCAGCAATTAGTCACTGGACCATGACCTTCCTGCTTATCCATTTGGGATTTATAAAGAGAAAGTTTATTGGAAGGCATTGCTGATTTCTAAAGGAGTGTTTCAAAGTATTTTCTTGACTCAACACATTCATTCCCCTTGCCATTCATGTCCTGAGAACATCTCATACAGATCACCTGTTCTGGAATGGGCAGTAGGGGCATCTCTATCTTCTAGTAGATCTTTGCGTGACTGTAGCACAGGGGTTCCAAACCTTTTCAAAACAGTGGCCAGATCACGCTCTCTCAGTCAGCTTCGAGAGCTGGATGGCCATTTTGTCCCAACAGCTTCAAAGGGGATGGCCATTTTGTTTCTCAAATGCCCTTGGTGGGGTGGGGGCCACATGAAATGGTGCCGAGGGCCAGATCTGGCCCACAGGCCTTAGGTTGGGAATCCCTGTTGTAACATATCTCAGATGTGTAACTCTAAGCTATTACAAAATGACCACATGCCCCAGTTATACTGCTAAAATGAAAGGGAGTTTGTGGGAACCATGGATGGTTTTGTGTGTGAAAGGACTATGTGTGTAGAAAGATGCTCTGGCCCTTTGGAACCTCCTACCAGTAGAACTATGGATGCAGACGGAGCTGCTGCCCTTCAGGAAAGGACTTAAGACCTGGCTGGCGGAGCAGGTGCCCCCTGCTCATTGGCTCTCATCATGAAATGTACCTTCTTCCTACCTCTTGGGTTGGGTGGGATTTGTAATGTGGGTGCGGTTTTTTTATCTGTTTTTATGCAGGTTTTTTAAGTATGTGAGCCACCCTGAGTTGGGTCTCCTTGAGTGGGCAGTGAACAAATTGAAATATTAAATTAAATTAAATTTAAAAATTAAATTTGTCAGTGATGGCACTCCAAACCAATTCCTTAGATTAAACAATTTAACCCAAAGTATAAGTCTTTTGCTCTTGGTTCTCTTATAAAGTTAAGGAGATCCCACAAGCCTGAACTATGTCTGCTCTGAAATGTGTGGAAGAAAATATGGTGGTATGACCCCACCTGGAAAGGTCACCAAACATCCAGCTCATCAGTCCTCATCCTCTTGGATTTTTTTTTTTAAACTCAGGGCTTTTGCTCCTGTACAGACATGCCCTAAGAGTGAAAGCCATTGCAGAAGAGATGCACCTTCATTTTCAAAATATGGGTGAAAAAACTCCTGTAACCATTCTAATTGTTAGGTAATTGGCACTGTTGTAGGTACCGCTATGGAAATGTCTGCAGATGCAGACAGTGCTGCCTCTTTGGCTGTAAACATTGATGAGCACCATTGGATATGACTGGCTTTTGAGCAAGGGCAACATTTACCTTTACCTTAACAAGCGTTAAGGAACAACCAGATTTTAAAATTTAGTATGAATACCAAAGAGGCAGAATAATATAAATATTTTATATAATATATAAAAGCCAGTTATCTTTATTTTTACTAGCAGAGCATTTATATAAAATGTTTGCATGTGCACAAACTAAGGATGGATGAATTTGTCTAGTTCAGCAGAACATTTATATAAGGCTTCTTATTAGGCTTCTTATTTTCACACTTATGCTCAAAGATTTGCATGCATTATTGGATGTACTTTCTTGTGATAAGCACACTTTGACAAGCAAATTTCCCAATATTTTATTTAGTTGTAGTTTTATTCTGCCTTCCCAGTGATAAGTATATTTAATTATTTTACTAATAGTTGCTTTTTGTATACTTCCCTCTAATATGCATATTATGATAAATGCTTTACAAAACTTGAAGAAAAGTGGGTATTAGAATATACAGTAACTACATTTTGTGTTTTAAGAAGATCTGCATTGGCAATATTTGTCTTTACAGAAATTTTCCTCCCTCTCTTCTCAAATGTAGTTTATAGGATGCTTGTGATTTTGTTACCTGAAAACTGGCAACCTTTTATGGGACCATACACAGGCAGGGTTGAATCAGGAACAAACTCACAGACAAAGTGTTTTGATACAAATTTAAAGATGTTTACTTATGAATCAAATAAGGAAATAAAATACCAAATAAGAGAATTAAGAAATCCAGTTAGATGGAGTTCACTTTAGAAATACAGAAGATTGCTTAAAAATACTTAAACATATGGAGTTACTCAGGAATAAAAATAAATGAAGAAGTTACTATAAATGAAAAGCTTATGTAAAGATAGAAAGGGGAAAGGAAGAGAAGATTGCTTAGAAATCACATGCTTAAGATTTGCCTAAGGAAAAGAAAGAGATAGGGAGGAAAAGCTTGCTGGAGGTAGAGAAAGAGTGAGAGAGAAGGAAAGGGGGGAGAGAGAGAGAAAGCCATCCTGACCACGCTGGATCAGGGAGTGAGAAGGTGAAGGTCCAGAAGAAGAGGGAGCCGGGCCGAGAGTCTCAAGAAACCCTTTCTTTATAGATGAAACAAGTCAAAAATCCAGACAATTTCAATTGGTCCAAATAGGATCACATGGTAAATTACTGATGGACATGTCACCTCCTCCATGAAGTGATGCCCAAAATATCAGTAGCAAATGGCTAAACCCCCAAATTGCATAACCATAAATCTTAATACAGAAATCTACATAGCCCCCTCCCAAACAGCCCATTTCCTGAGATCGTGGTCTTTGATCTGTGGATGAAAGCAGTGTCACCTCCTTGTTAAATCCTCCATCCTGTCCCATGCATAAACAACTATCCTGATGTACTTCAAGTTTTAAAGAAAAAGAAACATTTTGGGAGTTCAGAAAATACAGAGTCATTTTACAATATTCTTCATGTGGCAGAAACAGCATTTTACAATTATTTTTCATGTAGCAGAAACCAAATAGCTATTGCAAGTGTTACAATTAGAGATTTGAGTAAAACAAAAGGCTGGATAAGAAGCAACCATGGCAACAAATTCCACATCTGGATGATGGTAGTTGACTCCTTCTTTGACACAATTCCTTGAGAGCACAGGGTATGGTCATTGATTGATATATATGCCTTTATCAGAATTTATCAGCACTGTTCCTTGAAATGATAAGATATAACATTCAGGGTTAGTAATCGTGCACACAGAGAGGTTTTCATGAAAGTTACCTATTTTAAAAGAAATCACTCTAATGCCACTTTGAGCTTCAAGTTTAACAATAGTTCTTGGGCAGCCAGGACAGACAAATTAACATCCCAAAAGGTAACTTCCAAGAAATCAGGCGCCTGGCTTATTGCCCATTAACTTTCCAGCTCCACCTGAGTCAAGGGAAATTAGAAGTTTTAAGTAACTTTATTTAAGAATATAGAAATCAGACTAAGCATGATATTATAATATTTCAAAAATATTTTGCATTCAAAATATCATGTTACAATTTCCTCAACAAATGGAAAATGGGATGGGAAATAAAGATGAGAAACCTAGTCCAAGTATTTCTAGAGTGCTACCAGAAGAAGAGGCTGGTAAACAGCCTTTGCAGTACTACATATTTTGAAAATCCTGGCACCATAAATTAGAATTGACTTAACAACACAGAATTGCCATACAGTACTTAAGTAATCAGGCAGCAGCAGAGCTTGGAAGGTTTCTGTGAGAAAGTAAATAGTTATAGTTCCATGCCTTGCAAAGTAATCCATTATTGGTTTTAAGACCGACACAATCTGTTTTACCAAGTAGTCCTGGAGTTTGGCTGAACATTGTTCACCAATGTTAGTTATGCTTGAGGCTTTGTAGGAAGCTAAGACACAACTGACACTGGACAAGTCTGCATTATATAGGAATGGGTGTAGTTCAGCCAGAATATTGACTGGTTCTTTTAATCCTTTGGTCTAAATATAAGAAGTCTCTCCAATAGACTGATTTTTCTGCAGTAAAATCCATCAGTGATGGGAACAACAGATTATTTCACACCTGAACTCTGATCAAAGTGAAATCAAAACATATTGTCTCAGTTTATTTACAGCTTCTGGCTAACATCAAAGTGATAATACATATAGCCTCAAACACATGCTGTAACATGTCATTGCATGACTAGAGAATCTTGAGTTCATAGTATTCAACTAGGAAAGATTAATTAAAATGTTGCATAGTGTTTAAAGAAATGCCTTCTGGATCTTGGTTGCTTTCTTCATGAACTACTTTAAAAATTGCTTAATTGGACAGCTATCATTCATTAGATGGCAAATCCTAAATCACTATGTAATAAAATAAAATACAAAATCAGGTAATGTTATGTGGGCGAAGTTCTAACTAAAGCAGACCTGCTGAGTCAATGAAACTTACTTAAGTGCTGACTTAACAAATCCATTCATTCACTGGATCTGCTCAAGTTGGATTGAGTTTGACCTGTATACTTCATAGTAAATATAGTAGCCAAGAGCAAGGCAGTACATAATGTTTAACCTAATTCACATGGTTGTGCTGGAGATAAAATAATCAGGAGTCAATTAGTTACTTATATTACCCACACGAATTCAGAGTGAACACTTGTTAAAAACAAATGCAGACTACTGGAGCATACAGTAAACATAAGGCCACTGTGTCTCATGCATACACATGTATAAAATAAATCTGGGAAAATATGAATCTGTATGAGTTCTTGTTTGGGCAAAACAGTTGAATTTCTATGTTGCACAAATTCACTGGTTGTCCTCTTGTTTTCGGGGCTTTATTCAAAGACAGTTTTTGAACTCTTAAAGCTTTAATTGATTTTGGATTTCTCAACAAAACTGGTTTATTAAAGACTAGCTCCTGTATTTAAATGTGAGCTTTAGTTGATCAAGTCTAGTTCATCAGACATAAGAGTAAAATCTCATGGCATCAATTTGTACACAGGTACAGAGGCACACAATGGCTGGCCAGCCTCTGTACCTGTATATAAATTGATGCCATGAGGTTTTACTCTTGTGTCTGATGAAGTGAAATTGATCTCCAAAACCTCACATTTAAATACAGGAGTTAGTCTTTAAGGTGCCACAAGTATGTTTTGTTTTGTTTACTTTCTGATATGCTTGCACAAACTTAACATGGTGACTACTTCAAAAATTTCTACTGGTTTGTTATTTGTCTCATTTATTTTATCAGGTGTTTAAGTTATTGTTATACAATGGAACCTCACTTAACAAATTTAATGCGTTCTCCAGGACCTTTTGTACATACACACATTTTTCTATGTAAATTTATTGTAAGAATTTGTGGCAACCTGTTCTGATCCTTTGGGATAGGGCACACACTGATTTCAGACAATGGTTTGAATAAAACTATTCATATAATAAATATTCTATATTAATATAGAATATTTATTATATTAATAGTTCTAATAGTTCTTAGCTAAGGAGACCTCAGTCTGGAGAGAAAACAATTTGGATCGGTGCCCTTCTTAACATTGGCTCTCATGCCTAAGGAAATAATTTTTTAAAATTGCAACAGCTAAACTAGCTTGTTAACTCATTTATTGGGCAAACAATTATGTTTATATCTCTGTGTATGTGTGAGTGCATGAATATGCCCATGAAACCTCTCTTGTAACCAATAGGGGCATTTTAATGCATTGCTTTAAAATCTGATTGTTTGGGTAAAGGTGAAAGTTGCCTTTGCTCAAAAGCCAGTTGTATCCAACTCTAGGGTTCAGTGCTCATCTCTATTTACAGCCAAAGAATCAGTGCTGTCTCTGTCTGCAGATGTTTCCATGGACATGTGGCAGGCGTGCCTAGACATGTGGCAGTGCACGGAACACTGTTTACCTTCCCACTGAAGTGGTCCCTATTTATCTACTTGCAATTTCTTGCTTTCAAAGTACTAGGTTGGCAGAAGCTGGGACAGAGATAGGCGCTCACTCTGTCATGCAGCACTCAGGTCTTGAACTCTGACCTTCCAGTCTTCAAGTTCAACATCTAACTTTAAACAAAGTATTTGTTTCTGCTATTTCTAGACATCCTTTCCAGTCTTAACTCACCTGCACTGTTTGGGGACCAGGACACAGTAATGAAAGCCATTCAGGAGGCTCGAAAGATGAGAGAACAAATTCAGAGGGAGCATCATCATCATCATCAACCGCATGGTATGGATGGAAAACTTCCCTCCATGAATAACATGGGTCTAAACAACTGTCGGACTGAAAAGGTACTTTGTTCCTCTCCTGTCATTTCAGCTGCTCCTTCTTATATGAAGTTGTCACCTGGCCACGGTTCTCTTAACCCAATACAGTTTTTGTACCACACTCTGCTTTGCTATCTTTGATACTGGCAAAAAAATACTCTTTCATGGTGTGGAAACATTAAGAACTGAAGATGAATTTACTAGAATAAGATTGCCACAGGAGAAACAAGGTTTAGGCTGTCAGACATATAAATATAAAATATGTATAAATGCTAAGATTGGGAACTGGGGATAATTATGTCTTGGCTATTCAGACCCAAAGCCTCCCTAGTTCAACTTTTTGTTGACAGAGTGGTCAGTGAGATGTTTCTGGAAAACCCTCAGGTAGGACATGAATCCAAAAGCCTTCCTTTGCTGTTCAGCACTTGACATTTAGTGGCATATTGTTGCTGAACAAGGATTCAGTTTGATTTTCCCAGCTAATAGATCCTCTAGAGCAAGACTACCCACCATCTCTTTCTCTTTTTTTACAGTGAAGTGGTCACTGTAACATGTTGAGGTGACTGTGAATTCCATAGGTATATTTTGCATCCTTTGAATGAGATCCTTTCTTTGGACTGCCCTGAAACCTGTTGTCTAGCTGTTATGGGAGAAGTAGAAAATGCTTACTTTTAGGGGGACAGGTTATTTACCGCTGCCCAACACTCATAGTCGAGGTGCTGGCTTTATGGTCTACTCCATTACCATAGTGGGATGTCCGGCTGGACAATTTTGGTTTCTATTGTATTGAGAAAAGTAGGTTCTCCTGTGAATTTTGCCAGAAGAAATTGACCTTGTCTCAATAATTTACACATGGCATGAACACATTTTAAAATTAAATATTGCCATGTCTAAACTTAGTCACTAGTTTTCTAAACAGAAATTTATAATAAAGGTCATTCCATACATATTCGGATAGTTCTGAAGTTTATTTTAAAAAACAACTTCTGCTTCTGTAGTAATTCACATGGAAATGATAATTATTCCCATTGCAACAGATCCCACAGCACCTTCCAAACAGTACAGTTTACAATCACTCTATTAACTATCCCTTCCTTTTACTCATCCCTTCATCTGATCTTTCTTCCTCCTCCCCCCCTTTTAAGACTGGTGGTTCAAAGCAAAATTCTTATGACAAAGACTCTCTCAGTACTCCATTTCCCTTTCTCAATTGTTAAAAAGCACACAGCTTCACTGATCACAGCTCCCTTTATGCATTCTTCTGTTTATTTTTTTTAAAAAGATACTTCATATACCAATACACATGCTCCACATAAATTCCAAGCCAGGCATATATCCATCTGCAAAGGAGGAAAAATAGGCAGTCTTGTTTAGCTTTCTCTTCCCTTTCTTTTTCTTATTCTTCTTCCAACCCTCCTCCATCTTCTTTTCCTCCACCAAGTTTCAAAATGCCACTGGCAGGGTTGGAGTGGGGCAAGGAAAAATTCCTCCTTTTTCTCATCTGATCTGCTGCAAATTACAGGACAAGTATTCAGCTAAGTGCTGCTCTGAATCAGTGCAATATGTAGCAGGAGCAGAGAAGCCATCTTCCACGAAATGAAGAAAAGTGCTTACTGTAGTTAGGAGGAAGGATATGATCCATCTTGCCTGCCACAACACACCACACTGAAGACATCACCTAGGACACATTGATAAGAGCAGTCATACATGCTAGAAACAAAAACAGAGCAATACAGAAGTGATCACACAGAGACAAAAATCAGAACCCTCTTTCCATAGAGCAAAATGCAGCAAATTACCATGAAAAAGGGCTGCCTCACAACTGGCTTTATGATTTGATCTTGTGAAGTCAGAAATAACTTATAGTGTCCTAATAGGGGTTTCAAGGTAAATGAAGTATTGAAGGAGTAGTATTACCAGTTCAACTCCCCCAGAGAGTTTCCATGACTAACTGAGGATTTGAACCCAGGCCTCCTGAGTCCTAGCCCATTAGGCTGGCAATAAATGTCATGGTCAATTGCTAGTTAATTGCTGCAAATACTGCAGGATTAATTGTAATGTAGTCAAGGCCAGAAGTGGAAAAATAAGCCACAAACATGTTCTGTCATAGAGCATCTGATAATTTTCTGAATATTTTCCATCTCTGTAATTAGAGACTTGATGGTGCAGTGGTTAAACTGCTGTGCTGCAGCCCAAATTGCTGATGTTGTGAGTTTGATCCTAATGGGGAACAAGTTGACTCAGCCTTCTATCCTTGGTAAAATGAGGACCCAGCATGTTGGGAGCAAAATGTAATTAACATGTGAACTGCCCAGATAGTGCATTAAGCACTATGAGCTAGTATGTAAGTGTGTAGTTGCTATTGCTAACCAGACTGAAGTTTGCCATTTTGGGTCTAATAGGAAACTGGTGTATAAAGTAACTAAGAGTAAAGTTTAAAAAGGAGGGGCAAGGAAGGCATGCTGAAGCAGGAGAATGATTATTTACTATGTAATATGTTGTGGCTGAAATGGTTAAATTTGAACTAGTGTGTACTCCTCAGATCTCTTTGCAGTCGCACCCCCCAAAGAAAGACTCAGACACCGGTATATGGATAAAAGCATTGGGCCACTTTTATTGAATAATGCCCTAGTCCGAATTATAACTTTCAATTGGTACTCATCCAATTATAATTCTTAAGGCAAGCAGGCCGCAGTAACACTGGTAAGGCTCCTCCCAAAATTGCCAATGGCAATTGGCTACAATGTATCCATTTGTATCAATTTGTTTGTTGACACAAACAAATTGTTGACCGTAGTCAATAAACTATCTACTGACCCCACCCTCTGACGTGTATCCGTCAAATCACGGGGTGATGCATGCTGAAAAGCTCCTGCCATCACCCCTTGCCTGGTTCGTCGTTGACCGGTCAACGTTATTACACCTGTACCTGTCTAAGTGTTGGCCAGCCAATTGCGAACCTGCTGGATACCTGTGGGTCATAAATATTTTCCTTACCAGTGCTACCCGCCTAAGTGACCAAAGTCAAGAGCAAGAAAACCCCTATGTCAAACCTCAGCAACAGTGTGGGATGGGCAAAAAAGCCAGAACCCAAGGGCCAATTGTGGGTTCCGGCCAAAAATTCCCACCCGGCCCCGAAGCGACCAAAATATCACACTGTTCACTAGGGAGGGGGTGGAGGGAAAACTTCTCCTCTCCGTCGCTATTTTAAAATGGCAGCTCGGCTGCCTCGTGGCCACCCCTTTTATAGAGGGGTGGCCACGCCCCCTAACTCACCTGGATGTCTGAGTCCGGGTGGGGGGGCCCCGCAAAGAGCGCGGTGGCCATTTTGCTGAAAAGCTCCTGCCATCACCCCTTGCCTGGTTCGTCGTTGACCGGTCAACGTTATTACACCTGTACCTGTCTAAGTGTTGGCCAGTCAATTGCGAACCTGCCGGATACCTATGGGTCATAAATCTTTACCTTACCAGTGCTACCCGCCACACGGGGAGGCTTCAATGAAGACTCACCGCCCCCCCCCCAAGACCGTCAGCTCGGTCAACAGGCCTGTTTGCAAATCTTCCAAAATGCAAGCGCGGCGCCAAAATGGCCGCCGCGCCCTTTGCGGGCCCCCCCCCCACAGGACAGAGAATCCGGGTAGTTAGGGGCGTGGCCAGCTCCCTTATAAAAGGGGTGGCCACGAGGCAGCCGCGCTGCCATTTTGCCTCAGCGACGGAGCGGAGAAGTTTTTCCCCTGCGCCTCCGTCGCTCGTTGGTATTGCCGGGAAGCCTTTTGGGTCGATTTGCTTAGCTAGCTTCCCTTTTTTGCTCGAGATGCCTTCCAAAAAGAAGGCTCCTGCGAATTCAGCTCGGGCTGTTAGGAGGCGCAACCCAGGTCGGAGGACCGTGGTGCCGCCTCCTCAACAGCCACCTTTGCCATCCCCGGCCGGGGCTAGTGGCTTGGGGTCTATCGCACCTTGGCCAGTTCAGAGTGCGGGCGCGGAGGGCGCTCCGGCCCGCGGCCCGCGAGCGGTGGACACCGCTCCTCCTTCCGCCCAACCCGTTGGGCCGACTACTTCTGGGCCGCAGCCTCTCCCGGGGCCCTCTAGCCTTGGGGGGTGGCCCGGTGCCCCGCCTTGGCAGGTTTCCTCACCAGCCCTACCGGGCTTTGGCCCTGGCCAATGGCCATATCTGGGCCATGGGGTGCAGGGAACTGTCCCCATGCAAGGGTCAGGTGGGCCGGCCGGCTCTTTACCCATGGTTACTGTAGACACCTTACTGGCCCGTATTGCGGCCTTAGAGGAGTCTTTGGCCCGGGCCAGTCAGGCAGGTGCCCCTTTCGGGGTACCTTTGGAGGCGCTATCGGCAGCAGGACAACGGCCGGCGGGGAGGGTTGAGCTGCTGCAGGCGGGTGGCGCGGCTCCGGCCACTGCCTCGCAGCTCCCCAGCCAGCAACCTGGCGCGGGTCAAGCCCCGGTGATGAGCTCTACATCGGTCGTGAGCTCCGACGCCCCCAGTGGGCCGGAACCCCCGTTGGGGGCGGCCCGCGGGGGTGCAGCATGTGAGTATATGGTGCAAACGAGTACATCCACACACATTCCCAATATAGGGGGGACCTTTCAGTGGCCTTGGCCTCGCGCGGGTGGTGCAGGGGCTACGCCGCTGGCGACCCACCCGGCGACAACTACTGCCACCATGCCCGCTGGGGTGGGCATTGGTTCTTACACTGCTGGGAACGTACTTGGGGTGGCAGGGTTAACTCATGCCCCTTTGGGCAGGCCAGCTACCCCCTTTTCGGCTTTGCCGACGGCAGGGTATTCCCTGCCATTGGGTGATCACTTGGCTCAGGCTACCAGAGAAAAGATATGGCGAGGGGAGTACGTGGATATCTTCTCACTCCTGAACAGAGAGCCCACTAAGGAAGAAAGGGAGGGTCAGGATGAGAAGGACAAGGAGCAGGCACGCCGCCGTAAGCCGCCGCGTACCTGGGCTAACTGGCTCCCCGCTTATTTGATATACATGGCGGTGTATTTGAGGGCGCGGCCGGATCTAGCTATTCCCATGGTCCAATATTTGGACAACATATACAGGGCGATGGTAGATTTCCCGGGCCCCTCATGGCTAGCATATGATGAGGAATTCCGTATGAGGATTCCCCTGCACCCCGAGATGAGATGGGATGAGCCGTGCCAGAGACTGTGGCTCTTGTATATGACACCCACACGTCCTGCCCCGGGGGATAGATACCATTGTGGACATGCGGTCCAGCGAGCAGCTCCAGCGCAGGTTACCCGCCAAATGGCGGGGCAGGGGGTTCCAGCCCGCCTGCTGTGCTGGACTTTCTCGTCCAATGGTTCCTGCAGTCGGAAGAACTGCAGGTATAAGCACGAGTGTCCCACATGTTCTGGTCCCCATGCAGCCTCTGCTTGTCCCAAGCCTGGGGGGGTGCGAGGCAGAGGGAGGGGTGGACAGTGGGCTGGCAAGCCTGCCACGGATGGAACTAGTTCTCCGAAAGGCCCCCTCCCCAATTAAGGTGGACATGCTGGAGCGCTGGCTCGCATCGTACCCAAGGGGAGGGGACAGGGAGTACCTTATCCAAGGTTTTAAGCAGGGATTTCGTATCCCTTTTATGGGTGATAGATCTCCTCAGGATGCTCCCAACCTTTTATCCCTCAGAGGAAGGGAGGAGGTAGCCGAGGCCAGCATTAAAAAGGAGTTAGACGCGGGCAGGGTCGCCGGACCTTTTCCCGCACCTCCTTTTCCCAACCTTAAGGTTTCACCATTGGGTTTGGTTCCTAAAAAGTCCCTAGGTGAGTTTCGCCTTATTCATCATTTGTCCTACCCAGCCGGCCGATCGGTCAACGATGCGATACCTGATGACCTTTGTTCGGTCAGGTATACATCGTTCGACCATGCGCTGCGCATGGTGCGCTCGTGTGGCCCGGGTGCCTTGCTGGCCAAGTGCGACATTAAGTCAGCTTTTCGCCTCTTGCCGGTGCACCCGGGCGACTTTGAATTGCTGGGTTTTAAATTTAAAGGGGAGTATTATTTTGATAAGGCCATGCCTTTTGGCTGCTCCATATCATGCTCGGCTTTCGAGCGTTTTAGTACCTTCCTAGAGTGGGCTTTCGTCCGCAGGTCAGGGTCCCGGTCTGTAGCCCATTACCTGGATGACTTTTTATTCGGGGGTGAACGGGGCTGGGACACGTGTGCACGTCTCCTCAATACATTTCAGACGCTAATGCAGGAACTGGGTGTCCCTTTAGCGCCCGAAAAGACCGAGGGCCCGTCGACCAAACTAGTATTCCTGGGGGTTGAGATTGATACAGTAGTACAGGCTTCTAGGTTACCGGGTGATAAGGTGTCCAGGATAGTGACCCTTATCTCGGAATTGCTGGCCAAGCGTAAGGCATCCCTGAGGGAACTGCAGGTGCTACATGGGCACCTCAATTTTGCCTGCAGGGTGGTCGCACCGGGCAGGGCTTTCGCCCGGCGCTTATGCGACGCCATGGCAGGGTTATCCAGGCCCCACCACAGAGTCAGGCTTACCCGGGGTATCAGGGCAGACATGTTTGTCTGGTTGCAATTCCTGAGGGAGTTTAATGGGGTCTCATTTTGGAGGTCTGACCTCCTGGCATCCCCCAATTTCCAGATCCAGTCTGATGCCTCAGGATCCCTGGGTTATGGGATGTACTTCAATGGGAAGTGGGCCTATGGTGGGTGGCCACCGGCATGGGCAGGCACAGGTCGCCTGCGGGATCTCACATACCTGGAATTTTTTCCCATTCTGGGGGCTTTGATGCTATGGGGCGAACAGTGGGCTAATTCGGTGGTGCATTTCTGGTGCGACAATGCTGCCGTGGTGCACATTGTCAATGCACAGACTTCTAAATCGCCCAGGGTCATGGATCTAGTGCGCCATTTTGTGCTGCGCTGCCTGCGCCTCAACGTCTTGTTCAGGGCCAGGCATGTCCCAGGGGTTAATAACGATATTGCTGACGCTTTGTCCCGCCTGCAGATCTCCCGGTTCCGCGCCTTGGCCCCGGATGCGGAGGAATTTCCCTCGCCACTCCCGGACGAGATGTGGACTATTGGCAAGGAGAGGTGAACCGGGCGATTGGCCTGTCACTAGCGCCACGCACGCGTAAGGCGTATCAACAAGCATTCAATTTGTATAGGGCTTTTGCTACTCGATTTCAATGGCCAGAGACCTGGCCCATCCCGGTGGACCATGTTCTGCGGTTCATGGTTCACCTGCATGCACAGGGCCTTGCACCTCGCACCATAGCATCCAAGCTCTCGGCGTTGGCTTTTATGGCCAAAGTAGGGGGTCATGTGGATACCACCTCTGACTTCCGTGTGAGACACGTTTTGGAGGGGTGGGTGCGCGAGCGCGGGCGTTGCCCGGATGACCGGCACCCTATTTCCCCAGGGGTTCTTACCCAGTTGGCCCGGGGCTGGCCAGGCCTCTGTTTTGATCATTATGAGGCAGCCCTTTTTCATGCAGCCACAACGGTGGCATTTTTTGGAGCGCTCCGCATCAGCGAACTCGTGATGCTGTCTAAGGCGGATGCAAGTGGTAGGGCACTGGAACTCGGAGATGTATATGTTGCCAAAGACTGGGCCCAGTTGAGGATTCGCTCCTCCAAAACAGATCAGCATGGCGTAGGCAGTGGAGTAAGACTGCTACGGTGTTCTTTGGCAGACATCTGTCCGGTTGGTGGCCTACAGGAATACCTGGCACTGCGTGGCTGGCACCACGGCCCGTTTTTCTGTCACCAAGATGGGTCTCCCCTTACTAAATTTCAGTTTTGGAAGGTGACAGCCAGAGCCCTCACCAGGGTGGGACTACCAGGTGCCCGTTATGGCACACATTCGTTCCGTATTGGCGCAGCCTCTACAGCAGCTGCTTTTGGGTACTCTGGGGCTGACATACGCAGCATGGGGAGGTGGGGCTCACAATGTTTTCAGTTTTATGTGCGCCCACTCCCGCCATGAGTACCAATCCAGTCACCTTACCTTCCTTTTTTCTCAATTTTCTTACAGACCCTGGGTGTCGTATTACACCGGTGACAGTATGGCTGGTGGGCCACAGCTATGTGCTCAGGGCAGCGCGTTACGCTGCGGCGACAGAGTGGGGACCCCGACTGGGACTGGGTGACCACGCCAGTCTCTCATGGCACGGTAAGCCTGGGATGTTATGGCGGGAGCTGCGGCCTTTCCTTTTTTCTGGCCTGGGGGCTGACCCGCCTGACATTCTAATCATCCACTTGGGGGGCAATGATTTGGGCCAGGTCACCGGCTTATCGCTCAAGCATGCGATTTGCGAGGACCTCGCCTACTTGCATTATGTCTGGCCTGCCACAGCCCTGGTTTGGTCGGACATTGTTCCGCGCCACTCTTACAGAGGGGGCGTTAACCTCCTGGCCCTTGACCGAGCCAGGCGCGCGGTCAATAAGGCAGTGGCGCGGTTTCTCACCACCAGGGCTTGGGGACGGGTTAGTCATCACCCCGATATTAGTCTACAAAATTGTGACTTGTATGCAGGGGATGGGGTCCATCTGTCGCGAGGAGGTATGGACCTCCTGTTGGGTGACTGGCGAGCAGGCCTGTTGACCGAGCTGACGGTCTGGGGGGGGCGTCAGGTCTTCTGTGAAGCCCCTCCGTGTGGCGGGTAGCACTGGTAAGGTAAACAGTATGACCCACAAGTATCCGGCAGGTTCGCAATTGACTGGACAACACTAGACAGGAATAAAGTAGTTAAACGTTGTCCGGTCAACGACGAATCAGGCGATGGGGTGATGATGATTGCTAACCAGCATGCATCACCCCTGTGATTTCACGGATACGCGTCAGAGGGTGGGGTCATGAGTTAGTTATTGACTACGGTCAACAATTTGTTTGTTGTTAACAAACAAATTGATACAATTTGATACATTGTAACCAATTGCCGTTGGCAATTTTGGGGTGGTACCTTACCAGTGTTACTTCGGCCTGCTTGCCTTAGGAATTATGATTGGTCGTTTTACCAATACAAATTTATAATTCGGACTAGGGCATTGAATCAATAAATGTGGCCCTTTGCTGTTATCCACTTTCAATGTTGTCTGTGTCCGTTATTGGGGGGGTGCGCCTGCAATGCAAGCGCGGCGCCAAAATGGCCGCCGCGCCCTTTGCGGGCCCCCCCCCCACAGGACAGAGAATCCGGGTAGTTAGGGGCGTGGCCAGCTCCCTTATAAAAGGGGTGGCCACGAGGCAGCCGCGCTGCCATTTTGCCTCAGCGACGGAGCGGAGAAGTTTTTCCCCTCCACCCCCTCCCTAGTTAACAGTGTGATTATGGTCGCTTCGGGGCCGGGTGGGAATTTTTGGTTGGGACCCACATTGGCTTCGGGTCCTGGCTTTTTTGCCCATCCCACACTGTTGCTATGGTTTGATATAGGGGTCTTTCTTCGTTCCTACTGTTGACTTTGGTCACATGGGCGGGTAGCACTGGTAAGGTAAACAGTATGACCCACAAGTATCCGGCAGGTTCGCAATTGACTGGACAACACTAGACAGGAATAAAGTAGTTAAACGTTGTCCGGTCAACGACGAATCAGGCGATGGGGTGATGATGATTGCTAACCAGCATGCATCACCCCTGTGATTTCACGGATACGCGTCAGAGGGTGGGGTCATGAGTTAGTTATTGACTACGGTCAACAATTTGTTTGTTGTTAACAAACAAATTGATACAATTTGATACATTGTAACCAATTGCCGTTGGCAATTTTGGGGTGGTACCTTACCAGTGTTACTTCGGCCTGCTTGCCTTAGGAATTATGATTGGTCGTTTTACCAATACAAATTTATAATTCGGACTAGGGCATTGAATCAATAAATGTGGCCCTTTGCTGTTATCCACTTTCAATGTTGTCTGTGTCCGTTATTGGGGGGGTGCGCCTGCAAAGAGGTTCATACCTCTAGCCGACAGGTGGACCCCATCCCCTGCATAAAGATCATAATTTTGTAAACTAATGGTGGGGTGTCGGATGACCATCCCCAAACCCTTGTCTGCCACGAACTGGGCAACTGCCCTGTTCACCGAGCGACGAGCGCGGTCAAGGGCACGGAGGTCAATACCTCCCCTGTAAGCGTGACGTGGTATGATGTCCGATCATAACAGCCTTGTGGACGGCCACACATAATGCAAATAAGCTAGGTCACTGCAAATCATGAATTTTAAAGAAAGGCCAGTGACCTGGCCGAGGTCATTGCCCCCGAGGTGCAGTACAAGGACATCAGGCTGTTCAGCATCCCTGATGGAGAAAAGGAATGGCAACAGTTCCCGCCATCTCATTCCACGCTTACCGTACCAACGTATGCATGCGGCTGCACGCAGTCTAAGCTGGGGTCCCCACTCTGTCGCCGCAGCATACTGTGCTGCCCAGTGCACGTAACTGTGGCCCACCAGCCATACTGCCACCGGTGTGCGGGGACACACAGGGTCTGTAAGAGAAAAAAGAGAACAGTGACTTAACTGGTACTTATGCCTGAAGAGGGCGAACATATAATGCAAAACGCATAAATCCCCATCTTCCCATACGGCATATATCAGCCTCAGAGAACCCAAATGCAGCTGCAGTTGAAGCAGCACCTATCCTAAACGAATGGGTGCCGTAACGAGCCCCTGGGCGGCCAACACTGGATAGTGCCATACCGGTCACCTTCCAAAATTGAAATTTAGTAAGGGGAGACCCATCCTGGTGGCAGAAAAACGGGCCAGGGTGCGTGCCACGCACTGCCAAGAACTCCTGTAGGGCACCAACCGGACAGATGTCTGCAATGGAACATCGTAGCAGTCTAACTCCACTGCCTACGCCGTGCTGATCAACTTTTGAGGACCGTATCCTCAACTGAGCCCTCTCATTAGAAACATAGACATCGTCGAGTTCCAGTGCCCTACGAGTCGCATCCGCCTTAGACAGTAGTACCAACTCACTGATGCGGAGTGCTCCAAGAAGGCCACCGCGGTAGCCTCATGAAAAAGAGCTGCCTCATACCTGTCAAAACATAGGTTATGCCAGCCTCATGCAAGGTGGATAAGCACTACTGGGGAAATTGGGTGACGAGTGTCCGGGCGGCGGCCACGTTCCCGTGTCCACCCCTCCAAAACATGCCATATGCGGAAATCGTTCATGCTGTCAGCAAAACCCCTCACCTTGGCAATAAATGCCAGTGCTGACAGCCTGGATGCTATAGTGCGGGGAGCGAGGCCCTGACTGTGTAAATAAACCATGAATTGTAAAACTTGTTCCACTGGAATGGGCCACACCTCGGGCAACTGAAGTTGCACACAAAAATTTTTAAATTGAACGAAAGCATGATGATATGCCTTACGCGTGCGGGGCGCCAAGGACATGCCGATCGCCCAGTTCACCTCTCCTTGCCAAATGTCCAAATCTCGGCCGGGAGTGGCGAGGGGAATTCCTCTGCGTCCGGAGCCAAGGCGCGGAACCGGGGGATCTGCAGGCAGGATAAAGCATCGGCAATATCATTATTAATGCCTGGTACATGTCTGGCCCAAAAAAGCACATTGAGGCGTAGGCTACGTAACACGAATTGGCAAACTAAAGCCATCACCCTGGGTGATTTAGACGTCTGAGCATTGACAATGTGCACTACCGCAGCATTGTCACACCAAAAGTGAACCTCAGAGTCGGCCCACTCCTCGCCCCATAGCATCAAAGCTCCCAGGATTGGAAAAAACTCAAGGAATGTAAGATCGCGGAGGCGATCCGTGCCCTGCCATGCTGGAGGCCATTGGCCATAAGCCCACCACCCCTGGAAGTAAATCCCATATCCCAGGGAGCCGGAGGCATCCGACTGTACTTGAAACCTAGGGGAAACTAAAAGGTTGGATCTCCAAAAGGAGACCCCGTTGAAGTCCCGCAGGAATGTGAGCCAAACCAAAAGGTCAGCCCGCATGCCCCTGGTCAGTCGGACCTTATGATGGCGCCTTGACAGGCCAGACATGCGTCGCATAGGCACCAAGCAAATGGCCTGCCAGGCGTGACCACCCTGCAGGCAAAGTTAAGATGGCCATGTAGAACCTGAAGCTCACGAAGTGACACTTTATGTTTGGCCAGCAAGGCCAAAACCATCGCGGAGATCCGGGTGACCTTATCGATGGGTAACCGGGATGCCTGTGCGACCGTGTCAATTTCAATACCCAGAAATGTGAGGGTAGGGGATGGGCCCTCGGTCTTTTCAGGCGCTAAAGGGACACCCAGTTCCTGCATTAGCGTCTGAAATGTGGTGAGGAGACGCGTAAATGTGTCCAAGCCCCGTTCACCCCCGAACAAAAAGTCATCGAGGTAATGGGCTACAGACCGAGATCCGGACCTGCGAACAAAGGCCCACTGAAGGAAAGTACTAAAACGTTCAAATGCTGAACAGGATATAGAGCAGCCAAAAGGCATGGCCTTATCTACATAAAACTTCCCTTGGAATCTAAAACCCAATAGCTCAAAGTCCTCCAGGTGCACTGGCAACAATCGGAATGCCGATTTAATGTCGCATTTTGCCAGGAGGGCACCAGGGCCACAAGAGCGCACCATTCGCAGGGCTTGGTCAAAGGACGTATACCTGACCGAACAAAGATCATCAGGGATAGCATCATTGACAGAATAACCCGCCGGGTACGATAAACAGTGGATTAAACAAAATTCCCCCGGGGCCTTTTTGGGTACCAACCCCAGAGGGGAGACCTTCAGGTTGGGAAAGGGTGGTACAGAAAAGGGGCCTGCCGCCCTCTTGGCCTCAACCTCCTTTGCAATACTCAGGGCAGCCACCTCTTCTCTACCCTTCAGGGACAGTAAATTGGGTGCATCTTGGGGTCCCCGCACTCCTTTGAATGGGATTCGGAAGCCCCACTGAAAACCCTCGAGCAGGTACCTCGCGTCCTCTCTCCTTGGATAAGTTGAGAGCAATCGCTCCAACATATACACATTAACTGGGGAGGGGGCCTTTTGTCTGGCTAGCTCCATCAGCAGAAGCTCTGCCCGCTCCCTGTCCACCTCTATCTCTGCTCCGTGATCCAGCGGCCCGCGGGCACGCAGCGGCGGCGTGGGGGCCAGCGCAAGAGGGACACTCATGTTTGTATCGGCACTGCCGCTTATTGCACATGCCGTTAGCCGAGAAGCTCCAACACAGCAAGCGGGCTGGAACCCCCTGCCCCGCCGGCTGGTGGGAAGCCTGCGTTGGAACAGGTGGCTGAACGGCATGGCCACAATGGTACCTATCCCCAGGCGCCAGACGCGTGGGGGTCATGTACAATAGCTACAATTTCTGACAGGGCTCATCCCATCTCATCTCCGGGTGCAAGGGCACCCTCATTCTAAATTCCTCATCGTAAGCCAACGATGATGGGCCAGGAAAATCCACCATTGCCCTGTAAATATTGTCCAAATATTGGACCATAGGAATGGCCAGGTCAGGCCGGGCCCTAAGGTACACCGCCATATAAATAAGATATGCGGGCAACCAGTTGGCCCAGGTGCGTGGTGGCTTACGACGGCGGGACAGCTCTTTGTCTCTGTCGTCCTGTCCCTCTCTCTCCTCCTTAGTGGGCTCACGGTTCAATAGGGAGAATATATCCACGTACTCCCCCCGCCAAATCTTTTCCCTCGTGACCTGGGACAAATGATCACCAAGGGGCAATGAATAACCAGCCGTCGGCAAGGCCGTCACCGGCACATTAGGTACACGGGGCATTCGCAGTGGAACCTGGACAGTCCCTGCGATGCCCGGCACTGCTCCGGGGGCAGAAACCCCCACCCCCAACGCTGTACCAGTATGGAACCAAGGGGCACTGGGATAGGCTGGCAACTGATGCCCACTTGGCTCGACTTGACGAGGCCATGGCCACTGAACCCCACCATTGGAAGTGGACTGTGATGTGGGTGCATTAACTTGAACCTGATACTCACTAGGTGCACCCCCGTGAGCCGCCCCCACTGGGGTTTCCGGCCCACGGCGGGCGTCGGAGCTCGCAACCGTAATCGAGCTCTGGGGCCACACCTGACCAGTCTCCTGCTGTAGCTCTGGACGCTCAGGCCGGAGCGTCTCAAGCAGCTCAACCCGGCTGGCCGCTTGTTGCAATGTGGCGGCCATTGAGGTAGCCGGTGAACATGAAGGGCCCCCAGCAGAGAGTGAAGGCCCCCCTGACATGGGGTTGTGTGCAATCCCCAAGGATGCCTCAAGCACAGCTAAACGCGTTAGCAATGCATCCACTGCCACAGATCCCCCAGTATAAAGTGGGCCGGGTGGGCTGGACGGCCCACCAGGCATTTGACCAGGAACCCCAAAATGAGAGCCTGGGCCCGAATAGGGCCATGCCCAAAACTCCGGCCCATGAGGGGCCGGAGGGGGAATGTGCTGTGCACCAGCACCGCCCCCCCCCGCTGACCGGACCCATGGCCGGCAAATGCGGGCCGAGGGTCGAAGCCCCTGAAGTGCCGGTTGAACGCTGGCCAGCCGAGGGCCAAGCAGCCCGCATCGCCCCACCGGTATCGGTGGGGGTAGTGCCTCCGACCTGAGGGCTGCCCCCCGCGTTGCGCAGGGCCGGCAAAAGTCCTCCCCGTTGGCCACGGTTTCGTCGCCGGGGCCTTCCGTTTGGGAGGCATATCGGTAGAAATAGCAGGATCCCTGTCCAGGGATCAACCGATGCCAAAAAGCACAGAGCAGCCAAGCAAGCCAAAGGCTCTGCGCAACTCCTTCCTTCCCAGCCGGGAAAGCCAAGGGCTAAAGAGCTGAAGAATCGAAGGAACAGCGATGGAGAAAACTTCTCCTCTCCGTCGCTATTTTAAAATGGCAGCTCGGCTGCCTCGTGGCCACCCCTTTTATAGAGGGGTGGCCACGCCCCCTAACTCACCCGGATGTCTGAGTCTGGGTGGGGGCCCCCCCGCAAAGAGCGAGGTGGCCATTTTGGCACCGCGCTTTCATTCTCTTTGCTACATAATGAATGTGCAGATTATTATTTTGATATTCATGCATATATTAATTCATACATACAAACTGAAATTTGGTTTATTTGTAACTAGTTTTAGTCATTAAATCTCTCAGATTGTCAGTACTCAGTGGATACTCTGATCTGGGTGCTACAGGTAATAATGGCATTTTACACACTGGCTCAGCTACTGTGCAAAACTTTGGCTTGTACACCTGACGTACAGAGGAGAAAAGCTGGATATGTTCAAGAGGTAATGGGTCAAGAAGGTGTCCACAAGTACAGAGACTGAATGGAATTCTGTTTCTTTTGCTGCAAGATCTAGAACTGTGTCCTTTCTTCTTAATGAGGAATCTTTCTGTTTTTAGTCAGTTTCTTTTTTTAAGTCATGAAAATTATTTAGGTGGCTGTGGACAATATACAGTATTTTCATTTCTGCCTGACTTGCAGTATTTTTGATAATATAACCTGTGATAAGGATCTATAGTAGACCAGTAAAGATGCTGGGAAATTATCTGTAAGACACACCAATAAATGCAGAACTTAACTTCAGACTCAGCACATCTATCGTTTACAGCCAAAGCATCCTAGAAGTGATTTGTGAGAGCTGAGCAGCACATTTTTTCAACTACTACAATAACATATATCAATCCCACCTTTAGTTGTGTATGTGCCAGATAAGATGATACTGTACTTCCTCTGTGTATAGCTCTTCACAAGATGATTCTTTGTGGAAGTTTTCTCACTCTCCACACAGAGAACGTGAGATTTGCTTGGTGAATGGGAATGGCAGGGAGAGAAAACAGACTGATGAGCCTGCATTGTCTTTCCCTTACCCTGTGGGTGTCCATTTCCCCAAGAAGTGGGCAATATATTTTGATCTTGTAATGAAGGCACAATTGAACAAAAGTATACTTAACTGAAGGACTGGCCAAGGTACAGCATGCTGGGAGAGAGCAAAGTGAGAACCTTTGCTTTGTTTTAAACACTACAAAAGCATATAGATTTTTACATTTTGCCTATATTGACTTTTCCTCCTAATCCAAACAGTGTTTGTTAGCAAGCTGAGAATCTGTGGCACTGGCAGCTATCTTTGAACCATTTCCTCAGAGAGAAGAAGAAGGGTCTGAGGTTCATTTTGTATAGTCATATGCACAAAGGAAATAGCCCTGAAAATAGAAATAGATGTGTTTTCATTAGCATTTTATATGGCACCTTATTACATTTCTCAGAACAACAAGGGATCTGTGCTTGCAGAAAGCATTTTCTTGCCTGTTGTCTCTAGGGAATTATCTGTGGTTAGCAAAACAAAAACCAAGAACAGCACTCTAATAAATATTTATTTGCTCAAAGCTTGGTTTAAATGATGGCATTTTAAAACACACTTAATGCAGATTACCACTGTGAAATAATTCTTTGTAACATGAAAGTAAAAGAACTGAAGCTTCAATGTGAGCATTTTTATTAAGGCCAATCTTGTGAGTAAGGATGACAGGGTCTGTCCATACTTCAGACTACTGACCTCCATTTCAATTGGGAACTTTTAACACTCTCTTTATAAGCCAGTGTATGAAGAAAGCATTGAAAACAATCCAACTTGTTTCCAGATCTACGTATGCATCTATCTATCTTAACCTATAAATCCAGACGTCAACCATTGGACTCTGGCATACGCTTCTGCACCCATCTACACTATCCCGTACCAAGCCTCCTGCACTCGCCCGAACCTGCCTGCAGAGCGCCGCATGGTTCCCAAAGCCGGCAGTGGGGCAACAGCCCCACAAACACAAACAAAGGGAAACAACTTCAATTCCCAATGTCCTCTGTGCCGCGCCGCCCCTCAGCCAATCAGGCTGACAGGCGACAGCAAAGAGAACATTGGGAACAACGGCATGCCCAATGGAAACCGAGCTGCAGAAAAAAAGCTGCTGCACAAACGCAAACAAAATAAACAAAACTACAAGCCCCAGCGTTCTACGCGCCGTGAGCACTTCAGCTAATCAGGCTGAAGGGTGCTAGCATGCAGAACGCTGAAAAAGCCAGCACGTGATAAGTAAAATAAAAAACTGCTGGCCTCCCGCAACGGGAGCGCAAGGCCGCCACAGGCGGATGCACTGCCTCACGGCCTCGCAAACAAACACCCACAAAGAACCACGGCGAGACACCCGCCGGCCTTCTTTCCCAGAGCAACAAGGAGAAGAGGGACTCCCTCTCCTCCACACTACCCAACCGAAGACATGGCGAGACCACCACCAGCCTCAAGGTAAGTTGAGCCGGGGTGGGAAAAAAAACAGCAGCAGGCAGAAATTCATCAGGGGAAGCACACTCCCTGGCGAATGCCTGGATGCTGCCTTTTTACTACCCACACTGCTATTTCAAGAACTAGCATGAAACAGCGGTGGACATAATAGAAAAGCAGCAACCAGGAATATGCAAGAAAGAGAACCACCCCTTATGGATTGCAGCCTGCCAATCTCTGGTTAGGTAAGCCAGGAGAAAAAGGAGACAGAGAGGAGAGAACCATCATCAGGCAGATAGCACTTCTCTGCCTCCTTTTCACCCAACCTACCTAACAAACCTTACTGGACGAAGAGCGAGCTGACTGCCGGCTCCTCCTTTTCCCCATTGCTGCATCGAAACCAAATTTCGAAGCAGCAATGGGGAAAAGAGGAACCGACAGACAGGCCGTTCTTCATGCAAAAAAACGCAACAACAAATCCAAACATTTACCCAAAACACTAACCACCAAAATTAATAAAAAACAAATAGTTTAATAATTAAAAAACACATTAACCATCAAAACAATAAGCAACAAAATCCAGAAAAAACCCAAAATACCATAAAAGCACAGAAAAAACACCTAACTACAACACGAAAATATCTAACTCAAACAACAAAAATACCACAAATTAAACAAATAAACACGAAAGAAATCAGAAAAATAAAAAAACAACCAGAAATAACAAAAGAATTAAACACATCTAAACCCCCCAAAAACCACAAAAGAACAAACAGAAACACTTCCCAGCCCAACACTACCACAGTAAGGATCCACTACCCAGCAAAGCGAGTAACCCTGTTAGTATTATTATAAATTACATTACTTACATTTACCGAACATGAAGGATCAAGTTGCTTGAATGAAGATGTACTAATCCACATGCTACATTTAAAGTAGGGATAGAAAGTAATTTTTTTTGGTTTATCGTCATCGGCTGCAACTCGGTCCGAGTATATGTTTTTTTCTGCCCCAGGGTGCCGGGAGGCCTGGTCTTGGAGGCTGACTCTGGGCTGTCTTCACCTTCCAAGGCAAGCAGGAAAAATGTCATTGGTGTGAATTTGTTTAAGGTGGATCCTAGCCTGCCATGAAGTGACCCACACATTATGATCTTGGAGCCATCTCCTGCGGCACATATGAAATGAGACATGCATGATTTGACACTGGGACTGCAATGGACTGCCGCAGCCTTGAGGATATTGACAAGGTGTACCTTCACAGCCAGTCCATCTGGCATGGCCTCTTCTGCCTCCATGACCATTGAAAATCCGAATAGTGAAGTGGTTCCTCCTCCACTCATTTTGCCATTGGGACCAATATGATGGTTTCCAGTGACATTTCCTCCACTGAGGGTACCATCATCCCACCCAAATGGGCTCATATGCCCATAGCCGGTGGCCCCTTTGGGGAGTCAGGTTACCCTTGCCCAACACTCGGATTTGAGTTGCTGCCTGTACAGTCTACTCCAATACCATAGCAGGATGTCTGGCCAGACAATTTTAGTTTCTATTGTACTGAGAAAAGTAGAATATCCTGTGACTTTTTGCTAGAAGAAATTGACCTTATCTCAAGAATTTACACATGGCATGCGCACATTTTAAAATTCAATTCTTAAAAAAAACCTCTAGTTTATAAACGTGGGATATTGTGTTTCTGTACCTACAATTCAAAACACAAGTTCAAAATGGTCTGGTAATATTGTGGCCACGTGGCCATCAGGAAAAAGGATGCCAAATTTAACGTAGCAAAGCACAGCCTGAGTGCTGACAACACCAATGTCAGCAGCCAAGATGGTCTGCAGGATACCCTTTTATGCTCACTACCATTGACATAGAGACATCAAGCATGGAAAAAGCAAGTGTTTTTCTTCAAATGTGAATGGTAGTGAGCAAAATATATCATTTGTGTAGAGAGACCATCTTGACTGCTGGCATTTGGTGCTTACCTGACAACGTCTCCATCTACTTTTTGAATATTGAAATTTTATACGTCTGTATGATTCCTATTACTTCCCTTTTTTAAATTATCTAAATAGCTCAAAGCATTGTTATGTCTCCTTGCGAATTTTAATTCTCAAGCAATCCCTATATAATATGGTCCTGAGCTATTAAATGTTTACAAACCAGAACCAGTGTCATCCTTGAATAAGGAGATCATATAAGAACAGGCCTATAGGTTTTAACTTGGAAGGTCCCGGAGAAAAGGTGGTTCTGCTTATGGCATGCATGCACACATACACATACGCGCACGCACACACATTTTCTTTTCAGCAGTCTGGCAATACAGTCGTAGCTTTGTTTCTGTTGCTAGCCTTTGTTAACCATCAGATATTCACTTTAGTTCCACGTGAAGATTTCTAACTGCAGTTTTGCAGCTTTAAATACCAACATTTCAAACTGTGTTTCCTATGTAATTCTGTAAACAAAATAAATCATACCAACAATCAACCAGAGGTTTACTTTCCAATATAAGTGTACCCAAAAATAGCAATAAAAATTCTGTTAAACAGTTGAGCCTTTGATTCTTCAACAGCCCTCTTAACAAATATTTGGGTAGAATAAAACTACTGGTGTAATACTGCCCCCTTTTTTAAAAATGTGAAAAGCTGCACACTTGAAAGCTGTTTAAGTCTCAATCATCCCAATATATGTTGTTGTAAAGCAGTATTTAAATTAGGCGCAGAATTAATGTTAATATTCCACAAGATGGAAAACATTGTATAGCAGCAATGTTTCTGGCTTTGTCTTAAGTTTTCTTTGATATTGTGATATGGAAGATTGGTGCTCTTTTTTTGTATGCATGCACAGTTCCTGGGGGAAAGGTTGCTTATTTCATATGCATTTAATTATCATGTTTTCTTGAATCTCTCCCCCCCCCCGCCCCCAAATCAACTTTCTCCTCTATAACAATAGGCCACACTGTTTTTAGTGGCCTGATCAGGAATTAATTTTTCTTTTGAATAGCTAAATGATTACAATACCATTCATACACGGTGAAGTGCTGTGTCGAATGTATCTGATGCAATTAGAATTTGATCACATAGAAATGCAGAATGACGTATCTTATGGAAAGGTGATTTCTGTGACTTTTCTTGTGACTTTTTAAAGAAAGAGATTGTAGTCATGGAGACTTTCAGCAAAGAAGCTTATGTTTATGGTTCCTTTTAAAAATGTGTTAGTAACACTGCTAGAAAGTCTAATGTCAGGTAATTCCACAAGGCTTATTTTTTGTTTATATTCCTTTTATTTCATATTTGTTTATATACTTAAAGTTCGGCAAATAAGAACAGCCTTAATGTCTAATGGATGCTAGTCTGGGAAGCCAGCTTCCTATGGAAGAGATGAAGGGAGGGCCGTGCTTTGCAGTGAAGAAAGTTCTGGAGGGTAGCATTCAATATTCACTTGCCCCCTCCTCACCTATGTATTTCACAAATTCCTTATCTCTTTCTGTAAACTGGATGATTTTTTTTTAGTATAGTAATAATTTCGTGTCAAAGATTACTCTGGGTTGAAAAGATTTTTTCTGGAGAAACTCCACTCAGGGGACACCCGAATGAGGCTCCTTTCATGTCCCCAAGTGCAGCCCCCTGGTATCGAAACCCAACCTTCCAGTCTCCAAGCTCAGCATCTTAACTGTGGGAACAGCTTCCAGATGTAGGAGTGGCTGGCCGCAAGGAAGACACGCGAGAAAATCGTGCGGTGAAGTCCAGCCCTGAATGAAGTCAGGGATACGTATTTATTACCCTGCCTTGGGGTTATACGTGCGTAGGATGTGCATGACCCCCTAATACAGAAGGCTTGCATACGTGGCATTTTCCGGTGGTAGGACAATACCCGCTCTTGGACATTGCCCTGTGGTTAATGGACAACCCACAACTAATTAAGGTTTGGGCTGGCGAAACCCATTGTTCCTGCCCTATCTCGGAGCCTTATGTGTATTGACTCCGGGTACCCAGCTTGTCTGCTGTCTGGGTCGGCTTGTTTGCCCATCTTAATCTGTTAGCCAGCAGCTAAGGATTGTGTCTTTTTACTAGAGTCATCATCTTGGCTTTTACCCCATTTCTACTGTAGCCATCAGCCAAGGCTTTATGATTCACCCCCCCCCAAACTAACTAACTAGCCCACACCCCAATTGCCTTTCCTGCCAAGCCCAGTTGATCCCCAGATCTGTTGAAGGCCGAGCGAACCCCTGGGGAAAGGTTTGGCCAATTATTCCCACGGGCAACCCACATTAACCCCTTAAGAGGCTCCAGGTGAGCTAAGTCTACCAGTGGTTCCCAACATGGGGCCCATGCCCCACAGGGGGACTTCAATTCCCAGAAGCCTAAGTCAGTACATTGACTGATCAGTGCTTTCGGGAATTGACTCATGCTTCCGGGAATTGAGTCCAAAAACCAAATGCTGGGAAACATTGGTAGATTAAGCAGAATAAAAAAAATGAAAATAGTAATAATGAAAAAGCAGACGTTGGAATACTTTGCTTCTGAAGTAATCTGAGAAGATTTAGTACAACTGTTGTAAAAAGAAATACTTCAATGGAGAAGAGAAAAGTTCAGAATTACAGTACTTTGGTGTCCATGCAAAGCAGGGATTCTCAACCTGCAGCCTGTGGGCCAGATGCGGCCCATGATCCCATTTCATGTGGCCTTCCCACCACCTCCACCACACCAGGAAGTGCCATGTGGTGGAGGAAGGGCAACATGGCTGTCCAGCCCCCGAAGCTGTCTAAGGGAGCATGACCCGCCCCCTTCTTTAAAAGGTTGATAACTCCTGATTTCAAGGAATATTTTGGCATTAAACTAAGGTTTGCAGTCAGATTGTATAATCTCAAATTGAAAGCCATGCAAATTAAACCTAGGTTCTTCTGCATTTCCACAAAAGCTGTAATTAATAGCAGAGAGCATCCAAATTGTTCGACAGTGTTGTCATATTATGAATCAGAATGAAAATCCAATTTTTACTGGTATTTTTACTAAACTCTTATAAATCTTCACCTTCTTAAAAGCCTTATATCACCGATTAAGAAAAAATGTGGCAAACTGTTCTTGAAATGACAAGCTTCCTGTGACTGATTTTACCCATGAATATAAAAATGAGCAAAGACAACATTTAAAGTCCTGGCCGAATTCCAGGACTTCGGACAAAACAGGACTTTCACCCTACCCCCACTGCAGCCCTTTGGCTCCTCTCACATTTCTGAGGCAACTTTTGAAGGTGTATGGGAGTGAATCTGGGGACAACGGTCTTGGAGTCTCTTCCATTAATAGGTCCTATGCTGTTTGCAGAACAATGCAACTGTAATCCAGTAGTCTCCTGAGAAGTAAGTATTAGTCTAACAGTCAGTGCATTTGGAAGTACTGTACAGTAAAACTCCTACTTATGAAAAAGTCCATTCCATAGACTTTTACTTAAATCATTTTTTATGTAACTCGAAGCAAACCCATAGGAAATAGTGTAAATCGGACATGGTTTTAGCACAAAATCATTATGTAATTAGATTTTAATGTAACTCGAGGCATATGTAAGTCAGCGTTTTACTGTATTGTTTTCAGTCTGTATATGGTATTCAATTGAAGCTTGAATGGTGTGATATTGTATTCCTTTTATTTTATAATATTTAAAATGGAGATGCACAGTCACAGAGGTTGGGGGGTCTATGCATATTGCATTTCACATTCCAGCCCCTTCCTTCATGGGCAGCATCCTCATATATATTTTTCTAAAGTGAAAGTGAGTAGAAGGCCCTTCCAGGTTTCCTTATGGAGAGAGAAAGCTATGTGTGGGCCTTTTGAAGAATGGGAAGTGATAGCCATTTGATAGAGAAATGCAATGGTTCCAAAAGTCCAAATTTTCTGGAGTTGAATGGTGGTGTTCTCAAGTCAAAAAAGGTCAGGTGAAAGCCATTTTTGGTCCTTTGCTCCTTCACCTCTGCTCTTCTCATTTCCCCCCCCCCAGGTGAATGAGCAGCAATTGTAAAAAAACAAAAAAAAAACAACCTCTTTTGGTTGCCTCTGGCTCTCAGGGCTGGAACTGGGCCCTGACAGAGACTTCAGTGTGGGAGCCCTAAGAAACAGAATTCCACTATTAATGGACTTTACCATTATGAGATTTGCCCTACACATTTTAATCTGTAGGGAAGAGTGGAAATGAAGCAATTATTCTGCAAACAATACAGGGCTGCTTGAATTAGAAATGGCGGGGGCTTTGTCACATATGTTCCTTTATAAACGAGGCATGATATAACTTTGCATACAATAATGCTGCTTTTCTGACACTAGCAGCAAGCAGCACATTTTTCTTGAGGCAGAATTAATCACAGGAAAAAACAGAAGTGATGTAGATACAAGAAAGAAACATGGCATAATGATGTGAGCATCATTGTTCCATTGTCACCCTCCTGTGTCTTCAAGAGGCATCTTAGGCTTCCCTCTGAGCCTTGCCAGAGTTTCTTGCACATAAGCAATAGAACAGGCAGCTTAAACAAATGCTTCAAACAGACAGGTTAGAAATGTTATAAACGGAGGCAATATTTCTGGAATGAGGCAGTTTGTATTGCCACCCCCCTCTGCATCAGATACATGAAAATGGTTTGTTTAACAAATATGAGCATATTGCAACCTACTGTATTGGACAAGTTGCAGTAACACACACAAACACACCCCAAACCAAAGGCCAGCTTTAAAAAGTGCAGATGAAATCTAGTTGTGTAACCAAGGTCTTAACTAGATATTTGAAGAGACCTGGACCTGTTACAGCTATCCACACCTGGACCTTTTACAGCTATCTACACCTCTTTGCTCCTCCAAATGTTCTCAGGTTGTCAAAGTATGGGTTTCCCTCTACTCTTCCTACAACAGTCTCCCAGCGAAGCCTCTCCTGAAAGTCAAGGAACTCTCCCATATGGGGCAAGATGTTTGTGTTGGAAGCTGTCACATTTTTGTTGAGTAGGGCAGAATATAAATCTAATAAATGAAATGAATGAAATGAAGCTGACGGGCAAATCAACAAAAAGTGAGTCCAACCAGCTTCTCTGAGCCCCACATAGTAGGGAATAGCCCTGTGAAGCACAGGTATAAAACCAGCCACAGAACCCTACACAGTGCAGTGAGGCAATGGGGTTCATTGTGTCATGTAGATGCTGTGAAGCAGCCTAGGCAACAAAAATCATGATTAAGAACAATGGAGGCAGAGTTCATTCCTTTTGCAAACTTGTAACAGGAACAACCTTAGTGAAATTTTAATCTCCAATTAAACCTATTTTATTTCAAACATGCTGCAGTCCTACCTCCATCTTCTCTGACATACATCTATTACTCAAAGCCTTCTATTCAAATTGCTAGTTCTGTAACTGTTATTTTAAACAAGTTGGTGTTATTTTAAGCAAGTTGTATCTCAAATGCAAGCGCGGCGCCAAAATGGCAGCCGCGCTCTTTGCGGGCCCCCCCCATCGGACGAAGGCATCTGGGTAGTTAGGGGGCGTGGCCACCTCCCTTATAAAAGGGGTGGCCATGAGGCAGCCGAGCTGCCATTTTGCGAAGCGACGGAGCGGAGAAGTTTTTCCCCTCTTACCTCCGTCGCTTTTACTTTTACCGGGAAGCCTTTTGGCCACTGAATTCTCTCGTTTTCGGCTTCCCATCGATTGGCTGAGAGGCCCGCGAAGAAGAAGGCGGCTGCGAGCGCGGCTCGTGCGGTTCGGAGGCGCAATCAGGGTCGGAGGACCGCGGCTGCGCCTCCCCAGCAGCCGCCTTTGCCTGCATCCACCGGGACCGGTGGAATGGGGTCTATTCCCTGGCCAGAGAATGGGGGCCCACGCACGGGGCCAGTAGGGGCTGCGGCCCTTGGCCCGCAAGCGGTGGACACCTCTCCTGGTGTTGCCCATTCTGCTGGGCCTTCCTTTATAGGAGCGCAGCTCGCTCCGAGGCCTTCCAGCCTTGGGGGGTGGTCCGGTCCCCTGCCCTGGCAGGTTGCTACATCGACCCTAACGGGCCCGGGTGTGGGGTTGTGGCCCTATTCGGGCCCCGGGGTGCAGGGACCTGTACCCATGCCTGTAGTAGGCGGGCCGGCTGGCCCTTTGCCCCATGTCAGCGTGGAAGCCTTATTGGCCCACGTTGCGGCCCTCGAGGCATCCCTGGCCCGGGCTAGCCACTCTTGGGCTCCCTTTGGGGTTCGTTTCGACGCGTCGTCTGCTGGGCAGCGGCAGGCAACGGGACGGGTCGAGCTGCTTGAGGCGCGTGGCACGACCTAGGCCACTGCCTCGCAGCTCCCCATTCAACAGACCGGTGCGGGTCAGGCCCCATCGATGAGCTCGACGGCGGTTGTGAGCTCCGACGCCCCCAGTGGGCCGGAACCCCCGGTGGGGGCGGCCTACGGGGGTGCAGCATGTGAGTATGCGGTCCAAGCTAGTGCACCTACACACGTGGCCACGTTGGGGGGGTTTCCAATGGCCTTGGCCTCGCGCGGGTGGGGCGGCGGTCCAGCCGCTGGCGCCCCACCTGGTGACGACAACTACCACCCAGGGCCCCGTGGTGGGGGGTGTTTTCTACCCTGTGGGGAATGTTTTGGGGGTGGCTGAGTTAGTACAGGCCCCCCTTTCAGATGCCAGCAGTTCCTGCTGTGCCTGTGTCGACCTTGCTGACGGCGGGGTATTCCTTACCGCTGGGTGACCATTTGGCACAGACCACCAAAGAGAAGATCTGGCGGGGGGAGTACGTGGATATCTTCTCACTCCTCAACAGAGGGCCCACCAAGGAGTAGGGGGGGCAGGATGAGAAGGATAAGGAGCAGGCACATCGTCGCGAGCAACCACGTACGTGGGCCGAATGGTTGCCGGCCTACCTCATATACATGGCGGTGTACCTTAGGGTCCGGCCGGTTTTGGCAATTCTGATGGTCCAGTATTTGGACAACATCTACCGGGCGATGGTTGACTTTCCGGGCCCATCGTGGTTGGCTTATGATGTGTAATTCCATATGCGGATTCCCCGGCACCCCGAGATTAGGTGGGATGAGCCATGCCAGAGGCTGTGGCTTTTGTACATGACACCCACGTGCCCTGCGCCCGGGGAGAGATACCATGGTGGACATGTGGTCCAGCGGGCGGCCCCAGCACAGGTCCACTGCCAGGGGGCGGGGCAGGGGGTTCCAGCCCGCCTGCTGCGCTGGACTTTCTCGTCCAATGGTTCCTGCAATAGGAAGAATGGCAAATACAGACATTAGTGTCCCCCCTGTGCTGGCCCCCATGCGGCCTCTGCCTGTCCCAGGCCTGGAGGGATGCGGGGCAGAGGGAGGGGTGGACAGGGGGCGGGCAAGACTGCCGCAGATGGATCTAGTTCACCGAAGGGCTCCCTCCCCAATTAATGTGGACATGTTGGAGCGCTGGCTCACATTGTACCCGAAGGGAGAGGATGCGGATATCTCCTTCAGGGTTTTAGGCAGGGGTTATGTATCCCTTGCATGGGTGATAGGTCCCCTCAGGATGCCCCCAATCTTTATCCCTCAGAGGGAGGGAGGAGGTGGCTGCTGCCAGCAATGATAAGGAGGTCTATGCGGGCAGGGTCGTTGGCCCTGTCCCTGCGCCCACGTTCCGGGGAGCATATTATTTCAATGATGCCATGCCTTTTGGCTCTTCCAATTCGGGCTCGGCATTCGAGCGTTTCTCCACCTTCCTAGAGTGGGCTTTTGTTCGCAGATCAGGGTCCCGGTCTGTAGCCCATTCCCTGGATGATTTTATTCGGGGCTGAACGGGGCTGGGACACGTCCACACGTCTCCTCAACACATTTCAGATGCTAATGGAGGAACTTGGTGTCCCTTTAGCGCCCGAAAAGACCGAGGGCCCTCCTACACAGCTAGTATTCCTGGGGGTGGAGATTGACACGGTAGCGCAGGCTTCTAGGTTGCAGCGGGATAAGGTGTCAAAGCTAGTGGCCCTTATCTCGGACTTGCTGGCCAAGCGCATGGCATCACTGAGGGAACTGCTGGTGCTACATGGTCACCTCAATTTCGCTGGCAGGGTCGTCGCACCGGGCAGGGCAATTGCTCGGCGCTTGCGCGACGCCATGGCAGGATTATCCAGGCCCCACCATAGGGTCAGGCTTACCCGGGGTATCAGGGCAGATGTGCTGGTCCGTATCTGGAATTTTCCCTATCCTGGGTGCTTTGATGCTATGGGGCGAGGAGTGGGCCAACTCGGTTGTCCATTTTGGTGTTACAATGCGGCTGTTGTCCACATTGTCAATGCACAGACCTCTAAATCGCCCAGGGTTATGGACCTAGTGCGCCAGTTTGCGTTGCGCAGCCTGCGCCTCAACGTTCTTTTCAGGGCCAGGCATGTCCCAGGGGTTACTAATGATATTGCTGACGCTTTGTCCCGCCTGCAGATCTCCCGGTTCCGTGCCTTGGCCCCGGATGCGGAGGAATTTCCCTCGCCACTCCCGGACGAGATATGGAACATTGGCAAGGAGAGGTGAACCGGGCGATTGGCCTGTCACTAGCGCCACGCACGCGTAAGGCGTATCACCACGCATTTAATTCTTTCAGAGCATTCTGTACCCAATTTCAAATGCCAGGAACCTGGCCGATCCCAGTAACCCATGTTCTGCGGTTCATGGTTTACCTGCATGCCCAGGGCCTTGCACCTCGCACCATAGCATCTAAGCTGTCAGCGTTGGTTTTTATGGCCAAAGTGGGAGGTCACGTGGACAGCACCGCTGACTTCCCTGTGAGACATGTTTTGGAGGGGTGGGTGCGCGCGCGTGGGCGTTGCCCGGATGACCGCCACCTGATTTCCCCAGGGGTTTTTTACCCAATTGGCCCGGGGCTGGCCTGGCCTCTGTTTTGATAAGATGAGGCAGCCCATTTCATGCGGCTACAACGGTGGCCTTTTTTGGAGTGCTCTGCATCGGCGAGCTTGAGATGCTGTATAAGGCGGATGCAAGTCGTGGACAGCACCACTCACTTCCGTGTGAGACATGTTTTGAGGGGTGGGTGCGCGCGCGTGGGCGTTGCCCGGACGACCGCCACCCGATTTCCCCAGGGGTTTTTACCCAATTGGCCCGGGGCTGGCCTGGCCTCTGTTCTGATAAGATGAGGCAGCCCATTTCATGCGGCTACAACGGTTGCCTTTTTTGGAGTGCTCCGCATCGGCGAGCTTGAGATGCTGTATAAGGTGGATGCAAGTCGTAGGGCACTGGAACTCGAAGATGTCTGTGTGAACAATATTGGGCTCAGTTGGGGGGATACGCTCCTCTAAAACGTATCAGCACGGCGTAGGCAGTGGAGTAGACTGCTACGATGTTCCTCGGCAGACATCTGTCCGGTTGGTGCCCTACAGGATTTCCTTGCACTGTGTGGCACGCACCATGGCCCATTTTTCTGTCACCAAGGTGGGTCTTCTCTTACTAAATTTCAATTTGGAGGGTGCCGGGAAGGCACTAGACAGTGTTGGCCCCTCTGGGGCTCGTTGCGGCACCCATTCGTTCAGGATAGGGGCGGCTTCTACTGCAGTTGTTTTTGGGTACTCCGGGGCTGAAATACGCCACACGGGAGGGTGGGGATCACAATGTTTTCAGTTTTGTGTTCGCCCTCTTCAACCGTGAGTACCAGTTTAGTCACTGCACTGTTTCTCACCCCCCTTTTTTCCTTGACAGACCCTGGGTGTCGTTTTACACCGGTGACAGTATGGCTGGTGGGCCGTAGCCACGTGCACAGGGCAGCGCGTTACGCTGCACAGGGCAGCGCGTTACGCTGCGGCGACAGAGTGGGGACCCCGACTGGGACTGGGTGCAGCCGCACGTCTCAGGTAGTATGGTAAGCGCGGCATGTTATGGCGGGAACTGTTGCCATTCCTTTTCTACATCAGGGATGCTGACTCGCCCGATGTCCTGGTTATGTACCTTGGGGGTGATGGCTTGGGGCAGGTCACTGGCCTATCGCAGAAGCTTGCGGTTTGCAGTGACCTGCCCTACTCACATCATGTGTGGCCTGCCACATCCCTCAATTGGTCGGACACGATACCGCGGTACGCTTACAGGGGGGCGTTCGGCCTCGAGGCTCTTGACTGAGCCGACGCTCCGTGAACGGGGCTATTGCCCGGTTCCTTTTCGACAAGGGCGGGGGACACGTCATTAGCCTCCCCGGCGTCAGTCTACAAAATTACGAGCTTTACTCAGGGGATGGGGCCCATCTGTCGCAGGGAGGTATGGACCTCTGGTTAGTGGAATGGCGAGCAGGCCTGTCGACCGAGCTGACGGTCTTGGGGGGGGGCCGTGAGCCTTTTGGGAAGCCTCCCCGTGTGGCGGGTATCACTGGTAAGGTAAACATTTATGACTCACAGGTATCCGGCAGGTTGGCAATTGACTGGACAACACTAGACAGGCATAAGTTGGTTAAACGTTGTCCGGTCAACGACGAACCAGGCGACGGGGTGATGGCTACAGCTAGACAGCATGCATCACCCCGTGATTTCACGGATACGCGTCAGAGGGTGGGGTCATTAGTTAGATATTGACTACGGTCAACAATTTGTTTGTTGTCAACAAACAAATTGATACAAATAGATACATTGTAACAATTGCCGTTGGCAATTTTGGGTGGTACCTTACCAGTGTTATTTCGGCCTGCTTGCCTTAAAGAATTATGATTGGTCAATTACCAATAGAAATTTATAATTCGGACTAGGGCATGAATCAATAAATGTGGCCCAATGCCGTTATCCACTTTTACCAGTGTCTGAGTCCTTTATTGGGGGGTGCGCCTGCAATGCAAGCGCGGCGCCAAAATGGCAGCCGCGCTCTTTGCGGGCCCCCCCATCGGACGAAGGCATCTGGGTAGTTAGGGGGCGTGGCCAGCTCCCTTATAAATGGGGTGGCCATGAGGCAGCCGAGCTGCCATTTTGCGAAGCGACGGAGCGGAGAAGTTTTTCCCCTCCACCCCCTCCCTAGTTAACAGTGTGATATTTTGGTCGCTTCGGGGCCGGATGGGAATTTTTGGCTGGGACCCACAATTGGCTCTCGGGTCCTGGTTTTTTCGCCCATCCCACACTGTTGCTATGGTTTGATATAGGGGTTTCTGTTGCTGCTGTTGACTTTGGTCACATGGGCGGGTATCACTGGTAAGGTAAACATTTATGACCCACAGGTATCCGGCAGGTTCGCAATTGACTGGACAACACTAGACAGGCATAAGTTGGTTAAACGTTGTCCGGTCAACGACGAACCAGGCGACGGGGTGATGGCTACAGCTAGACAGCATGCATCACCCCGTGATTTCACGGATACGCGTCAGAGGGTGGGGTCATTAGTTAGATATTGACTACGGTCAACAATTTGTTTGTTGTCAACAAACAAATTGATACAAATAGATACAGTGTAACAATTGCCGTTGGCAATTTTGGGTGGTACCTTACCAGTGTTACTTCGGCCTGCTTGCCTTAAAGAATTATGATTGGTCAATTACCAATAGAAATTTATAATTCGGACTAGGGCATCAATCAATAAATGTGGCCCAATGCCGTTATCCACTTTTACCAGTGTCTGAGTCCTTTATTGGGGGGTGCGCCTGCAATGATTATTGTTCAAATGTGTGAGAGAGACCATTTCATTCTATTGTTACACTTACATATGAGGTTTAAAATTATTACCACATCTCCTCATCTGTATACAGTATATCTAATCAAGCATGTATATCAGAGCCTAACCCTCTTCTGATGGTTAGGCCTAGGTTCAATTACTATTGGCAGCTAGCACTACTTCCCAAGCAGTGCTTTTCTTGCAAAGGATGGGAACATCAAGTGCTGAGGGCTCCCATGAGATAGAAGCTGCTTCTTAAGTCTCAAATATATCTTTCCTTCTGTGGAGTATGCATGATGTTGAAATCTTCTCAGTTAATCGAATTGGAGCATAACAAGTGAAAATTCTATGTGTGCTTGTAGGAAAAAATATTACACAGCATACTCAGGAATATCCAGTGTTTCCCAACCTTTGGTTTTTGGACTTAAATTCCCCAAAAGATTGATCAGCCAATGCACTGACTTAGGGTTCTGGGAATTGAAGTCCCCCAGTGGGGCCTGGTCCCCACATTGGGAACCATTAGAGATGAAGATCCAACAGTTTATTTTTTCTTTTGTGAGCCTTGTATGCTTTTAGTCACCATATCTTCTTAAAAGTATTTTTGGAAGGAAGACCGGGGGAATGGGGGAAGCTTGGAGTGAACTTACCAATGCACTGTTTTTCTGAACTGGTCATAGAATGCTTCAATAGACAATGTTCAGAAGAATTAAACTGATTGTTAGGAGCATTAGGGACAGTGGGCCTATCTTTAGGTCCAAGTAAGCATGTTTAAGATTTCATCCTTAATAAAATTCCCTGGTGCACATACTTATAGACAGTCATTGTTCAGAATTGCAACCCTGATTTTTACAGTCTGGTGCTGTAGGGATTTAGTAAACATACAGAAACACCTTGGATCACAACCTATACAGGGAAAGTGATTTTATTTGTCTGCAGCACATACAGTATTCCACATTACCACTGAGTATTAGAGGACAAGTGTTGGCTGGAATGCAGAGCCAGACTTTGGTAGTTTGGTTCCCCACTGCACTTCTTGGGAGAAGAGCCAGCTTGCATGGCCTTTGGCAAGCTGCATGGTGCCAGGGGACAGAAGGGGATAGAAAACCAGTTCTGTATCTTCTCAACCTAGAAACTCCTGGAAAAGGTTACCATAAGTCAGAATTATTGTTTTTATTATTATGGGACAAATTATAAGTTAATAAGTTGTAAATAAAATGGCTGCAGTTTTAGCCTGAGATTTACAATTTTAGGGGTCCACAGAAGCATCCCAAAACTAGCAAGATATCCTGGAATGTATAAAAGCCCCTTCATCTCAAATCCAGTCATTGATGAATAATTTGGAATAGCAGTGGGGCCGGGCCATTCACAACATTGATAGCCAGTTGGTAGGTTCAATGAATGTCCAAAAGACATAATAGGCCATAAAATATAATAAATATATAAAATATAATAAATAGCTACTTTGAGCAGACAGGGTGAGCTGACATCTTCCTTTTAATTTCTCATGTTTTTACAGGATGCCTTATCTTTCGCTTTAAGAAAGGGAGGAAGAAAGAAAGAGGTATTAAATGCTAAGGTCTTTTCTAAAGCAATACTTTTGCTGGTTTTCATACATAATAAGAATATAAAGTTTGTTCTTCATGAGCCATCACCAGCCTATTAAATCTAGTCTCCTGGCATAGGCCGTCACCCAGATACTAGCAAGTGACATAAATCTCCAGTTTTATGAATGGCTACTGATGAAATGAAATTAAGGAAACTCTAAGGAAGGAAGCAAGGAAGGTTTTTGTGTTGATGCACTTGCGTAGCTCATACCATGAAACAGCGTGTCATCAAAACCTTTATGTTTGCAGACATATTTACTTCTATGTGATCTCTGAGAAGGCCTGTACTGAATATAGTTCAGGCTTTCCTTTGATCTTGATATAACACCAGTGTATTTCAAATAAACAGTTTTCATTTTTTTCAGTTAAGGATTTAATTTATATTGGCCTAAAACCCGTTTCCAAACCAAGGAGCAGAGTTTATTAATCTAAACCAAAGGTTGCAGGGTGTTATTGTCCATGAAAATTTACCTGTGTGAAGTCTGGGCTGAAATACATAAAGCAATTCACATCCCTAATTGAAAACAAAGGGTTACTCCCAAAGTGTTTTGATAATGCCATGGATTATGCTTTTGTGTGTAAATAAAATGATATAAACCACATAAAGGCAGCAGTTGGGTTACCACACAACTGGATATGCTTAGGACTGAACGCTTCATAACTTTAACTACTGGGAGCTGAAAACTTTATAAATAGCCTTCCAATTGGTTAAAGCCATATTAAAACCAGATGAACAAAGGCATGGAGCTTGCTATTTAAAGAGGAGTTCGGTCAATGCCATAATCTCAATGAAAGTACAGTAATCTGAAGGGAATAGGTCTCTAATTTAGGAAAGACTACAAGTGTGGCAGTTTGTAAGAATTTGTGAATATAAACTTGGAGGCGAGGAGTGACTTTAATGAAAAACTATTCCATAAAGGCCTCTCACTGTTTTTTTTTTTAAATCACTATTATCACTATCCATCATCCCACCCTGAGCTTCACTCTCAGCCAAGTAAACCAGAATCCAAATCATTTTATTTTAAAAATATCATCATTTCTTACTTTCATGTACTTAATTAGCACATTAATGTTGCTAAATATGGGGTTGGATCTAGAAAACTATACCGTATATACTCAAGTATAAGCTGAGTTTTTAGCCCCAAAAATGAACCCCAAAAAGGGGACACAGCTTATACTCGGGTCAATTACAACGAGAGTCACAAGACTGCACTGGATTGAGATGTTCCAACAATTTATTTAATTTTACCATATTTTCATGTATTTTGATTATTGAAACTCACTAGCAGCTGCTGCATTTCCCACCCTCAGTCAATCTATTTTCCTGGGTTTTCAGGTCAAAATTAGGTATCTCGAGTTATATCTGGGTGGGCCTATACTTGAGTATATATGGTAAGTAGACTTCTCTTGCACTCCCACTCATTAAGAGAGAAGTGGTGATTTTTAATGATTCACCCCTTTGCATCCTTTGAAGATTTTCAGGGGACATTTCTGAAGTCCCCATGGCTTTCAGCATTACCCAATTTCCTTATCCCCCCATTAAGGACTACATTTTCCTTAGTTGCTTCTCTGCTTGAATGAACTGCATTGGTTCAATGATTCCACTGCCCCCTTTTATCTCTCTTTGATAGGACCATCTGTCTAGTGACCTTCTATCACTTGTATATCTGTCACTTTAATGGTCTATACCAGCGGTGGGCAACCTACGGCCTGTGGGTCGAACCTAGCCTGTGGTGCCAAATCATCCGGCCCACGCTGCCACTGCAAGTGGACATGGATGCTTATATGACAGCTGCAAATGCACCTGTGGCTGTAATAAATTCATTTATTACAGCCACAATGTGCCTGTGGCTGTAATAAATGTGTTTACGACAGCCAGAGACACGGTTTATGGCAACGTTTATGGCAGGGGGAACCACCAATCTGGCCCACTCAACTGTTTGAGGGAGTATGACCCGGCCCCTGACTTAAAAAGGTTGACAAACCCTGGTCGATATTTATGAGTAAATATAGTCAAGATAATGTTTGTCAACTGGCTGATCAGACTTTAAGGTTCAACTACACATTGTAATACAATGGAACCTTGGTTAACGTAATTAATGTGTTCTCTGGGACATTTCTTACAGTGAAAATTACTTTAGCCAAATTTCCAATAGGAATGCATTGAATGCAGTTTCCCATAAGAATGCATTGAAAACCAAAATACATTAACTGAAACACGGTTTCCCATAGGACTGCATTGAAAACCAATCAATCCATTCCGGGGGAAAACATCTGTAAACTGAGCCACTATTTTCTAAGGATTTCCTTTTGTTATGTGATTTTTATGTTAACCAAGACGTTCCACTGTACTCCTATTTTAGAATTGGATTTTTAAAGCATGTTCCATAGCATCTTTTCTCAAACATCCAGGGTGTGTGTTTATTTTGAATCTATTCTGATCACAGGTTTTTTCATATATACTATTTGTATGTGTGATTGCCTGTGTTGGAGTAATTTGTAAATATATTTGAAAAAATATTTAAATCTTTCATATGTGTTTGTGTGCATGTTTATGACAATATTAAAGAGACAATTAAGACCAACAGTAAAGGCTTCTCTGAAAAGGTCTCCCTTGCTTGAAAGCCAGTCATGTCTGACTCTAGGGGGTGGTGCTCATCTCTGTTTATACTGAAAGAGTCAGTGCTCTTGTTCAAAGCAGGAGTTTGCAACATTTTCGCGCCATTGGCCAGACACACACCCTCAGACAGGTGTGGGGGGGCAGAGGTGTAATTGCTCCCTGGGTGTGTGCTTTTGTCATCATCGGTGCCGCCCATTGTGCCATCTTTCCAGCTTCTCGCACAGCCTCCGCCACTCCCCACGGCAGTAGGAGGTTTTTCGGAGCATGGTTGCTCCAGTTGGATAATTGTCCAATGCTTCTCCACTTCATTTCGGCTCTTCAAACGTGGCACTGGGCAACCTTCTGGTCCTGTGCTAGGAACCAAGCCAATGACTCAAGCTCCACTTGACACTGGAAGTTGCCCAGTGGTGCATTCGAAGAGACAAAATGAAGTGGGGAAGCATCAGACATTTATTCAAACAAAGAGAAATTGCTCTGAAAAGCCTCCTGCCACTGTGGGGAGTGGTGTAGGCTCTCCAAAACCCTGGAAAAACTGTGTGATTCCCACCACCACTGCGGAAAGTGGCGTACCATGACTTACGGCAGTGGGGACGGGTTGAGGCAGGTCTAGAGGTGCTCGGGTTCTCACCAAAGTCCAGATTAATGATATGCATGGGCCCAATTAGTCCTGTGGGATGGGGGTTGCAAACACCTGATCTAAAGCAAAGCAATCACACTTATATATCACCCCATAGTGCTTAGTGCACTCTCTGGGCAGGTCATAAGTTAATTAGCATTTGTTCCCAACATGCTGGGTACTCATTTTACTGACCTCTGAAGGATGGAAGACTGAGTCAACCTTTAGCCCTGGTCAGGATCAAACTCACAACTTTTTGGTTGTAGTACAGCAGTTTAACCACTGTGCCACTAGGGCTTTACTTGCAATTTCTTGCTTTTGAATTGCTAGGTTGGCAGGACCTGGGGCAGATGGCGGGAGCTCACTCCATCGTGCAGCAGTCGGGTCTCGAATTGCTGACCTACTGGCCTTCCAGTCATTCAGCTCAGCATCTAACCACTAAACCACTTCAACAATATTCTTACTACCTCAGTCTGTTTGGTTTTTCTATCCAGTACATAAACTAAGGGTTAAACTAGACAGTATAGGAATGCATGTTTCTTTAGATTAATCAGTTACCATAGAGGTACTTGCCTCAACAATTAAACCTGCAAATTAAGCCTCCTTTTATCTTGCAATGACCAATCACAAATGAAAGCATGCAGAATAAGTAGGCGAGGAACTATGAATTGTCCCTGTGATCGACAGTTTTTATTTATTTTTTCCTGTCTTGTAAAACAAAAAATAATGTATCTCAAAGAACCCCCTAATTCTTATGGTTATAATATCATCTGTATAATTTAGAGAAAACAATAATTGCCACCTTTACCAATTTGTCTAAGCTTTTCCACCCTGAAGTAAAAATATATGTGTCCACCGACAATCCATCGAAACTTTCCTGCTGAAATCTGGTATGAAACAAAAAGTTTCCTAAAAGCATGCTGCTTTATAATTATGTTCATTGTGCTCAGGACATTCTCAGAAGCTCCAAAGAGAATCTGATTGAATAATATAACAGCCTCTGCTGAAAAATAAAGGAACATTTTGGACAATGCACAACTTGACTGTTGCAGGAAAGAGTGAAAGCACTTGTACATTTCCCAGAGCATTCTTGTTTCATAGATAATAGCAGATTTGGAGGAGAAACAGCAGGCCTATAGATTAACAGCATACCTTTCTAGACATGGCTCTAAGTATCCTCTTAGCAACCTGGTTTATTGTCTTTGCTTGTTTGGGGACTTAATATTTGGTGTTCCAGACTGAAGGTTCTGAGAGCAGAAACTGTAAACTAGAAACTGTTTGCTCACTCTAGTTTATTATTTCTGTTCTTGAAGAGTGGAGTTGGCAAGGATTACTAGGGAAGGTGTGTGTGCGTGAGAGTGAGTGAATGAGTGAGTGAGTGTGAACATGCTTACATACGCACATGCACGCAGGCTTAAAATGGATTAGTTTTGTTGCAACATAGCATGTCTATTGTTGTGTGTTCTCGCGCACGTGTGAAATTGTTTCCATGCTTTGCAATCGGAATATTCTCCTCAGGCTGTGTTAACTGTCCCAGAGGCATTTTTTCTTCAGCTTCTGTAAATGACCCACATTAACAGGGAGCCTCAAAACCTGCTTTAAAAAATAACTGTTGGTATGTATTCATACAGACTCTTGGAATAAAAAGTATTACATCACTGTCCAACTATGTCCCATTAAACAAAATATATTTGTTTGCAAAGATTAAGTGGGAGAAGAAAGCCCTTTGACCCAACGATCAGCATGTATGCCATTTTCCACTTCAGAGGCTCCGCATAAATTCAGATGTGGAAAGTGAAAGGCCCGGGGGGGGGGGGGCAGAGACATGTTGAAATAATTTGAGGGATGGTTATAGGCTGATCACTTGTGGTAATCCAAAAGGGAGGGAAGCCTAGTATATTATTACATTTCATATATTGTTTTTCAAGAGATGGATGCAATCAGTCATCTTTTATATGGTCTAAAATGAGCTCTCTCCCCCCTCTCTTTCTCCTGACTACTTGGCCTGCTAGCATGTAAACTGTTATTTAAGAACACAATCCATTGCACTACTGAAACAGTTTTGCCAAACTTGTCCAAGTATTCTCACATGGTTAAAGAAGGTATAAATATCATTTATAGCAAGCCGTTTACTTCAGACTATATGGAATGGTTTCCTGCTCCCCTGATCTAAGTGTCCCAGTTTACATTATGGCCTTTATGGCTCCTGTTTGATGGACTGATCAGTAAAAATTTAATGACACTATAAAATAATAAAAATGCCATTAATTTACCACGGATCTTAGATGCAGTGGTTGTAAAGTTAGATTAATAAACAGAATATTTTTTTACAACAAAAAGCATTGTTACATGGGAACGAATAAATAACACACATAAATTTAGGAGCAATTTTACTGTTAGTGCACACATTATTATGGAATAGCCAATAAGTGTATAAAACACAGTATATAAAATTTTATGAAAATATACTGTGCACATCAAAAATTCAGCTTTTACCTAAGTGCAGAGAAAAGCCATTATTGTGTGCTTACTGTTATCATTACTTTTCTTCCCTGAGATCACAATTTTATATTTGTCCTACTTAGCTGAAGTTTCCAGCATCTCTTCCCCGCCCTTCTTTGCTGTCTGTACTCTCCAGTTGATGAACCCACTCCTTCATTCCCTTCCATCAGCTGAATTTGGTAGTCCATTTCCCCTTTTCACACAAGAAGGAAAAATTGATCATCCTCACCTCAGAAGTATGGAAAAAATTATTAATGCAATGCAAAGTTAAAGATAATGCTTGAGGAGTTGACTGATTTGGTGATTCTGGAAATAAGGGGAGAATAATCTCTCAGTCCATCTGTCATCACTGGGGTTGTTCCATCATTGACTGTGATATCCTGTGAACATGACGGATGGTGCAAGCTTGTGGCCTAGAACATTTATCATTTATCAGTGCTCACTAAAGGGGGCTTTATCATTTAAATATCTTTATTTAATATGCAACATCTAACTCATGCATCATCATTTCAAAGCACTTAGCCAACAGTCCGGCAACACAGTGAAGCAGGCTTTAATTTTCTTCAATAACTTTTATGCGGCCTGCATGTTTCTGCCTGACAATGCATAAATAAGTGTCTAATCGTGTCACTGAATGGAAAATGAAGATTCAGCTGTTAGCAAAATGAATCCTATCCTTGGTATGCTGTCACCCACTGACCTTTGAAGAAGCAATGAATTTTTTTTCACTGTGCGCCCAATCAGTCAAAGATATCTTAGTTGTACTTAATAATAATAATAATAATAATAATAATAATAATAATAATAATAATAATAATAATAATAATAATAATAATAATAATAATAATAATAATAATAATAATAATAATAATAATAATAATAATAATAATAATAATAATAATAATAATAATAATAATAATAATAATAATAATAATAATAATAATTGTGGGCCATCAAGTTAATTCATTGTTTTCTATTTAGAAAGCATTCAGAAATAGTTTACAATTTCCTTCTTCTGGGGTCCATCTGCCACTGTGCAGCTTACCTTTGACTGTACAGGCTGGCTTTTCTTACAGGAGGCACGGTGGATAGTCCAACTTTCAACCACTGGCCATGTAGTCAAGTACATAAACCACTGAGCTGTATAGCCAGTTATTTGTCCTTAGAAACAGATTATGTCCCTTTAAAATGTTGGGACTCTTGCTTTTCTAAGCATCTTAACTCAAGTTCGGATGCTACTCTATGTTCAGTATATTTGTGGAAAATTCTCATACTTAAATGAAGATGCAAGTACTTAAGTTCTAGGCTTAAAGAATGGGTGGTAAATGTATTTCAGGGATGACATGCAGCCCTCTGTGATCTTTTTGTAGACTTGAGGCCTCTAATGTCTCCCCTTTATGTGGCAAAAACATGAATTGCAGGTCCTCTGTTCTTTAAATGGAAAGAACAGACCTGTGTTTTTAAAGGGTTTGCTTTCAGCTGGTTCTTTTCCTAATACAATACTGTATAAGGAAAGATCTTCCAATGCAGAGGTTAGCTAGTACTTCTTTTTTTGTGTCCCAATCAAACCCTGGATACCAAAATGAAGCCATTTTCTTGGCTTTGTCGTTGACCAGACTAAGTCCTCATCGGTGCATGTTTCAGGCAGTAATTGGTTAGTAGTGGATGGACTCAAATGCATCCCCTGGACTGTTAAGGCAAAGACATCAGTATAGATGAAACTCTTGGCATGTGGAAACATCAGTTGATTATTTGTGAAAATGTTGAAAAATAATGGTGCAAGGGTGATACCCTGTGAGATATTTAGCCAGTGACTGTGACTCTCATGAAATTAATCAAAGAATCTTCACTTTGAAAGCAGAATGGTGGCCATTCCTATTAGTCCATTATCTTTAGTCAGAAGATGGAGCTTTTTATTTATTTATTTATTTATTTATTTTGTTAAATTTCTATACTGCCCACTCGACCAAGGCCGACTCAGGGCAGTTCACAATCATAGATAAAACAGATAAAAACAGATAAAAACATACAGAATTAAAAACCCACCCCCTAAAAAGGGGTGCAGATACCGATGGAACTGTGGGGGAAGGCATACTCCTCTATATCAACCACCCAATGGAAGCCACCCCTCTACCTGCACCCCAAACTTGGCCCGCCAGCCAGGTTATTAGTTCTTTCCTAAAGGGCAACAACTCAGTCTGGAGGCACATTTCTACTGGCAGGAGGTTCCAAAGGGCCAGTGCGGACACAGAGAAGGCCCTCCTCCTTGTGCCAGAGAGGTGAGCCCCCCTGGCTGATGGCACAATTAGAGAGCCCCTCCGGTCCGCTCTGGTTGGATGGACAGATGTCCTTAGAGCGATGCAGTCTCTTAGGTAACCTGGCCCACTACCATATAGGGCTTTAAAGGTCAAAACCAGCACCTTGAATTGAACCCGGAGGCAAACTGGTAACCAGTGCAACTCCCGAAGCAATGGTGAGGCATGGGCATAACGCCCACACCCCATCACCACCCGAGCCGCAGCATTCTGGACCAGCTGCAGCCTCTGAATGGTCATCAGGTGCAACCCCATGTAGAGCACATTACAATAATCTAGTCTGGAGGTCACCAGAGCATGAGTGACCATGAGCAAGGAGTCCCGGTCCAGGAGCGGGTGCAACTGGCGAAACACCCGAAGTTGGGCAAAGGCCCTCCTGGCCACAGCTGCCACCTGTTCTTCAAGCAGCAGCTATGAATCCAGGAGGATCCCCAAGTTGCGCAAAATGGCCCCATCCAAAACCAAAGATGGTAGCTCCCGGAATAGAGCAGGACCCTCTATCCATAACCACTCAGTCTTGCTAGGATTCAGTTGCAGCCCATTTGGCCCCATCCAGACCCCAACAGCCTCCAGACATCTGGAAAGGACTTCGACTGCATCACAGGGGTCCCCATGGGCTGAGATGTACAACTGTGTGTCATCCGCGTACTGGTGGTACCGCACCCCATGGGAACGGATGATCTCACCCAGCGGCTTCATGTAGATGTTAAATAGGAGAGGAGTAATAGATGATAGGGAACATCATATGCCACTTTAAGGGCTGAAAAATGCTGCTCCAAATATTTTGTGTTTCAAAACCATCTTCTGTATGCTGTATTAGATTTAAGATTTTAGCCATACAGCTCTTGCCAGGTCTAAAGCCATCAAGTCAATGTTCTGGAATTGGAAGAGGTTCAATTTTTTATAAAAGGTTACAATATTTGTAAGGCAGGTTACAATATTGAAACTGTTAATATTATAAGTTGAGAAATAAGATCAGTGTTAAATAGTAATTAAACTACCACCGTCTTAAAACTGATACATAAAAACAGTTTGAAACACATTAAGAAGTATAAAAGACAGGTGGCCCTGTTTTTAAAAGTTCCCTTATAAGCAGCTAGGTATTGGAGAAGAAGCCTTTCTGAAAAGATGAGTCTTTTCTTGCCCACTACAAGGGGTCAGGCTGGCCTTCCATTGGAGGAAACGCCATAGCTTTGGAGCAGGAACAGAGAAGACTACCGGTTACCTCCCAAACTCTTCTCCATTTTTGGTGATTTGTGAGGCCCCCAGTCATGTACGAGTGCCCACCCCAGTCTACAGAAAGTAGGTTAGTCCTTAACAAATATAAATATTTCCAATGTTCCCCCCCCCCCAAAGAGCCAGCGTTGTCTTCATCTGCAGACATTTCCCTGGACATGTGGCAGGCATGCCTCAACACCGGAGTGCATGGAATGCGGTTTACCTTCCCACCGAAGTGGTCCCTATTTGTCTACTTGCAATTTCTTGCTTTCAAACTGCTAGGTTGGCAGGAGCTAGGACAGAGATGGGAGCTCACTCCATCATGCAGTGGATGGTGATTGAATGGCCGCAAATTACTTTGCACATGTGTATTCATTCATATGACATACATTTATAAATTTAATAATGAATAAGAGTTTATTAATTCTTTTTATTTTATTTTTTTTGTGGGTGTTCAAATATATATATTTGAACATAACAAATTTTTATGAATTTTATTTCATGGAGTTCTATTACTTTAAAGGAAATTTCATATTTAATTCTATTTGAAATATATGTGGCATCAGAATCCACTTACTGTTTTCCAGTAAAAATTAGTAAGCATAGCTGAAAAGTATTCTTTTAAGAATAAAATACATGCAAAACTGTCAATATATTTTATAAGGATGAATCATTGAAGGGTATTCCAATATCATAGATTCATTTCCGTTCTTTTAGATATTATTATGTACACTTCTCTCCCTTACATTTGTACCTTACCGTGTAATTTTCCCTTTCTCTTTCTGTGTCAAAATATTGATATTCTTTCAGAAACTTTCTTTTTGTTGAAAATGAAAGTGAATGAATGAGTAGAAGGATAGGTTCAAATAAGCATATTGATATATAAAAGCTTCCATTATTTTTTTAAATGGAACACTATTTTTCTCATTCCCACCCTCCTCCACATAAGCTTCTTTTGCAGGAAAATTGCAGATATCACATTATCACCTTTTACAAAAAGATTTTAAATGAAAATATTTGAAGAATAGAAACACAGTGTACAAAATGCCAATTATCTCCCAGGCAGAGAAACCTTTTTAAGAGATTCGTTTATCTCTCACATTTTGGAAATCATTGAGAGACACAATAGTTATTTTCCTATAGCAGTAGAGGGTCACATCCAAGTTCTCGAAGTAACTTGTAACTTATAATTAGACCGCCCCCACACACTTTTCATGCAACAACTGAAGCATGGTTAAAATGTAATGAAGGATACATTTACGATACCTCTTTTGCAGAACAACTTTAACTGGTTCAGTTTTTTATAATTACTGGGTATTAAGGCCTCATTGCTTCAGTATATTTTGTATTATGTGCTAGCAGTTTGTAGCATTCTCTTGTTTTGCACTCCACATTTGTGGATAACTAGCAGTTTTTAAGTTAGAAATCTTTTTTAAAAAATGGCAGACCTATTGACAGATGACTATGTCATGGTGGCTTACTGTGGTCCAGTATCAGATTTAATTTGTGACTGAAAACAGCCATGGAGAATTGCATCTGGGAGTAAAGAAGTTTGCATTTCCTTTGTGGAGGCAAATACACAGTCATACCTGTCAAGTTTCAGGAAATTTCTGTCAAACCCCCGTATTTTACACTCTTTCCTGCCATCATCCCTTATTAGTTTGACTGCAATTAGACTGGAGTTAAGACTGGAGGCCAGCACAGGATAAGCATAGCTGTCCAGTTTCCCATTTTGGCCGGGAAATTCCCCTTATTTGTCAGAAATTTCCCGAAACTTGACAGGTATGTACACAGTTCATATGTTGTCCTGGACATTAATTTAAATGTGGAAGCTCAGATGGCAGCAGCAACCTGGAGAGCTTTCGATCAGTTTTGTACTGATATGCCATTTAGAAAACCTACCCAGAGAGAACAGAACTTTCTTCAGTTAAATGGACCCCAGTGACATCAGAGCTGGCTTAGTATAAAACATTCTGAAGAGGTTTGCCTATTGAAAGAGTTCAGGAGCATGAGCTAATGAAAATGTTGGCAGAGATACAGATACGTAGCTGTATCAAGTAGTACCTGTATTATAACAGGTTGCCAATGCATTTCTAAGCTCAGTATTACCCACTTGGATTGGTCTTTAAAGCTTCTAGTTGGCCTTTCAGGTCAAAATCATTTTAGAGTTTTATGACATTAGAAGTAAAATTGAGTAAGTCATATGCCAGGTGCATGACCAGATATGTGTCTAGCATCTCATTAATTAGCATCAATTAGCCATTGTGGACTCACATGATTTTTCTTCCGCCAGTATAAAATGCCAATAAGAGTTTGGCCAAAGTGGTGTGGAACTGTGTTACTTGAAGGTTTGCCTTTATTCAAGCTAACTTTCACACGGTTTTGAAACTCATTTGTACACATATCTGTAGGGCTTCTGTTGGGGAGGGTCAGACATGACAGATAGAACATTCTTGGTAGTGGCCCACTACTTATGAACTCTGTTTAAAAATTGCCAAGCTCTATTATTACATCATGGGGTTCTGCTAGGCCTGTTGTTTTCTTGGTGGCATTTGATTTTAACCATTCATTATTGCTCTTTGATTTTATTGTTTTCAAGTTTTGCTCTCTGCTAGTTTGCAAGTCTTACCCTAAAAGATGCTTGTAATTTAAAGTTTAAAAAGTTAATAAAAATAAGGTAGCTAAATAAACAACACTACCCCAAGAAACAGGCAGAATATGATTTTTGACACCACTTTTTGGAGAACACCATGTCTCACTTGTGGGCTTCTCAAAGGCATCCATTTGGATGCTGTGGGGGAAAGGGTAGCGGACTTGGGTCTTATCCAGCAAGCCTCTTATGTTCAGTTGGAATCAGTTTTGTTTTCGGTGTTGTTTTCATTCTGGCTGTTTCCATATTGGGACTGTAAGAGCTTCCTGAAATGTTGGTTATAGAACCTTTTAGTAAACACAGTCAACATACAGAGATTAATGCAAATGATTTAGAGCTGTTCTTTGAAATACTATGCTTAGTATTTATAAAGCTATGCAATGATCCTTAGACATTTTTTCACAGGAGGGGATATTGTACCGTTTTCATTCCAGTGTCTAACATGCTCAATACAGAACTAGGTCATTGAACAATAGAGTGAACAGCAATCTGCACTCTTCTGCTGCATAATGCATTAAGTATACTGTACAGAAACTGTTCACAACATTGAAAGCTGGTATTTCATGTCTGAAAATTCAAGATGACATGACATTTAATATTGTTTTGTAGTAATGAACAACAGTGTTTTGTTCATTCACAACACAATGCCAAGTTCAGTCTTAAGATGTACCAACAGAGCATAAGGGAAAACATGTTGTGTTTTTTTATGAGAACAATAAATTAATGATAACCATTTAACACTTTGCTACAGATATGGAGCATCAGTGAAGCTCTTCTGTGCTGCCATATTATTACAAGGCTCTTGCTCTCTTATATTTGGGGGTCCTGTTAATGCACCAACATCCTCTTCATAATGTTTTGTTCTGGTTTACCAAATCACAAAAATATAATGTTTTTCTACAAAGAAGCAATGTCCTTATTTTTTTCCCTTGCTATCCTTTTTAAAAATTCCCATTGAGGTTTGGTTTCAATTCCTAGACAAAATAGTAGCACTATTTCTGTCATCTACTTTTCCTTCTTTGAAACACTTGACTTTGAAAATTTTCTTGCATAAAATACAGACTTGTGTTTTCTCAAGGGTTCCAATGCAAACTCATCTCTCTAAGAATGGGAATCATGCTTGTGCCACTAGTGGTGTTTTCTGCTAAATTAATAGAAAGCCCTCTTCAAGTTTTGAATTCTAGCATTTCTAAAACATCAATATCTTTCTCATAAGGTAATTTATGAAATATAGAGGAAAGTTTATTCATTCACTGTTGCTTGGATGTGGTTTCTATCCAAATCTTTTTCAACTATACCCCAATACTGGTACCCCTCCTGCTTCATTCTCAGCTGTAATGGATTGTATAAAATTTCACTTCAGTGGCCAACAGTAAGTTTAAAATTCTTTGGCATGTTTGGAATCATGGATCATAACTTCTCATGGGTACAATGCTCTGAAATCATCTCCAGTTTACAATTGTGCAAACCAGATTCCAGGTTAAGGCAATGTGGCTTCTACTTGCAAAAAGGGGACATCTCTACCTGCATGTGCAAATTCTAGATAAATGTGACCTTTCACATGATGGTCTGTTGTACAAGTAGCAGGAAAAAGAGTACCCTCTCCTCTTGAAGAAAATAAGCACTTTCAAGTTGGAACTTTAGGGTACCTTCTATCAATGGAAGCTCTCTTCTTGTTTACAGGTCACTTCTGACCTTGTGCGCCCCAAAAGAAGGGAATGATAAACTACTTCTGTGTATTCTCTATCTAACAAACCCTGAAAGGGGACACAATGAATCAGAATTGACTTGATGGCACAAGTTTATTATTATATTGTAGGGCTACTTCAATGACATGAGTACTTACTACTTCCCCTCTGTAGCCAGCAATGATGGTGTGGGAAATAATTACATACACCTCTCATGTGGGTTTCCCATTACACAACTTTAGCAGTACAGTAGACCCTCACATAACGACATTGCTTGGTTCCCCAAGTAGCGTCGCTATAGGGAAAACGTCATTTTCAATGGCAGCTGCGCCATCTAGTGTCAAAAAACTGTCATCCGCACAACGACATTAAAAAACGTTGTTAATCCACACAATGACTTTTTTTGTCATTGTGCGGATAGTCACGTGGTGAGTGACGACGCATCGGTAAGCAGAAATGACGCTATTCAAACATGTTAATTGAGGGTCCACTGTACAGGAAATGGTAACAGAAAGAGGAAAGGAAGCAAAGAATCACAGGAAGAATGTGAACTGTGAATTTTGCCAGATATTTATTTATTTAGTGTATGGCACTTGTACACGTTGAGTCAACATATAACAAAAAGGAAATATATATAAACCAGGGGTGACCAAACCTTTCAGGAAGCAGGCTAGTCATGTGGATCAGTATATAGCTTAATATTAGCCACACATAGGTATTTGCTGAGATATTAGTTTTGTTAATATTACATTTTGAAAATTAGGTTAAACTGTGAACAGAAGTCTATAATATTCCTTCCTTTCTTTTAGAAAAGAAATCACCCATTTAAAAAATTCTTATTAATACTACCAAGTGCTTCAGCATCTATAGTACTATTAGACAAAGAAGAACTTAACCTTATCGATAGTAATCTCAGCTGAATGGACAGTGCAAGGGTGAAAGGAGAAATCATGGGAGAACTTGCTGATCTTTAGTGATGAGGAAAAAAGCAAGGTGGAAACCAAAAGGGCCAACAAGAGAAGAGTAACACAAGAGTAGAGTAATATCAAATGAATATGTTCACATATGCAAAGATGAGTAGACTAACATTGTCTTTTCTCTTTGGCAGGAAAGAACACGCTTTGAGAATTTAGGCCCACAGCTATCAGGGAAGCCAAGTGAAGATGGAAAACTAGGCCCGGGAGTCATTGATCTTACAAGGCCCGAAGATGCTGAGGGTGAGTTACTGTAACAAATCTACTGAGTCACTGAGCATTATCTTCTTTCAGCACTTTAAAGTTGTATGTTTTAAATGAACATTGTGCAGCTAGGTCCCCATGCACAGCTTTGAGGCATTTTTCATAGATTTTAGTGACATGTACAAGTACAAGACCTGGTTTTAAAATGGTGTCATACAATATGCATTTTCTACTCATTATTTACAGTCTACTTCAGCTCTTCTCATAAAGCTCTCCCAAGTCACTTTGCATGCTGCCTCAGCTGATAGATGCATTTTAACTGTCCACATGAATACTATAATCCTGGGCAAGGTGACTCACAAATAATGTTTCATGAGTGGGGACTTCTGGCTTTGGAGCAAGATACACTAATGGCCATATCATGAGCCCTTCCTTTGTGTTACTGTGATTGTATGGAGAAACATTCACATGGACAATTAATTGTGTATGACATAGGGAAATAATGGGAAAATAGCTGCCTGTTTCTACTGTTTTACCTGATCAGTCCCAACACTGTCACCCTCTGCTGCCTCAAATAGGAATGGCTGTTGAGGAGTGGCAATAATGTGTTGAATTGTAATGATAAATTATAACTGAGTATTTACCCATATAGTCATGAACAACCGTCAGCAACAGCAAGTATGGTTGCTGTACATTTCTTTATATCATGTAGCACTTTTTGACATAACTGTTGTGGAAAAGAAGAAGGTCTGGTTTGTTGACATTGCTATACTAGGAGATGCACAAATTTAAGACAAACAACTGGAGAAAATCACAAAATATCGTGATTTGCAAATTGAAGTTGAGTGTCTATGAAGTAAGAAATCTGTTGTTGTACCATAGTGATCGGAGCCCTTGGAGCATTACCTAAAGGACTCCCTAGATATTTGGTAATTTTGGACTTATTGGACTTGAACATCCTAAGTCCAAAAAAAAAAATCAACTAGGAACTGCATATATACTTAGACGTTACCTTAACAGTCCTTAGTTCCTTGGATAGGGCTTGAACTGTTAAGTTTATATCAGTCCTCGACTGTGAATCAAATGGTAGATTTGTATCCAACAACAACATTGTGGTTGTTGTGGTTGTTGTTAATGTTATTACAACAAGAAAGGAAAGAGCAAGGAAATGGATTATTCAATTCATCGATTAACTGCAGAATTAATTACTGTGATGTTTTAATTTAATATGTACAGTATGAAAGGATGTGCCACGCTAGGAGCTATACTGATTAGCTGAGGGAATATGTTGTTTTTGTGAAAACATTACCTCCATTGACATCCTGTCTATAGGTTACAGTAGGGATTGTATTGCAATTGATAGAAATGTTCCCATTGTTGTCAGTGGGCAAAGACTGTATGCTGTTGTGTTTATTTTAATTAGTTGTTTGCTTTGATCAGTTTAAAACAATGCCATTAATCATCTAAAAGCCCTTAATTGCTTGAAAGATCTATTTTATAATTTGTAAAAATCTTTTTTGTTTTGTTTAATGAGGCTTGGCAGAATGGTATAGTAACAAAAATCAAAACCAGGCAAAGAACAATGCAGAAATATATTTCCACCTCATTCTGAGCTGGTTCTCAAACTATTGATATCAGTATGTTACATGCAGTGCAGAAGAAAAAGAATAGAACTTGTCCATTCATGTTTTGTTGATAAGAAGTTAAAACCTTTTGGCTACCCTGGATTTACTCTGTTCCTTTTCTCTGTCATCCTTTCATATTTCCTTTACATTTTTCCTTTTAATACCTTGATGGCTGCAGTGTCTCAAGCTAGCCATGTCAAAAGGGGGAATGGGGCAACCAATGGACATAATAGATACTGGGGAGGTAGATTCTCCAACTATTCCTCTTTACTCTGTTTGGGAATAGAACTGGGTGCCATAAACCCTGACTTTTCCCCTCACCAAACAGTAACTTGCTGCTCTTGTGAGCCTGTGGAGAATCTCTCTATCAGTAGAATTGAAATACAGTTCCATTTCTAGTTTCCTGATCTTTTTATAGGGTGAGTGTCAAGTTATCCAAAATTATGGGCAGCAACATATTTTGATCCCTTGCTCACAACCTTGTTTTATTAATGGGTTTAGGTGACTTAATGATGGTAATAGATTCATGTCTAGATGGGAGACAGAGTTAAAAAGACCTCGATTGATTTTGGGAGAGGAGCTGGCAGATATCCAGAAGCATACCTGCTGATTTGCTTTTAATTAGATATTAAATTGTATATTATAGGGTGGGGAATGCATGGACTTCCAGATGTTGCTAGACAGCAATTTTCATCAGCCTTGTTATTGATTATGCTGGTTAGAACTGATAGGAATTATACTTGGGAAAATTTGTGGAGGATCATAACAGAACACTGTTAGGATGAAGTTGCCAGTCTCATAAATAGCTAACAGTGCAAGGTTGCATTTTTTATCTGTTTCCAGCATGTCTGCAGTACTTTGTTAATTGACTAAAATTTGACATCTAAGTGTTTTCTATAACAATAAGTGTTAAAGACCATTTATTTGACTTTAATATGAGTCTTAGGCAGAAGTTTGGATGGCTTTTCATTGTATTATGTAGTAGGTTTATAAGTCCTTATATGTCAGCCCCATTACTGCAAATTAAATTTAAATGTTCTTATATATAGTTTAGAAATGACCTAACATGAGAAAATGTTGTTTGGAGCTCTTATCATTTGTTAATGTCTTATAGGTGTTTTTTTACCTAAGGACCTGTAAAGTGGTTCCAACAATTAGTATCTACTGAGGATAAACTATTTCATATTGAATTGTAAAAATCTGAGCAGTGTATGGAATACAAATGTCCATGTCTTGTAATTATCCTTCCTACTGTGATTGGTTCCAAAGGCTTGAATGAAAAGAAATTGAACTTCAAATAAAAAATATTAAGACATAGTTTTCTCTTCTTGAGAAATATCACTGTCATTTCATTTAGGAAGAATTTCTAAACATTTGATATGTTTAGTTAGTTTGCTTGGTTGTCTCTCTGTGTGTATGTGTGTTTTAATATGCACATAAAACCATGAATTATGAATATGATTACACAATACAATACAGTGGGGAAGAAAGTCAAATCAATTTAGCACTTTAAGAATGTCTAGCCTTTTGCCAATACCCTGACTGAAATCTGTTATCATCGAAGGAGAGGGATAAGGTAGAAGTTGATTATGATTTCGACAGGGATCTGTGGACTGCTCTGAGCAAACTTGATCCTCTTACTTATTTTATTTTAATTCCTTCAACACACACCACAAATTGCTGAGATTTGAATTTCTGATAAAATTTTCTTTAGTTGTGCAGTAGAAGTACAGAGACCCACAAAGGAGAATAGGCACAAGTCTACTAGAGTCCATGGCAAGAATAATAGCAAGAATCTTGTGGTGCTTGGAAGAGTAATAATTTAAGTGGAAGACAGAGGTGTTGCATAAGATTTCACACACTGCAGGGCACTTCATCAAATATGTTGCATCTTTTGAGAAAAGATACAAACACTAATGATGAAGAACATCCTAGCATGCATAGACTAACACGTGTGCAGCACTGAAAAGCTGTTCAATCGAAATACAAGAGACAAAGGGGGCAATCATGGCAAGAAAGGTGTTTGTCTGTTCACTGGGCAGGGTCTCTTTGGATCTTCCTTAAAGCAACCTTTCTGTTTGATAGGGAGCAGCTCCAGCTGTACCTGTAAAAAGTAGTAATCCTACAACTGGTCCAAAAAAGTCCAAATTGGGAATGGATTGACATTAGGCTAAGTGCTATTGCCCATATGTTGTATGATTGCCGGGGAATAGCTTGCCTTGATCTGTGCCATAAGCAGCCTGAAATGCAAGCTGCAAACCCATATGATCATACCCAAAGTTTCTTTTCTTCCTTCAAGCTCCTCACCAGGAATCTGGCTTTTTAAAATTTATTTATTAAAAACTGTATTTTATTCAATGCAAGAGCATGGAATTTTCTCACAGAACTGTTGTTTGCATTCACATATGTGAATAGTGATAACGTTTGAAGACTGTAAGGCTATGCCATCCAGTCCCAGCCAACAGCTATTTTGCAATTGCTACCAGTATTTACCATCTCAATCTCCAGCTTGACTATTGACTGGTATCCAAAGTCCAGTTGAAAAATATGTTTTAATTTTAATATTCTCTTACAGTAGAACCATTCCATAAGTTTGGACTTTATCCGATTTTGGATTTTATCCGAATCAAATGGGTGATGCATCGGATAACGTCTCAAAATGGACTTTATCTGAGGTTCCTATACCAAAAACCTCAGATTACGTCCATTTTTAACGGTTTTGGACTTTATGCGATGCATCACATGTGCATGAAAAATGCGACTTTATCTGAATCGGACTTTATCCGAACCGGACTTTATCCAAGGTAACACTGTAATTCTATCTCCTTATGCATAAGCACATTTAAATAGGAACCAATTAGCCTCTGATCAGGAACTGTCATGTGCCCAGAAGTCCATGTTGTGTGTAGTAGTTATCATTAGTGTGTATGTTTTACAACCCTAGTGAAAGAAGAAGTTCAAGTCACTTGTCCTCCTTGTTCAGCTTCCAGGTAATATACGAATTTGTTAGGAAGAGAATGAAAGCTACATGACTCAAGTGACATACTTGCAGTTCCTGTGTGAGAGTCAGGCAAGTAGAATTCCACCTGCAAAAACAGTTCCTTTAACAAGACTCTCCACCCATCCCCACCCCATCCCCCCAAAAAAGATGACCTGGCAGAAGAAGGAAGAAAGAGAGAGAGAGAGAGAGAGGAGAGTGAAATAGACACTATGTTCTCAGCAAGCACATCAATCGTGGCAACCTGCCAACAGAATCCAAAACTGTGAGGTAGCTTGTTTAACACCCCACTCTGTTGAGGTGTAAACAGCACGAAGTATATGCATGACGAAGCATCGTCTACGTTTCTGACAGCGTTTCATAAAATATGGGAGGCAGGAAAATATTTCATAGCCAGTACCTGCCACATATAAATATTTGGGAGAGTTGCTATGAGAGTTGGAAAAAGAAAGACAGATAACATGGAAAAGGGGGGGAAAGCCATCTAAAGGTGAAGAAATGTTTCCAGAAGGGCTGTTGAAAGACCAGCCCTTGACTATTTTGCTCCCCATATACTCTATCTCTCATCTTGTAAATGATTCCATAAATGTTTGTTAAAATAAATGGTATAGTAATAACATGTTTTGAATAAAAGCTTACAAGGGGCTTATTCTCACATGCACAATCAGAGCTACTTTTGCTCCTGCCAACAACATACTTAAAAAGTGTTACACTTTGAAAAGTGTAGCCATTTCATTCCTCACACCAACCAGGATACAAACTTTGGACAATATTAAAAAACCTGCCTTTCTGTCATGCCATGAAAAGAAAGCTTCTATTTTGGAGATCCAGATACATTAAAACCTCTACATACAATTTTTTTTCACTCTACGAGGTTATTTGTATGTTGAAAAATTTGTATGTCAAAAACACATTGCATTACCAGAAGATGCCACTAGATGTCACCGTATATGTTTTGTATGTTGAATTTTTCCTATTAAAAATTTGTATGTTGAATTTTTTTAGCCAGGATTTCTATTTGTATGTCGATTTTTTTGTAAGTCGGACCATTTGTATGTCGGGGTTCCACTGTAATCTTAAATGAGTTCTTGCATAGGACGTTTGCCGCTAATCCTTCTGTAAGGACTGATGATACTAGATCAGGGGTTCCCAACCTAAGGCCCATGGGTCAGATCTGGCCCATAGCACCATTTCATGTGGGACCCCATCCCTCCAAGGACATTTGAGAAACAAAGTGGCTGTTCCTTTGAAGCTGTTGGGACAAAATGGCCACTCCTATTGTGCAGGCAGGGCAAAATGGCTGTCTGGCCCTCAAAGCTGACTGAGAGAGCATGACCCAGCCGCTGGCATGAAAAGGTTGGGAACCCCTGTACTAGAGTGTTTTCCCATAGGCCACTGATGTATTCTTGGACTTCAACTACCAGCAGTCCAAGTCAGCACTCCTGACTTGGACTTCTGGTAGTGGAATAGCCTTGGTGAGTAGGGCGGCGTTAGAAATACATTTAAATAAATAAATAAGTTCAATAATAGCTGGAGTGCCAAGGTTCACCATCACTGCCATAGGCTGTGTACCAGCTAAAGCTGGTTAATGATTTTAAGAGAATGCTAGAGTTCTTCATTGTCATTGGCTGTAACTCAATCAGAGTATACATTTTTTCCTGCCCCAGAGTGCCGGGAGGCCTGGTCTTGGAGGCTGGCTGGTTCTGGGCTGCCTTCACCCTCTGAAGTAACCAGGAAAAATGCCACTGGCATGAATTTGTTTAAGGTGAATCCCAGCTTGCCATGAAGTGACCCACACACTATGATCTTGGAGCCAGCTCCTGCGGTGCATATGAAATGAGACATGAAAGATTTGACACCGGCACTGCAGTAGACTGCTGCATCCTTGAGATTGTGGGCAAGGTGTGCCTTCACAGCCAGTCTATCTGGCAATGCCTTTTCCGCCTCCAATACCATTGGGAATCAGAGTTCCTCCTCTGATGATTTTGCCGTTGAACCCGTTGAATGTGATGGTTTCCAGTGGTATTTCCTCCACTGAAGGGACCATCACCCTACCCAAAGGGGTTTATCCACCCATAGCTGTTGGCCCCTTTGAGTCGCTGGCTGTACAGTCTGCTCCATTACTGTAGTGGGATGTCCATCCAGACCTGGCTAGAGTTCTTAATGCTATGATAATAGATGTTTTCTCCCCTGCCCAACAAGCTATATTTACATAGAAATATTAAGACTGTTCTCAAGAAATATTTGCTGTCACTTCCTTTGCCACCGAGTGAAAAAAATCACCTTATGTTTTACTTTTATATTATCTAATACTGTATTTTAAATTTTAAATTTATTTCTTTCCCTGCTAATGTGATCTACAGCATCTTTTTCCAACAATGCCCATCTGTACTACTACATAGGACAAATGAAACAATATTTGCATAAAATAATTAACGGGCATAAATCAGACATCAGGAAGGGCATTACACAGAAACCTGTTTGAAATCATTTAATTTTTTGTTGTTGTTATTCAGTCGCATTGTCGGGTTCGACCCTTTGCAACCCCATGGACCACAGCATGCCAGACTCCTCACCATCCTCCATAGGACACCCAGATCTATGCCCACTGCATCAATGATGCTGTCTAACCATCTCATCTTCTGCCTCCCACATCTTCTTTTGCCTTTGATCTTTCATAGCATCAGGGTCTTCTCCATTGTGTCCTCTCTTCTCATTTGGTGGCCAAAGTACTTGAGCTTCAACTTCAGTACTTCCTTTAGATTTCCTTTAGAATTGACTGATTTGATCTCCTTGCAGTCCAGGGGACTCTCAAAAGTTTTCTCTAGCACCACAGTTTGAAAGTGTCTCTTCTTCTTTGCTCAGCCTTCCTTATGGTCCAGCTCTCACAGCCATACATTAGTACTGTACTGGGAAGATCATTGTTTTAACTATGCAGACTTTTGTTGGTAGGGTGATGTCTCTACGTTTTATTATGCTGCCTAGGTTAAAGTTGGGCAGTTTATTTTGGAAAATATTAATTTTAACATTTGGTTATCCCTTATTATTGCTATGAAACACAGCAATGGGATTTTGGGTCATGTCTTTTTTGTGGAAATACAGGCTTTTTCAGCATTAGCTATTTTAAGTTGTTAAACTGCATAAAGAAGACAGATAATCCCAGTAGACATCTTACTAATATTACCTGTCCTTCCAGGACTGGGATCAAGTTGTTCCTTCTATATTTAGCTACTCATATTTGAGATAATTATCCAGATGCCCCACAAAATGAAGTGAAATGAGTGGCCACAAGAAATAAAAATGGGTGAGGCAGATTGTTTCATTTCAGTGGTGAGATGATGTAGTCGGCTAAACTTCAAAATGTGGTGGGGTTGCACAATGCAAGTGCTTATATAATCAAATTAAAAATATTTAAACAATGGTATTTTCTTGCCACCCGTAGTACAATAAAACCTCAGTTAACATAATTAATGCATTCCCCAGGATGTTTCTTAAAGCAAAAATTACTTAAACTAAATTTCCCATAGGAATGTATTGTTTGTATGGTATATTAATTGTATTGTTGGTAGGGTGTATTAATTGTATTCAAGAAATCTAAATGTGGTCATGCAAAAGGACAGCATGCATTAGCAGTTCTTGCAAAAACTCCTTTAACCTTCATGGAACTGGACATTTCTTGGTGTTGGGGTGAAAAAGTAGTTTTGCAACTTAGAAAAATTATCACATCACTAATAAAGAAATTTCGTGTCAGAAATTATTCTGGGTTGAAAGGATTTATGCTGGAGAAAATCCTCTCAGGGGGATGTCTGGATGAGGCTCCTTTTATGTCCCCAAGATCTGTTGTGCAGCACTCAGGTATTGAATCCCGACCTTCCAGTCTTCAAGCTCGGTGTCTTAACCACTAAGCCATTGCAGAGCTGCTAATAAAAACTGTGGGTGTATGACAGAAACCTAAAATCCTTTTATTTTAGCTAACCTGGAAGAAAATCATTTTCAATTTCTGCTTTCCAAATAGTCAAGAGCAGGATAATTCTGTAGGTATAAGATTTCTCTTTTTATGAAAGAGCCTATTCTCAAGAACAAAAAAGGGTGGGGCAGAGGGGAAGGCGTTTTTGCCAGTATAAAACAAATGTAATTCAATGACAAAGAGTAAATGCATTGCTGTCAAAGCTAAGCTTCAGAAACAGTGGAAAATATAGGCTGAAATCTAAGTGACTAAAATTACCTTCATTTTGCAACGCCACGAGCCACATGCATCAGCTCACCGCAAAGTCATTAGGTATTTTTAAACTCAGATGAAAAACATTAACAAATACCACAAAAGGCTTTAGTTTGGTCCATTTGTTCATTCACATATGGCAGTTTATAACTCCTGTGCCACTTGGGCCATGTGTTTGTTTAAGCAACCTCCATCAGAGCAGCCGTGAAAGAACAAAAGACATCTTGAGCGATCCTAAGCAGGAAATAGTCTAATCTAAACATGGTTTGTGACACTATAAGTAGAATAGAAAGGGGAGGGATTGATTAGTCATTAATGTCCAATTGACTCCATATGGATGTTGCAATAATAAGACCTTTTCTGTGCAGTAGCAGAGTTTTATTGAATTAAAGGTTTATGTTTTCTCAGAGTTAATCTTAGGGAATTCCCTTTGGTTCTTCTTGTTGATGTTTCAAGAGAATGGAGTTTATAACAGGAAAAATAGAACTGTTTCTTTGCCATAATGGTTGTTCAGAGTATTACAAGTGCTGTATATATACATTGTTTTAAAAAATGAAGTTCAACTGTTACATATTATCATATTGCTTGGATTTAGTAGTTTATATATGTTGGCATTTATAGAAGAATGGGACTTTATAGCTTGTATGTTTATTTTGGTCATTAGCTATGAACATTTCTATTTTAATTTTATTGTTATTGTATCTGTGTTTGTATTTGAATACAGTAAAACTCCAGTTTACAATTTTGGTCCATTCCGACAACCTTCATTGGAAACCGGATCAATCGTAAACCGAAGTAAATTTTCTCATAGGAATGCATTGAAAAACTTTCCCAACCCTCCCAAAAAATAATTTTAAAAATTCCCAAAACACAATTAAACTTAAATAAAACGATGGAAAGCTCCCAACCTTTTCATTCATTCATTCATTCATTCATTTATTTATTTGATTTGTATGCCGCCCACTCAGCATACGCCGACTCAGGGCGGCTCACAGCACATCAAACAATAATACAACACAGGAAAAACACAATACACAGTACAACAAAACACAGCAAACACAGCAACACCCCAGCAGTGCAACAACATCCCACACATCTCTCCCCGACCCCAACAAGTCCCAACAAGTCCGTGAGCCACCGCTTTTCCTGTGCTCCTAGAAGCCCCTGCCCTGCTTCGGCCCTGGTGGTAGACATCATGGTTAAAAATGAAAGGCACAGTGGGGGAGGGAGGAATTGAGTCATTTATTATTATTTATTGAATTTATATCCCGCTCTACTCAGGCACACGGCTGACTCAGAGAAGCAAAAAACAAGTTAATATACATACTGTTACAATAATATAATAATACAAATACACAATAAATAACCAATACAGTTACAAAGAAACAATATTCCACAATGGTACAGAGTATCAAATACACAATATAAGAGCATATCAAAGGCAAAAGGGGGAAAAAAACCTATTTTCAGAAGCCCCACACGTCCAGGCACAGTAGAACTGCCACAGAAATAGTCAAAGTCACCTGCCCTTGTCATCCTCCTGGCTGATAAAGGGGCCAGGAGGTGCGGTGGCTCACGGCGGCGGCATCTTTGGAGTCTCCTGGGCTGGGGAGACTCCCTTTATCTCCCTGCTGGTGGAGGTTGCAGGGAGAGCGCAGCGGCTGCACCTTTGTCGTCTTCGGAGCCTCCCGGGCTGGGGACGACTCCCTTTATCTCCACTTGTGGATGGAGTTGATGCAACATTCCCCAAGGGGTTTTCCCTCAGGGTTTTGCTGGAGTGTTGCTTTGGGCTGTCTCCCTCCATCTGGGCAAGGTTGGTCAAGGAAGTGTGATGGGCTGTTGTTGTTGTTTTTTGGGGGGAGTGTCCGCCCACTCGCCTTTGCCCTTAAACCAGAGAAGGGGCGGTGCTGCCATAAGAACATAAGAACAGCCTTGCTGAAACAGGCCACAGCCCATCCAGTCCAGCATTCTGTCACACACAGTGGTTCACCATTTGCTTCAGGGTATTCCCAAGCAGATGCCTTCACCTGTTTAGGATTCCCTGGAAATGGCATTGAGAGATATCCTGCCTATCTCTCCAACCTGGAGGTTGTCCTCCTCTGGGGAAATGGGGGGGGCCTGCAGGCTGGGCTTTCTGGGCTCCTGGGGGTCCTCCTTTGCTCAGCTACCTCCTCCTGATGGGGTAAAGTCTTGCTTTCTTGCTGCTCCAGAAGGAAAGCTTTCGCTGTGCTGAGCAGAGGGAGGGAAGAAAGAAAGGCAAGGGGGCAGAGAGAGGGAACGGGTCTGGGGGTGATTGGAATGGGCAGAAGAGCTGGAGAAGGAGAAGAGGTGAAGCTGGCCACCCAGTCTTCCCTTACCTGCACACCATGGGCAATGCAACTTCTGGTGCTGGCAGTGCTCTGGGTTGGAACGCCTTCGCCAGGTAAGAGCACACACTCTTCCCCGGACCAGGTGACGGGCCACTTTCTGCAACTCCATCCAGGTCCTCCTCCATGAACTTTGCAAAGTTGACCCATCCCAATTACCCCCGACCCATTCCCTCTTTATGCCCCCTTGCCCTTTCTTTCTTCCCTTCATCCACCCGGCACAGCAAAGGCTTTCCTCCTGGAGCAGTGAGAAAGCAAGACTTCACCCTGTCGGGAGGGGGAAGCTGAATAAAGGAGGAGACCATGGGAACCCAGAAAGCCCAGCCCACTGGGCGACCTTGCTTTATGCATGCACGGTGCCTCTTCTGGAGCCATTGCTAAAGCGTGGGATGTCTTTTAAACCTGGCACTTTTAGCAGGGGCACCGGAACAGGCACTGTGAACGCACAAGGCAAGGTCACCCAGATTTCAAAATGTCTTTGGGTGGTCTTAAATACCCCCACAGCTATTTTGGATTCTGAGGAATTCCCGGTCATAAGGCAAAAAAAGTCATACACCGGGATGTCATTTTCTCTAGATTGTACATTGCGGCAAATATAAACCAAGGCAGTCATCAACTGGGATTTTACTGTAGTTTTATTCCTGTCCATTGTTCACTGTTTTTGAACCTGCCTGGATGAAGACCATTTTGGAAATACAGTCAATCCTTGATATATGAATTTAATTTGTTCCTCAAGGTTGTTTTTATCTTGAAAAATTCATATCCCAAAACTCAGTGAAAACACATTGCATTACCAGAAGTGGCCACTAGAGGTCACCATATACTTTTTTGTATTTCAAAAAGATTTTATTAAAAATTTGTATCTTGAATCCCCCCCAAGATTTCCGTTTGTATTGTGAGTTTTTCATAAGTCGAACCATTTGTATGTCGAGGTTTCACTGTACAGTATATAAAATACAGTTAAACATCTGCTTGGATATTGGATTCATTGTAATGAATCAAAAAATGAGTCATATAGTTTATTCAGCTTTTAAATGAGGCGCTCATCTTGAAACATTTGCTTTTTTGAATTCCCAACTAAGCATCCCGAATCACACATCTCAGACAAACACAGTCTAGGGCAGGGGTTAACAACCTATGGCCCCAGGGGCCAGACCCAGATCCCGACACCATTCCATCTGGCCCACAGCACCAACCCCGAAAGTGGGTGCATTTACAACAGCTGTACATGCACCCATGTCACGGTTTACAGACACATTTATGATGGGGGGAAAGTATGTGTCCAACCCACTCTGCTGTCTGAGGGGGAGTGATCTGGCCCATGGCCTGAAAACCTTGAGAACCTGGTCTAGAGCACAACTGTTGTGCTTCTGACTATACATGTCTTTAAAATGAGTGAAGATTTTCGTTGCTTGAAAATTGTGTGTAAATCATATACCTGTATATTAGATACACCGTGCATGTTAGGCTAGCCTGCATACCAGTCTAAATACAGTTTTTGGGCCGTGATTTGGAAACAAGACAGAATAGATGATTGGTGGGGGGTGAGAAATGCCTGAAATATGATACATATTTCATAGATAGTGGGAATTTTGGGGGAGCTGTTGCCTCAAAACATCTAGTCAAATGTTTCAGAATGTGCATAGGCCCATCACACTTTATATCCATGGTTCCCAATGTAGGGCAGAGGCCCCACAGGAGGGCAGTTTAATTTTTAAGGGCGGGCAGTTTGAGAATGAGTTATTTCTTCCTCAGTACTTCAACTGTCCTTTCGTTCTTTTCTTTTTCTCTTCCATGGATGCCATGTTCTTTGGAAGCTTGTTGACCAAGTTAATGGCCTTTTAGGCTTCTTCCACATGAATAAGAGTTCACTTTCTGAATAACAATAATTATATGTCGTGGGGAGGGGGCATCAGGATTTTAGAGATGCTTAGGTGAGGCATGGCAAAAGGAACCATTGCTTTATTCTGCTGGCAGAAAATTTTGCATAAAGCACAAAGATTCATTTATATTCTGAACTGCAGTGACAACTTGTTACAGTTGAGGTACAGGGAATGAAAAGGGGCTGAATATGGTGGGAGCAGACAAACATCTTGTAATAAACCTTTTCCTATGATAAAATGTAAAGTGGGTGAGGACATTTCTAGCATTATCTGGAATCTGAAAGATGAAAGGTGTGAAGATACACAAGATTCCTGTACTTTCAGTGATTAATCTCACCATATATTGACCTGTGTGAACTCCTTTTAATATAAATAATCTGTTTGAGACAAACATAACTGTGGGCCATAATTCTAAGAATATTGTCACAGATGTAAGGTCTAGAGCAATGATGGCTAATCTTGGCACTCCAGGTGTTCTTGAACTTCAATTACCAGAAGCCCAAATCAGCACTCCTGCTGATCAGGGTTTATGGGAATTGAAGCTTGAGAACATCTGGAGTGCCAAGGTTAGCCATCACTGGGACTTGATCCTGTGAAGATGTATTCACTATGATTAGGGTATCATGGAGATACTCTGGGTGCTTCATTAAAGGTCATAGTGTGCTTCATTGAAATTGATAGTACAGGTACTTGGTTTGAAGTGAAGGATAATGCTTGAGGTACATGTATTCAGCTAAACCTCCACCTGTATCTGACAGTCTGTTTATGAAGCAACATATAATCTAAAGCTCAGTTAAAGTAATAGCAAAAACTGGGCAAAATAGATAATGCATAATCACTGGGAGAAACTCATGAGTTATCCAAGACTGGACATCAGTTTCTAATTCATTTGTGCAGCTAATTCCTAACCAGATTCTGAATTCTGGAAGTCAAAGAACACTTCTGTGACCACATTATAAACAGTACACTTACAATTTGCTTGCTAGTCATTAAGGACAAACAAGTGTTTTTATTTTGACTCCAGTGATTGCATTTCCTTCATACTGTTTGGACTGGATTTTTTTTTTAGGATACCAGCTGTGGTCCTCCAAGTACAGGCCTTGAGGAAGTATAGGTTTTTAAAAAACATTTCCTGCTGGAATTCTTCCTTTTCATTGAGTCACAAGTAAATCTTTACCTCCTTAAAACTTTCCACTGTTGTTTCCCCCTGTAAGTCATTTTTATTTTTCCCTAATTGTTTGTTTTCTTCTATTGCAATAGGCAGTTCAGAATAAAATAGGTTGTAAAACTTGCAGAAATTACATAGCTAGATTTTTTTAAAAAAAGAATTTGGACCATTTGACATTAAAATATTTTAGTGATGATTTATAATCATCTTATTATGATAGATTTCAACATGCAAGAATCAGGCATTGTGGTGTAGCTTGAATCAATGATATCAAAATTTAGATTGCTAGTACTGTATAAGAAAGGCTATAAACAGAAGCATTCCTTTTAATTTAAAATATGTCGAACATCCTTCTTGAATGGTAAAATGCTTAGAAGCACAAGCACATTATGTGACTGTTAATTATTTGCAGAAACTAATTTAACACACATTCCTTTATGGCAGCCCCTGGGCCTAGGCACAAATATTCACTCTGAGATCAAGTGGAGAAATTCAAACTTTTACTGGCTTCATTTCCAACCCTTCGAGTGTAGGCTTGCTGAAGGCAGATGGAGATGTTTCCTGGCTTTCTTGGTCTGTTTGTAATTTATGACTCTAATTAAGAATTGTTTCTTAACAAAAGAAAACTGAAATAAAATAAATGCCAAAGGGTGGGGTGGAGGTGGGGTTTTTATCTCTTTTTTACTTTCATAAATGTGCCTCAGGATATCATCCTTTCAAATATCTTACACTTTATGTTGCTCATGTATTTCTGTTATTTTGAATTTAAGGGAAATAGAGAACTATATATTGGCTAGCCATCTATATAAAGCAGGGGTCGGCAACCTACAACTCATGGGCTGAATCTGGCTTGTGGTGCCAAATAATTCAGCCCCTGCCCTCGCTCCAACTGCTGCTGCCACCAGAAGTGGCCATGGCCACATTTATGGCAACATTTACAGTCCAGTCCAGCCCCCTCAATTGTCTGAGGGATCATGACCCAGCACCTGACTTGAAAAGGTTGCCGTCCCCTGATATAAAGCCTGCAAAATTAACTAAAATAATTGTAAAGAATGGATAATAAACTCTGCAGCCTCAGTGTATTCATTGTAATAAAAGCTCTGAAGGAATCAGATTTTTTGTGGTGGCTCAAGGAAAGATTTTAGCAGCTTTGTACCTGCCAAAGACTTAGTGCCTGTATCATAACTGATTCCCTTCCAGATGTGTTGTGTTGGAGATGGAATTGAAGCAATGGCATAGTCCAAAACATTGTAGCTTTCTATAATTGGCAATAATGAGAAATCCCCAGTTTTTATTCAAAATTACTGCAAAACCTGGCCCTATTGAGTTGTAAATGTTTGCAAAACAAATTTCTCTTGCAAGCTAATGCATCACATCTAAAGGATGGATGCAAAACAAACATTGTAGCATTACACATTTTCCAGTCAGTTAGCATCTATTGACAATGATTTGAGTGACCCAGGCAAAATTGCAGCATATAACAACCTGTTAGTATGGTGCATCAAATTTGATAATGTCCCAGAAACCCCTGAGATGGGTGTCCAGCATATACATGCACTTAATCTCTGCTGTCTCTTTCTGGATTCTAGTCTTGTAGTTCCCCTGTTCTAGAATGGCAACTTTCATGCCCTGTGAAGAGTGTCCAGGTAGATTGAAGTGGTTTGAAACAGGTTTCTGTGTATTGCCATTCTTGACATCTGATTTATAGTATGTCTATTAACTCTTTTGCACAGAGATTGTCCTGTTTGTCCTATATCATTGATGGCAAACCTATGGCACACGTGCCAGAGATGGCACTCTGAGCCCTCTCTGTTGGCACCCATGCAGTCACCCCAGCACAGAGTTTGCCCCACCCCTCTGCCCAGCAGCCCAAAAATGAATGTGTTTGTGGGGGTGCATTATGACAGTACAGTGATACCTCATACAATGTCCAAACTTGGTTCCACAAGTTTGGACTTTATACGGATTTGGACTTTGTATGAGGCATGCAAAATCCTAGCCGCAATGCCTCATACAACGTCCAAATCCTTGCCATGATGCCTCATACAACATTGTTTCCATAGAGATACATTGTATTGTAACAGCACAGACTTCAGGGCAAAGTCAAGGAAACAGACAGGAAACTGGCAGAACTTTAAGTAATCATTTTCTAAAGGCTAAATACATTACAAAAACATGTCAAACAACCCTGATTTTAGGGGACAAACCATACAACAAGTTTTTAACTTTTGAAAACTTTATGAAGTGCAGGTTTTCTGCCCAGGCACAATGCAACCTGGGAAAACCCCAATGCCTCATACAAAGTCACAGCATAGTCATTTTTCAAGGAATTAGGCGATGTTGTATGAATCTGATGTTGTACGAAGCAGACTTTGTATGAGGTATTACGCAGACTTTGTATGAGGTATTACTGTATTTCATGCACTTAGACCCTTTTTACTGCACTGGTCATTGACCGCAATAAAGTTTGATTAAGATAACTGACTATAGATGGACTGCAAATCTGTCCAGGAGAACTTTCAGATGTTCTAGTTGCCTGCCCCGGTAAAAATTTCTATTCTACACTGGAAGCTGGTTGGGTAGTCGGTGCTGATACTGGTCCTGGATCCAATAGCACCCCAAACTACAAAACTGGTTCTTCAGAAGCACCATGACCTCATCCAAAACAGAGATTCTATTGTACCTACTTATATATATGATGGATGGGTTCTTCATAGTAAGAAAGAACCAGAAGACCAGAAGGTATCTGACATATTAGTTTGTGTACTAGAAATTAATGTCTCATTCATTCTGGGAATAATATCACCTTTTATTCTTGTGGCATTCTTGGAATTTAGAAATGATTGTGCAGCAGAGTTGTGTACAGTCACACTTGTTAGACAAGAAAACATAAAAAGCTTCTTCTACTAGAATGGGTATCATCTTGAAACTATGTGCATGGCTGAGTCTAAAATATACTGAACCTTTGCAACAGCCTCTGCTTTGAACATATTGATTGGGGATGAGCTGCCATGCATATTTCAGTCTACTCAGTGTTATGATGGAGAGGCTGCTGTAATAGTTACAGCTAGTAAATGCCAAACAGCCATGGCATAATAGTTAAACTTAGGGTACTGTTAAAATACTTCAGCATTTGACACTCACAGCAGACCTGTCATCTTTTATCTGCCTACAACTGCAGAACTGGTGTCAGTTCTAAAGTAATGGTTTTGAGGACTTCATAAATTACCCTGGTGATCCTCAGGAGAAGACAGTGTCACATCTAAATAAGTGTTTTGCTTCCAGGATAATGTATGTCTTCATCTGGTCCAGCAGTCAGCATATTGCCCTCTGTTGATGGATATTGTCAGCTTGAAGCTACATTACATTTCACTGCACAATAAACATGGCTGTCAACAGCACATAAAGTGAAATCAATTTATCCTGTATGGTCAGTGCATTTTAAATAAAATTAATGTACTGTGGTTGCAGTGGCAAAAGGTAGCATATTAGTTATGAATCCTCTGTCTTAAGATTTTACCCATAAAAATGAATTGCCGAGATAGAATAACAAAAATAATTATTGCATACCTTACAGTACAGGCTTTTTTAAAACAGCATTTCGGCAGAGTTAGGATTCTACATATGGTAATTTAAAATATGGATTTAAATCTTGAGTTGTTATAAATCATTCCTCTGCAGTGAAGTCAACAGAGCTTTACTGATTTACACCAGCTCTGGATTTATCAAGCTATGCCATCTTCCAGCCTCTGAGGAATTGTCATACCTGTATATGTATTTGAGCAGTAGGGATAGATCTAAAACACATTTCACTTGAGTTTCATTGCTGTCATGATTGTTATATGTGTGAGATATGATTTGACAACCACTGGTAGTAAAAAAAAGAAGAAATTAAAAATATTCGTTTCACTTTGTAATAGTGCAAATGCAATCTAGTCTCCCAAAATATATGAAGAGTATATATACTCAATATATATATACTCAAAATATATCAATTGTTGCCAAAATACTTTCAATCAAGGATCATAAAGCTACCAGTTCCAGAGCTTAGATGTATGACTATATGTTTTTAGTGTACGTTAATATATAGGAGTAGTTTTCCCTGCATCTTTTTAGTAACTTTTTAGCTCGGAAGAAAGTTACTAAATTTATGAGCTATTGTTCCTGCTCCTGGTTACCTCTATACCTAGGGCATCAAAACTGTAGGTTCCATATTCTAATAAAGGCACTTTCTATGCCTAAATTTCAAATATCATGAATGATTGAACTGAACTAGAATGTATTTGTTTCATAGGAAACAAAGAAGAGAGGTGGAGATATTTCTGGAAGGAGAACAATTTTGAAATGAGCAGGTTATAGGTGTTTATCTCATAGTCCAAATACTGTAATAATGTTTGCATCCATCTTGTTTCTTCCTGCCCTGGTATTACAGGAAGTAAAGCAATGAATGGCTCTGCAGCTAAACTACAGCAGTATTATTGTTGGCCAACAGGAGGCGCCACTGTGGCTGAAGCTCGAGTCTACAGGGATGCCCGAGGCCGAAGTACCAGTGAGCCACATATCAAACGACCAATGAACGCTTTCATGGTTTGGGCAAAGGATGAACGCAGGAAAATTCTTCAAGCTTTCCCTGACATGCACAACTCCAATATTAGCAAAATCCTTGGTAAGTAAAAAACTTTGGTAATTAAAGTACTTTGGACATCAAATGAGAAGAGAGGATTCACTTGAGAAAGCCTTAATGCTGGGAAAGGCGGGGGGCAAAAGAAGAAGGGGGAAGCCTAAAATGAGATGGCTGGATGGTATTGTAGATGCAATGGGCACAGAGCTGAGGAGGTTGAGGAGGATGGTGGAGGACAGAGATGCCTGTTGGGCAATGGTCCATAGGTTCACTAAGGGTCTGAATTGACTGTGCGACTGAACAACAACAAAGTACCATAAATAATTACACAGTTGAAACTATTTATTGTTACTTTGCAATTTTGAATGCATGTTGCAAGTGGATAGAGCCAACAATATCTTGGATGTGTAATTAAAAGAGCGAACTGAACTCCAGAAGACTATAAATGTGGAGATTCTAGTAGCTGGATACCGAATAATAAATGGTTGCTACATATGCTTGGAAACTTTCAATTTGACCTTTCTCTAGTAGACTAGCTGAAATCACAATCTTCTGAATCATAGCAAGTCAGCTTTTAAACACAAAGTTTAGGGTATTGAGGATAGAATTGACTGATTACTGATAGTATTAATAGCATATATTCCATAGCCTTAATAAATTTATGGAATCTTCCTTGTATGAACAATTTATGACGACTTTATGAAATCTAGATTATACAAACAAATTATGAAGGTGAGATTTAAACAGATAGAAGAACTTGAATTTTCAGTTCAGATGCAAAGTAAATTCAGAGTGTAAGCCTTTATTAGAAATCATGATAAATTAGGAGCATGAATATTCTGACAGGAAAACTGACTAAGAATTTGTTAGACCGAGAAAAAGTTTAACTGGATGCCAATGCAAGCTTTTATGACTTTCAGTACTATATTCAAACTGTATAGTCAGCATATAGCTTCTAAATCAGGGGTTCTCAGCCTACAGTCTGTGGGCCAGATCCACCCATGGAACCATTCCATCCAGCCCTTGCTCCTGCTGTCACCACCGCCACCACCCTTTTCCCCTCTGCCTGGCTTGGCATGTCCCCAACACCACTCCATAGCAGGAGGATGTTGTAAAACGGCAGCAGCAGCAGCGACAGATGCCCACGGCCGCTGGCATCTTTCCTGGGGCTGCTCTGGCTGAGCATGGGCCTTCACCTATGGCAGGCTGGTAAGCAGGGAAGTGGCGGAAGTGATGGCATGGGGGTGATTGTTTGTGAGCTGTGCTGGTGGTGCGTGGAGGTGTGCTTGTAGGCTGGACTGGTGTTCCCACTGCCAAAGGCAGTGGCGGGGGAATGGTGTGGGCTTTGGGTGGTCCCGCTGCTGCCACCGCCAAGGGCAGCAGTGGAGGGGACACCAGTCTGGCCTGCAAACAGTCTGAGGGGGCATGATCCGGCCCATGGCTTTAAAAGATTGAGAACCCCTGATGTAAATGATCATCAGATACTCAACACTAAACTTTTGTTCAAAGAAAAAGAAGCTATCTTGATAATACAAAGGTAGAATAACTTAATTTTTTCAGTCATTTAGAAATATAATTTTATTGGCATAACATATGTGATGAGTATTCCAAATAAGTAGGTAAACATTTAAGCTGAAATTTGTCCACCAATGTATTTGAAATGGGAAACAGATTTTAAATGTTTTTAATTTTAAATGTTAATTAATCCTGAATAATAACTGTAATTATTTCATTGCACAATATTTCAGATTTCAACAGAACTGTCTCTTTTTACTTTTCTTATTCCCAGTGGCAAACAAGCCCTCTAACCCTGCCTTCCTAGAAATAAATGTACCCTCGTTCTTAAATGTGCAATGCTTCACATAGATGTGCTCATATTTGTCTACCATTTTAATACATTGTATGAATAGCCTTTCAGTTTTCTATAAACCCTGTACTGTTTCAGTCTTGGCAACTATATGGAATCTATACTGAATGTTTACATTTTAATGAATACTGTTACTATACTTGTAATAGTTTTCTTTTCTTCAAAGAATGCACACAAATAACATAGAAAATGTGTACAGATATTATGTTTAAACACAAAGAAACAGTGAAAGAGTTTCTATTTGATGATGGTGGTACAACGTCTGGCAGGTTCCACCTCCTTTTAAAGACTGTACAATTGCTGGAGTTTCTGAAGTATTTATACTGAATGTTTACATTTTAATGAATACTGTTACTATACTTGTAATAGTTTTCTTTTCTTCAAAGAATGCACACAAATAATATAAATACTTCAGAAACTCCAGCAATTGTACAGTCTTTAAAAGGAGGTGGAACCTGCCAGACGTTGTACCACCATCATCAAATAGAAACTCTTTCACTGTTTCTTTGTGTTTAAACATAATATCTGTACACATTTTGTGGGACAGTGACAGGGGAAAAAAGAGTATGAAATATTAGAAATGACAACAGAGCATTGCTGATTCAAAATAATATTTACACAACTTTTCCATTTGTTGGTTTAGAAAAGTTCATGGTAGAAGAATAGCATCCATTCTTTCCACATTTACCACAGCTGTAGTCATTATAACCAGCTGAAAGCTCCTTTAATGTTTTTAAAAATTGTCTTTCTTCCGTGTTTAGGTAGTTGTCTATAAACAGTACAAGAGATCTGAATAAACGTCTTCCTTTTATGTAAACTGTGCTATATTTTGGAGCTTTTATTAGTGTGGTTTGTGATGAAATGATTAGAGTAATTAAAATAGTTAAGAGTATTACAAATGCAATTTCCACTTTGTTTCGGATATAGTGTCAGAGTTCAGCTCAGTGCTCTGCTTGAATCTGGCTGAATGATCGTAATATATAACAAGATTTGAAAGGTTTAGGTCAGGAGTTCTCAGCCTTTTAAAGCCAGGGGCTGGGTCACACTCTCTTAGACAGCTTTGGGGGCCAGATGGCCATTTTGCCCTTTCTCTACCCCATAGCACTTCCTGGTGTGGTGGAAGCACAAGAAATGATGCCGCAGGCCGCATCCAACCTGCGGGCCACATCCAGCCCATGGGCCGCAGGTTGAGAATCCCTAGTTTAGGGAGTCAAAAGGAAGAGGCATATAAATCAAATAGACTCTAGTGCAAGAGATTGTGCACAATTCTATAGAGTTCTACTCAGAAGTGAATCCCAAACTACTGTAGGGCTCCCTTATTAATTTGTAAACACTGCATCTTAAACTGCTTAGACAGCTCTCTAATTTGCAAATAATTAAAGTTTTTTTTATTTTCATGTCAAAATACTGATAATCCAAGATAGATTATTCCTAGCCAAATATTCATATAAGGATGATGTGGGAAACCATTTGAGTGCAATGACAATGAGCCAGACATTCTCCTAGTAATGTCACCAAGAATGAAAGGAATCCCTCCCCCCCAAATATATTTAAGGGCTTGTGCATATCCAGAGGGGTTTTCTCTCTACACAACAGTCCCTTATGTATATTTAAAATTGCTTTTGAATTTTACATCAGTTTCAAAAAGAGATTCCCAAGTACCACTGAGGGCTGATGTTTGAAGCACTAGGATATATGGTACTGCTCTATTGTGTTTTTTGAATCCACAGAATTTAAAAAATGAATAATCAAGGGGGGTGTCAAGATTTTTTTAAAAGTCATGAACTTCTGAGAGTTTCAGAGATACAATCTTATAGTGAATCCATATATAAAAGAGTCAAGATCTTACCAGAGTGTTATAAACATCTGCTAAATCACAACAGGACTGTAGCAAAATAAAAATATCAACTAGCACAATTATACCCCATTATTGTTGCTAAGGTATTTGCGCAAACAGTTGTGGAAGAGATTGTGCATAAAGATATATAACTAGTGGTGCAGCAGGCCTTATGCTAGTGTAGAGCTTGGAGCATAGATGTTTCTCTGACAAACATTATAACATATTTGGGTGGATGGTTGTGATAGCATATTTGCTGCCTTGTATGGTATCCTGTTCCTAGCCTGTTTAGCTTGCTAAACAGATAACACTCCTGGCCTATTTCATATTTCAAAATTGGTTCCAAATGCTTCATGTCAAATGGTTTGATAAGAGTATGTCTTCAAATGAGTATAGCAAAAAAAAACCCCACCAAAAAACAAAACTACAGTAAAACCTCACGTAAAGAGTGCCTTGCTTAGAGACTAACTCACTTAAAGAGCAGAATTTTCTCTGAATGGTAGCTTCGCTTAACAACTAAAACCAACCATAAACTCACTTAACAACTAAATTGGGGTTTGCATTTCCCCCATCCAGAAGTTACAATTGTTCACTTACAATGGTGTTTTCCTTAAAGAGCAAACTCACTTAAAGAGCAATCCCATGGAACGCATTATGCTCTTTAAGCGAGGTACCACTGTATTTAGGGAAAGCATGGGAAAATATGTCCCTTCCACTGTTGCAGGACGTTTTTCTTTCATCAGTCCTTGCCAGAATGATCAGTGGTTAAAGGTAATGGGGATTATAGTACAAGAACGCTTGGAGGAAATGTCATTTTTGTTTTATTGCTTTCTGGAAATATGGGTAATATAGAGCAATTTGAGAACACACTGATACCTTGTTCTGCTATAGGCTCCCGCTGGAAATCCATGTCCAACCAAGAGAAACAACCTTATTATGAAGAACAAGCACGACTAAGTAAAATTCATCTAGAGAAATATCCTAATTACAAATATAAACCTCGACCAAAACGCACCTGCATCGTTGATGGCAAGAAACTGCGTATTGGAGAATACAAACAGCTCATGAGATCTCGAAGACAGGAAATGAGGCAATTTTTTACTGTAGGGTAAGTATTTACATTGTTTTTAGGGCAAACTGAAATTCTTTGAGTGTAAACACTAGCCTTGCCTACTTCTTTTCCTACCAATGACTTTAGAGCTCTTTTCAAAGATTTTCTCATCTATCCTAACCTGAGTTCTTTTTACGTGTACCGCCTTTGACCATTGCTGATTTGGCAACCTGCACATTGGATGCTTACAAATGTATTTCTTTGGAGATTGCTTGCAGGTTGGTTTGAAATAATGTCACTTCAGGATTCCTTCTATTGTTGCTGTTAAATGACAATACGTAAAACTGTTTATAACCAAACGGCAGTGTAAACTGCTTCCATTGGATTCTTCCATCCAGATAACTCTTATTTAATTTAATTTAATTTTTAAATTTCTATGCCGCCCACTCAGGCAAACCTGATTCAGGGCGGCATACAGCAATTTAAAACATATAAAAACAGGTTAAAAATTTGATTTCTATACTGCCCACTTGGCCAAGGCCAACTCAGGGCGGTCACAATCATAATAAAAACATGATTAAAACAGCTTAAAAACTACCGTCCCCCTAAAAAAGGTACAGGGACCGAGGGGGCCGGAATTCACTATTATTATTTATTTAGCACAACAGATAGGTATGTGGGGTTTTTTTTAACAACTGGTAATACCTATTATTTAGATTAATGGCAAAGCTTTCCCCTGTTGAATTGCAAATGGATGTAATACAACCCTTACACATTTACTTTTGAGTTTACCCTTCAGGCCTAATGTCTATTGTGTGAGTGGCCCAGGCCAAACACCTGGTTCTTCCTTTGTTCTAGAGGAAGCCCAAGGCTGTGGATAAGAATTCCACTGAAGTAGTTTCTGCGAAGGTGGTATAATATAGCAACATATAATATACAGCATATATAGCAACATATAACAACCTGTTAGTTGTGGTGTATCAAATTTGATAATGTATGCACTTTATTTCTGCTGTTTCTCTCTGGATCCTTGTCTTGTAATGTCTCTGTTCCAGAATGGCAGCTTTCAAGTCTTGGATAGCGTGCCCATGTTGATTGTTATAAAGAGTTTGTATCTTCCCCTTGCATAGAAGAAATTACACTGTGAAAAACTATCATGTATGGAAGTCCAGGACATGGACAATCCTTCTCTCTTTGGCATGAAATGCTGAGTTTTACTGCAGGAGCATGGACAGAATTTAAATGGCCACATCAGAGGTCAGAAAAAGAGCCATTGATGTACTTCCATATTCAATGGTGTTATTTTATATTCCATCCCAGTAGAACTGGGACTACCTGCACCCACAGGTTTTCTTCTGTGGTTTGAAGAACTCAGCCTTACTGGAGAAAGTTTTAAGGTGTGTGAATGTTTGCCAGAGGGAGTAAAGTTTCCATTCCTGGAAGAAGTAGTGGAACCCAGAAGAAGTACACTATTGAATCCTGGCCTTAGTTTGCAACAAAAACGGCAACAAAATATGGAATTTGTGTTATACATGAAATGATTATAGAACAGACCTTGTGACCAGCCATGGATTTAACTCCACAATCAGCTGGGAGGAATACCATCCCACCCTGGATTCACTGTAAGGCCGATCATGCCAATCAACTATAAATGTATGCTTGTGGGCAGAACGTCCAGAATTCTGCCTATGGACCTATGGAATTCTCGGATAATTTTAGGAACTGAATTCCCAAAAACCCAAATGGCACACTCCTAGCAGACAGAATTATTAGATGTCTTCAGCCTTAGGTCAGTAGATCCCTAAAACTATTGTATCTTAGCTGATTTGTCTCCATTATTGTACCTACAACAACAACAAAAATCTTGATGCATGCTGTGCGTCTGGGAATTTCAGGAAGAGATTCTTTTGCCAGCCATTCTTAAGGCACAGCGTTCTGTTTATTCCACTAATCACAATAGTTTTCTTTTATTGTGCACTTAACAACCAAATAATTGACCTTGACTGCTTGGTTCTGTGCCTTGTTTCTGCTTTGGCACATATAACTTGCATTGCAGTCAATTATTTTTGTGGTAAAGCCCACAGCAATGTGGGTTTTAGTCTAAATCAGTTCTTGATATCTTGGAATATGATGGAGGTTTGAAATATGATGAGACAATAGGCCCAGATATCCTACTTTAGAAACAGTTGGCTGACTTCAACCACCAAAGGAACTACTTAGGATATAGAGTTTGAGATATCCAGATCTATCAGCCCAACCTACCAATAGCTTAAGGGTGTAACAACCAGTGATGCCAAATGATCCAGTAAAATTGCAAAGTTCATGGCACCTGAGGAAGAAAAAATGAATTTGTCTAGCCTTTGTGAGGGAAAACACAAAAAAGACAAATGTGTGCATTTATACATGAATGCATGTATAAGGGGAAAACAAGAAGCTCTTCTATAGTGAAAGAAGCAAATGAATTGAAGGATACATGAGTGGATGCATGGGAAATGGTATGAAGAAGACAGATAAACTGAAAAGGAGCTGATATGATAGGCAACACTTTAGTGTTATGAACAATTTCCATTGTTCCCCAGAAACATTCCTCAGAAATTGACTTTGCTTGATTGTGGAAGTATTCTGGAATTCCTATAACTGTCCAGTGAGATTCATCATTATTTGCATGACACAAACTTTAAAAAAATCCAATTGGTGTCCAAAGAGATGTTATGAAACATCCAGAACCTGAAGATTGAGACAAGAAGATTGTCTCAGAAGTGGCCTTCTTTACTTGCCAGTTTCATTTGGATGAGAAGATGGTGATCTGGATATTGGAGAGTGGGTGGGTGGGGGTTCTGGGTGAAGGGACATGGAGGATTTTTAGATATGGGGGGACATGAGGGATTTCTGGTGGGGAAAAGGTGCAAAGAGCCCCTGTGGGTGCAGTGGTTAAGCTTCAGTACTGCAGCCAAAATTCATAATCAGAGTTCAAACCTGTCAGGTTCAAAGTTGATTCAGCATTCCAGTCTTCCAATATTAGTAAAATGAGTACCCAATGTGTTAGGGAGAAAATGCTAATTATCTTGGGAAATGCCCAAAGAGTGCTCTAAGTGCTATGAGGCCATATATACATGCAATTCCTATTGCTATTTCTGTTTCACTTGTCATGGTCAAATCACTTCCTCATGTGCCTCAGCAGTGAAAAAAGCAAACTCAATGCTAGGGATCATTAGGAAGGGTATAGAAAATAAGTCAGCAAGTGTCATTTTGCCTCTTTATAAATTTATGGTGAGGCCCCATCTGGAATACTGTGTACAGTTCTGGTTGCCATACCGCCAGAAGGATATTATGGAGTTGGAAAAAGTGCAGAGGAGGGCAACCAAAATGATTAGAGGACTGGAACACCTTCCTTGCCATCTGAGGCTGCAACGGTTGGGCCTTTTCACTCTTGAACGACGGCGTCTAAGAGGTGACCTGATTGAAGTTTATAAAATCATGCACGGTGTGGACAAAGTAGATAAGGAAAAACTGTTTTCCCTATCGCATAACACTAGAACTAGGGGACACTCCATGAAACTTTTGGGTACTAGTTCTCAAACAAATAAGAGAAAGTACTTTTTCACCCATAGGATTACTGGTCTATGGAACTCCCTGCCAGAAGAAGTGGTGACAGCTGTCAGTCTTGACAGCTTTAAGAAAGGATTAGACAAGTTCATGGAGGACAAGGGTATCAATGGCTATAATTATGGATACTTAAGGACAACCTCCGGGTTGGAGAGATAGGCAGGATATCTCTCAATTCCATTTCCAGGGAATCCTAAGCAGGTGAAGGCATCTCCTTGGGAATACCCTGAAGGAAATGGTGAGCCACTGTGTGAGACAGAATGCTGGACTGGATGGGCTGTGGCCTGTTCCAGCAAGGCTGTTCTTATGTTCTTATATATGTTCTTATGTGAACTGGAAATTGCACCACTTGTTTTCCCTAGGAGGCTTGACAGGCCAATTAGATTTATCAAGATTGTGAATTCTTGTAGATTCCTGAAAACCTAACCCTTGTGGGGTTTCTTGAATGCTTTGGGTGGCAACTTCTGTCAAAGCCATAATCACTTGCTTGGATGGTGAGATTTCTTGCTGGTGAACATAGTCTCCCACTGAGCAGTGTCTGTTCAGCATCTTAGTCTACCTGAGAATTGAAGACTATGAAACAAGTTAGGGAATGTTGTGAAATTGCAAGACAGAATTCCTAAGATGAACCTGACCAACTTCAGTTAAGACTTTATTATTTTAGTTTATCGTTGTGATGCTGGCTAAGAAACAGTACTTTACACATACAAATAATATGTATAGTACTATTCATAAGATTGTTTTTGGACTTCCCAAATCTGTTGGAGATCTAAGATGTGGTTGGCCCGCAAAGTTATATGGAGGAACACTTAGAGGCAAACTGTTCTTGCTTTTCACAATACAATTGTTCACATCTACCATGATATGGATGGCCTAAATTTTATTCTTATTCTTATTATTTATTTACAGCATTTGTATACCGCTTTCCTCATGCACGGGTGACCCAAAGCGGTTCACAATCAGGTAAAAACACCCAGATAAAACATCAAATAAAACCCCTCTCTAAAAATTTAATTAACACCACATAAAACCACATAAATTGTCTAAAAACATCCATACCCTTCCTCAACCCACTTTAAAAAGGACTATTAGGCCAAATTAGCTCCCACGCGGGCTAAACCAGCCAGCAGGATTGAGAAGTGGAGCTGGTCATGCCCCATACCTGCTGGCATAGCCATGTTTTTACCGCTTTTCAGAAGGGGAGCAGCTCTGTCTGGAGTTGCAATTCAGGTGGCAGGAGGTTCCAGAGGGCCGGGGCAGACACCGAGAAGGCTCTCCTCCTTGTCCCAGACAGATGTACTTCTTTAACTGATGGGACCACCACAGAGCCTCTCTGGTCTGTCCTCATAGGATGGGTAGAAAACCTTGGGGTGATGCAGTTTCTTAAGAATCCCAGTCCACTGCCATATAGGGCTTTAAAGGTCAAAACCAGCACCTTGAATTGCACCCAGAGGCATACTGGCAGCCAGTGCAGCTCCCGGAGCAGCAGCAAAACATGGGCATAACGCCCACATCCTGTCACCACCCGGGCAGCTGCGTTCTGGACCAGCTGCAGCCTCCAAATGGTTGTCAAGGGCAGCCCCATTTAGAGCGCATTACAGTAATCCAATCTGGAGGTGACCAGAGCATTAGTGACTGTGAGCAGGGAGTCCCATTCCAGGAGCGAGCTTAATTGGGAAATAACATGAAGTTGTGCAAAGGCCCTCCTGGCCACAACTGGCACCTGCTCTTCAAGCAGTAGTCATGAGTCCAGGAGGACCCACAAATTACGCACCAGGTCTGTCTGAGGCAACAATGCCCCATCCAGAACCAAAGATGGTAGCTCCCAGGATAATATGGGCCCCCGAACCCACAGCCACTCAGTCTTGCCAGGGTTCAGCTGAAGCCCGTTGTCCCCCATTCAGACCCTAACAGCCTCCAGGCACCTGGTTAGGACTTCGACTGCATCACTCGGGTCCCCACAGTCTGAGATGTACAATTGAGTATCATCAGCGTACTGATGATACTTCATCCCATGCGAACATATGATCTCACCCAATGGTTTCATGTAGATGTTAAATAAAAGAGGCAAGAGTACCGAGCCCTGTGGCACCCTGCACTGGAGGAGCCTAGGACTCGACAACTCATCCTCTAAAGACACCGACTGGGTCTGCCCTTCTGAAATGAGGAAAACCAGGGCAGAACAGTGTCCTGGGCCCCCAAACCTTAGAGCCGACCCAGAAGGATACTGTGGTTGACGGCACTGAAAGCCGCTGAGAGGTCAAGGAGAGCGAGAACAGAAAGATTTCCCCTTTCTCGCTCCCACCAGAGATCAGCCATGAGTGCGACCAATGCCATCTTGGTACCATAACCGGGCCTGAATCCTGACTGAAACGTGTCCAGATAATCCGTATCATCCAGAACCCCCTGGAGTTGCCATGCCACTGTTTTTTCCAACACCTTCCCCAAAAAGGGGAGGTTGGAAACTGGTTTAAAATTTGTCAAAACTTTATTGCTATAGCTAGAAGAGAAGCTGGTTTTTTTTGTAGAATGAATTTTAATTATTGTAGTCTATGGTCTTTGCCATAATTTTAATCACATAATTGCAATATTTTCAATGGCTAGTGAGAGTCTCTTGCTAAAAAAAATCTTCTACCCCTTTTAAAAAACATTTACTAGGATTGAAAATGTATTTAAAGTTAAGTCTATTTAAAACTCCTGATGTCAGAACTAGGAAAAGAGTTCTCATCTGAATTAAAAAAAACTTTGTTATACTTTGTTGTTATACTTTGTTTCATTCCAGTCCCATTTTAGTCAAATACATTATGTTTATATATAAATTTCACTTTTAAATAATGTGAACATTTTTGTAACTTTTGAGAGGTTGTAGAAAATGCATTTTTGTACTTATAGCTACTAGACATACAGACATATTCTGAATATTTCTCTACTGTTTCAGCTAAGTTATTAAAGCCTCCATTGCTGAGGTGAGACTGAAATGTATATAGCAGGTACTTTTATGGGATCTGATGTTATGTCTTTCTGTTAGACCTGTACTGGGCAAAAAGTTAGCAGTTTTCCTTAATGCACTCAACTTAAGACTGTGATTTATAGAGTTGTCAGGCAAAATGAATCTGAAGAACAAGCAGACAATAACTTTTGCCATTTGAAAATTTTAAGTGAGTTTTAGGTGCCAGCCCTGTAGATTTTTCCAGTTAGATCTTTCTATTGCTAAAGCAACTTACTGTATTTCTGTAGCCAAAATATTCTTCTACTGCATTTAGAGACTATCTTGTGTATTCTTTGATGCCAACACCAAGCAAAAACTCTTTTGGTGTTCACACAGGAGTCAATTTTAGTGCCAAAGAATATATAGACACAAGCCTCACATTAAAAAGGCAGCTTTCAGAAAATATCAGAACAATATTTCAGTTTCCCAGGACAATCACATGCAGGCAATAAAGTGACCACAGTTCAATAAAATAACTTTAGGTAAGAACTTACATAAGAAAACCTAAGATTTATTTAAAAATCCATTTGATTGAATTAGGTATAAATAAGTTTGGAGTTCTTTCTTATTTAAGAAAACTGAAAATTATCTGAGATGATAACACTGGCTTATCAACAATAACAATATTAGAATCATATGCCCAGGGTCACCTCCATGTGTGAGGAAATAAAGACTGAGCCAGAAAAACTCACCCTAAAATATACCAGTTAGTCTTTAAGGTGCCACAGTTCTTTTAATCTCTTTTTTGCTACAAAATAAGCTAACAACTGAAATGTGTTTTTTGGTGTGCTAAAAGTTTGCTTCTGTCATGAAAGAATCTTTTGTTTTCGTTCCTCATTATCGGGGACCTTCATAATTTACAGTACTGTATTTCAATTTTTCGTTTGGTCATGTCTCCCATCTTGCCACAAAGAGCAAGAAAGGGGTACACAGAAAGAGCCTCCCTCCTTGAAGATTGTGGTATTTTTGAACCACAATTGGGTGTACCCTGGTAACAGAAACTTTGTGTTGCCGGCTAATATTTCTCACACTGGATCAGGCAAAAGGAACTGTGGAAATGAATTCCCCAAAGGTGAACTGTATAGCAATAGCAATTGCAGTTATATATACCCCATATCGCACTCTCTGGGCAGTTCTTCCTCCTCTTATATCTGCCCCTACAGGCTTCCTAGCCCACTGGTGGCTATCCTTGGCACTCCAGCTGTTCTCAGACTTCAGTTCCCAGAAGCCCTGATCATCGGGTGTGCTTACTTGGGCTTCTGGTAATTGAAGTCCAGGGACAGCTGGATTGCCAAGGTTCACCATCACTGGCCTAGCCCATCTAGGTTTCTAGGGTGCACCAGCAGCTGCAGGTGGGACCACCAGTTGGGTGGGGAAGAGACATGGGACAAAGTAGAAGTAGACCACGGGATTCATCTTATCCATAAGAGTCAGAAATTCAAAAGAACACTGCTGTGCCTTTTGCCAAAATGAGAGATACATATTTCTCGTGTGAGCTGAAAGAAATCTTGTCCTTTGTTTTTATTCCCTTGCAGACAACAGCCTCAGATTCCAATCACCACAGGCACAGGTGTGGTCTATCCTGGTGCTATTACTATGGCAACAACTACGCCATCGCCACAGATGACATCTGACTGCTCCAGCACTTCTGCTAGCCCTGAGCCCAGTATCCCTGTCATTCAGAGCACTTACGGCATGAAGACGGACAGCGGGAGTCTGGCTGGCAATGAAATGATAAATGGGGAGGATGAGATGGAAATGTACGAGGACTTTGACGATGACCCCAAATCAGACTATAGCAGTGAAAATGAAGCCCATGAGGCTGTCACTGCCAACTGAAGATGTTTGCTGGATTAAAGTACTCTGACTTTTTTTTTTTGAACAAAAAATTCTTAAGTGAGCCTGCATGCATGTGTGGCTCCGACAGTTACATCTGCAGAATGGTCTTAAATGTTTCTTAATGTGTGACACAGATTGTTCCCTAATTTTCATGAACTTTTTTTTAAAATCTAGGTGAAGACATTAAGTATCAGACATTGGGACTTGAAAACATATATGAATCAGTAGCTCTCTTACAAGTCTTACCTTTCTCTCACTTTTTTTGTCTTTCCCCCCTTCTCTTGGACGCAGATAACAAAAGGTTTAAGTTACTATTTTAAATGGGGGTTTTACATTCTCACTCAGGTATGCTGTGCCAGCCTACAGGTTGTGAATGTGGTTTTATTCTGAATTACTTTAGAAAACAAAAACATAAACAAAAAAATCTACACATTTCCTATTATGAAACAGAAGTCCTCAACTGTATGCATGTGTGTCTTAGCTCATCTTTTTTTAAACAAGGTCTCTAAATTCCATTCACCCCACCCCCTCTCTCTATGTGTTTATCCAATCTTCTGATGTGCCAAACATTCAGAACTTTTGAATCTTAACATTTAAAAGTCTTAAGGAAGACACTATAAAGTCTTAGACAATCCTTTGGCCTCTTAAAAATATCTATCCTTTGGAAAAAAACCAACACTTATTTTCCAGAAAATGATTAAATACTCAGGAATCTGGAGATACAATATCCTTAAACTAGTGGATGCAAATGCCAGAATACACTTGCCCACTTACTTCTGCCTCTTGATATGACAGCAGTATAAAAATATTAAATAAGCACAAAAGAGTGATCACCAGCTATGGACAAGCCCGTCTTAAATGTACAGAACCACTTCCAAATCCAGTCTTTTTCCTTTGGCGTTTAGCCCTTAACATTCAGTCTTAACTATACTTTCTCTTAAACAAATTATTCATTCCAGAATGTCAGGGGTCCACATCCATTTAAAAAATACCTTCAAATCTACTCTAGTGGTGGCTGTTGACTGCTTTATTAAAACAACAAATTATTCACTTAGAAGTTTGTGAGCATCGTAAAAATGGGAAGGCACTTAACATTGACAGTGAACTGTATCTCCTTATGGGAAGACTTAAGAACCATGACCACAGCCCCTCCAGATATGCTGGATTATAACACACCTGATCAGTAGTCATGCTGGTGGAGAAAGATAGGAGTTGTGGCTAAGAACATGATGAAGATCCAGCTTGCTTTATTTCATACAGAACAAAAGGATACTGATGCTTTTAGTATTCAGTATTTGATCTCTGAATCTGACATGGGCCAGGAGCCAAAGGCTTGTCCAGCTAGCAAACTGGTTTTGAAACTGAAGGAGGTTGTTTCAAAAGCAATTTGTTATTTGACATTGGTAGTCCTAGTGCTTCAAAAGTATAGCAAGGTCCCAGGGGAATGAAAGCTGTAGTGCCAATAGGTATGCATTTTTTACTAATATTTCTCACACTGGGTCAGGCGAAAGGAACTGTGGAAATGAATTCATCAAAGGTGGCTTCATTTTGGCAATTTCATGTCTGGCCTAGACACGGAAGAAGAAGAAACTTACCATATTATTGTTAGGTGGTTGATCTCTGGGGCCATACACAAAATGGCTAGAAATGCCTACTTCCAAAAGAAAGGGAATTGCCTGGATGGCCATATGCATTCTTCATTTGCAGGTTGGAACTTCTGAGCTCCTTACACCTCAAGCCACAACTCCTTGTCTGGCCTGCAGACAAGTTCTTGGAAGCCTGAGCAGGTTACAGAAATGCCCCTGGAAACCAGGGGCAGCCTATGGGCTGCATCATGCCCAATCTTGCTGTAGTCTTAGTGACTCACATCCAGGTACTTCTGCTCTAAAGCAGGGACAGTTTTGACAGTTGGAGACTCCATTTAATCTTCCACAGGAAATTTGTAAGATTCAAATCTTAGCACAGTTTAGGATTCCCTGTACAGTGGAACCTTTCTTAACAAATATAATGCATTCTCTGGGACCTTTTGTACTACAAAAATTTAGTAGAGCGAATTTCCCATAGGAATGCATTGAATGCAATTTCCCATAGGAATGCGTTGAAAACCAAAAGTTGTTAACCAAAACACGGTTTCCTTAGGAATGCATTGAAAACCAATTAATTCATTCGGGGGGGGGGGGAGACTGTTAACCGAGCCACTATTTTCTTTGGATTTCCTTTTGTTATGCGAGTTTTGTGTTAACCAAGCCATTTGCTAAGTGAGGTTCCACTGTATTGTATTACCATTAATATAGTCAGTGACCCTAGTCCTCTGGTGGGTAACCTTGGCAATCCAGCTGTTCTTGGACTTCAATTCCCAGAAGTCCAAGTCGGCATCCTACTATTCAGGGCTTCTGGGAATTGTAGTTCCAAAACAGGTGGAGTCCCAAGGTTAGCCATCACTGCTAGTCAATATGCAATACTATTTATGGATAAAGGTAAAGGTCACCCTTGCTTGAAAGCCAGTCATATCCAACACTAGGGTTCAGTGTTCATCTCTGTTTATAGCCAAAGAGCCTGCATTTGCAGACATTTCCGTGGACATTTATGAATACATCATTAGAAAAGACATGTAAGGTCCGAATAACTGAAATAAATGAAATATCAAAGAATTTTTTAAAAGTAGAGGATTAAAAATCCCAAAACCCATCACTTCAATTTGTATGCTTCCATTAATTTAATTGTAATCTTTTAGGCTTCAACCACACAGACATGTTTAATACACAAGAACATATTTAAAAGTTTCACTGCTTTGTGTTACTTTGTCTATACAAAAAACAGAACAAAGCAGACACATGGCTGTCTCCCAAGCATAATATGAAATCAGATCATTATTTGTGAAACATTATTAACGTTGCGATCACAAATGCTGAAGAGATATAAAACTATACTTATTTCATTGCTAAGACAAAATTGGTTTAACTAGACAGCTGACTTCTAGTGAATCTGAGGAGGTAGGGACAAAAGAAAACATTCCCAGTAATTTTGGTCTTAATATAATAAACTAATGGTCCAAATGAAAACTTGGTAGCTATGAGCTTTATGCAGAAATTTGAACTCGATCATTTTTCTGCAGCAGACATATATAGTTTAAAATCTATTGCCTGGATTTGAGATGGAGTAACATGTAGTTCTCCTGCTCAACAAGGTGAAATTATTCTACATAGAATTTATTCAATGTGAGACAACCATAACAGCTCATGGATATGCATGTTTAGAGTTTGGATCTCTAATAGTAGGCCCCGAGTCCAGTTCTTTTCAAATGTTTAACCTTAGGAAGAATGTATACATATATCAATCAGTAATTGTAAGGATTTCAGGCTACTAAATACTGTTGAAAGCTGGTGATTTGTTCACTTAAGAGTTTGATGAACTAACACCATCTTTGCATATATGATCACAATAAGGGAACCCTATTACACTGCATCTGTGTAGTGGCTGCTTCAGGCATCACATTACTTGTGTGCAATATTCTTTACATGATCACAAACTGTCAATTGTTTTTTTTTAAAATGGTAGCAGCGACAACCATGAGGAGGATGATACAGACAGAGCACTTCCATATATTTGTTTGCAGTGTGTAATGGTTAAGGGTTCTGCTTTATCATTCAAAAGTCCATCCATAATGATGGAAAAGACTATCTTTACTGAAAGGAAATTGCACCAGTTTTAACAACAGAAAATTCTGTGCCAGGCATGAGGGCAAAGATAATAAAGCAGCCAGTGTTTAATATTGAGATGTGCTCTAGCACTTCCTGAAATCCTGACTTGTAAACTGCATCTCTGTCCATCCAGAGTCCTTTCAGTACTTTTTTTTATGGCAGATGGGATTATTTGGTTTTCAGCAACCAGTATGTCTGGCTTGCACACAATAAGCTTTATGTGCAGATTTAAGGCCACCCTTTTGTTCTCCACTTCCTTGACTTTAGTGGTTTCAATACTGTGCTCCTAACCAGGAAAATCAGAGGAGAGTGCAATGATGCCATCTGCCAAGAGTTTTCAAAAGAGAAGGGCAAATCATGCCCTGATCACCAAATGCTGCTGGAGAAGTCTAGGGAGTTTTTGCAATGTCAAATCACCAACATTCAACACACACAAATAAAAAGAGGATTGCTGCATCTGCAAGGGAAAAAAGCAACAGCAATCTGTAGCCATGTCGGAATAAATATCCTCACTCATTAAGCTAATTTGAATAAAATGATTTACCTTTACTATCTTTTTTAATAGTGTCCCCCATGTCTGCAATTAAAGCAATAAACAGGTCTAGCCAAGAAGTTAAAGTCACTTGTTGTCATTAGCTGGTGAGCGTTCTCTTTATTTAGTTAATGTACTGAAGGAAAATCTTTTGTAGTTAGGATTGCAGTAGACCCTCAAATAACGACACTTCTTGGTTCTCCAAGTAGCGTTGCTAGAGGGGAAACCGTTGTGTGGTTTTCAATGGCAGCTGCACTATCTAGCAGCAAAAAGTTGTCATTATCCGCACAATGACATTAAAAAACATTGTTATTCCACACAACAACAGTTTTTAGTCATTGTGCGGATAGTCACGTGGCGAGTGACAATGCGTCAGTAAGCAGAAATGATGCAATTCGAACGCGTCGTTAATCGAGGGTCCTCTGTGCTTGGAAATTTGAACTACATAGAGCAGGGATACCCATTCTTTCCTTCAGAACAATTATTTATTAATTTCCCACATATTTCTCCTGCTATAAATCTCTCTCAATTCTAGAACAATTTCTTTTGTTTCCATTTCTTCTTGGTTTTGTTGTTGTTGTTGCATAGGTAGAATGCTGTATTGCTCGCATTGTATTTTGTGTAATTATTTTTGCACAAACGCAAACATTTAGTTTAGTGGATTATAAATTTTATGACCATGCCAAAATAATATTCTGCAGGCTGGCGGAGAACAAAGGACTGTTCTTTAGGACTGAAACTTGATTTTGCTTGTAGTACAAAAACACACACTCACAGATGTTGTTTCGTAAGTGTTATAAGCACTGGATATAAATGGTATTTTTATCACTTCTAACTAATGTGAAACTGTTGTACAAAAAAAGACATGAACAAAAGTCATCTGTTTCGACTCGTGTGGGCTTGCCTCACAGTTGCCGGATTTGAGTCATTTTTATGTCTTGTTATTTCATTTATTTATGCAAGATTCGTATATGTATGAATACTTTGTTTTAGCTCCAGCTCAGCATATGTGCTCATGCTCTATAATTTAAAGGTGTGTTCTGGACATCAATTGGCTCTTCATGAATTAGCAGATGGTGGACAGCTACTTTGTTAGAAAGGAGGGGTGAAAAAATATGTGAACCTAAAAAGTCCAGAAGCAGATTGTTGTATTTATTAGCCAATATTGGCTCTAAAGTATCAGTGGAAACCAAGGAAGGACAATTGATTGGAAACAAAAACTTTCTCTTTTTATCCTTTCCATTCTTCTTCTCCCTCCTCCTCTTGTTTTTGTATTCTTAATTGGAGCTCAAAACAAGGTTTTTGATTAAACACCATCTCATTTTAGATTTGTTAAAAATGTGTAAATATAACATAGGAAATAGAAATTTATTTTTTGTTCATGGTTCCTTAGTAAAGTATAAGTTATGTATTTACTATTTTGTTCTGTATCAGTGTACATCGGTCCATATTAAATGCTGACAAATCACTGTACCTCATGTAGATACTGAATTTTACACCTGCAGTGCAAGAGCAGTATTGTGGACCCATAACTAGGATGGCAACATGCCTCACTTGTGCCCTCCTCTGACTCTGGATCCTATATTTCATAAATGCAGATCATTTCAAAATATTCCACCTGCGTATACAATAAAAATCTTGATTTTCTTTACTCTAGTGGCATTATAGTAACTGGGATGGCTAATATAGGCAGAGAGATGCAACCTAATAGGCTGGTCCTAAGAAAGGATAGTATGGGATGTGGAGTGTCACCTGCTCCCTTTATGCAGCGTTAGAGGCCATGTGTCTTACCCCAAGAAGCACAGTTACATCTAACTCCCCTTTTAAATAAAAGAGGTACAGTATGTTGGTCATAACTAGTCTTAAACCCATTGAATTGAATGAAATTATGTTGCACTGTGACACAGCACTGCTGTTGGTGGATGACAGAACAGCCAGTGTCTTGGTATGTGTACAAATGCTGGCCTGTTACATTCATTCAGAGTTAAATAGCCTGATCAGTCAAGGAATGTCTCCTCTTTTCAAAGTGTATCACCCAAAAAGCTTCCCTCCTCATCCCTTTAAGAAGCATCTGCTTTCAAAAAAAAATGTTTTATTTTAAGTGCCAGACTAGTTTAGCTTGTAGTCAATTTGGTTCATAACTGGCAATTTTTTGTGAGCAAAACTGGTGAAACTTCCAACTTCTCACTTAAAAGCTACCGATGTGAATAACAAAAAGTATCCATGTTTACGGCAAATGAATAAGTAGATATAGATGCTTTGGAAGTTTGCAGTTAGTCAGGCTTCAGTTAAGTGATGTCCATTATTAAATACAATGCTGTGTTTCGTATCAAGCAGTACAGGCCTGTCAAGGTAGCATATATCATCACTGCTGCCTAGAACTGCCTGGTGGGGGGCGGGGTGGGGGGAATCTATTGCCCTCAAACAGAGCTCATTTAAAACTTAAAACCTGCTGTAATAAGTATATCTGGACTAGGAACCATTTTTGTTAAGCTTTGGTGATCATCAACATAATACCTTAGAAAAGTAAAATTTATAAAATATTTTATTCTCAAGGAAAGATTTCTGAAACACTTTGTGACTAGCAAGAAAAATCCTTCAATAAAATGTTACCTGGAACAAATTTAAAAAGTTAAATTGACTTCATATTGGACAAGATGCAAAAGGAAATTGAAATACAACTTCACAGGGTTGATAAGGGTGAAAAGAAAGATACCATGACTAATAGAGAAGGGTTCTTTTCTTAGGATCTCAGTCATCGTCTTAGATTGAATCAAAATGGCGGTTCATCTAGCAGACAGCAGTTTCCCAGGAGTTCAGGCACAGAACGTTTGCCTTTTCTGTTAGTAGACATGTTTTAAACTAGCAATGCCAGGTTTTGATCCCAGTATGTTATGTATGCAGTGTATGTGTGTTGCCATTGAGCTGCAGTCTCATTCACATTACCTAAATGTTGCTAGCCCCAATGAATGTTATAGGATTGCTGTCTCATCCCGTACAAGTGTGCTCCTAGTAATAAAATGGTGGAGGGGTGAAAATTAGAAAGAATTATAGGGTTGCAGCTCTAGTTCCGATGTCTACACCAGGGTTCATTGAGTGTGTGTGTGTTTTTATTTACAGTAAATACAGAACCCTGTGAAAAAAAGTAACATGGAAGTAAGGATTGTTTAAAATGATTGTATAAATGAAATAATTATTATGTAAATGCAAGTGTCCCCTGATACAATCGTGAAGCATGACCTCTCTCTGTATCTACTTTTGCTCTTTGTCTTATAGAGGTTTAACCTTTCCTCCTTGTTTACCGCAAATGATTTCCCAGTAGGAAGTACCACAATGCTCCATTCCAGGAAAGCACTTAGAGCTGGAATCTTCAAACTGCTCATTCTGGAATAGTCCCAATGAAAATCCACACTGCTACTCCAGAGTAGGTGGTATGAAGACTTCCAGCCTCAGGCAACCCTTAAACATTAAGCAACTGAGCTATTCTACAGAAGTCCAAAATATTTAGAAATATGTTTGAAGTTAAGCAGAATTTTTCTGCATATATTTGGCTTTAGAAATTAAACAGGTAGAATGTATAATAGAGTACTTCATATTTTCAATAAATGATGTTTGCATGTGTGTTCAAAAGACTGAAGTTGGCACTTAAGCATGTCCTGTTTAAAAACTAATATGCGACCTCATTTGATGATTTTTTTAATAATAATAATAAAGGCACTTAACTTTTCCACCTCAAACTCATTTCACTTCCCCTCTACACCCACTCTCTTGATGACCTATAACCATTGTCCTCTGGTTTCTCTTCTTGGACAATACATTTGAGATACTGTGATTCCTATGCAGGAACACACAAACAAGCATTTAAATAAGTGTTGGGTTTTCTAGAGCCAAGTTTACGCCATTGGATTCAATAGTGCTCTCTTTTTTAAATAATAATAATAATCCAATATTACTTTTTCAGAGCTGTAAAAAAGAAAGTATTCTGAGGAAGTTTCCTCTCTCTGTGTGTATATATAAAAACATGGGGTGGGTCTGGAGTCTAAGTGTGAAAGGAAAATATATCCAATTGGTATTTATGGCAATATGAAAGCTATAAAGCAGCTTAGTGACACAGCTTGCTTTATAACTTCTGCCTTCTTCAACAACCACAAGTGAGGTCCTCGGTGCTCTCAAAAGTTTGGGGAATGTGCAAATATTTAACTGTTTGTATGCTGCACATTGCAGACCTGCTCGTGTGCATTCTCCTTTCGTCTTCCTTTGTCATTTGTGTTTTGCTTACTCAAAAAGCACAGGGGTTTTTTTCTCTTGTACCCCTCCCCCCCCCCAATCATCAGCCTGTAGCAAATGGTAGGATGTGTTAGTATTTCTGTTCCTTTATTATTGTATTTGCCATGTACAAATGTTTTTTTTAAAAAAATTCATTAAGACGAGCTGATAAGCTGTTACTTACTGTAACTTTTCTTTCCTGACATTGTAATTTGTTTGTGATGTATATTGTGAGATTGTATTCTATGTTAATTTAATCAGCACAATTCACTGACATGCTGGACTGACATGCTAGCTGCTGTTTCAAAGTGTAAAGTTTTTGTGTGTGTGTGTGTGCGCGTGTGTGTTTAGAGCTATTGGGGGGAAACAACTGAGACTCCCCTTATCAAGGTACTATGCTTTTGTTCCTATAGCAACAGAGTGGCTCTTGAGTTTGGGCTGCTGTTTCTGCACCCACAAGCAAATTTTTTTAAACTGACAGATTTTCTTTATAGAAATTCTATATACAGTGCAGGTACCTACCTGGGCCCAGGGCTGGTAATTATTTGGGCATGTAGAGGGGAAAAAACCCTAGTGTCTATTGCTGCTTTGAATATGTTTTAAAAGTCTGAAAATGTAAATAGTTTATCAAAAAGAGGAAAAAACCTTGTACAGTCCAGTGTAAAGTTTTTAAATGAACTTAAAAGTTGCCATCACATTTCTTTCACACGCTCCTTCTGAATCAGTTTGAAAAGGAAAAGAAAATTTAAAAAATTGCTAAGGATGGTTTTTTTAAAAGGTAGCTGTGCTCTTAATTTAAGAGAGAGAAAACTAAATTTGTCTCATAGCATTAAACAGACTTCTTGGATTTTGTTGTGCAGTATTGACGTGAGGTAAATTAAATACTTTTTCAGTGGTACTTTTAAGAGTCTTCTCCTCTCTTTTGCCTCAGAAATTAATGGAAAAGACAGAAACTGAAAGACACTATCTTTATATCATATATTATGGTGTATGTTGGCACCTTACCTATATATTTGAGGAGATTCTTCTTTTTTCTTTTTTGCACAAGGTGCTTTCCTGATAGGTTAGATATTTCATCATTGGGTAATACCATATATGCCATGATAAGGGGTTTTGACCCCCCCTGGGGGAGTGTCTATAAGACTGCCTATTTATGCTCATTTACCTCAAGACTGTCCTCTCTACCCTTAATCTATTCACCATCACTCCATCTTTTGTACTGCTGTTGACACTTACAGATTAAAGATAAATTTTGTTTTATGACATGTGTGTGGCTTTTTTTCTGTGGAGGCTCAAGTTGCTTATCTCAAGTGTGAGGGATGTATTAGCAAGAAATGCATCTAGAATCAGCCTTTTTTGAGCAGTAATGAGAAAAAGAATGTTTTTATCCCTTTGCTAACCACCTTCATTTTTATTTATCGTATACCCCATTAGACAAATTAACTGAATTTGTACAATGTAAAGTATAGGTGAGATCCTAAACAGTACAGCATCTTTTTTTTTTAGGTTTTGGATCAGCAGTTCTCAGCTTCCACAGAGTAAATAAATAAACAACACTGAGATCTATACCTATAAAATGGTGCGTTAACCGTTGGAATGTGACAAAGGATGTTGCACCAGGCTCCACTAGCCCTGTCCGAATCTCCATTCACTCGCCCGAACGGGGTTCGCAGGAAACTGTCAGGTTGAAATTTTTGACCCAGGGGCAGGAGCCCCCCAGTCGCAAAAAAAGGGAACTTCAATTCCCAACGTTCCTTTCGCCGCACCGCGCAAGAGCCAATCAAGCTGAGCGGCGCGAGCAAATGGAACGTTCGAAAACGCGGCGCAGCCAATCAAAATGAAGCCGCAGGGAAAAAACCGCCGCACAAACCGAAAACACAAACGCCAAACTACAATCCCCAGCATCCTGCGCGCCATGAGCATGCAGAACGCTGAAGAAGTCAGCGCGCGAAAAATAAAAACAAACCCACACCGTGAGCGCAAGGCGGACGCAGCGCCCCGAAAACACGCAAACCCCGACATCACTAAACTATGCAAACCCGCTGGCCTTCTTGCATGGAGCAATGGGGAAGAGAGGGACACCCTCTCCTCCACGCTGCCCCGCCGAAGACACGGTGAGCCCAGCGAGACAAACTCGCTTGAAAAAATCCAAACACCCACCCGAACTGCTGCAAAAATTGCCCTGGCAGCAACCAAAAACAAAACGAAAAAGGCCAGCAAGCAAACCCCCACCCCCACCCCCAAACACACAAACCCCCACCCACCCCAGGCCATGGCAATACCCTCCCCCAAACGCCGCATGAAACAGCGAAACAAACATCCACCCCACAAACACACACACTGCAACCCAGCCCGGGCCATGGCAATACACCCCCCCAAATGCCGCATGAAGCGGCGATGGTATTTCCGCGGGCCAGCCATCAAGACTGGCCCACGAAAATACCCAAAACACAAGTCAAAAACAGACACGTAAAAATGCAAAAACACTCCAAAAACCCCAAAAACATTCAAAAAGACACACACAGAAACCCCCACCCAAAACCCTAAGAACCAAAAACATTCAAAAAGACACACAAAGAAACCCCCACCCAAAACCCTAAACACACATAGAAGGCCCCCCCAACCCAAAACAACCCCCCTTAAAAAAACAGAGAGAGCTTACCATTAGACGTCTTGCCTCAATGAAAACCAGAACTGAAATGAAGAGAGGAAGAGGCTCACCAGAAGAAGCAATACACAAAAATTGCTCAACACCACCACCCAGTGGCCAAAGGAGAAAAAACATCCAAAATATTTCCAAAAATTCAATTAATCCAAAAAATTAGGGTAATCAATTTCAAAAATATTCAAAAAAATCAAACATAATTCACAAATAAATAAATAAATTTTCAATAAAAAACATATAAACACAGTAAAATACCTTGAATTTAATAAAAAAATATTTACACATTTTTAAAATTATTATCCAAAGTACAACTATTTACAAAAATTCACAAAGTAACACATTCTTTTTTAAAATAAAATAATAAAAAACAACAACCTGTCCTCTTTTTAAAATAAACAAAAACAAAAACACAGTTTGAAACAGTCCGTGTGTATAAATAAACATTTTCACAAACACAAATAACAGACTAACCTCATTTCCATAAACAAAAAACAAAAACCTTCAAAAACCACTTTAAACAGCCCGGGACCGCCAGGCAAAATCTGCTAGTGTCCTATAATAATAGGAAACTCAAGTGGATTCTAGTCCACTTTACCCCCACTACTTATTTTTAAGATAAAGAGTTGTGGGGAGAGAATGTATAGTTCTGTGTAGCAGACATGGGCAGTGCTTTTAGGGCTCCATACACTTAGCCCAGATATTAGATGGTTGCACCAGCTCCCATATCCTGCCCATGTCCCAAATATTTTTTATTTTAAAAGCCTCTTATTCATGGGAAACATTTTTCAAAAAAAATTTAAACATTTAAATAAATAAATAAATAAATGTGGGATGTGAAAGAAAATGTGTAAAAATTGTTTCTAATGTTGCAGGATTGACCCTTGCCGGGGTTTGAGCTGCTGATTGCGATCAATAGGCTGTTCAATTTTTCTTTGTTCTGCACACTCCCTCAACAGCCATTTGTCACCTCTCCTTCCAGAACCCGGGTCGCCGCACTCCACCTGCCCCTACAGGGAGTCTGCGGATATTTAGTTGGTAACGTGTAAAGCAGAGAGCAATAGTACCTGGATATGCCTGATAAATAGACTCGTACTCAGTAGATAGTAAAACTCACAAAGAGCTTTATTTTCCAAGATGCAATTTCATAAAAAGCAAAGTGTAGCATTATACCTGTGAAAAGAAAAGATCGTTGGGCAGGGCACAATCTCCAATCTGGTTTCTCCTTAAGATAGCCCTGTTGGGCACATCCTGCTATGGGTGTCCCCCCCCCCCGGGAATTTGAGTTCAGCTAACGGAGCTAGGTAGCCCCAGGTTAGAGAACCGATTTTGGGGTCTGAAAATAGTGGCTCCTGCCACCCTTAGGAATGCATTACCTAATGGAAAATTCCCTAACTTGAGCAATCTTCTAGAAACTTCTAGAAGCTTCCATGACTGGAGTGTTCTTCCCTCTTCCCTTAGGAATTTGAGATATGAATCTGAGATACGAGAAAGAATGCAGTTGCTTAGTGACAAGCTGACAAACTAAGATCATGACATCTAATACTCCTAGGAGATAAGAAGGCTGTTTTATAAAGCTCCCACATGTTTTTCAAACATGTTAGAAGGCTTCTAGGGCTGCATTGGGTTTTGAGGGTTACGTGTTATCCACATGCTGTTTTTAACCCATGCCTGCACTTAGGCCGACATACTACTGAAACACTTGATAAAAGGTACAGGGCCAGAAAACATATTTTTATGCAATCATTCTGGCCTATTTTATTTCATCAACTTGATCCTTTCCCCCGCTATTAAAGAAGAGTCTATAGTCACTTACAAACATTAAAACAAGCTAGACCACAGCATACCTGTCAACCATCCCGATTTGGCCAGGATTACCCCATAATTTGACATTGATTGACGTCATAACCCGCCTTGTGCTGCCAAACCCCTGTAATTTGGCAGTGGGGGGGAAACGCTTTCCACGCATACGTGGAAGCGCTACGCTGCTTGTGCAGCCCCTACGCAAGCGGCGTAGCACTTCCACGCATGTGTGGAAGGGTTAAAACCCTTCCACGCATACGTGGAAGCGCCACACTGCTTGCGTAGGGGCTGCGCAAGTGGCATAGCACTTCCATGCATGCGTGGAAAGCAACCTGCGCACAAGTGATCTGCGCAGGTCCCATTTTTCCGGAGCCGCGGGTTGACAGGTATGGACCACAGCCATATTAATTTACTAAAATTCAAACTACAAACCAGTCAATTAAAGTATAATCATCACTTCATTCACAATCGAAGAAATCCATGCAATATCTTGTCAATGGAATAAACACGTCATAGACAGAAAACAAGCAAACTCAGTAACAGCAACGATTTTACAGAAGAGTCAACTTTTGGCCTGATACCCATAGGAGCACAATGTAGGAGCTTGGATAAACCATTTGATTATGTTTTGTGTCTCTGTTTAAAAAAAATCTTGTAGTGAGCTTCAGTGCATCCTTGATGCAGAATGAAAAATGTGCAACTCCATGTAATAAAGAAAGGAGCAGATATGTATGCAGGTCCCACAGTATTCGGGGGTTGGGCCCAATATCTTAAACTGAGCCTAGAAACAAACAGGTAAGCAGTGTAGATCAAACAATCTGTGTAATATTCTTAGAATGGTCTGCTATGCCTGACTGCTGCATTATGCAAAAATGCTAAAATTTCAGAATGCCTTTGGGAGCAGACCCACATAGAGTGTGTTATAGGAGTCTAATCTACACTCGCTATTTCCTTCAACACCTCCCCACCAGTGTCACATAAACAGGCATGCTTTCAATCCAATGGCCAACAAATGAGTTGAATATTTTTGGTTCATCTCGTAGCAGAAAAGCATTTATGCAAAGCCACAAGTGATTTATCAAACATTGGTATGAATGAAGGAAAGGGTTTAGTAGCTTAAAATGCTTTAAAAGTTTTAGAATGTTTCATTGTGGCAAAGATCTGATAATAACCCATCCAAAATTTTCCATCTGAGGTTAACAATCAGTTCTTGAAACTGAAGATGACACTTTGATGAAAGTCCTCTCTTTCACTCATTGTGTTGCCTCCCATATCTCCTCAATTCTCCTCATCACACTTCTATTTCCCTTGAACAACCATGTTACATCAATCATTACCCAGGCACATGTTGAGTATGAAAAGCAAATTCAATCATATGCATTTGGACTGGGAACAGAAAAGTAGTCAATATTTCTTTCTGTGATCGTTCTTTTCTGCCCCAGACTGGCTGTCAAAGTGGCTGCTTTGATGTTGTGGATATGTCATCCTAAACAATGATGCTGTGTTATAGCCAGACCAGCCTTCAGGTTCTTCAGCCAGCAAGTTCTTCCCCAATCTCGTTGTTCTGTGCAGGACAATGACAATAAAGATTTATCTATCTATCTATCTATTTTTGCAATGAATGTCCATCTTCACAATCTGTACTTTTTGTTTCTCATAATGTGACTCAAAAGCCCTGCTGCCGCAGTGGTTAAACTGCTGTACTGCAGCCAAAATGTTGTGAGTTTGATCCTGACAGGGATCAAGGTTGACTGAGCTTTCCATCCTTCCAAGGTCATTTGGTAGAATGAGTACCCAGCATGTTGGAGGCAAAATGTGAATTGCCTGTAAACTTCCCTGAGAGTGCATTAAGCACTATGGTCTGGTATATAAGTAATAGCTATTATAATTGCTAAAGAGTCTAACTTTGAAAAATTGGCTTCCATGCCCAGTACAGAACATATAAGGACTTTGTGAGCAATTTTAAAAATATATTGGGGGATGTGGGGTTCATAAGGGCCCCATAGCAGGCAGGGAAACACAGTTGAGCCCAGGGTCTTCATGAAGTCCACAGATGGCCCTTTGCAGGTGCACGCCCCAATAAAGGACTCAGACACCAATGAAAGTGGATAACGGCATTGGGCCACATTTATTGATTCATGCCCTAGTCCGAATTATAAATTTCTATTGGTAATTGACCAATCATAATTCTTAAGGCAAGCAGGCCGAAGTAACACTGGTAAGGTACCACCCAAAATTGCCAACGGCAATTGCTACAATGTATCCATTTGTATCAATTTGTTTGTTGACCACAAACAAATTGTTGACCGTAGTCAATATCTAACTAATGACCCCACCCTCTGACGCGTATCCGTAAAATCACGGGGTGATGCATGCTGTCTAGCTATAGCCATCACCCCGTTGCCTAGTTCGTCGTTGACCGGACAATGTTTAACCAACTTATGCCTGTCTAGTGTTGTCCAGTCAATTGCGAACTTGCCGGATACCTGTGGGTCATAATGTTTACCTTACCAGTGCTACCCGCCACACGGAGGGGCTTCAAAGAAGGCTCGACGCCCCCCCCAGACCGTCAGCTCGGTCGACAGGCCTGCTCGCCAATCACCCCACAGGAGGTCCACACCTCCTCGCGACAGATGGGCCCCATCCCCTGCATACAAGTCATAACTTTGGAGGCTAATAGCGGGGTGACGACTGACCCTCCCCCAAGCCCTGTAGACAAGGAAACGCGCCACTGCCCTATTCACCATGCGTCTAGCACGGTCAAGGGCCAGGAGGTCAACACCCCCTCTGTAAGAATGGCGCGGGACCATGTCCGACCAAACAAGGGTTGTGGCGAGCCAGACGTAATGCAGGTAGGCGAGGTCCTCGCAAATCGCATGTTTCAGCGACAAGCCGGTGACCTGGCCCAAATCATTGCCCCCCAGGTGAATGATCAGAATGTCAGGCGGGTCAGCATTCTGGCCTGAAAAAAAGAAAGGCAGCAGCTCCCGCCATAACATCCCAGGCTTACCATGCCATGTGAGACTTGCGTATGCACCAAGTCCCAGTCGGGGTCCCCACTCTGTCGCCGCAGCATAACGCGCTGCCCTGTGCACGTAGCTATGGCCCACCAGCCATACTGTCACCGGTGTAATACGACACCCCGGGTCTGTAAGGAAAAATGAGGGAAAGTAGGTAAGGTGACTGGGTTGGTACTCACGGCGGGAGTGGGCGCACATAAAACTGAAAACATTGCAAACCCCACCGTCCCATGCTACGTATGTCAGCCCCTGAGTACCCAAAAGCAGCTGCGGTTGAGGCCGCCCCTATACGGAATGAATGAGTGCCATAGCGGGCGCCTGGGAGGCCCACACTGGCCAGCGCTTTGCCCGTCACCTTCCAAAATTGAAATTTAGTAAGGGGAGACCCATCTGGTGACAGAAAAACGGGCCATGGTGCGTGCCATACCGTGCAAGGAAATCCTGTAGGGCACCAACCGGACAGATGTCTGCCGAGGAACATCGTAGCAGTCTACTCCACTGCCTACGCCGTGCTGATACGTTTTAGAGGAGCGTATCCCCAACTGAGCCGAATATTGTTCACTCAGACATCTTCGAGTTCCAGTGCCCTACGACTTGCATCCGCCTTATACAGCATCTCAAGCTCGCCGATGCGGAGCACTCCAAAAAAGGCCACCGTTGTAGCCGCATGAAATGGGCTGCCTCATCTTATCAAAACAGAGGCAAGGCCAGCCCCGGGCCAATTGGGTAAAAACCCCTGGGGAAATCGGGTGGTGGTCGTCCGGGCAACGCCCACGCGCGCGCACCCACCCCTCCAAAACATGTCTCACACGGAAGTGAGTGGTGCTGTCCACGACTTGCATCCGCCTTATACAGCATCTCAAGCTCGCCGATGCGGAGCGCTCCAAAAAAGGCGACCGTTGTAGCCGCATAAAATGGGCTGCCTCATCTTATCAAAACAGAGGCCAGGCCAGCCCCGGGCCAATTGGGTAAAAACCCCAGGGGAAATCGGGTGGCGGTCGTCCAGGCAACGCCCACACGCGCGCACCCACCCCTCCAAAACATGTCTCACACGGAAGTCAGTGGTGCTGTCCACATGACCTCCCACTTTGGCCATAAAAGCCAACGCTGACAGCTTAGATGCTATGGTGCGAGGTGCAAAGCCCTGGGCATGCAGGTAAACCATGAACCGCAGAACATGGGTTACCGGGATCGGCCAGGTTCCTGGCATTTGGAATTGGGTACAGAATGCTCTGAAAGAATTAAATGCGTGGTGATACACCTTACGCGTGCGTGGCGCTAGTGACAGGCCAATCGCCCGGTTCACCTCTCCTTGCCGATGTTCCATATCCCGTCCGGGAGTGGCGAGGGAAATTCCTCCGCATCCGGGGCCAAGGCACGGAACCGGGAGATCTGCAGGCGGGACAAAGCATCAGCAATATCATTAGTAACCACTGGGACATGCCTGGCCCTGAAAAGAACGTTGAGGCGCAGGCTGCGCAACGCAAACTGGTGCACTGGGTCCATAACCCTGGGCGATTTAGAGCTCTGTGCATTGAGAAAGTGGACAACAGCCGCATTGTCACACCAAAGTGGACAACCGAGTTGGCCTCCTCCTCGCCCCATAGCATCAAAGCACCCAGTATAGGGAAAATTCCAGATACGTGAGACCACGCAGGCGACCCGTGCCTGCCCAGGATGGTGGCCACCCACCATAGGCCCGCTTCCAATTGAAGTACATCCCATAACTCAGGGATCCCGGGCATCGGGCTGTATCTTAAAGCAAGGGGAAGCCAGGAGCTCAGACCTCCAAAATGACCCCCATTGAAATCCCTCAGGATCTGTAGCCAGACAAGCACGTCTGCCCTGATACCCCGGGTAAGTCTAACCCTATGGTGGGGCCTGGATAGTCCTGCCATGGCGTCGCACAAGCGCCGCGCAAATGCCCTGCCCGGTGCGACGACCCTGCCAGCGAAATTGAGGTGACCATGTAGCACCAGCAGGTCCCTCGGTAATGCCATGCGCTTGGCCAGCAAGTCTGAGATAAGGGCCACTAGCTTTGACACCTTATCCCGCTGCGACCTAGAAGCCTGTGCTACCGTGTCAATCTCCACCCCCAGGAATACTAGCTGTGTAGGCGGGCCCTCAGTCTTTTCGGGTGCTAAAGGGACACCAAGTTCCTCCATTAGCGTCTGAAATGTGTTGAGGAGACGTGTGGACGTGTCCCAGCCCCGTTCAGCCCCGAATAAAATCATCCAGGGAATGGGCTACAGACCGGGACCCTGATCTGCGAACAAAAGCCCACTCTAGGAAGATGGAGGAACGCTCGAATGCCGAGCCCGAATTGGAACAGCCAAAAGGCATGGCATCAGTGCAATAATATGCTCCCCGGAACGGGGGCGCAGGGACAGGGCCAACGACCCTGCCCGCATAGACCTCCTTATCATTGCTGGCAGGAGCCACCTCCTCCCTCCCCCTAAGGGATAAAGATTGGGGGCATCCTGAGGGGACCTATCACCTATGAAAGGGATACGTAACCCCTGCCTAAAACCCTGAAGGAGATCTCCGCATCGTCTCCCTTCGGGAACAATGTGAGCCAGCGCTCCAAAATGTCCACATTAATTGGGGAGGGAGCCCTTTGGTGAACTAGATCCATCTGCGGCAGTCTTGCCAGCCCCCTGTCCACCCCTCCCTCTGCCCCGCATCCCTCCAGGCCTGGGACAGCCAGAGGCCGCATGGGGGCCAGCACAGGGGGGACACTAATGTCTGTATTTGCCATTCTTCCTATTGCAGGAACCAATGGACGAGAAAGTCCAGCACAGCAGGCGGGCTGAAACCCCCCGCCCCGCCCCCTGGCAGTGGACCTGTGCTGGGGCCGCCCGCTGGACCGCATGTCCACAATGGTATCTCTCCCCGGGCGCTGGGCGCGTGGGCGTCATGTACAAAAGCCACAGCCTCTGGCATGGCTCAACCCACCTAACGTCGGGGTGCCGGGGAAACCGCATATGGAATTACACGTCATAAGCCAACCACGATGGGCCCAGAAAGTCAACCATCGCCCGGTAGATGTTGTCCAAATACTGGACCATCGAAATTGCCAAATCCGGCCGGGCCCTAAGGTACACCGCCATGTATATGAGGTAGGCCGGCAACCAGTCGGCCCACGTACGTGGTGGCTTGCTACGACGTGCCTGCTCCTTATCCTTCTCATCCTGCCCCCCCCTACTCCTTGGTGGGCCCTCTGTCGAGGAGTGAGAAGGTCTCCACGTAATCCCCCCGCCAGATCTTCTCTTTGGTGGTCTGTGCCAAATGGACACCCAGCGGTAAGGAATACCCCGCCGTCAGCAAGGCCGACACGGGCACAACAGGAACTGCTGGCATCTGAAAGGGGGCCTGTACTAACCCAGCCACTCCCAAAACATTCCCCACAGTGTAGAAAACACCCCCCACCACGGGGCCCTGAGTGGTAGTTGTCGTCGCCAGGTGGGGCGTCAGCGGCTGGACCGCCGCCCCACCCGCGCGAGGCCAGGCCATTGGAAACCCCCCCAACGTGGCCACGTGTGTAGGTGCACTAGCTTGGACTGCATACTCACGTGCTGCACCCCCGTAGGCCGCCCCCACTGGGGGTTCCGGCCCACTGGGGGCGTCGGAGCTCACAACCGCCGTCGAGCTCGTCGATGGGGCCTGACCCGCACCGGTCTGTTGAATGGGGAGCTGCGAGGCAGTGGCCCAGGTCGTGCCATGCGCCTCAAGCAGCTCAACCCGTCCCGTCGCCTGCCGCTGCCCAGCAGACGACGCGTCGAAACGAACCCCAAATGGAGACCAAGAGTGGCTAGCCCGGGCCAGGGATGTCTCGAGGGCCGCAACGCGGGCCAATAAGGCTTCCACGCTGACATGGGGCAAAGGACCAGCCGGCCCGCCTACTACAGGCATGGGTACAGGTCCCTGCACCCCGGGGCCCGAATAGGGCAACAACCCCACACCCAGGCCCGTTAGGGCCGATGTAGCAACCTGCCAGGGAAGGGGACCGGACCACCCCCCAAGGCTGGAAGGCCTCGGAGCGAGCTACGCTCCTATAAAGGGAGGCCCAGCGGAATGGGCAACACCATGAGAGGTGTCCACCGCTTGCGGGCCGAGGGCGGCAGCCCCTACTGGCCCCGTGCGTGGGCCACCATCCTCCAGCCAGGGGGAATAGACCCCATTCCACCGGTCCCGGTGGGTGCAAGCAAATGCGGCTGCTGGGGAGGCGCAGCCACGGTCTTCCGACCCAGATTGCGCCTCCGAACCGCACGAGCCGCGCTCGCAGCCGCCTTCTTCTTCGCGGGCCTCTCAGCCAATCGATGGGAAGCCGAAACGAGAGAATTCAGCAGCCAAAAGGCTTCCCGGTAAAAGCCAAAAGCGACGGAGGTAAGAGGGAAAAACTTCTCCGCTCCGTCGCTTCGCAAAATGGCAGCTCAGCTGCCTCGTGGCCACCCCTTTTATAAGGGAGCTGGCCACGCCCCTAACTACCCGGATGCCTTCGTCCTGTGGGGGGGGGCGCAAAGAGCGCAGCGGCCATTTTGGCGCCGCGCTTGCATTGTCTAGCCCTGGTCTAATTCTTTTGTCAAGTAACATTGTATTTACAGTACTTCACCAAGCATTGTCTGCATATCATACATTGCTTATGACCTCTAAATTGACAATGACATCATCATCTGCATCACCAAGTACTTTCCTAAATATAAATCAAAAAGCATTAGCAACAGTATATATCCTTGCCATACATGGTAGAAGTACAGTTATTCATAAAATACTTTGAGCTCCTTATTAGATTATAGATTAATAGCCACATTATAACAACAGTGACAAAGACCATTGTTGTAATGTGGCACCCTACTGTGCTAGAATAAAGACACGTGGAGCCCGAGATAAGGTGGTCCAGCCTCGAATTGAGGAGGACAAAGATATTTTATCACCCTGCCTGTAGTCGGAGTGACTCTGAGGTGGTCGCCCCCCCCCCATACAGATTGGCCCTTTTTGCTAAGCATATTCTACATCACATTTACACAATAGGGAGAAGGGTTCTACTCTAATCTAAAGTAACATATGTTTCCCTGGCTAACTGACCTTCTTCTTGTGGCTATTGTCTACCTTAACTCAGGAAGGCATCTTGTGACCATTGGTTATGCCAAGGCCAGGATATGCCAAGTCAGTCAGGGAGCAGCCAAAGAATGTGTATTTCAATTCTTATCTACCACTCCAGAAAAGCCCCTGTTTCCATGCTCGGAAGTCTTAGCCCTGACTAAGGCCTCGGCTGTGGCCAGGTGAATTGACCTTTCTGGAGGGGAATGATTAATATTAAATAATTCCCACTACGTGGGTAATCCACAGACCATGATGGAAATTTATATTTTACCAAAAATTTAAAATGGCATGATTTTCATAAACTGAGCTCTGGTTAGTATCACGGAACAGATTTACAGAATATGTATACCTTACTTTATCCAATGAGAATGCAGGAAATCTACCTCTGCAGAATCCATTCAAATGATGCATAGTGCACTTTACTCTGAGGCAGTGTACATGAAGAAGTTATTTCTCATGTTTAAGTGAAACTGCCTTTCTTGTTAATTAAACCAATTGGTTCAGCTTCCAGCTTCTGAAGCAAGAAAAATCAAATTTCCTCCAATGTCTATATAAAAGTCTTTTAAGTTTTTGGTAGAGACTACCACACCACTTTTCAACTGCTCTTCTGTAGAGTGAACACATCCTTATATCTTTTTTTCACAGAATGCTCTGGAAACCTAAGTAGATGCCTTGTTTGTAAAATTCTTTACATTCTCTGCTGTGTAATACTTGATTATGAGCATGCTAGTCAATTCCAAGAGTCACAAGAGCATTCAGCTGATTATTTTTCTTTCACATGATTACAACTGTAAAGAATATTACAAACTTTCATTAAATTATAAAATTAAAACTATGTGCCTAATATAGGGTCTTCCAACCAATTAATCGCCAGTTGGGTTAAGGATTTTCAGCTACTGCAGCTGGACATGAACTGTCAAGAAAAACATCTCTTACAATCAATTATTCCTTGAGACCTACTGTGGATGAGGTCTGTAAAATGTATAGATTAATTAGACTATACTGACCCTTAATTGTTCAAGTGATCTATCATATTATGACTACTCTAGGCTGAAGGCATAGCCCATAACAAGTTCCTTTAGAGCTATTACAGTATACTATTATCTATTATACTATTATCTCTTGAACGAGGGAAAGAATAAAACACAATTGAACTCAGGAAACAACGAATGGCAATTGTATTAAGAAATGCTTAGATACATTTTAATTCACTTTGATGTGTCAGACTGTAAAAGCTTCTAGGATGGTGTTTAATATTCCTTAGAGACTACATCACTGTCATTAATTGGACAGTCTTTAATTACATTATTACATACATTATTATTTTGACTGATCAAACAGTTACACAACCGTCACAGGTACATATGTTGTGCTCATCCTATCTGAATGAAACCATACTGCACGAGATCCTGTGCACATCCACTGCCATGGTAAACTCCTGAATAATGTGTCTCCCCTCTCTTTCCCTTGGATTAGAAATTAGATGTTTCTTTTCCAACTGTATTGATTGCACAATCTAGATGCTGAGCCTACTCTAGCTGCAATTTACTGCAGTATGCAGAGTGGAATGAGCTCCCGTCTTTGTCCCCACTCCTGCCAACCTAGCAGTTTGAAAGCAAGAAATTGCAAGTAGATAAATAGGGACCACTTCAGTGGAAAGGTAACAGTGCTCCGTGCACTCCGGTATCTAGTCATGCCTGCCACATGACCACGGAAATGTCTGCAGAAGCAGACAGTGCTGGCTCTTGGGCTTTGAAACAGAGATGAACACTGAACCCTAGAGTCGGATATAACTGGCTTTCGAGCAAAGGAAACCTAATAAATTGAAACTAGAGTAGACTGATTTGAATTAATGGAGATTATAAAGACACTGACTCACTAATTCAATGAGCCTCTCTAATTCAATTTACTAAGCTAAGCAACAAGATTTCAGCCTCAAAGATACCTGTCTTGAGTAGGGCAATCCTAAAGTGGGAATAAGTTTGTTGTAGACAGCTCTACCACTTCTTAAGCCCTGCTGTTCACCTTAAGCCCTGTTCACCATACTGGAAGGTATTGAAACTGTTCTTCCAATGTGTCAAATGGTCTTCTCATGCAGTCTAAAACACTAGATTCCCTGTTTGTGGGCCTGTGGGGAAGACACCTTGTTTCGAGCAGCTTATCTAGGAACTGGGATACTATCGCTTAAAAGAGCACAGCAGGCTGAGTAGTCCAGCTAGAGAGTTGGAAAGCACTATCCCATCCATTCATGAAATTCAGGATGTCTACAGCATCCATTAGCCCATCAGCTGATTTTCTTGGGTGCATATGGTTGTTCCCATTCTTTTATTTCTGTTTAGACATTTTAAAAGTGGATTCCTGGACTCTATAAGTAAAGAGTGGTATTAAGAATAAAATATCATACAAACATTTAATATACTACTATCCAGCAACTATCTTTCCCACAATTAAAATTCTTCTACAATGTAAGTGCTTCCCACAAAATATCACAGCAATGTTATTTTAAAATTTTATCCCTTTAAGATAACCATATGAAACTGCTTCCTAGGAACGTCTACTCCTAATTGCCCTAAATTTGTTTCATGATGGTGAGAAAAACACTTTAATTGCTATTTACTTCTCATTATTGTTTTATTTTCATGTTGTTGTTCAGTCGCACAGTCGGTTCCGACCCTTTGCGACCCTATGGACCATTGTTCTCCAGGCATCTCTGTCCTCCACCATCCCCCTCAGCACTCCCAGTTCTGTGCCCATTGTGTCTACGATACCATCTAGCCATGTCATCTTTGGCCTCCCCCTTCTTCTTTTGCCCTCCACCTTTCCCAACATCAGGGCCTTCTCAAGTGAATCCTCCCTTCTCATTTGATGTCCAAAATACTTTAGCTTCGTCTTTACTATTAGCCCTTCCAATGAGCAGTCAATGTTGATTTCTTCTAAGATTGACCTATTTGTTCTCCTCGCTGTCCAGGGTACTCTCAAAACTCTCCTCCAACACCACATTTCAAAGGCATCTATTCTTCTGCGTTCAGCTTTCCTAATTGTCCAGCTCTCACATCCGTACATTACTACTGGGAATACCATTGCTTTGACTATTCTAATTTTTGTTTGCAATGTGATGTCTCTGCTTTTCACTATGTTCCCCAGGTTTCTCATGGCTTGTCTCCCAAGAATCAGTCGCCTTTTTATTTCATGGCTGCAATCCCCATCTGCCGTGATCTTTGATCCCAGGAAAGTAAAATCTGTCACTGCTTCTACTTCTTCCCCATCTATTTTCCAGGAACTGATTGGGCCTGTTGCCATTACCTTGGTTTTCTTGATATTGAGTCTCAAACCAGCTTTTGCACTCTCCTCCTTCAGCCCAATCAAGAGGTTCTTTAGGTCTTCCTCACTTTCTGCCATTAGGGTGGTATCGTCTGCATATCTCAGATTGTTTATGTTTCTCCCAGCAATTTTAATCCCATATTGTGATTCCTCCATCCCTGCATTTCGCATTATGTGCTCTGTGTATAGATTGAATAAGCAGGGTGATAAAATGCAGCCTTGTCTTACTCCTTTTCCTATTCCAAACCACTCTGTCATTCCATGTTCTGTCCTAACTGTTGCTTCTTGGTTCATGTACAGATTTCTCAGGAGGCATATGATGTGCTCTGGTATTCCCATCTCTTTAATTACTTGCCACATCTTGTTGTGGTCCACACAGTCAAATGCCTTAGTGTAATCAATGAAACAAAAGTAAACTTGTTTCTGGTATTCCTTTGTTTTCTCCATGATCCAACGTATGTTGGCAATGTGGTCTCTAGTCCCCCTGCCTCTTCTGAAACCGGCCTGCACCTCTGGTAGTTCTCTCTCCACATGTTGCTGAAGTCTGTCCTGTATTATCTTGAGCATCACCTTGCTGGCGTGTGGGATGAGTGCAATTGTTCGGTAATTTGAGCATTCTTTGGCGTTGCCCTTTTTTGGGATTGGGACGTATACTGATCTTTTCCAATCCTGTGGCCACTGTTTTGTTATCCAGATTTGCTGGCATATTGAGTGCAGTAATTTGACGCCATCATCTTTTAGCGCTTTGAAAAATTCGACTGGGATACCATCATATCCACTAGCTTTGTTGTTTGCAGTGCTCTTTAGGGCCTTTATGACTTCGCTCTCCAGGATGTCTGGCTCGAGTTCAGTTTTTTCATCATTGTGGTTAGCAGGAGTGTTGAGGTCCTTTTTGTAGAGTTCCTCTGTGTACTCTTTCCATCTTTTCTTTATCTCTTCTGCATCAGCTAGCTCTTTTCCGTCTTTGTCCCTTATCATGTTCATTTTTGCTTTAAATGTTCCCTTTATTTCCCCGATTTTTCTGAAGAGATCTCTAGTCCTGCCTCTTTTGTTGTTTTCCTCCATTTCTTTGCACTGTTCTTTTAGGTAGTTTTCCTTATCTCTCCTTGCTTTTCTTTGAAATTCTGTGTTCAGAAGGTTGTATTTTTTCCTTTCTCTTTTGACTTTTGCCTTCCTTCTTTCCTCTGCTATTTTAAGAGCCTCATCAGACAACCATTTTGCTTTCTTACGCTTCTTTTCTTTTGGTATGGTTTTCTTTGCTGCTTCCTGCATGATGTCCTTTATCTCTGTCCATAATTCTTCTGGCACTCTGTCTATTGCGTCCAGGCCATTATATCTGTTCATCACCTCCACCGTGTATTCTTTAGGGATGCTGTCTAGGTGATATCTGTCTGGTCTTCTTGTTTTCCCTATTTTCTTTAGTCTTAACCTGAATTTTGCGATCAGTAGGTTGTGATCTGAGCCACAGTCTGCTCCAGGTCTTGTTTTTGCTGATTGTATGGAGGTTCTCCATCTTTGGCTGCAGAGTATGTAGTCAATTTGGTTTCGGTGTTGGCCATCTGGTGATGTCCATGTGTAAAGTCGCCTCTTGTGTTGCTGGAAGAGAGTGTTTGCTATGACCAGTGCGTTCTCTTGGCAGAACTCTATCAATCTTTGCCCTGCTTCGTTCTGTATTCCAAGACCAAACTTGCCTGTTATTCCCTCCACTTTTTGATTTCCTACTTTGGCATTCCAGTCTCCTAATATAATTTGGACATCATTTCTTGGTGTCTGTTCTATGAGGTGTTCCAAGTCCTCATAGAACTGGTCCACTGTTTTCATAGAGACACATAAAATCTAAAACGGGAAACATTTAATAAAGAGCACAGTAGCCTTTATAGGAAATAGTGCTTTTCCCATTCATACCACGAACTACATAGGACTCTAACTGATAGAGAGGGGGGCACCACAGAAAATACTGAAATATCACGTATGATAAAAAAAATGTTGCTTGAATGATACATAAAGTGCAAGCAAATGATGTCAATTTCAGGAAAAAAGGATGAAGCCTAAATGATAATGGTAGCAGACATACATTAGCCAAACTGAATGATGACTTTAAATTCTGAAGTAGAAGCAAGGATATGAAAGGAAGTAAAACAGATCCAATATTTTCTATCCTGTAAATATTTTCTGACTGTAAAAATATTTTGGATTGTAGAAAGAAGTTGATGTCAGACACCCATTTATGGAGCTTGAACTTCACCAGAATTGCACATTGCCCCAACTTCTGGCTTTGCCCCTCTCTAATTTTCTGGGACTTCTCTTAGGAAAAGACCATGCTTTCCCGAGGAAACTTTTAGCAGTTGTCACTGATGGGTCTGAAAGCCTAATGCTTTTCAGCCACACACATTTTCTGCAGTTATCCATAAAAAGCTGTCAAACTTTTGACAGCTGCTTTACTTTGCAAATGTTTGCAAAGCTAAAGAGTTTAAGAAGGCTCAGGTTCTATAGCAATGCTCCCAGGGACTCAAGCTTGTACAAGTCTATACTTGCTTGTGCCTAAAATATGGGTCTTTGGAATGATATCCAAATGTTGACTAATAGGTATATATGTTTGGGTGGAAGTACCGTATTTCTAGCAATTTATGGAATGATGTAATGATTAAACAGGTGGATGGGGAAGGGTAAGCTAATTACATAATGTGTGAAAAGGAAGACTGGGCAGAGAGCCAGCTATATCATAGATTCTTTCATAGACATTTTAAAACTGGACTCCAGGAATTCTGTTTTTTCAAAATATCCATGTGAAAAAGGCTGGAACAACAACAACAACAACAACAGTACCTTGATGCGGAGGGGGGTGTTGATGTAAACGGTTAGCAGAGTGGTATGCAGTGGCCAGCAAGAGGTTTGCACCTGGCAAGGTGGTCCCTTGTGAGAAAAACAGGCAGACAGATCTTGGTGCAGAAGAAAACTCAAAGTAGTTTTACTCAGGAAGTAAAAAGGTGCAAGTATATACAGTGCAACAACTATAACACAAAACAAATATATTCTCTTTGGCTGCTCAGTTGACCTCACTGATACAGTTCAGTTGTGCTGTAAACAAGTCTATACAGTTCAGTAGCAGTCCAGTCCAGCAGGGTAAATGCAAGCTGTAATTACAGATAAAGCCAGAGTTCTACAGCTTCTGTCCTCCTGGTGGAGGCTTACCCTAAGTAGTCTTTCTTTGCCCAGCAAGCACAGATGGCATGTCAGGAAAAAGTCATCATCGGGATCAGTGCAAAGATTCAGTCCTTGTAGCAGGTTCTGGAAGACACAGGAATCTTCATCTAGACTGTCAGCAGAGGAAGGTGAGCATTAGAGCTTAGGCAAGTTGAGCATTCTAGCTGGAAGTCTGCAATCCTGCTCTGACCTAAATACACTGGCCCATGGAGCACACTAAGGAAAAGTCCCAGCACCTGTGTGCCCCTGCCATAGGGTCTTAAAGGCATCACAGACATAATATGCCTTGCATCCAGTTAGGGTGTGAGTCAAAGACTTACATTGCCTAACAGGGAGTGGGTTTGTATGTTCACAAGAACCAGACTAAATCTGTTCCATACCCCAATGAATATGATGAACCAATATAATTTTAATCCCATGGTGGCTAGGTTGTCCCTCAGATTAACAAGGACCATGACGATACTATGGCTCCTGGGCATCTATCAACAAAGGACTACAGGGCTCCACTCCCTCTGCTAGGCAACCAGGGTATGGAATTGATGAGCTACTGGAAGGCAATAAAAACCCCAGAAGAATCTGGATGAGGTAACAAAACTATTCAATTATGGAAGCCTATTACCAGTCTGAGCCATCAAAACATGAATTTCAAACATGCATGTACCAAATTTTGCTGATACTGTGAATTTTTGCAGATTTGGAAATTGGTGAGCAAAGACTAATAGACCAGAGACGTGTTATTTTGAAACACAAGTTCTTCACTGAACTTGAATTACAAGAAGTGTAAGCAGATCAGTGCAAAATCCAGACTCGAGCATAATTTGTAAGGCAGTTAATTCACAAATAGAGAAGCAAGTAGTGGAGGAAAGAGAGGACACCAATAGGGCTATTGTAAAATCAAAAACAACATCTGGAAAAGACCTTGTAGAACCAATGGCTGGTGATGAATTAGTTGAGAAGATTAAAGTTCAAATGAAAATGGCAGAAAGAGTCTGACTGCCAAAACTGAACCAAATTAATAAGGAAAACTTCACCAAAATACTAAAGAAAGTGAATGAAGCTGTCCAAAATATTCCAACAGAAACATTAGCTCAAACAAATCAGCTAATGTATGCAGCAGCTTATGTTACCACTGAAGAACTGGGTTTGAAAGCCCGAAAGAGCCAAGGGATTAAAATGGAAAACCAAAATGGAAAATTCACTTGGAGTTGAAAATTAAAAACATTCTATCGGATACACCCGGTTTAGTTTAGTTTAGCTCTGCTCTGCTCTGCAAAACAACAAGCTCTGAAAGCAACTTTTATTTCTGCAGCCAGCAAAACACTTAAGGTTACAATGTATCTTATTAACTGTCAATCACAGCAGAGCTGAGCTAAGATGATTGCTTGCACCTGTTCCTTGTTACCTGACCTTAGCCTGTCCTATGACCTTGACAACAGTATCTCTGCACTTTGCCTCACCAGGTGCATATTATTGACACTCCTCCTAGGCAATGTGAGAGATATTTAACCCATCTCTGGATTTTTTAAACACATCACTACAAAGATTTTTTGGTAAACACATCTGCAATGTTACATTCTGATGAGCATTTTTCCAGTTTTATAAACCTATCAGCAACTGTCTTTGCACCAGCAAATTCAAAACCTGGTACTTGTTGCATATATAGCTCCTCTAATGCAGCATGTAAATATGCTGTTGTAAAATCAAAATGGCCCACTCGTTTTCTTTGAACCCCTGCTTTACATAAACCAATTTTCAGTGATTCAGATTTTACACAGGGGGAGAACACTTGGTCATAGTCAGTCAGACCCTTGTATTTGGCTAAAAACTCTGGCTACTAGCCTGGCTTTATATTGCATTTCACCATTAGGAAGCTGTTTTAGTTTGTACAACCATCTACACCCAATGACATTTGTGTTTTCTGGTATCTTTTGAACAGGAGTAAACACATTATTTTCTGTCAGAGAATCAAACTGCTTTTGCATTGCTTTTAGCCACAATTGTGTTTCTTTTTCTTCAAGAGCCAGTACCTCTTTGCAGGCGCACCCCCCAAAGAAAGATTCAGACACCGGTATTGGATTAAAGGCATCGGGCCACTTTTATTGAATAATGCCCTAGTCCAAATTATCACTTTCAATTGGTGTATCATCCAATTGTAATTCTTTAAGGCAAGCAGGCTGCAGTAACACTGGTAAGGTTCCTCCCAAAATGCCAATGGAAATTGGCTACATGTATCTATTTATATCAATTTGTTTGTTGACACAAACAAATTGTTGACCGGAGTCAATATACTATCTACTGACCCCAACCTATGATGTGTATCCATTCAATATCAGGGTGATGCAGGCTGTGAAGCTCCTGCCATCACCCCTTGCATGGTTCACCCTTGACTGGCCAATCCTATTTCCCCTGTACCTATCTACGTGTTGGCCAGTCAATTGCGAACCTGCCGGATACTTATGGGTCATAAATCTTTACCTTACCAGTGCTACCCGCCACATGGGAAGGCGTCCGTGATGATTCACCGCCCCCCCAGACCGTCAGCTCGGTCACCAGGCCTGCTTGCACATCCTCAAGAAAGAGGTTCATACCTCTGGCCGACAGATGGACCCCATCTCCTGCACATAGACCATAATCCTGCAAGCCTATCCTAGGATGTTGAATGGCTGTTCCAAAGCCATTGTCAAAAAGGAACTGGGCAACAGCCCTGTTCACTGACCGTTGAGCACGGTCCAAACCACAGAGGTCAATGCATCCCCTGTAACGGTGTCTCAGCACGATGTCAGACCATAGCAGCCACGTGTATGGCCATAAGTGATGTAAAAAGGCCAGGTCACTGCACACCCAGGTCACTGCTACTGGGTATGCTTTTGTTTTCACCTGTTTGCAAACTGTACAATCAAGAAATTCTTTACACTGTGACACTTTCTCATTATTCAACAGAGCTAAAGTCTTTCTTAGAGTACAATAGACCCTCGCATAACGACGTTACTTGGTTCCCCAAGTAGCGTTGCTAAGCGATTTTTGTTGTTATGCGGGTTTCTATGGAGTTTCCTGCATAACAACATTTTTAGCATTGTTGTCTGGATAATAACGGTTATTTTAGCATCATTGTCCAGACAATGACATTAAAAACGTTATGCGGGGGAACACGTGGTGCATAACGATCGTTGTTAAGTGAAAATGATGCTATCTGAACACATTGTTATGTGAGGGTTGACTGTAGCTTGTACCTTATACCTAAACACCAGGAATGCCCAATCCCATAATCTTTGTCCATCTAAACATCTACCAATATACATCAACATTTATCCTGCTGAACAGAATAAGGTACTGCATTAAAAATTGACATTTAGAGGTGAATTTCCAGTTGATAATTCCAAATAATGTTGGAAAATTAAGTTCATCCATGGCCTTTCTAGTGGTTAAAGGAAGTCTAGAATCAATCAACTAACTACAATACTTCTATGGTCATTTAAAATCTTTTTTGTTCTTTTCTTCCAACCACTTCTGCTATATAATTTTCCTGTTGTTTCTCTATCTTGAAATCAGATGCTTGCTTTCTGCAATAAAAACAAAATATATTATTAAAAACATGAAGTGACATTTAGAAGAATATTTACTGCATAATTTGGATAGAAATAAGATCTGATTAGCCTAATTCTTATTTAATTCTTCTTCAAGGGCCATATCTGATTCCGAATATTGGCTATCATCATGTCCTAGGAACAATATAATGCAGTGCCCTTCCATTTGCCTTCCAAATCACAGTGTAACAACCATGCCACTGATCCACTTTCGTGAGTTACTTTCTGGTCCTGAGCAAAGTCCTCCTTAGCCCACCCAGACTAATATGGATGAAGCTACTGCCCCCTATCAACATGGATTCAAGTGGGATTTAATCCACTTGGGGACCATCATCCTTGCCTGTGGACTTCGCCACCCAGGCTATTAGTTCTCAGCTTTGTTAACCACTGCCTGACAATTACTGTTGAGTCTCTGGCAGCAGGGTCTACTCCATTAACATAGCAGGATTTCCTGGCTAGACTAATTCTAACCCATTTGAAATATCAGGAAAACAAATAGAAAACTACCTAAGTGTTTAGGCTCCTGAATAACATAGCTGCAAAAATAATGATTTATTACCATTTCTACCAAGAGATGGGTCTTGTATAAGGGAAGACCATCTCTCTTGACCCTAAGAAAACTGGTTCACACTTCATAATTAACCATGATTTATTGTCATACCCTTCAGATCTTTGATTTATGTACTCCTCCCTGTCTTCCCTGCTGTATCTGTAAAAAGGTCAGAAGGCTATGCTTCCATAACCACAGCTTGTAATTCTGATTCTGACCAACTGTCAAACAAGCTGACTTCAAATCATGGATTATTAAATAGGGCTATTTCAACAAACCATAAAGTTTAATTCAGTTTAGCATTTGAAAATAACACTAAACTGCAGTTAAACAGATTTTAAGCATGTGATGTCCAAACAAGGTCACTACCATTGAACAAGCAATGAAGGGTAACAGATAAAACCAGAGAGAGAAGCTCATAACTTACATTAAGAAAAATTCAACTGGGAAAAAACCTAGACAGCTTTCAAGTTGAAAATTTGCCTTTGAGAGCAAAACTAAGAATATTTGAATTGTCAGTAATTCACAAAAAGGAATATGAGAGTAAAAGGGAATACAGTATTAAAACTAGCATGTCCTAATTGCCTATGCATAAAATGAATGCAATTATCATGCTTATTCTGATTAGTCACCATCAGTTTTGGCTGCTGCATTATTAATTACATAAACATTGTTGTGTAACATTCCCTTAACCAGCACCTTTCCATCTCTTGAGATAGTGGATTCTCTTTTGGCAAACGTTACAACAAAACCTGATTTTGTCAAAGAACTCACAGATTATTTTCCAAACTAGGAACACATAACACATTCTCAAAATTGACACTTAATGAAGGAAAACAAATTGTGCCTTCACTAATGATTTTTGCAGCACTCCCATCAGCCAAATTGGCATGTGGTAATTTAGATTGTCTTGGCTCAGTCAGTAAATTCTCAGACTTTGTAAAATGCTGACTTGCTCCAATGTTGAGCAGCCATAAATTATCTCCAGCTGGTCCTGTAGTCACCAATTTAGTCTGCACATCTGACCTTGAATTGCAAGTACCTTGCTTCTTCCGGAGTTGGGAACAGGGATAACACAGATGATTTGTTGAACCATGTAAATAACATTTTCTCACTCTGGAAGCTGTCTGCTGTAAAATACTGGCAATAGCAGGTCTGCTGTCTCCCACAGAATTCCTTTGCTTAGCCTCACAGCTGGGATCTTCTTTAGGACGTTGCTTAGTTACTGTTTGCCTTTTGGTATTGACTCTTGTTTCTTCCTCCAACAAATGGGAAGAAATATAATTCAGAGGTAATTGCCCAGAGTCAAGACTCTCTAGTGCAGTAATTAAAGGGGAAAAGTCCTCAGAAACAGAGCTCAGTATTATATAGACTTTGTCAATCTCTTGGAAAGTTTCCCCCTGGTCCTGAAGCTGTTGAAATAATTCAGTCAAGGCATTTAAGTGCCCTTGAACTGAATCTCCTTGTTGCATAGAAAGTTTATACAGATGCCTCGTTAAAGCTATAACAAAGTCAGCAGAAACTCTAGCATATAGATCTCTGAGTGAGTCCCAAGCTTGCTTAGCTGAATTCTTCCCACACAAATACAATAGTTGGTCATCTGAGACTGACAACACAATATGTGCCAAAGCCTTCTCATCTCCCACAGTATCTGCAGTTGTTGGAGCTGCTGGTGGATTACCGGTATTTACATACCTCCACAGTGACTCTCTTTTCAGAAAATGCTCCATTTTCAAAGACCAAATAGAATAATTTCTGGAGGTTAGCTTATCTACCCAGTACATCGATGCAGGTAACACCAAGCTGTCTGTTACCTCCTCACCACGATCAGAAGCACTTCCACTGCTTGACTGGTCCAGAAGCTCACTCTCCTCCTCAGCTTCACTGTCAGACACAGACATTCAATTCCAGCTCAAATACTTTCTTTCTTGGTAGCAGAGCCCCCACAACTTAGTGCAGTTTAGCTGACTGGGCCAATAACCCTGTTAGTTTGAGTGACTGTTGTAGCAGTCTGAGTTGTGATGAGTCCAAGAAAGAAGATTATACACCAGGTTTAGTTTAAATCAAACTGGTATATTAACAACATTTACAGACAAAGTAAATTAGCATTACATCCAACACTGTTCTGTTCTGCTCTGCAAGCAACTTCTATTTCTACAGCCAGCAAAACACTTAAGGTTATAATGTATCTTATTAACTGTCAATCACAGAAGAGCTGTGCTACGATGATTGCTTGCACCTGTTCCTTGTTAACTGACCTCAGCCTGTCTTTGACATTATCTCTGCCCTTTGCCCTTTGTTTTGTCACACATGGCTAATTCTCTGTGTGGCAACATTGGAACTGAAGGAACACTGGGAGGGAACTGCATACACTGTGGAGAATATATTCTGATTTCTCTGCACACATGCAGGATTTAGCTCATTGGTATGAATTCACAGGTGACCACTCAAAGAACTACAGTTACAGGTAAGCAATCTGTCCTTTACTCAACTAATGTCCGTTTCATATGTTATACATTGTATTCTAGAAAAGAATAAATTTTGTGAATATAGTTTCACACACACACACACACACACACACACACACACACACACACACACACACACACACACACACACACACACCACTTGTGCCAGAGGTGTAATGCAGAGGCCTTTCTGTTGGCACATGCACTATTCTGGGCAAACCCCATCCCACCCAACCCAGCCACCGCCAATGGCAGCACCACTTGCCCACCCAGCCCTCTTCCTCCGCCAATGGGGAGGTGAGAGAGGAGGCTGATTCCCACTTGGGAGGCAGTAGCAGAGAAGAGGTGAGGCAACCAGACACTCCCAGCCACCCCTCCTAGGAGGTGGCAGTGCAAGTGTGAGGGAACATGTGCATGTGTGTGGGGACCCATGAGGGGAACCCATGGGGTGGGAGAACCCACAGAGAGGGGATGCGCACCCATGGGGGCAGCAGAACCCAAGGGGGTGTGCACATCTGTGGTGTGTGTTTATATATATGTGCGTGAGCATGTGCATGCACACACATGCACACACACCTGTGGGGGAACCTGCAGTGGTGGGGAAACCTGTAGGGGGCAGGGGAACCCACAGGGGGCATGTGCACCTATGGGGAGATGGGGGAAACCCACAGGGGGTGCACCCATGGGGGAACCAATGGGGGCACACACACCCACTGAGGGGACAGTGGAACTGGTGTGGGAGCATCAAGGCTATTTGCTTCCTGATCTTTGGTTGCTGAAATACTAACCTAAGATTAACAGAGAAATCTTGAAGCCCCTGCTCAAGAATCTAGAGACCAAATGGGAACAAAGACTGATACCCCAAACATTTTAGAAATCAATGGGGGGAAAAGATGGGGTGGGGAAAGAGATTTCCTTACCTTACCCTTAGACAGCTTGCAATATGTTACTGTCACAGAACATTTACAGTGAAACCACACTTACTTTGAATCAACATAACATAATAGAGAGTCTGTTCATTACCACCAATGAAGCTTCCTGGAGAGAGACTGAAAAACACACAAACACAGAGACACTGTTCTATAACTTGCTCTGTTCAGACTCTGATTAACATTTGTCCTAAACTTGAAATGATACTTCTACTGCTAAAGAAAAATGAGAGAGTGTGTGTGTGTGTGTCAAGAAAAAGTTCCATTTAGTTTTTCTTTCCTTTTTTGTTATAAGACACTTTTTACTGGTGCCAGCTGGAAAGAAAATGATTCAGTTAGATCTCAAAATTATGATGTAGCTTTAAGTGCTATGTTTAGATTTATTGCCAAAATGTTAGTACAAAGTGGTAGATGTTTGCACTGCAGATAATAACTAATGTGCCATTGGTCAAGATAGGCCACTGTTCTGTTATTATTGTACGGCTCTTATGACTAAACTTTGGAGTGAGCCTGCTGGAACAACAATATTTTACTGGGCCTGGAATACTGGCTTGTCAGAAAATAAGTGGAGTGCCAAAAACCTAATGAACCAGAAGGAGGTGGTGTGGTTTTTCTTCAGCCATAGATCTTCATCTGCTTCTTTTGAGGGAAAGGAACTACTGTTGTCAGGAATGATTTGCTAGTTTTCATTGCTCTTGGAATGCAATCAGATTCCTTTGATCATCCAAATGATAATGGGCTGTTCAGATACCCTGAAAACATTCCAACCTCAAAGAGTTGGAAAAGAGCAGGTTAAATTTATTGGCCATAATCCTGTTGTGCAGAGTCACTGATTGCAACATGAAGAGACATCATTATCAGTGGACTGCTGTTCATTGCCAATTTCCTTTTCCAACTTTGTGGCATGCACAGTTTGTGCTTGAAACCTGCAGCCAGAAACTTGAAAAAAAAGAGTCTTTAGTCAGCAGCAATCTGCCACTATCAATGATGCCACTTGTTGCACAGAGAAACCTGCTTGACAGATTTTTTTTTTTTGCGATAGCCAGGTAAAGTGATAGACTAGGACTCAGGAAACTTGGGTTCAAATCCCTGCTTGGCCATGGAAACCCATGCCAGGGTAAGTCTGGAAATGGTAAAATCCCTTCTTAAGTATCTCACCTTATGGCAAGAATGCAAGCGCGGCGCCAAAATGGCCGCCGCGCCCTTTGCGGGCCCCCCCCACAGGACAGAGAATCCGGGTAGTTAGGGGCGTGGCCAGCTCCCTTATAAAAGGGGTGGCCACGAGGCAGCCGCGCTGCCATTTTGCCTCAGCGACGGAGCGGAGAAGTTTTTCCCTCTGCGCCTCCGTCGCTCGTTGGTATTGCCGGGAAGCCTTTTGGGTCTATTTTGCTTAGCTAGCTTCCCTTTTTGCTCGAGATGCCTTCCAAAAAGAAGGCTGCTGCGAATTCAGCTCGGGCTGTTAGGAGGCGCAACCCAGGTCGGAGGACCGTGGTGCCGCCTCCTCAACAGCCACCTTTGCCATCCCCGGCCGGGGCTAGTGGCTTGGAGTCTATCGCACCTTGGCCCGTTCAGAGTGCGGGCGCGGAGGGCGCTCCGGCCCACGGCCCGCGAGCGGTGGACACCGCTCCTCCTTCCGCCCAACCCGTTGGGCCGACTACTTCTGGGCCGCAGCCTCTCCCGGGGCCCTCTAGCCTCGGGGGGTGGCCCGGTGCCTCGCCTTGGCAGGTTTCTTCACCAGCCCTACCGGGCTTTGGCCCTGGCCAATGGCCATATCTGGGCCATGGGGTGCAGGGAACTGTCCCCATGCAAGGGTCAGGTGGGCCGGCCGGCTCTTTGCCCATGGTTACTGTAGACACCTTACTGGCCCGTATTGCGGCCTTAGAGGAGTCTTTGGCTCGTGCCAGTCAGGCAGGTGCCCCTTTCGGGGTACCTTTGGAGGCGCTATCGGCAGCAGGACAACGGCCGGCGGGGAGGGTTGAGCTGCTGCAGGCGGGTGGCGCGGCTCCGGCCACTGCCTCGCAGCTCCCCAGCCAGCAACCTGGCGCAGGTCAAGCCCCGGTGATGAGCTCTACATCGGTCGTGAGCTCCGACGCCCCCAGTGGGCCAGAACCCCCGTTGGGGGCGGCCCGCGGGGGTGCAGCATGTGAGTATATGGTGCAAACGAGTACATCCACACACATTCCCAATATAGGGGGGACCTTTCAGTGGCCTTGGCCTCGCGCGGGTGGTGCGGGGGCTACGCCGCTGGCGACCCACCCGGCGACAACTACTGCCACCATGCCCGCTGGGGTGGGCATTGGTTCTTACACTGCTGGGGATGTACTTGGGGTGGCAGGGTTAACTCATGCCCCTTTGGGTAGGCCAGCTATCCCCTTTTCGGCTTTGCCGACAGCAGGGTATTCCCTGCCATTGGGTGATCACTTGGCGCAGGCTACCAGAGAAAAGATATGGCGAGGGGAGTACGTGGATATCTTCTCACTCCTGAACAGGGAGCCCACTAAGGAAGAAAGGGAGGGTCAGGATGAGAAGGACAAGGAGCAGGCACGCCGCCGTAAGCCGCCGCGTACCTGGGCTAACTGGCTCCCCGCTTATTTGATATACATGGCGGTGTATTTGAGGGCGCGGCCGGATCTAGCTATTCCCATGGTCCAATATTTGGACAACATATACAGGGCAATGGTGGATTTCCCGGGCCCCTCATGGCTAGCATATGATGAGGAATTCCGTATGAGGATTCCCCTCCACCCCGAGATGAGATGGGATGAGCCGTGCCAGAGACTGTGGCTCTTGTATATGACACCCACACGTCCTGCCCCGGGGGATAGATACCATTGTGGGCATGCGGTCCAGCGAGCAGCTCCAGCGCAGGTTACCCGCCAAATGGCGGGGCAGGGGGTTCCAGCCCGCCTGCTGTGCTGGACTTTCTCGTCCAATGGTTCCTGCAGTCGGAAGAACTGCAGATATAAGCACGAGTGTCCCACATGTTCTGGTCCCCATGCAGCCTCTGCTTGTCCCAAGCCTGGGGGGGTGCGAGGCAGAGGGAAGGGTGGACAGTGGGCTGGCAAGCCTGCCACGGATGGAACTAGTTCTCCGAAAGGCCCCCTCCCCAATTAAGGTGGACATGCTGGAGCGCTGGCTCGCATCGTACCCAAGGGGAGAGGACAGGGAGTACCTTATCCAAGGTTTTAAGCAGGGATTTCGTATCCCTTTTATGGGTGATAGATCCCCTCAGGATGCTCCCAACCTTTTATCCCTCAGAGGAAGGGAGGAGGTAGCCGAGGCCAGCATTAAAAAGGAGTTAGACGCGGGCAGGGTCGCCGGACCTTTTCCCGTACCCCCTTTTCCCAACCTGAAGGTTTCACCATTGGGTTTGGTTCCTAAAAAGTCCCTAGGGGAGTTTCGCCTTATTCATCATTTGTCCTACCCAGCCGGCCGATCGGTTAACGATGCGATACCTGATGACCTTTGTTCGGTCAGGTATACATCGTTCGACCATGCGATGCGCATGGTGCGCTCGTGTGGCCCGGGTGCCTTGCTGGCCAAGTGCGACATTAAGTCAGCTTTTCGCCTCTTGCCGGTGCACCCGGGCGACTTTGAATTGCTGGGTTTTAAATTTAAAGGGGAGTATTATTTTGATAAGGCCATGCCTTTTGGCTGCTCCATATCATGCTCGGCTTTCGAGCGTTTTAGTGCCTTCCTGGAGTGGGCTTTCGTCCGCAGGTCAGGGTCCCGGTCTGTAGCCCATTACCTGGATGACTTTTTATTCGGGGGTGAACGGGGCTGGGACACGTGTGCACGTCTCCTCAATACATTTCAGACGCTAATGCAGGAACTGGGTGTCCCTTTAGCGCCCGAAAAGACCGAGGGCCCGTCGACCAAACTAGTATTCCTGGGGGTTGAGATTGATACAGTACTACAGGCTTCTAGGTTACCGGGTGATAAGGTGTCTAGGATAGTGACCCTTATCTCGGAATTGCTGGCCAAGCGTAAGGCATCCCTGAGGGAACTGCAGGTGCTACATGGGCACCTCAATTTTGCCTGCAGGGTGGTCGCACCGGGCAGGGTTTTTGCCCGGCGCTTATGCGACGCCATGGCAGGGTTATCCAGGCCCCACCACAGAGTCAGGCTTACCCGGGGTATCAGGGCGGACATGTTTGTCTGGTTGCAATTCCTGAGGGAGTTTAATGGGGTCTCATTTTGGAGGTCTGACCTCCTGGCATCCCCCAATTTCCAGATCCAGTCTGATGCCTCAGGATCCCTGGGTTATGGGATGTACTTCAATGGGAAGTGGGCCTATGGTGGGTGGCCACCGGCATGGGCAGGCACAGGTCGCCTGCGGGATCTCACATACCTGGAATTTTTTCCCATTCTGGGGGCTTTGATGCTATGGGGCGAACAGTGGGCTAATTCGGTGGTGCATTTCTGGTGCGACAATGCTGCCGTGGTGCGCATTGTCAATGCACAGACTTCTAAATCGCCCAGGGTCATGGTCCTAGTGCGCCATTTTGTGCTGCGCTGCCTGCGCCTCAACGTCTTGTTCAGGGCCAGGCATGTCCCAGGGGTTAATAACGATATTGCTGACGCTTTGTCCCGCCTGCAGATCTCCCGGTTCCGCGCCTTGGCCCCGGATGCGGAGAAATTCCCCTCGCCACTCCCGGACGAGATGTGGACTATTGGCAAGGAGAGGTGAACCGGGCGATTGGCCTGTCACTAGCGCCACGCACGCGTAAGGCGTATCAACAAGCATTTAATTTGTATAAGGCTTTTGCTACTCGATTTCAATGGCCAGAGACCTGGCCCATCCCGGTGGACCATGTTCTGCGGTTCATGGTTCACCTGCATGCACAGGGCCTTGCACCTCGCACCATAGCATCCAAGCTCTCGGCGTTGGCTTTTATGGCCAAAGTAGGGGGTCATGTGGATACCACCTCTGACTTCCGTGTGAGACACGTTTTGGAGGGGTGGGTGCGCGAGCGCGGGCGTTGCCCGGATGACCGGCACCCTATTTCCCCAGGGGTTCTTACCCAGTTGGCCCGGGGCTGGCCAGGCCTCTGTTTTGATCATTATGAGGCAGCCCTTTTTCATGCAGCCACAACGGTGGCATTTTTTGGAGCGCTCCGCATCAGCGAACTCGTGATGCTGTCTAAGGCGGATGCAAGTGGTAGGGCACTGGAACTCGGAGATGTATATGTTGCCAAAGACTGGGCCCAGTTGAGGATTCGCTCCTCCAAAACAGATCAGCATGGCGTAGGCAGTGGAGTAAGACTGCTACGGTGTTCTTTGGCAGACATCTGTCCGGTTGGTGCCCTACAGGAATACCTGGCACTGCGTGGCTGGCACCATGGCCCGTTTTTCTGTCACCAAGATGGGTCTCCCCTTACTAAATTTCAGTTTTGGAAGGTGACAGCCAGAGCCCTCACCAGGGTGGGACTACCAGGTGCCCGTTATGGCACACATTCGTTCCGTATTGGCGCAGCCTCTACAGCAGCTGCTTTTGGGTACTCTGGGGCTGACATACGCAGCATGGGGAGGTGGGGCTCACAATGTTTTCAGTTTTATGTGCGCCCACTCCCGCCATGAGTACCAATCCAGTCACCTTACCTTCCTTTTTCTCAATTTTCTTACAGACCCTGGGTGTCGTATTACACCGGTGACAGTATGGCTGGTGGGCCACAGCTATGTGCTCAGGGCAGCGCGTTACGCTGCGGCGACAGAGTGGGGACCCCGACTGGGACTGGGTGACCACGCCAGTCTCTCATGGCACGGTAAGCCTGGGATGTTATGGCGGGAGCTGCGGCCTTTCCTTTTTTCTGGCCTGGGGGCTGACCCGCCTGACATTCTAATCATCCACTTGGGGGGCAATGATTTGGGCCAGGTCACCGGCTTATCGCTGAAGCATGCGATTTGCGAGGACCTCGCCTACTTGCATTATGTCTGGCCTGCCACAGCCCTGGTTTGGTCGGACATTGTTCCGCGCCACTCTTACAGAGGGGGCGTTAACCTCCTGGCCCTTGACCGAGCTAGGCGCGCGGTCAATAAGGCAGTGGCGCGGTTTCTCACCACCAGGGCTTGGGGACGGGTTAGTCATCACCCCGATATTAGTCTACAAAATTGTGACTTGTATGCAGGGGATGGGGTCCATCTGTCGCGAGGAGGTATGGACCTCCTGTTGGGTGACTGGCGAGCAGGCCTGTTGACCGAGCTGACGGTCTGGGGGGGGGCGTCAGGTCTTCTGTGAAGCCCCTCCGTGTGGCGGGTAGCACTGGTAAGGTAAACAGTATGACCCACAAGTATCCGGCAGGTTCGCAATTGACTGGACAACACTAGACAGGAATAAAGTAGTTAAACGTTGTCCGGTCAACGACGAATCAGGCGATGGGGTGATGATGATTGCTAACCAGCATGCATCACCCCTGTGATTTCACGGATACGCGTCAGAGGGTGGGGTCATGAGTTAGTTATTGACTACGGTCAACAATTTGTTTGTTGTTAACAAACAAATTGATACAATTTGATACATTGTAACCAATTGCCGTTGGCAATTTTGGGGTGGTACCTTACCAGTGTTACTTCGGCCTGCTTGCCTTAGGAATTATGATTGGTCGTTTTACCAATACAAATTTATAATTCGGACTAGGGCATTGAATCAATAAATGTGGCCCTTTGCTGTTATCCACTTTCAATGTTGTCTGTGTCCGTTATTGGGGGGGTGCGCCTGCAACAAACATTCTTGAGGGTACTCAAAAGCAAAACAAATTAGAAGATGGGAGGAAGGAGCTTATTGGACAAAGAATAACATTAAAGGAAGATGGCTGAGGAACTCAACCTTCCCTTTGTCACTTGGAGGACCCTGAATAGGCTGAGAATTGGAGTCCCTAAATGTAAGACTTATCTTGAAATCCCTATAAGAGTCACTGTGTGTTGGATCTGAACAGGGACTGCAATGGCTTAGTGGTTAAGATGCTGAACTTGACAACTGAAAGATTGGCAGGTCAGGAGTATGAGACCTTAGTGCTGCATGATGGAGTGAGCTCCCATCTCTGTCCCAGCTCCTGCCAACCTAGCAGTTAGAAAACAAGTAATTGCAAGTAGATAAATAGGTATCATTTCAGTGGGAAGGTAAACAGTATTCCATACGTTCCGGTGTCTAATCATGCCGGCCAAATGACCACGAAAACATCTGCAGATGCAGACAATGCTGGCTCTTTGGCTATAAATGGAGATGAGCATGGGAACTCTAGAGTCAGATATGACTGGCTTTTGAGCAAGGGCGACCTAAGTTGGATCTGACTTGATTGCACAAAATGACAGTAAAACCCACACACAAAATCTAAAGCACCCAAGCAAATCATGTGTCATCAAGTCAATTCTGACTCATGGAGACCCTTTTCAGGGTTTTCTAAATATCAAGTACAGTGGAACCCCAGATAACGACAGCACCGGATAATGACAAAACTGAATAATGATGCCAAATTTGGGGGAAAGATGTGCACCGGATAGCGACACTTTGTCATTATCCGATGCTGTCGTCTTTCTCACCTGCCAAGTTCCCTGCCGGCAGGGACGGCGGGTGAGTCTGCACTCACCCTGTGCCCTCCGGGGCAGAACCAGCCAAGCGCGTGGTCGCTTCTCCCGCCCAGAGGGCTGCAGGGTGGGTCTACGCTCTCCCTGCAGCCCTCCAGGGAGAGGACCAACCAAGCGCATGGCTGCTTCTCCCCCTGGAGGGCCGCAGGCTGGGTCTGCGCACCACCTCCCCATGGATCGGTATTCACCTGCTGCCACTGTAACATGCGCCCTCCCGCTTCTGGGAGTGATCAGCTGCCGGCTGTCAGCGGAGGTGGAGTGGATTGGCATGCACCTGCTGCAGCTGTAAAACATGCCCTTCCACTTCCAGGAGTGACTGGAAGCGGAAGGGTGTGTTTTACAGCAACAGCAGGTGTGCGCCGATCCACCCCACCCCACTGCCGGGGCTTGCTTTGGGGGAAAGCACCTTTTTTAGTGATATTGGGTGCATGCACCAGAGAAGGACAAAAACTGGACAACAACACGACTTGTGGAACCAGATTTTGTTGTTATCCTGGGTATTACTGTACTTGTAAGTAGTTTACTATTCCGTTCATCTGGGAGCGCCCTGGCAGCATGCTCACAGCTACAGAGGCTGGTTCTTCTGAGATGCACAGTGGGGAATTGAACTCCTGACCTCTGCCTCCAGCCAGCTTGCAAGTGTAGCAAGAACAATTCTTTTAACGGGGTTGGCTCTTTCTCAAAATAAAAACAACTTGTCCCTAGAAATTCTCAGTGCTACCAGAAGCTGGTAAGTCAACAATGCTATGATCAAAAACGGGGTCAGACGGCTCAGAACCTGTCCTGTGATAGGCCCCTCTTTGCTTCCAAATATGAGAGGAAACAGTAGTCTAACCTGCCAGGGAAGATATCAATGACTTGGAAGATCTCCTTTAATCTTGTCACCAACCAATAATGAAACTACATTTCCACAGATAAGAGATAATTTGACAAAATAGACATGCTTAACACTGGTTGCCACCCCATTACAGCATAGCCACCTAGCAGCAGTGCGAACTATTTCAAAGTGTGTTGTGAGGGCTGGGTGACAGCTATGTATCGGAATGGCACAGTAGAAAGTGCAAAGAAATCCAGGCTACCTGCGAGAACCTCCCTAAAATGCACTGGGAAATTGTCAATTGCAGCCATAGTTAGGATAATGAGATTTTAACTCAAGTGGGGAGTGGGCAAACGGTCTGTGCTGAAGACCATTTATAGTACTGGATGGGTACTGGGGGCACACCCTAGCTATCACAATGAGTACTGCAGTGAGCAGGACTAGGGGTCCCTTTTCTTCCCTGTTCAAGATACTGTCATTGAACCTTCAAACTTTGGGTCTTGAATGCACATACCCTTTAGAAAATAAGCATGGGAGATGACTGTAGGAGCAATGCATGCTAATTCCGTGTCTGGAGGAAATGCATGCTTTGCACATGCAGATGCATGTCAAGCTCATACTTTTGGCTGGTAGTCTATAGTAAGTGAGGGAATGAGTGGGGTATATTGTCATTTCATTAAACGTGCTGATTAAATGGTGCACTTCACCAATCAAGCTGCAAGGTTAAGTAGCTAAAATGTAATACACTTTGCTAATCAAGGTATATTCATTGTTGAGTAAGTGGAATATTTTCTTTTTTAAGATAAGATTCTTTTGTGGCTTAGTTGTCTTTCTTCCAACTCAACCTGATGAAGACTGATGACTAGATAAGAGTGCAGTAGGTACAGATATACTCTGGAATTAGACTAGCTTATTTGATGCTAAACAGTTGCATTCCGAACAAGATAACATTTCATCCATAGAAAAATATCTCTTGGCTATTTTCAATTCAGTGAGCTAAGGTTATGGTTGCCATAAAAAGCCAGTAATCTTGTATGGCATGACTTAGAGCCAAATCCTAAGTCATTACAAACTAGTAACTGCTTCTCAGTTCCCTCCATAGCTCCTACTAGAACTGGCATGATGCTATATCCAATGTCTCCAAAGAGCTACAGTTTTCTTATCTCCATTTTCAGTATCATCTAGGACTGCTAAGGGAGGTTGAATGGCAAAATGTGGAATAAACCAACTGCATCAGTGATGTGGAAAGTAGTTGTTTTGAAGACCATCTCCATAATTTTTAACTATTATCTACATTGGCTAAAGATTTTGGGATGTGTACTCCAAAAGGTCTATATGATGACAGGTCCCTTGGTGTTACATTTTGGTGCGAGGTTATGGAGGTAAGGTGATTATCTTTTGGGGTAACAGCTCTGTGTTTGTCCTTATACTTCTCAAAACCACTGAAAAAAGGTTGTCTAAACCATAAGGAGAGCTAAAGGGTAGTGACAAATGAGAGCTGACAAATTCCTCCTGCTCCCTATCCTTTCCATAATATCTTGGAATGGCAGCAGGAGGTAACAGTGGCATACCTAAAGTATATCACACATTATCAAATTTGCGGATGACACAAAATTGGGTGGAATAGCTAATATCTTGGAAGACAGCAACAGCATTAAAAATATATTGATAGACTTGAACACTGGGCTGAAAACAATAGAATAAAATTCAACAGGGATAAGTGCAAAGTTCTACACCTAGGGGGAAAACCCAAATGCACTGTTACAAGATGATGTATACTTGGTTCAGTAATATTATGAGTGAGAAGGATCTTGGAATTGTTGTAGATCACAAGTTGAGTATGAGTCAACAGTACAATGTGGCTGCAAAAAAAAAGGGGGCAATGCTATTTTAGTCTGCATTAACAGAAGTTTAGTCTCTGAAACCCATGAAGTACTTGTCCCTCTCTATTCAAAACTAGTCAGACCACACCAAGACTACTGTGTCCAGTTCTGGGCACCACACTTTAAGAAATATGCACGTAATAATGGGCTGACACTACGGGAAACCAGATATAGGCCGAACATCAGGGAAAACCTCTGATCTGTAGAGGGCAGTAAGACAAGGGAGCCAATTACCTCAGGAGGTGGTGAATGCTCCAGTGCTGGAGGCATTCATAAGAAGATTTGACAACCATCTGTCTGAACTGCTTTGACTTGAATTCCTACTTTGAGCAGGGGTTTGTACTCAAAGTCTCTTAGGCCCCTTCCAAACCAGTGATTCTATGATTTTTGTGTGAGAGTTTTCTAAAGACTGCCAGAAAATACAGCCAAGGACAACTGGTATCTCACATGGCATAGGCACATCCCAGACACTGTGGTGGGGCCATATTTTGCCACTGCTGCCTTTATGGAGAAACAAGAATTTAGAAATTTTATTCTTCCCTAACCACTCCAATAATATAATCATGAGAAAGATAAGAAATAAGTCAGGAGACGGAATTGTAAATCGTATGTAAATATATGAGGAGTCATAAAAGAGTATCAGTGTATATCATTTTATAAGAGAAAAATGCAGAGCCCTGATTTCAGTGGTGGGCATTAGCAGGTTCGCACCAGTTCGCTAGAATTGGTAGCAGAAATTCTGGCTGGCCTTGCCCATCCAAGTTTTGAAATAAAGTAGTCCTAATTCAGGTGCAACACAGGGCTTTCCCCCTGGACACGCCCACCATACCATGCTCACAGTGTGGTTGTAAATTTTTTGGGAGCCCACCACTGCCTGATTTACTTAATACTAGCAGATTTTGCCCAGCAGTGCCGGGCTGTTTAAAATGGTTTTGGAAGGTTTTTGTTTTATGTTTATGCAAATGGGGTTAGTTTTTAATTGTGGTTTTTAAAATTTTTATTTTTACGCATGGGCTGTTATAAACTGTGATCATTTTTTTGTTTTTTGTTTTAAAAAAGAGGAAAGGATGATATAATTTTTTAATAATTATTGTATTTAACCAAATAATGTGTTACTATGTGAATTTTTTTAAATAGTTGTACTTTGGATAATAATTTTAAAAATGTGTAAGAATATGTTTTTTTAAAACCAATGTTTCTATACTGTGTTCAGATGTTTTTATTTGAGTGAAAACTAATTTTTTTAATTATTTGTGATTATTGTGAATATTTTTGTATGTTTTGAAAGCTTATTTCATTAATTTGTGAATTCTTTGTGATTGTTATGAATATTTTTGAATGTTTTTTTCTCTTGTGGCCTCTGGGTGGGGCTGGTGAGCTTTTCTTTTAATTTACTATTTTTCTGTACTGTCCTCTGGGTGTCGCTTCTTCTTCCGGTAAGTAGTCTCTTTCTTTCCTCAGTTTAGTTCCGGTCATCATGGAGTGAGGACGTCTTCTGGTAAGGTCACTGGTTTAAAAAAATTTTTTTTGGGGGGGGTTGTTTTGGGTTTGGGGGGGTCTGTGTGTTTTTTCTTGTTTGTTTTTGGATGTTTTTGTGTTTACTTTTTCTGTTTATTATTTTTGGTTTTGATTACTTTTGAATGTTTTTGGATTGTGTTGTTTTGTGTTGGGGGTGGGGGTATTTCCGTGGGCCGGTCTTGGTGGCTGGACCGTGGAAATACCATCGCTGCTTGATGCGGCATTGGGGTGGTGGTATTTCCGTGGGCCGGCCTGGGTGGCCGGACCACGGAAATTGCATCACCACTTGATGCGGTGTTGGGGTGGGGATATTTCTGTGGGCTGGCCTGGGTGGCCAGACCATGGAAATTGCATCGCCGCTTCATATGGTGTTGGGGTGGAGGTATTTTTGTGGGCCAGCCTGGGTGGCCGGGCCATGGAAATTGCATCACCGCTTACATGTGGCATTGGGGTGGGGGTATTTCTGTTGGCCGGCCTGGGTGGCTGGACTGCGGGAATCCCATTGCCGCTTGATGTGGCATTGGGGTGGGGGTATTTCTGTGGGCCGGCCTGGGTGGCTGGACCATAGGAATCCCATCGCCGCTTGATGCGGCGTTGGGGTGGGGGTATTTCTGTAGACTGGCCTGGGTGGCCGGACCACGGAATTCCCATCACCGCTTGATGTGGTGTTGGGGTGGGAGTATTTCCATTGGCCAGCCTGGGTGGCTGGACCACGGGAATCCCATCGCTGCTGTATGCAGCGATGGGGGAGTGGGGGTTCCGCGGGCTGCCTTTTTTATTTTTATTTTTCGCGCGCCAGCTTCCTCAGCGTTCTGCGTGCTCATGGCATGCAGGACGCTGGGGCTTGTAGTTTGGCGTTTGCGATTTCAGTTTGTGCAGCATTTTTTCCCTGCGGCTACATTTTGATTGGCCGCGGCACATTTCCAAACATTCCTTTTGCTTGCACTGCTCAGCCTGATTGGCTCTGGTGCGGTGCAAGGAACGTTGGGAATTGAAGTGCCCTTTTTTTGTTTGCATCCAGGGGGCTCCTGCCCCACTGGCGCAAAATTCAACCCGACAGTTACCTGCGAACCCCGGACGGGCGAGTGCACAGAGGCTCGGACGGGGCTTGTAGGGTGTGGCTAAACATCCTTTGTCACATTCCAACGGTTAACACACGGATTTATAGGTATAGATGACATGGCAGAAGGGTGACTCTCTTGGTCAGGAACTGTCAATAGAAGGCCTCAGGGATAGTGTATAGTCAACAGCAATGATGCCTCATTCTAAAGTTGAGGTGGAGGAGCCCTCACCTGTTTGGATCACAAGCTGCCTGGGAAAGGTCTTAATGGTGCAGATACATTATTGAACTAAAATATGCTAAAGGGTTCAGCTTACCTTTTGATTTTCCTAATAAATAAATGCCTTAACCTGTAGTCTGGTGCAGTAATATTGATTCCCTGACTTTACAGTGGTAGCATGAGAACCTTAATGATGATGTAGGAATATTATGAACATTGGGAGAATTATGTCCAGCAAGAGGCTTCAAGGAAACCCAGGAGCAATAATTGCTGTTGTTCAGAATTGTTACTACTAACTGGCATCCAATAAGACACTGTCTGAGAACATGGAATTTGTATAGATTGCATATTAGTCTCGTGGATACCACTGATGTTGCAGAGAGAGAGAGAGAGAGAAGGAAAATATCATATTTCTCCATTAAAAGCCTGGATTAAACAATTTTTTAAAACTTAAAAATTGCACTTAATTTCTTTTAACTTTATGGAAACATTGTGGTTAACTCAAACTCATGTCATAGCAACCAGAAGCCAAGTTAACGTATATATTCATAATTTCTTTAACTGTCACAAGAAAGCACAGTTTTGTTTGAAACTAGAATCTAATGATATTTTTACAGGTAGAAGGAGAGAAGAAATTCACAAGATGTAAATTGCATCTAAAATCATGTTCCACTTGATTACTACTCAACATTTACATAGGCCTGCTAATTAAGAGTAAAGGTCAATAGGTTAAATAAGTCAGTTAATCAGGCAATTATGCAGAAGTGCCACAAGTGAAACATGGGAGGAACCCTTGGGATCAATATGGCATGCAAATCGATTGGCAAAGTATATACTGTACAAGTTCAAGTACTAAAACACGTTGTGTGATATTGCAAAACACAGTTGCTGGAATAGTGTGCACCTTGTTAGTATGGCTAAATAAGCATGGTTTTCCTCCTGCTAATGGGATCGCTTTGACTTTTGAATATGCATGCTTCCTTTTTTCAGACTGTAATATTTTAAAATTAGATAACATTTAAAATTAGAAACAATTATTCTAAAGTCTGTTTTCTACTGGATTCACCATCTGATGACATAGGGATTATATGTATGTGTTCATTGGAGCAGGCTGGAGCAAGCTAAATAGATCACTAGAGGCTGTGGAGAGGACTTGTAAGTCACTTGGTGTGATTGCACCTCAAGCAACCTTATTTGGTCTGGCTCCTTCTGCTACCAATGTCCCATAGTGTGCAGTCGCATGAGAAAGCCACTTAAGGATATTGGCAAATTAATAACTTTCTCTGTTTTATGGAGAGGCAAAGGAGACTATTTTTAAAGGCTGTATTAGAGTAGTGCAGATGTTCTGCATCACATATAGTATTTTTAAAATTGAAAATGTTCTCCCAGAATTGGGAGGAGAGAATGAAAGGCTCTTTTAAAAAATCTTTTCTTTATGACTTGTCTAAACCTGCCTGCAGCCAAATTCATCACCAATCTGACAGATTTTAAACCCAACCTTTAAGACAAGTCTCAAAGAAAAGTTTTAAAAAACCTCACCTCCCTTTCAGCCCTCTCCTTCTGGAAGGTTGTTTTCAATTTTTCTCTTATTTTTCATAACTGATGCATCACATCAGGGCTGCCCTAATATAATATGGGAGGTGTGTGTGTGTGTGGGGGGGGGGGGACCAGTTCTTCTACATTTCCACAGACTAGAGTAAATGTTTAATATGCCAGTATCTTGAATGGAGCAATGCTAAACGCCTATCTGACAGCCTATCTGCTGTCTTCCAAACATACTTTTTGTTCCATAGCTTAATATGACTTTAGATCACATTATCTATCATAATCACACCTTCTAATGATGGGGAGCCCAAGTGTGCTCAGGGATTGCATCCAAGAGTTTCCTTGAGTTATCTTGATTATTTTAGAGTGATTATTGTTATTGCCCTTCTGCAATTTTATATAGACAAAATCAAACTCTTATTGTTTCCCTTTGAAAGTTCACATTTTTCTTTCAGAGAGAACTGGAAGTATCAGTTAGTAGATGGTTCTTGGAGATGGACTCGATCCGGGCAATGGAACTATTAAAAAAATATGCTCTGGTGTGGAAAATGCGCATTAAGTTTATAGGAAGCAATGGTGCACCATTTCATAGGAGAAATCTCATACCGAAATCAAGTCTTTCCCAGTAATGGTTCAAACCATAGTTTCAAGTATGACAGAAATGTTGACCTTTTTAATTGAATTTACTTCCTTTTACTGTTGTGGATAGTGTTTTAATTTTAATACTGTTATGTTTTTAAGATTTTTTATGCCATCTGGCTTTGCTGCCATTTTTGCTTTTATGGTTCAGCACAGCATTCTGCAATATATTAGTACTAGTATAATAGAAGTAGTAATAAAATGCAAAGATGTGGTAATTGAAATGAAGGATGTCATACATGGGATCAATATGAATTAAGAGAAAGTAAGTTTTTTAAAGCAGTTGGCCAACACCTCTTTTACAACATGACAAAAGAGGTTGATTTGGAAATCCTGTGCCCATGCTGTGTTTCCTTCAAAAACAGTGCTATTTGAAGCAGTTTGGAGTAGCTTGAATGAGGCTTTATGGGAACAGAAAAAATGGTAATTCATTTCCCTCCTTATTCCAATGATGGACTCATTGGCAAAGTCATCAGGGTTTCCTGCCGATCAGCACATATACAAAAGGCACTGGTGTTTAGCACTGGAAGTGAAAGGAGATGCTGTGGTGCCAAGTGACATTCTTTTGTGCCTGCTTTATTTTCTCACTTGTCAAAGCTGTGACTGAATGACTTTTTGTTACTAAAGCCCATTGTGTAAGTGGAAGACTCTAGTTTACCCATGCAGCATTACTAGGGCAAGGGAGAGTAAAGCACCACTTTCCAAAAAGGAGTAGCATTTCACAATATAGAGTCACAGCTAACCTGGCTTTGACATATTGCCTCTTTATATTTTATGTTTATTTTCTATTTCTTCTCTGATAATTAAATTGTGTGTGAGGCTCCATCTCTTTGCATAGCTCTGTGATATACAAACAAGCAGCTCTGTCAGGTTTCTCACTTGAGTGAAGTAGAACCCCGCATAATGAAAAAGTCCATTCTGTGAGGCACTTCATTATACAATTTTTTTTGTTATACAAAGCATGCCTCGTTATGCGAAGCAATGCATCTCTATGGGATGAATCGTACAACAAAAATCTCTATGGGAAAAATTGTACAACGAAAATGTTTGTTGTACAATGCATCCCATAGGGATGTTGATTGTACGATTTTCCCCATAGAGATGCATTGCTTCGTATAACGAAAAAAATCATTAATGGGGTATAGCGGTTAGCAGGAATCCTTTTCGTTGTACGAATTTTTCGTTATATGAAGCATTCGTTATACAGAGTTCCACTGTACTTTTTTTGGTGTGATTTCAGGGTGGCATGACTGATCAAGTGTAGAAGAAATAAAATTAACAAGAAGGACAATTTGCCCTGGAATATGCAGAGAGACACATTGCTTGAGATACATTGGAGCTCTCTTATTCCATTTTGCCTGTCTACATCACAACAGAAAAATGCCTTTACAGGATCATGATTGAGGAATTCTACAGGGTTTGTCTCTCTTCCTAGCACATACTATATTAGTTCTACAGCTAACAGTTTATCTCAGTGATTCTAAAACCTCAGTCTCCAGATATGGAGGGACTTCAAATTTCAAAACCCTAAACCAGCATTGTCTCCAAAAGTTGTAATCCGAAATTGCGAACCACTTGTCTATTGTGCAGTGCAGGCCAAATTCCTAGCACTATACATGTAAGTTCAAGTCCTATTTAATTTACTCTCTTGCCCTTAATTAATTTATTAAATTAATTGTTAAGGTTTTTATTAAAAAAACGATACCATGGGATTTGAAAGAAATGACATGTTTAGCTGTCACCATAGCCCATTTTCTTATTGGTGCCTTCAACAATGCTCTTTTGATATTTTTAAAGTTGCTCCACTCAGGACCAGAGTGGCTTAGTGGTTAAGATGATGAACTTGAAGACCGGATAGGAATGGCATATGTACCGGAAAACTGGGAATTTCACAGGTTGAACCTGTTCCAAAAAAAATTATTTAAAATTCCCACTTTTCAGACCAAGGGGCGTGTTTGGTTTTAAGGGGGGGGAATGCGCCTTTTGCTTGCAATAGAGTGGCACCTCTATTGAAGCGCTAGCAGGTGGCACAGCAGCAACAGCTTTGGTGGCCAAGGAAGACAGAGAAAAAATGTGTGCCATTTTATTGCCCTTAGAGCAGAGCCTCTATTGAAGTTGCGGCGGCAGCAGCTTGCAGAATGAGCTTCCGTCTTTGTCTCAGCTCCTGCAAACCTAGCAGTTCGAAGGCAAGAAATTGCAAGTACATAAATAGGGACCACTTTGGGGGGGGGGAGGTAAACAGCATTCCGTGTGCTTCAGTGTCTAGTCATGCCTGCCACATGACCACGGAATACATCTGCAGAAGCAGACAGCACTGGCTCTTTGGCTTTGATACAGAGATGAGCACTGAACCCTAGAGTCAGATACGACTGGCTTTTGAGCAAGGGCAACCTTTACTTCTGTCCTGGTTTTGTGGGAGGGAATTATAGCATCCCTATGACTGGAAGATTGGCAGTTCAGCAGTTTGAGACCTGAGTGCTGCTCGACAGACTTGAACGGTCATGCTCTGCCCCAGATCCTGCCAACCTAGCAGTTCAAAAACAAGAAAGTGAAGGTAGATAAATAGGTACTACTTTGACGGGAAAGGTTGAATACATAGCATTTTGTGTGCTCCGGCATTTAGTCAGACCTGCCACATGACCACAGAAATGACTGCAGACACAGCCAGCACTGGTTCTTTGGCTGTAAATGGAGATGAGCACTGCCCCCTAGAGTTGGGTACAACTGGCTTTCAAGCAAGGGAGACTTTGACCTTGAATTTGCCCTGTTAACCTAGTGGCAGTCCTAAAACATGCAATATTACGATTTGTTCAGTTAAACCATGTCACTGATTTGCATCCTTTTCCACTCTGTCATTTACTGGAAAATGTAAACAAGTTTGTGGGCCCTGAACTACTGCAATGCTGAAGTGCAGCAATGAATGGCAACAGAGATAATTTGGAGAATTAGGGGTGGAGAATTTTTAATCAGAAAAAAATATTTTAATTGTTTTTCATTGTTCTGAGCAGAACCTTATTTATTTATTTATTTGCATTCTTGAATGATTGCAACCCTCTACCTTTTCACACATTTAGAACCAATAAATGTGATCTGCTAATAGCAATGGTAGAACACATGTTTTGCATCCTGGTTCCAAGTTACAAGCTTGGCAAATCTAGTTTCTAATATCCCACTATTCTTGTCCTCTTTGAGACTAGTCTTTGTAATGACTAATCACTTACTCACCAACACTTTAATTTCTCAAGTTTTCTTAGAGGGAGAAAATGAACTTAACATATACAAATAAAAATCTAGCCAGTTATTTATAAGCTTTGACAATGAGTGTTCTTAACCACCAAATGAAATTGCTAAGTCCCATTAGATGAAAGGGACAACTATGTCAAACATAGCTAACTAAATTTGGCAAATTAATGGCAAGCTCCAGCTAAACAGTTGAGAAGTATCATGAATAAAACATGAAACCTATGTGATTCTTGTACATATTGAAAGCAAGAGTGGGCAATATCTTTATTGGACTAGGTAACAGTATTCCGTGTGTCTAGTCATGCCTGGCACATGACCACGGAAATGTCTGCAGAAGCAGACAGCGCTGGCTCTTCGGCTTTGAAACAGAGATGAGCACTGAACCCTAGAGTCGGATACGACTGGCTTTCAAGCAAGGGAAACCTTTAAGTCCTAGGCTTTTGAGTTCTGAGGGACTCAAAAGCTGGCACCTGTTTGTGCCTGTCCTTAAAAGTCTAAACATAATTGTCCCATTCTCCATGTATGCTGGATATGTCTAGGAGTATCAGGTGGGATAGAAAACAGCTGAAATCTGATGCTCTTAATGTCAAAGCTATTTATTTTATTTCTTCGTTTTATATACCACCCATCTGGATGATTTCCTACTCTGGGTAGTGTACAACAATAAAAACTTTTACAAATATAAACAACAAACAACCCAAACAAACCAATCTACACAGGTGATATCTGAGGCAAACAATAAAAAAAATTTAAATTAAACTACTATTTGACATTGGGGAGGATGTCCCAAAATGCCTCTTTAAAGGGTAATGTCTTCAGTTGTTTTTCTAATATGTCCAGCGATGGGGCTGGGCACAGCTCCACTGGTAATGAATTCCATAGTGTAGGTTCTGCTACCGAGAAGGCCTCTCCCCCTTGTCATAACCTTTCTTGTCATTCTCAGTGTTGGCACCCGGATGTGTGCTGACTGTGATGAGCGGGTGATGCAGACAGCTGTTCTGTGGGAGAGATGCTCCAACATATAATAAATTTTAAACCATATAGGGTTTTGTATGTCAAGAATAACACCTTATACATGATACTGAAAGGAACAGGGAATCAGTGCAGATTTGCCAAGGCTGGGGAGCTGTGCTCAAATTTCTTTGTTCCTGTTACCAGCCTGGCAGCTGCATTCTAGATCTGTTGTAATCTCCATATCAGCGGCAAGGGAAGCCCCACATAGAGATTGTTACAGTAGTCAATTCATGAGATTACCAATGAATAGACTATGGTAGTAAGAGAACATCTGTCCAAGTAGGAGTGCAGCTGTATTTTTATGATGAAGTTGAAAAAAGGTGGCCGTACATACTGCCACTATTTGTAGATCGAGAATCAAGGTCAAATCTAGAATGTCCTCCAAGTTGCACACCTGATCCCTAGGAGTAAGGACCAGGCCTCCTAGTCAAGCAGATGGTCCCTCCAACATAATTCCATTATCAAGGTCAGGCAATTGTCAAGGCATTGAACTGCATCCAGTGCAGTAGATGAAAAAGAGATATAGAGTGGATTTTCAGCCACATATTGGTGACACCAAGCTCCAAATCTCCAAATAAGCTTCCCCAACAGCTTCATTTAGATATTAAACAACATTGGGGAGATGATCAACACCTGTGGAACCCTTCACTAGGGTGTCCACATAATCAAAATAAATGTCCTGAGTTGAATTCTCTGGGTACAGCCACGGAGGAAAGATCAGAACCATTGCAAAACAGTGCCACACATTCCTAACCCAGGCAGCCTTTCTAGGAGGATACCGTTGTTGAATGTATCAAAAGCCACTGAGAGATCCAGGAGGACCAGGAGAGATTAAGCTCTCCTGTCCAGTTATGCAGTGCAACCAATGCAGTTTCAATACCATAATGAGGTCTAAAACCTGATTGAAATGGAGCCAAATAGTTGGTTTCATCCAAGAACACCTGCAACTGATCAACCACAATGCTCTTCATGACCTTGCCCAAAAGGGCCTATAATTATCCAAAACATCTGTAGCTATGTTTGGTTTCTTCAAGAAACAGGAGAGCATATTATCCTCCTTTAATGATGAATTCATAATATTCATCACCCACTCACCTGACACACTGACAGATTTTATTAACCATGATGGGCAAGGGTCATAACGAGAGGTCATAGGCTTATAGCATGCAAGCCCCTTGTCCACCTCCTCAGATGACACAAGCTGAAACCGCTCCCACAAAATGTGACAAGTAAGCAAATTATCCAAAATGTTAAATGTAACAGAAGAGTCACAAAATATGCAAAAAACCATATGGGAGGCAGATTTTAAAATAGAAATCTCTGATGAAATTTGGAAAAGTAAATGGAAGAAAAGAATTACAGTAATACCTCATACATTGCAGGCGCACCCCCCAAAGAAAGACTCAGACACCGGTATATGGATAAAGGCATTGGGCCACTTTTATTGAATAATGCCCTAGTCCGAATTATAACTTTCAATTGGTACTCATCCAATTATAATTTGTAAGGCAAGCAGGCCACAGTAACACTGGTAAGGTTCCTCCCAAAATTGCCAATGGCAATTGGCTACAATGTATCCATTTGTATCAATTTGTTTGTTGACACAAACAAATTGTTGACCGTAGTCAATAAACTATCTACTGACCCCACCCTCTGATGTGTATCCGTCAAATCATGGGGTGATGCATGCTGAAAAGCTCCTGCCATCACCCCTTGCCTGGTTCATCGTTGACCGGTCAACGTTATTACACCTGTACCTGTCTAAGTGTTGGCCAGTCAATTGTGAACCTGCCGGATACCTATGGGTCATAAATCTTTAGCTTACCAGTGCTACCCGCCACACGGGGAGGCTTCAATGAAGACTCACGCCCCCCCCCCAGACCGTCAGCTCGGTCAACAGGCCTGCTTGCAAATCTTCCAAAAAGAGGTTCATACCTCTAGCCGACAGGTGGACCCCATCCCCTGCATAAAGATCATAATTTTGTAAACTAATGGTGGGGTGTCGGATGACCATCCCCAAACCCTTTTCTGCCACGAAACGGGCAACTGCCCTGTTCACCGAGCGACGAGCACGGTCAAGAGCACGGAGGTCAATACCTCCCCTGTAAGCGTGACGTGGTATGATGTCCGACCATAGCAGCCTTGTGGACGGCCACACATAATGCAAATAAGCTAGGTCACTGCAAATCGTGAATTTTAAAGAAAGGCCAGTGACCTGGCCGAGGTCATTGCTCCCGAGGTGCAGTACAAGGACGTCAGGCGGTTCAGCATCCCTGATGGAGAAAAGGAATGGCAACAGTTCCCGCCATCTCATTCCACGCTTACCGTACCAACGTATGCATGCGGATGCACGCAGTCCAAGCTGGGGTCCCCACTCTGTCGCCGCAGCATACTGTGCTGCCCAGTGCACGTAACTGTGGCCCACCAGCCATACTGCCACCGGTGTGCGGGGACACACAGGGTCTGTAAGAGAAAAAAGAGAACAGTGACTTAACTGGTACTCATACCTGAAGAGGGCGAACATATAATGCAAAACGCATAGATCCCCATCTTCCCATATGGCGTATATCAGCCTCAGAGTACCCAAATGCAGCCTCAGTTGAAGCAGCACCTATCCTAAACAAATGGGTGCCGTAACGAGCCCCTGGGAGGCCAACACTGGATAGTGCCATACCGGTCACCTTCCAAAATTGAAATTTAGTAAGGGGAGACCCATCCTGGTGGCAGAAAAACGGGCCAGGGTGCGTGCCACGCACTGCCAAGAACTCCTGTAGGGCACCAACCGGACAGATGTCTGCAATGGAACATCGTAGCAGTCTAACTCCACTGCCTACGCCGTGCTGATCAACTTTTGAGGACCGTATCCTCAACTGAGCCCACTCATTAGAAACATAGACATCGTCGAGTTCCAGTGCCCTACGAGTCGCATCCGCCTTAGACAGTAGTACCAACTCACTGATGCGGAGCGCTCCAAAGAAGGCCACCGTGGTAGCCGCATGAAAAAGAGCCGCCTCATACCTGTCAAAACACAGGTTATGCCAGCCTCGTGCAAGGTGGGTAAGCACCCCTGGGGAAATTGGGTGACGAGTGTCCGGGCGGCAGCCACGTTCCCATGTCCACCCCTCCAAAACATGTCGTATGCGGAAATCGTTCATGCTGTCAGCAAAACCCCTCACCTTGGCAATAAATGCCAGTGCTGACAGCCTGGATGCTATAGTGCAGGGAGCAAGGCCCTGACTGTGTAGATAAACCATAAATTGTAAAACTTGTTCCACTGGAATGGGCCACACTTCGGGCAACTGAAGTTGCACGCAAAAATTTATAAATTGAACGAAAGCATGATGATACGCCTTACGCGTGCGGGGCGCCAAGGACATGCCGATCGCCCGGTTCACCTCTCCTTGCCAAATGTCCAAATCTCGGCCAGGAGTGGTGAGGGGAATTCCTCTGAGTCCGGAGCCAAGGTGCGGAACCGGGGGATCTGCAGGCGGGATAAAGCATCGGCAATATCATTATTAATGCCTGGTACATGTCTGGCCCTAAAAAGCACATTCAGGCGTAGGATACGTAACACAAACTGGCGAACTAAAGCCATCACCCTGGGTGATTTAGACGTCTTAGCATTGACAATGTGCACTACCACAGCATTGTCACACCAAAAGTGGACCACAGAGTCGGCCTACTCCTCGCCCCATAGCATCCAAGCTCCCAGGATTGGAAAAAACTCAAGGAATGTAAGATTGCGGAGGCAATCCATGCCCCGCCATGTTGGAGGCCATTGGCCATAAGTCCACCTCCCCTGGAAGTAAATCCCATATCCCAGGGAGCCGGAGGCATCCGACTGTACTTGAAACCTAGGGGAAACTAAAAGGTCGGATCTCCAAAAGGAGACCCCGTTGAAGTCCCACAGGAATGTGAGCCAAACCAAAAGGTCAGCCCGCATGCCCCTGGTCAGTCGGACCCTATGATGGCGCCTTGACAGGCCAGACATGGCGTCACATAGGCGCCGAGCAAATGCCCTGCCAGGCGTAACCACCCTGCAGGCAAAGTTAAGATGGCCATGTAGAACCTGAAGCTCACGAAGTGACACTTTACGTTTGGCCAGCAAGGCCAAAACCATCGCGGAGATCCGGGTGACCTTATCGATGGGTAACCGGGATGCCTGTGCGACCGTGTCAATTTCAATACCCAGAAATGCGAGGGTAGTGGATGGGCCCTCGGTCTTTTCGGGCGCTAAAGGGACACCCAGTTCCTGCATTAGCGTCTGAAATGTGGTGAGGAGACGCGTGTATGTATCCAAGCCCCGTTCACCCCCGAACAAAAAGTCATCGAGGTAATGGGCTACAGACCGAGACCCGGACCTGCGAACAAAGGCCCACTGAATGAAAGTGCTAAAACGTTCAAATGCTGAACAGGATATAGAGCAGGCAAAAGGCATGGCCTTATCTACATAAAACTTCCCTTGGAATCTAAAACCCAATAGCTCAAAGTCCTCTGGGTGCACTTGCAACAATCGGAATGCCGATTTAATGTCGCATTTTGCCAGGAGGGCACCAGGACCACAAGAGCGCACCATTCGCAGGGCTTGGTCAAAGGATGTATACCTGACCGAACAAAGGTCATCAGGAATAGCATCATTGACAGAATAACCCGCCGGGTACGATAAATGGTGGATTAAACGAAATTCCCCCGGGGCCTTTTTGGGTACCAACCCCAGAGGGGAGACCTTCAGGTTGGGAAAGGGTGGTACAGAAAAGGGGCCTGCCACCCTCTTGGCCTCAACCTCCTTAGCAATACTCAGGGAAGCCACCTCTTCTCTACCCTTCAGGGACAGTAAATTGGGTGCATCTTGGGGTCCCCGCACTCCTTTGAATGGGATACGGAAGCCCCACTGAAAACCCTCAAGGAGGTACCTCGCGTCCTCTCTCCTTGGATAAGTTGAGAGCCATCGCTCCAACATATACACATTAACTGGGGAGGGGGCCTTTTGTCTGGCTAGCTCCATCAGCAGAAGCTCTGCCCGCTCCCTGTCCACCTCTACCTCTGCCCCGTGACCCACCGGCCCGCGGGCACATGGCGGCGTCATGGGGGCCAGCGCAAGAGGGACACTCGTGTTTGTATCGGCACTGCCGCTTATTGCACACGCCGTTAGCCGAGAAGCTCCAACACAGCAAGCGGGCTGGAACCCCCTGCCCCGCCGGCTGGCGGGAAGCCTGCGTTGGAGCAGCTCGCTGCACGGTATGGCCACAATGGTACCTATCCCCAGGCGCCGGACGCATGGGGATCATGTACAATAGCCACAATTTCTGACAGGGCTCATCCCATCTCATCTCCGCGTGCAAGGGCACCCTCATTCTAAATTCCTCATCGTAAGCCAACCACGATGGGCCAGGAAAATCCACCATTGCCCTGTAAATATTGTCCAAATATTGGACCATAGGAATGGCCAGGTCAGGCCGGGCCCTTAGGTACACCGCCATATAAATAAGATATGCGGGCAACCTGTTGGCCCAGGTGCGTGGTGGCTTACGACGGCGGGACAGCTCTTTGTCTCTGTCATCCTGTCCCTCTCTCTCCTCCTTAGTGGGCTCATGGTTCAATAGGGAGAATATATCCACGTACTCCCCCCGCCAAATCTTTTCCCTCGTGACCTGGGACAAATGATCACCAAGGGGCAATGAATAACCAGCCGTCGGCAAGGCTGTCACCGGCACATTAGGTACACGGGGCATACGCAGCGGAACCTGGACAGCCCCTGCGATGCCCGGCACTGCCCTGGGGGCAGAAACCCCCACCCCCAACGTTGTGCCAGTATGGAACCAAGGGGCACTGGGATAGGCTGGCAACTGATGCCCACTCGCCTCGACTTGACGAGGCCACGGCCACTGAACCCCACCACTGGAAGTGGACTGTGATGTGGGTGCATTAACTTGAACCTGATACTCACTAGGTGCACCCCCGTGAGCCGCCCCCACTGGGAGTTCCGGCCCACGGCGGGCGTCGGAGCTCGCGACCGGAATCGAGCTCTGGGGCCACACCTGGCCACTCTCCTGCTGTAGCACTGGACAAACAGGGAGCTGTGAGACACCAGCAGGCGCAGGCCGGAGCGTCTCAAGCAGCTCAACCCGGCTGGCCGCTTGTTGCAGTGTGGCGGCCGTCGAGGTAGCCGGTGAACACGAAGGGCCCCCGGCAGAGAGAGAAGGGCCCCCCTCTCATGGGGTTGTGTGCAATCCCCAAGGATGCCTCAAGCACAGCTAAACGCGTTAGCAATGTATCCACTGCCACAGATCCCCCAGTATAAAGTGGGCCGGGTGGGCCGGACGGCCCCCCAGGCATTTGACCAGGAACCCCAAAATGAGAGCCTGGGCCCGAATAGGGCCATGACCAAAACTCCGGCCCATGAGGGGCCGGAGGGGGAACGTGCTGTGCACCAGCACCGGGCCCTCCCCCGCTGACCTGACCCATGGCCGGCAACTGCGGGCCAAGGGCCGAAGCCCCTGAAGGGCCGGTCGGAGGCTGGCCAGCCGAGGGCCAAGCACCATCCTGCATCGCCCCACCGGTATCGGTGGGGGTAGTGTCCTGCCGCGTGGGCGCAGCCCTGGTCCTCCGACCTGAGGACTGCCCCCCGCGCTGCGCAGGGCCGGCAAAAGTCCTCCCCGTTGGCCGCGGTTTCGTTGCCGGGGCCTTCCGTTTGGGAGGCATATCGTAGAAATAGCAGGATCCCTGTCCAGGGATCAACCTATGCCAAAAAGCACAGAGCAGCCAGCAAGCCAAAGGCTCTGTGCAACTCCTTCCTTCCCAGCCGGGAAAGCCAAGGGCTAAAGAGCCGAAGAATGGAAGGAACAGCGACGGAGAAAACTTCTCCTCTCCGTCGCTATTTTAAAATGGCAGCTCGGCTGCCTCGTGGCCACCCCTTTTATAGAGGGGTGGCCACGCCCCCTAACTCACCTGGATGTCTGAGTCCGGGTGGGGGGGCCTGCAAAGAGCGCGGCGGCCATTTTGGTGCCGCGCTTTCAAAGTCCACTTCGTACAACATTGAATTCATACAACATCGCCTAATTCCTTGAAAAAAGTTGCCTCATACAAAGTCGCTATGACTTTGTATGAGGCATTGGGGTTTTCCCCAGGTTGCATTGTGCCTGGGGAGTATAAAAGGCAGGACACATGTGTGCATTGCTCTTGTGGGTTTTGCAAGAAATGTGTGTCAGACTTAATGGGTTCTGGGCATTCAGCAGCCACATCTACTCAAGCTTGCCTTTGGTGGTAAAAAGAATCCTTTCTTGCTGTCTTCCCAGCATCACCAGTGAACACAATTTCTCTGTCACAGGCAACATAAAGAGACCTCACTGCCCTCGCTTGGAACCTAGCTTAGTAAAAAAATTTTTTTTTAAAGTAGACCTTTCTTAAGGAGATCACCTCATGATTCAATAGACATGACTGAGGCTTTGAGGAAAGTTTGCTCAGGGATAGCTTGTTCTCACCTTCAGTGGTTTCCTGGGATCTGGCCACTCATGGCTCCTCCTGCCTTGACACTATTTTAACTGGCACAGGACTGGTGTCATAAGGTCCTTGACACAGGATGCCAGGCCATTGTGATACCAGCACATAAGACCTCACTCCCTTCCCAAAAGCCTTTGCACCATATTTGTCAGCAAACAGCCATCTTGGTTTCCTGCCTGCCTGCCTACCTGTCACCATCTTAACTCACTGTCTGCTTCACTACCAGCTTTTGCTGCCCCATGGCACCTACTTCTTTGGTGTGGTGATTTGTTGTTTTTATAGTAGCAGTCAAGGCCCTAAACCAATTCTGCATGGTTAGGTGACTCAAAAGGTTAAAAATATGAAAATGTTGGGAAGGGACACAAGATAGGAAGAGCCATTCTGCAGTAACATTTGCTCTAGCTTGCCACAGTGGTGAGCCAGGAGGCAATGGTAAATCACAGGGATCAATAGAATAGCATCTTCCATTAGTCATCTGCCAGCTCAAGGTTTATGTGAGTCCTCTCCACCATGTCCTTTGATGTTACATGGGCTATGCCCCTGGAAAGGTGCTTTGGGGAAGTTGGGGCCCATTGCACTTGTCTTTGACTTTGCATTCATTGATCAGATATAGCTTCTTGTTATCATTTTAGTGAATTATTTCTATTTCTGAGTGAATGTCGAGATAATGGTGATACCACCCTGACTGTAGAATAATGATTCCAGATTTTAGCGATGGGTGAGAATTTAATTTATCATTTTAAATCTGAATTTCTCCAAATTTAAAGGATTCAAATAGAAAGCCTAATTTACAGAACTGAATATATTTTTAATAATGGGTGAGAAATTCATTTCCAACTGCTTCTTTTGGTCAAAATTTATTAAAATGTGTACAACTAAGATATGTAAAATAGCAAAACTGATAGATTCACTCATCCCTATCAAATTAAATCATTCTAATGCACTTTGGGATTTCAGGCAAAAAACTATTAGGAAGATGTAAGTGCGAAGTATTATTATATTATATTATTACATTATTACCTATTTAGCACCTGATTAAAGACAGCTTAACCCACTGGCTTTAGTCCAATGAATGGCTGTTAAGGGATTTGTTTTATTTCATTTTTAATAGACTTTTTTTTTTGCTAATGCACCATTGTTCCAACAAAGCTGGCATCTGTGCAGTAGTCAGTGTCTTCCACTATCATTAGGATAAATTGGTTCCCTGGGCAACATCCCAGGAATGCAGGTGCTGTGATTACAGACATCCTGATTATGTGGAATAGACAGCAGTCATTCACAAATGGCACCCAAGCTCACTATTAAACAATCACCACCAAGCCGGCATTTCCAAGATAGCTTTGGGAGAATGGAGACAATTCAGCTCTATTACTCGATGAATCAGATTGCTAGAGTAGAAGAGGAGCTCCTTCAAAACACAGACACCTTTCTCTTTCCCGAAAGAATACTGGTTGCTGGAAATGCAGTGGCCACTGTTGCCAAACATGAAAGAAAGGCCAATCCCATAAGCATGCTGAAGCTCTAGAAGTATCCCCCTTTATGTGCCTGTTCCTACACTGGTTGAAACATCAGCTGTGCTACATGCCACAAGAGGGTAAGCCTGCTGGAGCTGTGGGTGAGAAGGAGAGGTGTCTAACAGAAAAGCAGAATATTGTTTTAAAAAAATTCTTCTTACTGCAAGACAAGATAACTGAAAATCTGATACCTGTTGCCTTGCTGGCTGCTTGAATTTGATAACATTGGATGTATTTTACATATTCTGAGTTTGGGGGCTATCCTAGGGGGAAATCCATTATTAACTTTTAAGAACTTTTTAAAAATGTTTCGAAAGTGTCATCTTTAATATATAACTTTTAGTCCAGACATTCTGCACATTATATTACATTTATAATTTGCACAAATGAAAAAACATTGAACTAAGATAAACCACAATGATGACAATAACGACAAATTCACTTACCTAGCTCACTAGAGAAGACTACCAGTGCAACTTGTGTTTACTTTCATCACACAGAAAGGAAAACCATAAGTTCCTGGAGATCATTTTTGGAAATAAATAAATGCATATACTGTATGACAATATTTGGGTTTCAGGCACTTTCTAAGCAGCATGCATTGGAAAGACAAGGCTTTTAAAACCTTTTATGGAGGCATTTGGCTTTAGCAGGCTGTGATTAATACAGCTTAGTTTGTAAGGCTCTGATCTTCAATAGCATCTCTGTCATGATCTATCAAAGCTAGTGGTATTGAATTATGGCATATTTTTCCTGTTTGAAAGATTGCATGATCAATTGTGATGGCAAATTCAAGTTCCTGTTGTGCGTCTCAGTTACTGAGATGACTAAACAACCTAGGAAAGGTTGGGATAGCGAATTACAAAAATCAAAGGGTTTAATAATTTATTTATTTTTAAATCTACTCCCTTTCTTTTAAAAATACACAGAACATGACACTCCTGTGTTTCTAACTCAACTCGATTAAGGAGTGGAGAGAAACTATCAATGAATCCCAGAAGGCTCTCCAGAAACTGTCCCTATTTGTAGATTCTTTATGGTATTTAGGTGGCAGCTGGCAAAGTTTGTCTTGGGGTTAAGGGCTCAATATCCATTTCAGCTTCCTCTTTTCATCAACAGGAACCCTACACATAACTCACATAATGTAACACATTTGCTTTCTTCTGTTCCATTCTAGGGTTTTAGATTAGCCACCAGTAACATGAGCTTGGCTGTTTAAACAATATAGATGTCATACATTATAATATTAGCTTTACTCATTGTCTCAATGCAAACTTTTAAACAGAACATTTTTTACCTTGAAACTCAACTCACCCCAAAGAGCCCCTTCTCTAATTAAAACTGCATGTGACCCACAAAGCATCAAGGCAAGGAACATCATCAAGCTTATTGATGCCACCTTCACCTGGTAATGAAAAACAGAGGCCAACATGAAAAGAAAACAAAGATTAGAGGCTGTTAGGAATTTGGTGCACAGAGAGAGAGAGAGAGAGAGGGACACCAACAGACACACACACATACATTCAAAAGAAAAGGGAAGATGATTTGTACAACAGTACAGTGGACAATACATGTGCGCTTTTGTTTATTTTAATTGTACCACAGAGGATTCTGAAATTTCTTTTCTCCTTTCCTTAGAGAAATTTAGTCTCCCCTTCTTCTCTTTGTGCATATGTATGTGAATTCAAGAACCATTTGTGTACAGTTCACCTCAGCACCTGAAAACAACTTTGGACTTGATCCAGCTTTTACAGACCCCTGAGGCAGGGCTGTGCTCATGGAAGGTGCCTCCATCTGATTTTCGGGGGTCCCCCTGCCATACACTATAGGCTTACCCCCTATGGTCAACACACTCTAGCATCTTTGAGGAGGTGCCATAGAAGGGAGGAGGCAGGGAACTCCTTTCTATAACCAAGCTGTTCAAACTTTTAAGCATTTTAAGCATTCATCCCAAATTAATAAGATTGCAATTAATTTTCAGCACAGGTTGGAAGAGCATCGAGTATCCATGTACAGTCGATAAGGTTGAGATGTCCAGTCTTGTCATATTTTGGTTTTTTTATTATTTATATTTTATTAAGTTTTAAAATTCATAAAATACATAGCATACAAAATGAAAATAAATGAAAAACCAATAAACAATACAAAAGCTTTGATACATCATGTCTCTTATTTTTTCTAGTTTTTGTCTTGACAAAATCTTTAGTCAGATTTCTTATTTATGTACTTTATGTACTTTATCCACAATTTCATTCAAAATATTCATTTTAATCACCCTTGTGCTATGATATGATGTCCTTGAGTCCACCAGTTTCTCTCTTATCTCTACCTATTTCCCCCCAAAACTCATTACATCTGGTACTGGCTTGTCTCCTTTGTTGTTTTCCAATGTATATTTCAAGAATGGCTTTCCCTTTTTTAAAATTTAACTCCCACGTAAGTTTTTCATTCAGTGCCATTTCCCAAATCTCCTTCTACCAATTACTCAATTCTAAGTTTGAATTGTTTTTCCTTTTTTTTGCAATGCGTTGCCTTGCTAACATCAAAAAAATGGGAAAATCTTGTTTACTTTCATCTAATTTCAATTCCCAAGATCTGTCAGCAAGGCAATTTCCCCATTTAATTTTGAAGAAAATTTCATAAAATTTCTTGTTCTATTTTTTTGGCAAAAATCTGATGCAATCCTACAAGTACACCACATGTGTGTTGGCACCTCCAACAACTTTTTGATTTACTGTTATCTATTTGATTTAGTCTAACTGGTGTCAAATACCATCTCCATAAAATTTTATACTTATGTTATTTGACTTTCGTGGATAACTTTTGCATACAGTGATACCTCATACAACGTCCAAACTTGGTTCCACAAGTTTGGACTTTATACGGATTTGGACTTTGTATGAGGCATGCAAAATCCTAGCCATGATGCCTCATACAATGTCCAAATCCTTGTCACGGTGCCTCGTACAACGTCGTTTCCATAGAGATACATTGTATTGTAACAGCACAGACTTCAGGGCAAAGACAAGGAAACAGACAGGAAACTGACAGAACTTTAAGAAATCATTGTCTAAAGGCTAAATACATTACAAAAACATGTCAAACAACTCTGATTGTCCAAGAACCTGAAGAATGCTGCAAAAATCCCAAGAATGCTTCTAAAAATTCTGATGAAAAAATTCAAAAAAATCCAAAGTCGCGCTCAAAACCACTTCTAAACACTCTTTGCCTCATGCAAAACCCACAAGAGCAATGGACACATGTGTCCTGCCTTTTATACTGCCCAGGCACAATGCAACCTGGGAAAAACCCCAATGCCTCATACAAAGTCACTGTGACTTTGTATGAGGCAACTTTTTTCAAGGAATTAGGCGATGTTGTATGAATCCGATGTTGTATGAAGCGGACTTTGTATGAGGTATTACTGTACTTGGATCAGCATAATCAAGGTCTGTATGTTGGTTCTGACCTTCACTGTCCATTGTCTTTGCCAAAGCCAGGCCGCAAAATATGTTGTTATGGTGAGTAACCTTGAGTATCTATGAGCTACTGCTTTCAAGTTTACTGGTGGTGCTGTTTGCAACAGAATAAGCACAGCTGTTGTTGCAACTGCTATTGATGGTGGTGATGACAACTCTGTGCTGGTAAGAGAGAGTGAATGCACACGCTTAACTATAAGAATGAAAACTGACCATTACATTTGATTTCTGCTTACACAGAACACCACTTCTCTGTGTTACTGAAATGCCACAGAAAATGATGATTTTTGTACTCCTTTCATGGATTTAGACTTTGTAGAGAACAAAGATGATCAGCTTAAAGGATTAATATCTACATAGGAAACTTTTCTAACCCAGCAGGAAGCTTCAGAAGTTTTTTGGAACTTTGTTGGAATCAGTCTGTGGCAGAGAAGATACTCCAAGTATCCGTTTGCAGGTCCAAGATTGCATCAGCTGTGATTCTGGGTACTCATGCAAAGAAACAGTGAGATGAAATTTGCTGGTGGTCAGTGCTATGTGCAAACCAATTGGACAGCCTCAAAGACCCATCTGCAAACATGGGTAGACTGTTGCATTCTGGGACCTCCCTGATTCCTTAGGCCTCATGCCAAAGTACCAAGGCAATTTTATTTTTAATGTGCACAAATCATGGTAATTTAAGAATGAGGGCCACTACCCATCGGACTAACAAAGGAAGAGAGGAATCTACTTTATGTGGACTCAAACCATTGGATGATCTAGCCCAGTATTAACAATTACAGCTGGCACCAGTCTGGATTCAGGCCTGGGTATGTTATGGAGACGGCATTGGTCGCGCTGATGGATGATATCTGGCGGGAGCAAGACAGCGGACACTCGTCTGTCCTTGCTCTCCTTGACCTCTCAGCGGCTTTTGATACCATTTTGATACCGTTGACCATGGTATCATTCTGGGACGGCTCAAGGGGTTGGGGATCCAGGACACTGTGTTGTTCTGGTTCTCCTCATTCCTGAAGGGCCAGACCCAGTTGGTGTGGTTGGGGAGTGAGAGGTCCAGCCCTAGGCCCCTCCAATATGGGGTGCCTCAGAGATTGGTGCTTTCTCCTCTCCTATTTAACATCTACATGAAACCGCTGGTTGAGATCATCCATTCCCATGGGGTGCGGTACCACCAGTACACGGATGACACCCAGTTGTACATCTCGACTCCAGCGATGTTGTCAAAGTACTATTTGGATGTCTGGAGGCTGTGGGGGTCTGGATGGGGGGGGGGCAATGGGTTGCAATTGAATCCCAGCAAGACTGAGTGGCTGTGGGTTTGGGGTCCTACGCCTTTCCAGGAGCTGCCATCCTTGACCTTGGATTGGGCTATTCTGCCCCAGACAGACCCAATGCACAACTTGGGGGTCCTCCTGGACTCTCGACTGCTTCTAGAGGATCAGGTGGCGGTCGTGGCCAGGAGGGCCTTTGCACAACTCCATGTGATATGCTAATTGCACCCGCTCCTGGATAGGGACTCCTTGCTTATGGTCACACATGCCCTGGTCACCTCCAGACTAGACTATTGCAATGCACTCTACATGGGGCTGCCCTTGATGACCATTCGGAGGCTGCAGCTGGTCCAGAATGCGGCAGCCCGGGTAGTAATGGGGTGTGGGCGTTATGCTGCACTGGTTTCCAGTTTGCCTCCGAGTGCAATTCAAGGTGCTGGTTATTACCTTTAAAGCCCTATATGGTAGTAGGCCAGGATACCTAAAAGACCGCTTCACCCTAAGGATGTCTGTCTGTCCAACGAGAGCAGACTGGAGAGGCTCTCTGATTGTACCATCTGCTAGAGGGGCTTGCTTCTCTAGCACAAAGGGGAGGGCCTTCTCTGTGTCCGCACCGGCCCTCTGGAACCTCCTGCCAACAGAGCTACATCTCCAGATGGAACTGCTGCCCTTCAGGAAAGAACTCAAAACCTGGCTGGCAGGTCAAGTATGGGGTGCAGGTGGAAGGTGTTCCATCAGTATTCCATCAGCCAGGGGGGATGTTGTGTATGTCATGTTGTGTTAATGTATTTAAACTAAAGTGATCCTCCATTTTGAGTTCCTCTCAGCAATGAACTATTGCCATTTCCCTTGAGACGCGCGAATGGTCTCCAGCCAAGGATCACCCCACTATCTCCCCAGTTTTAGCAACCAATCCGATTGTTTCCCACCTAAATGTTTTACTCTACAAGCTGTATATAAGGTGCTGCTGTGTCATTGAAAGTGTGTTCAGTACCCTGTAATAAAGTTTGTGTTTGGCCCGTATTGCTGGCTGCTGCTCATCATTTCTGAAACACCAAATTGGTGATGAAGGCTATCATAGAAGGGGTGCATATGCATATTATATTGTACCTTTGTTTGAGGAACTGAGGGATAATATTCAACCAACAGTTACCTGAGGTGCAGTTTGAAAACCGTACCTCTAAATCAGCCTGCAGTTTTTTCAGACTCACCTCTAAGATCCAAGGCATAGACATCTTGCCATGAACTTTTGGGACTCTAATTTTCCTGCACTAACCAAAAGAAAATGGTGTATGCTGGAATATGTAATCTTGAATCACAAAAGTTGGCTCATGATTTTATTTTTAAAATGGTCTAATAAAGGTATCATCTTCCTCCTACATTTGTATTGTTTAGTGGCATGTTCACTTGGATTCAGTACTGCTTATATTAATATTTGGAAGCTCTGAAGGAAGGGAACAGAGACATTTCCAGGAGCTACTTTGTAATTCCTTTGATACACAAAGAAGATTGGATCTTAACTTTTAGGAACCTTTTGTTGACATGAATTGTGAGATGCAGATCTTGTGGCATCACAAAACCCTTAATTTTGTGACATCTCTAAGACAGATCTAGAAAAAATGCATCAGTTCAGGTAACATCTACGATGACTGATAAGTTCTTGGTAGTTTTTACTTTTCTATCGATATGAGGATCTGTTTATTCACACAGGTTTTGTATGCTGTCCATCTGGTGTCAAGCACTTCAGTTTGGTGATAATTGAGGAAAATGTATTTCAATCCCACTGTTCTTCCAAAGTTCATACAGTGAGAATTTCACTGAGGTGTAAAATAGGGTAATGGCAAATGGTTTTCTCACTGCCGGGATCTGAGTTCTGAAGCAGAAAGTGGTACCTGTGCATCAGTGGCTTTGCAAAGCAAATCTTTCTTGTTTGAAATCTGCTGCAATAGCCCCCTTTGACTTTTTGAAGCAACAAAACGGAGGTCTTGACAACTGTCTTGATCTCAAGCTGAGCATACAATGAGTATCATGGAGTTCAGAAGCTCAGTGCATTCAAGTGTGGTGCCTTAATGTTCTCAGCCTTTGCATAAGAAACAGAGACAAGGATATCTCCCCCCTCCTTCCTCCTTTAAAATCCATTAGTAAAATAACAAGAACACACCACCCCCTTAGCAAAATTAATGATGACATTCTTCCAGAATATTTCAGAAATAACATGATAGTATTATTATAGAATCATAGAATTGTAAATTTGGAAGGGATCACAAGGATTGTCAAGTCCAGCCTCTACCAGTGGAGGATGTCCATAGCTAAAGCATCCCTCATAGATAGCTTAAACATCTCCAGTGGAAAAAAAAAGTCTACTACCATCCCTGGTAGTTGATTCCATTGCCGATTGGCTCTCACTATTAGGAAATTCTTCCTACTGTTTAATCAAAGTCTCTTTTTTTATATAACTTGAATCCATTACCTCTGGACCTATCCTCTTGGGCTACAAAAAGCAACCCTGATTCATCTTCCATGAATACTTTGTTTATTTTGTCTACAGTTTTAAACATACTGTTAGGAATCAGTACTATTGACCCTGATAGAACTTATTTCTGAGTATACACGACTGGATAGTGATGTTGTATTTTGACAACTACTGTAATTGCCATTAAAGTGTTGAAACTGTTACCCATCTGGTAATTAAACTCGAGAAGAGACATAATCCTGATATCCAGATTATTACTGTATATACAAACAAATGTTACAGACTGATTGATTGCTCAGTTTTAAGCTGTAAGAAACTGGAAGAACAAAATCTATCAACAAGTAACATTTGCACTTCTAATCTAGAAGATCAACATGTCACCATTAGTTGCTGTTTTGTTGCCCCTGAACTCCAGTAATGAGCTAAATGCAATGCTCTTTCTGGTCAGTCCTGTGCAGGAAAGATGCCTTTGTAACAATGCAGTGCAGCTTGGTGTTACTTCTGACCTTTTCTGGCAAATCCTGCAAAGGAAGGATGCCTTTTTTGTATGAACTGTTGCTCCTGAACACCAGGTATAAACAAAACCAGGAAGCAGAAGTTAAACACAGCTTCTTTCCTGTTACATCTGATATAGTGATGCCATAATTCCCTCTCACAAAAATGAGACAGAAGTAAAGGTTGCCCTTGCAAAAAAAGCCAGTCGTATCTGACTCTAGGGTTCAGTGCTCATCTCTGTTTCAAGGCCGAAGAACCAGCGCTGTCTGCTTCTGCAGACGTATTCCATACTCAAGTGGCAGGCATGACTCGACACTGGAGCACACGGAATGCTGTTTACCTTCTCCCTGAAGTGGTCCCTATTTATCTACTTGCAATTTCTTGCCTTCGAACTGGTTGGTTTGCAGGAACTGGGACAAAGACGGGAGCTCATTCTGCAAGCTGTTGCAGCCTCTACTTCAATATAGGCAATAAAATGGCTCGATTTTTCTCCTCTATCTTCCTTGGCCACCTAGCTGCTACTGCTGCACCACCTGCTGGTGGTTCAATAGAAGCGCCACTCAAGCTTATTGGTTCCATTGTCATCCTGCTCTAACAGTTAGGAAGTTTCTCCTGATAAGGCTTCTTGCAACTTGAGCCTATTGTTTTGTGTCCTACATTCTGGAATGACTGAGAACTTCTGGTGGACAACCTTTCAAGTCTTTGAAGAGTGCCAACATATTTCACCTCAGTCTTTTTTCTCAAGTTTAAACATGTCTGGATCGTTCAGTCTTTCCTCACAGGGCTTGGTTTCTAGTTCCTCGGTTATCCTTGTTGCTCTCCTCTGAACTTGTTACAGTTAGACAGAGTCAGGCTTGTTTGGTATCTGAATGGGAGACTAGCAGGCATTTCCAAGTGGGGATACAAATGCAAGCGTGGCGCCAAAATGGCCGCCGCGCTCTTTGTGGGGCCCCCACCCACCTGGACTGTGACATCCGGGTTAGTTAGGGGTGTGTGGCCACCCTCTTTAAAAGGGGTGGCCACGAGGCAGCCTGGCTGCCATTTTAGAAGTGACGGAGCGGAGAAGTTTGCTCCTTCGCTTCCTTGCTCGCCTCTTCGGAGGCTCGATTTGCATTTCTCTTTCTCAACACCGGACTGCAGTGGCTCATGTGGCTAAGAGGCTGACTGGGAAAGAGAAGGTCAGTGGTTCAATTCCGGAGCACTGCAGGACGGAATACTTGAATCCAAGGCTCAGGCAACCCCCTGGATCGCGCCTAGGGGGGGGCTCAGCCCACCCCCTCTACTTTGCGGGAGTGTCACTGGGCCGGAGGGCTCGGACGGCACCCCCGCAGGTGGTTGGTGGGGTTATAGGACACACTGCCACCAATGAGCCCACGCTGCGGGCTTGGGCGGGGGTGCGGCACAGGCCTGCCCCACTGGGGTTTTTACCTCCGCTGCTTCTTTGCCCAGCTTGGGGCATAGCGGCCCACTTGGGCACAGTGCGGGTTTCTGCCCCACCATCATTCCGGCCCCTCATGGGCTGGATTACTGGGCATGCCCCTATAACTGCCGGGGATTACCACATGGGTTATCCCATATCAATTACCCGGTGGGGCCATCTGGCCCATCCGGCCCACCTTGTCCTGGTGGGTTAGATGCTGCCAGAGGCCATCAGGCCAGCATAGGCTGGTGCCTCGTGGCTCCCCAACCGGCCTGGACCCACGGGAACACGGAGCTGGATGGACATTACGAACTCCGACGCTCACTGCGGGCCAGAACCCCCAGTGGGGGCGGCTCGTGGGGGTGCACCGAGTGAGTATCCTGGTCAAATCAGCACACCTGTGACACTAGCGCATCACGCTGGGGGGGGGTAATAGTGGCCATGGTTGCAACAGGCCAATTACACTCTGGTTCTTACTGGGTTGACCCCCCCATGCTTCTCCTTAATTTCTCTGGGCCCGTAGGTGCCAACGGTGGTTCTGCCGATGGCCGGTTGCTCTATGCACCTGGGTGACCATTTGTCCTGGGCTATTAGCTAGACTCTGTGGTTTGGGGATTATATTCGCATTTTCCCCCTCCTGCAATGTGAACACACTGGTTAGGGCATTAGGGGCAGGACGACAGGGTCAAGGAGTTGCCTCATCGCCGCAACCTGCCTCCCTATGGGGCCAATTGGTTACCTGCCTATTGGGCATCCATGGCAGGATATATGTGGGCCCATCCTGATTTGGCCATTCCAATGGTCCAGTGCTTGGACAATGATTGCCGGGCCGTGGTTGTTTTCCCTGGCCCGTCATGGTTAGCCTAGGTCAAGACATTAGGTTTAGGGTGGCCCTTCACCCTGAGATGCCAGCGATGAGCCCTGTTAGCACTTGTAGTTACTATAGGTGACTCTTACGTGGCAACGCTTATGCCCCGTGCGGAGAGTCCACTTTCGGGCAACCACCTTTGTGCCTCGATCTGGAGCTCTCAGATTGAGTTAGCTGCTACCATCTTCAATGGGGGACATGTTTTGCAGGGAACTGGCCCCAGATTATGGGTTGCTCGATCAGGAGTGGGCTCTGGTGAGGCTTCGCTCCTCAAGGGCTGATCAGCCGGAAGAGGGTACTAGCCTGGCGCTGCCATGTGTCCGGTTGCTCCCCCACAGGTGTTTGCGGCAGCACGTGGTGCATGCCCTGGCCTGTCGTCTGCTACCAAGCCGGGTCTACCCTGACTGAACTAGAATTGGTACCCATTCCTTCCGGTTGGGCGCCGCATCAGCTGCGGCTGCGTTTGGGTGCCTGGAGCCTGACATATGTTACATAGGCAGGTGTGGATTCGCCCAATTTTCTCTGTCTGTTCGTCCCTTCACTGAATGAGTGCCTTGTTCTGCCCTCTATTTTCCCTCCTTATTTTACAGACCCTGTGTGTTTCCGCACACTGGTAGTAGTGTGGCTTGTGGGCCACGACTCTGTGCACTGGAGCGGCACAGTATGCTGCTTTGTCAGAATGGGGACCCCATCTCGGGCTATGCGTAATCGCGCGTATGCAGTGGTATGGTGTGCATGGCATAGAGGTGGCGGAACCTGTTTACATTCCTGATGTCCATTGGGGATGCTGGGCCACCCCATGTTTTAATTCTGCACCTCGGAGGTGGTGATCTTGCACGGATTGCTGGCTCGGACTCAAAGACTTCCGAGTGCAGTGACCTAGCGTTTCTTTGCCATTTATGGCCGTCTACACGATTGCTATGGTCATACATCATGCCGGTGCAATATCATAGGTGAGACTTTGACCCAGCGATCGGACCGTGCCCTATGGTCAGTGAACAGGGCTGTTGCCTGGTTCCTGCCTGGAATGGCTTGGGGACAGCCATTTGTCGTCTGGGGATAGGGTTACAGGAATTTAGCCTGCATTCTGGAGATCGGGTTCACCTGTCAACAAGTTGAGGCACCTCTCTTTTGAATAACGTGCAAGAGGGCCAGGTGACTGAATTGTCGGTCAAGGGGAGCGGCCCCTGCTGCAATGTGGCAATGTTGCGAAGTGGAAGGTGCCTCTCTGAGAGTCACAGGTGATGCATGGCCGCATCAATTTTGCCTGCAGAGTGGTAATACCAGGCAGTGCTTTCGCCTAGTGTCTGGGTCACGCTATGGCGGGTCTCGCTAAACGACACCGCAGGGTTTGCCTGATTAGGGGTTTACGAGCGGACCTGTTGGTTTGGCTCACATTCCCACAGGACTTCCCTGCTGTTTCCTTGGGAGGTCTGAGCTTCTGGTCACCACCAGTTCTGGGTACAGTCGGATTCCTCCGGCTCCCTGGGTGGGGGATTTAATTAAGGACAGTGCGCCTATGGTCATTGGCCCCAGGGATGGCAGGGCACGGATCGCTTACGCGATCTTACGTTTCTAATTTTTTTCCTCAATTTTGGGTATCCCTTATGCTCTGGGGGGACAGGTGGCCAAATTCTGTGCCTCGCTTTTGGTGTGGCAATGCTGTGGTGGTGCACATTGTCAAGGCCCAAAACGTCTAAATCCCCCGGAGTCATGGCCTCAGCTCGCCTATTGTTCTTGGGTCCGTGTGCTTTAAGGCACTCCTTAGGGCTGAACATGTGCCAGGCATTTATAACGATATTGCTGATGCTTTATCCCACCTGCAGATCTCCCGGTTCCGTGACTGGGCTCCAGACGCTTGGGAACTACCCCTACACTCCTGGCTGAGATATGGTCATTTGGCAAGGAGACGGGAACCGGGTGAGTGGCATGTCTTGGCAACTCGCATGAGCATGGCGCATCAGCATCCACTCTGCTGCGGTGAGAGAGTGTGGACCCCAGCTCGGGCTGTGTGCATCCGCACGTATGCGGTGGTATGGTATGCGCGGCATGAGAGGGCAGGAACTGTTGCCATTCCTGATGTCCATCAGGGATGCTGGACCGCCTGATGTTCTTATTCTGCACCTCGGTGGCGATGATCTCTCACGGATCAATGACCTTTCCTTAAAATGTCGAGGTGCAGTGACCTGGCTTTTTTTACATAATTTATGGCCGTACAGCTGTTGCTATGGTCTAACATCGTGCCGAGACACCATTTTAGGGGAGACATGGATCTCCGTGGTTTGGACCATCCCCGGCGGTCAGTGAACAGGGCTGTTGCCTGGTTTCTCGCTGAGATTGGCTTGGGGACAGCCAGTAGACATCTGAAGATAGGCTTGCGAAAAATTTGACCTATAGGCAGGATATGTGGTCCACCTGTCAGCTAGAGGTATGTACCTCTTTCTGGAGTAGGTGCAAGCAGGCCTGGTGACCTAGCTGACAGTCTGGGGGGGGGGGGCGGTGAGTCATCATGGACGCCTCCCTGTGTGGCGGGTAGCACTGGGTAAGGTAAAGATTTATGACACATAGGTATCCGGCAGGTTCGCAATTGACTGGCCAACACATAGATAGGTACAGGGGAAACAGGTTTGGCCGGTCAAGGGTGAACTATGAAAGGGGTGATGTCAGGAGCTTCACAGCCTGCATCACCTTGATATTTGAACGGATACACGTCATAGGCTGGGGTCAGTAGATAGTATATTGACTCCGGTCAACAAAAGTGGCCCGATGCCTTTAATCCAATACCGGTGTCTGAGTCTTTCTTTGGGTGGGTGCGCCTGCAATGCAAGCGTGGTGCCAAAATGGCCGCCACACTCTTTGCGGGGGCCCCACCCACCCAGACTCTGACATCCAGGTTAGTTAGGGGGCATGGCCACCCTCTTTAAAAGGGGTGGCCATGAGGCAGCCTGGCTGCCATTTTAGAAGCGACGGAGCGGAGAGGTTTTTCCCTCCACCCCCTCCCTAGTGGACAGTGTGATTTTCTGGTCGCTTCAGGGCCGGGTGGGAATTTTTGCTTGAACCTACAATTGGCTCTTTGGTTCTTGGCTTTTTTGCCCATCCCACACTGTCGCTAGTGTTTGAGATACGGGGTAAGTTGACTTTGGTCACTTTTGGCATGTAGCACTGGGTAAGGTAAAGATTTATGACACATAGGTATCCGGCAGGTTCGCAATTGACTAGCCAACACGTAGATAGGTACAGGGGAAGTAGGTTTGGCCGGTCAAGGGCGAACTATGAAAGGGGTGATGTCAGGAGCTTCACAGCCTGCATCACCTTGATATTTGAACGGATACACGTCATAGGGTGGGGTCAGTAGATAGTATATTGACTCCGGTCAACAATTTGTTTGTGTCAACAAACAAATTGATACAAATTGATACATGTAGCCAATTTTCATTGGCATTTAGGGTGGAACCTTACCAGTGCTACTGCGGCCTGCTGGCCTTAAAGAATTACAATTGGATGATACACCAATTGAAAGTGATAATTCGGACTAGGGCATTATTCAATAAAAGTGGCCCGATGCCTTTAATCCAATTCCGGTGTCTGAGTCTTTCTTTGGGTGGGTGCGCCTGCAAAATGTAACTGCCTGAAAGTATGGAGAGCCATTGCAGATCAGAATTGACAACACTAGGGTAGGTGGACAAATGTTCTGACTCAATGTAAAGCAGCTTCTTGTGTTTCTTGATATTGGAGGAGAAGGAGATAGTGTCTTGCATTTGACAAGTAGGCACACAACCATAGTGGAAATTACTTTATGAAGCACCCAGAGAATGCTTCAAGTGCAGTATATAAGTGTAATTACTACTGGTATATTCACATAATTTGCCGGAAAAAATCTAGAAGCCTCTCAAAGAAACCTAGTTTGCCATTGAGCAGCAAAGAAACATTAACAGAATAAGAAATTGATGGCTACAGGAAGAAAACTGGCACCATAGTTAGACATCCTTGTTGCAGAGAAGGGAATTTGCAGCTAGCAGTTGTGGTGAAGAAAATTTTGGTTAAAAAGATTGACATTTTAATAAACTGATCTTAATTAACAGTACTTTGAAATTCTGAGTTGTGCACTGCCTATCTCAAAACAGTAGAACCAGTAGCTTTTAAAATAATTTGCTGCTTGTGGGTGATCTTTATTTGAAACAAACCCGGACCCTCCAGTCACAATTTATTTTTTATTTCAAAAAATGATTTTTACGAGCAAATTTTGCTTTGGTTCAAGAGAATTATAAATCATTATTACACAGTCAGACACTTCAAACATTTTGTAAGAGCTTTGTGCCCAATGAGGCATCAAAGGCAATACTGAAATTCATGATTACAGCACAAGTGCATGGCCATTCATTAATATATTACAGTTCAAGACTCTCCGTATTAATAAGAGCTCCCACATTTGTTGTGGATTTCTCCCTTAAAGAACCTATTGCTACTCCTCTCAAAAGGAAAGAAGAATGTGTGTAAAGGAGGATTGTAGCTTCTTGGTGAGAGTTTTTCCTCACTCCTTCTCAGTTTTAACACTGTTTTATGCTAAGAGCCTGAGGGTAAAAACTGCATGGAACTTTTACTCTGTCTTTGAATTCAGTGACTGGGATTTCCTTCTTCTATTTCAAACATGAAAATTCACAGCAGTTGCCAGGGGCTCAAATCTGGATCAAGACTGTGCCATGAAGAGAGGAGCTTTTAACCCCGGTGCCATTTTCCTGTTTTTTTTTTAAATGCCCTTACACCAAACTATATATTTGCAGTTAAATAGGAATGGTCTGAGAACTGTGATCTTCATGAACCCCATGTTGAGGTGAACTGATTTACACCATCAGAGCAATATTTTACCTTGAGCCTACTTGTCAGTAAGCTCTCACATTTCCTAAATACTCTGGCCAGAACATAGAAATAACTCCAATATTACTTGTAACACAGAGCTACGTTACATAACAGAACAGTGGGGTACGCAGAAATAGCCTCCCCCGAAGATTGTGGTACAGTGGTAACTTGCTTAAAGCGCATAATGCGTTCCACAGGATTGCTCTTTAAGCGAGTTTGCTCTTTAAGCGAAACATCATTGTAAGTGACCAATTGTGACTTCTGGTGTGTGTGTGGGGATTGCGGACCCCGATTTAGTTGTTAAGCAAGTTTTTGGTTGATTTTAGTTGTTAAGCGAGGCGACGATTCAGAGAAAATTCTGCTCTTTAAGCGAGTTAGTCTCTAAGCGAGGTGCTCTTTATGTGAGGTTTTACTGTATTTTTGAACCACAATCGCGCATACCACAGGCAATGTCAACCTTATTGCAGGCGCACCCCCCAATAGACTCAGACACTGATAAAAGTGGATAACGGCATTGGGCCACATTTATTGATTCATGCCCTAGTCTGAATTATAAATTTCTATTGGTAATTGACCAATCATAATTCTTAAGGCAAGCAGGCCGAAGTAACACTGGTAAGGTACCACCCAAAATTGCCAACGGCAATTGCTACAATGTATCCATTTGTATCAATTTGTTTGTAGACAACAAACAAATTGTTGACCGTAGTCAATATCTAACTAATGACCCCACCCTCTGACGCGTATCCGTAAAATCACGGGGTGATGCATGCTGTCTAGCTATAGCCATCACCCCGTCGCCTAGTTCGTCGTTGACCGGACAACGTTTAACCAACTTATGCCTGTCTAGTGTTGTCCAGTCAATTGCGAACTTGCCGGATACCTGTGGGTCATAATGTTTACCTTACCAGTGCTACCCGCCCATGTGACCAAAGTCAACAGCAACAACAGAAACAACCCCTATGTCAAACCATAGCAACAGTGTGGGATGGGCGAAAAAACCAGGACCCGGAAGCCAATATGGGTCCCGGCCAAAAATTCCCACCCAGCCCCGAAGCGACCAAAACATCACACTGTTAACTAGGGAGGGGGTGGAGAATTAATTGCGCGGCGATACGCCTTACACGTGCGTGGCGCTAACGACAGGCCAATCGCCCGGTTCACCTCTCCTTGCCAATGTTCCATATCTCCTCCGGGAGTGGCGAGGGAAATTCCTCCGCATCCGGGGCCAAGGCACGGAACCGGGAGATCTGTAGGCGGGACAAAGCGTCAGCAATATCATTATTAACCCCTGGGACATGCCTGGCCCTGAACAGGACGTTGAGGCGCAGGCTGCGCAACACAAACTGGCGCACTAGGTCCATAACCCTGGGCGATTTAGAAGTCTGTGCATTGACAATGTGGACCACAGCCGCGTTGTCACACCAGAAATGCACAACCGAGTTGGCCCACTCCTCGCCCCATAGCATCAGAGCACCCAGGATGGGGAAAAACTCCAGATATGTGAGATCACGCAGGCGACCCGTGCCTGCCCAGTTCCTCCATTAGCGTCTGAAATGTGTTGAGGAGACGTGTACACGTGTCCCAGCCCCGTTCACCCCCGAATAAAAAGTCATCCAGGTAATGGGCTACAGACCGGGACCCTGACCTGCGGACGAAAGCCCACTCTAGGAAGGTACTGAAATGCTCGAAAGCCGAGCATGATATGGAACAGCCAAAAGGCATGGCCCTATCAAAGTAATATTCGCCCCGAAATTTGAAACCCAGCAACTCAAAGTTGCCCGGGTGCACCGGCAAGAGGCGGAAAGCCGACTTAATGTCGCACTTAGCCAGCAGCGCACCCGGGCCACATGAGCGCACCATGCGCAGCGCGTGGTCAAAAGATATATACCTGACTGAGCAAAGGTCATCAGGGATAGCATCATTGACCGATCGGCCAGCTGGGTAGGACAAGTGATGAATAAGGCGAAACTCGCCTGGAGACTTTTTGGGAACCAAGCCCAGGGGCGATACCTTAAGGTTGGGGAACGGGGGTGCAGGGAAAGGGCCAGCGACCCTGCCCGCATCGACCTCCTTATTAATGCTGGCAGCAGCCACCTCCTCCCTCCCCCTAAGGGACAAAAGGTTGGGGGCATCCTGAGGGGACCTATCACCCATGAAAGGGATACGGAACCCCTGCCTAAAGCCTTGAAGGAGATAATCCGCATCCTCCCCTTTCGGGTACAATGTGAGCCAACGCTCCAACATGTCCACATTAATTGGGGAGGGAGCCTTTCGGTGAACCAGCACCATCTGCGGCAATCTTGCCAGCCCACTGTCCGCCCCTCCCTCTGCCCCGCGTCCCTCCAGGCCTGGGACAGGCAGAGGCCGCATGGAGGCCCGCACAGGTGGGACACTCATGTCTGTACTTGCAATTCTTCCTATTGCAGGAACCAGAGGACGAGAAAGTCCAGCACAGCAGGCGGGCTGGAACCCCCTGCCCCGCCACCTGGCAGGGAACCTGTGCTGGAGCCGCTCGCTGGACCGCATGTCCACAATGGTATCTTTCCCCTGGCGCGGGGCGCGTGGGTGTCATGTACAGAATCCGCATACGGAATTCCTCGTCATAAGCCAACCATGACGGGCCCGGGAAGTCAACCATCGCCCGATAGATGTTGTCCAAATACTGGACCATCGGAATTGCCAAATCCGGCCGTGCCCTCAGGTACACCGCCATGTAGATGAGGTAGGCCGGCAGCCAGTTGGCCCACGTACGTGGTGGCTTGCGACGACGTGCCTGCTCCTTATCCTTCTCATCCTGCCCCTCCCTCTCTTCCTTGGTGGGCTCCCTGTTTAGGAGTGAGAAGATATCTACATACTCCCCCCGCCATATTTTCTCTTTGGTGGCCTGTGCCAAGTAGTCACCCAGTGGTAAGGAATACCCCGCTGTCGGCAAGGCCGAGACAGGCACCGCCGAAACTGCGGGCACCTGGAAAGTGGCTTAGACTAACCCAGCCACCCCGAACACATTCCCCACAGGGGAAGGAAACACCCCCCACCCTGATGCCCTGGGTGGTAGTTGACGACGGTGGATGGGGCGTAAGCGGCTGTACCGCCGCACCACCCACGCGAGGCCAAGGCCATTGAAAAGCCCCCCCCCCGACGTGGGAACGTGTATAGGTGCACTAGTTTGGACCACATACTCACATGCCGCACCCCCGAGGGCCGCCCCCACCGGGGGTTCCGGCCCACTGGGGGCGTCGGAGCTCACGACCGCCGTAGAGCTCGTCGCTGGGGCCTGACCCGCACTGGCCTGTTGGTTGGGGAGCTGCGAGGCAGTGGCCAAAGTCGTGCCATGCGCCTCCAGCAGCTCAACCCGTCCCGTCGCCTGCCGCTGCCCAGCAGACGACGCATCAAATTGCACCCCAAAGGGAGCCCCAGCGTGGCTGGCCCGAGCCATGGAAGCCTCCAGGGCCGCAACACGGGCCAGCAAGGCCTCCACACTGACGGGGGGCCAAGGGCCAGCCGGCCCTCCTGCTACAGGCGTGGGTACAGGTCCCTGTACTCCGGGGCCCGAATAGGGCCATGACCCCACACCCAGGCCCGGTAGGGCCGTTGCAGGCACCTGCCAGGGAGGGGGACCACACCACCCCCCAAGGCTGGAAGGCCCCGGGGTGAGCTGCGCCCCTATAGAGGGAGGCCCAGTAGAATGGGAAGCACCAGGAGCGGTGTCCACCGCTTGCGGGCCGCGGGCCGCAGCCCTCGCTGGACCCATGCTCGGGTCCCCGGCCTCCGGCCAAGGGGGAATAGACCCCATCCCACCGATCCCGGTGGGTGCAGGCAAAGGCGGCAGCTGGGGAGGTGCAGCCGCAGTCCTCCGACCCGGATTGCGCCTCCGAACCGCGCGAGCCACGCTCGCTGCTGCCTTCTTCTTTGAAGGCATGTCAGCCCAACCTATGGGAAGCCGATAGAAGAAAAATTAGCAGCCAAAAGGCTTCCCAGTGAAGGCAAAAGCGACGGAGGTAAGAGGGGAAAAACTTCTCCGCTCCGTCGCTTCGCAAAATGGCAGCTCGGCTGCCTCATGGCCACCCCTTTTATCAGGGAGCTGGCCACGCCCCTAACTACCCGGATGCCTTCGTCCGGTGGGGGGCCCCCCGCAAAGAGCGTGGCGGCCATTTTGTATCGGCTAATCTTCTTCACACTAGGTTAGATGAAAGGAACTGAGGAATGAATTCACCAATAGGTGGTTTCATTTTGGCAGTTTCATGTCTGGCGTAGACATAGAAGAAGAAGCAGAATAATCAGAATTGCATTCTCTTATTGCATTTTCTTTTATATATTTTAATTGCAATTCATTAATTATTGGTGTAATGTAAGTTATAAGGCTATGGAGAGACAATTTGGGTCATTTTGGCCAGTTTTCTATTGTTTAGGTTTATAAAATATTTTGACATTGATTTTTAAAATGCATTGGTAGTAAAACAGCTATTTGCAATGACTGTTTTTTTTTATTAAAAAAATGATGGGCAATAGGTAAGGTTTTTCTTACATAACATTCCAAACTGTCATCCCAAGACAATTCTCAACTTTAAAAATGCCCAAGTATATTTTTAAATGGGCATTTTGAGAGAAAGTTAGTTATGAAATAGTTATTGGAATACAGTAATACCTCATACAAAGTCTGCTTCATACAACATCGGATTCATACAACATTGCCTAATTCCTTGAAAAAAGTTGCCTCATACAAAGTCGTGTGACGTTGTATGAGGCATTGGGGTTTTCCCAGGTTCCATTGTGCCTGTGCAGTATAAAAGGCAGGACACATGCATGCATTGCTCTTGTTGGTTTTGCATGAGGCAAAGAGTATTTAGAAGTGGTTTTTAGCATGATTTTTGATTTTTGTGAATTTTTTCGTCAGGATTTTTAGAAGCATTCCTGGGATTTTTGCAGCATTCTTCAGGTTCTTGGACAATCAGGGTTGTTTGACAAGTTTTTGTAATGTTTTTAGCCTTTAGACAATGATTTCTTAAAGTTCTGTCAGTTTCCTGTCTGTTTCCTTGACTTTGCCCTGAAGTCTGTGCTGTTACAGTACAATGTATCTCTATGGAAATGACATTGTATGAGGCATCGCGGCAAGGATTTGGACGTTGTATGAGGCATCGTGGCTAGGATTTTGCATGCCTCATAAAAAGTCCAAAACCGTATAAAGTCCAAACTTGTGGAACCAAGTTTAGACGTTGCATGAGGTATCACTGTATGTATTTAAATGTGACTTTTCATACAGACTTTAAAAGATTCACAAGTATGGAAATAAATAGAATTGTAATATGAATGAAAGTAACTGAAAGTGACACAGAATGGATTCTCATGCCACAGATAAGAGCTTCTGGAGAAGAAGTAATTTTCAGTGGGAAAATATTGTGATATATCATTGGAGTCAGATAGAAATGCTGAATAAACAAAGCTTGAAGAAAAGTGAAGCTTTGTGTTTAGGTGGACTTTGTCATAGGACTCTTCACCAGTCAAAGAAAGTATAAATCATGGGTTTAAAGCAGGGGTTCCCAATATGTTACTGTTAATTACATACTAGCCTTTCCCATCTTAGTGTGCTCTAGATACTGTGGAGCACACTGCAAACTTTGCAAACTCTAGAAGACAATACTGTTGGTTTTTTGTTTTTTTTTTGTTTTTTTGGAGCTTAGGTTGTCTCATGAAAACCCAGTTGAAGTTTCTCACGCCATGCATTCTGCACTTGAAAATGGACAAAGCTATTAAAAGTCCTATGTTTCCACAAATTTAATAAACAACATCTTAATGTGTCGTTAAAGGTCTCCCTTGTTCAAAAGCCTACTGTGTTCGACTCTAGGAAGCGGTGCTCATTTCTGATTTCAGCCCAAGAGCCAGTGCTGTTTGGATTTGCAGACATTTCCATGGTCATGTGGAAGGCATGGTTAGATGCCAGAGGACACAGAACACTGTTACCTTTCCCACCGAAGCAGTACCTATTTATCTATTTGCAATTTCTTGCTTTCAAACTGCTTGGTTGGCAGGAACATGGACAGAAGATGGGAGCTCACTCCGTCAGGCAACACTCAGGTCTCAAACTGCTGATCTTTCATTTCCAGAGAATCCTAAGCAGGTAAAGACATCTGCTTGAGAATACCCTGAAGCAAATGGTGAGCCACTGTGTGAGACAGAATGCTGGACTGGTTGGGCTGTGGCCTGTTCCAGCAAGGCTGTTCTTATGTTCTTACTAGCATTTTTGTGCCCGGCCCTGCTGGGCAGGTTTGTATTGTGCAGCCCAGCAGAGGGGTGTGTGTGTGTTTATACTCAACACACACACACACACACACACACACACACACACACACACACACACACACACACACACACACACACACACACAATACAACCACACACACAATTATGCACACACAACACAACCAACACACACAACACAATCACACACTCAATACACACACATGCCATAGCTGTGGGGAGAGGGGGTGCTCCCTCTCCCCCAAAAGCCTCGGCAATGACACACACACACACTTGCTGAAGCTGTGCTGGGGGAGGAGGGGTTCTTCCTCCCCCCCACCAGCCTCGGTGAAGACACCCAGGGGGCCACATCGGGGAAAGCCCCAGCAGACAAAAGGTAAGTGGGGTGGGGGACAGGGACTGGGGGGTCGGGGTGGGCGGGCAGCATGGTTCCTGGTCCCGTTCAACCCCCCAGTCCCTCTCCCTCACCCCACTTACCTTTTGTCTGCTGGGGCTTTCCCCGGTGCGGCCTTCTGAGCAGGTATGTTCACCGGCCTGCCCTCCATCCCTGCCAGCCTCAAGGCCTTGATGCTGGCAGGGGCGGAGGGCAGGCTGGTGCGCATTCCAGTGCTGAAGGCCAAGTTGGGGAAAGGCCCAGTTGGCAAAAGGTAAGTGGGATGGGGAACAGGGACGGGTTGGGGGCAAGGGGGTGGGACGGGTGGATGGCATGGTTCCTGTGCCCATTCCACCCCCAGTCCCTCTCCCCTGCCCCACTTACCTTTTGCTGGCTGTGCCTTTCCCTGGCGCATCCTCCACCAATGCCGTGGGGGGAGGAGGAAGATCTCCCTCCCAAAGCTATGGCGAGGCCGGTGCTGGCCTCCGGGACTGCAGGGAGATGATCTTGTCTCCCTGCTACCTTGCCGAAGCTGCGTGGGGGAAGAGGAGGTGCTCCTCTTCCCCCCAAGCTACAGCGTGGCTGGTGCCGGCCTTCACCAGTGGGGCGGAGAACAGCAAAAATTGGTTGTCTGCACGTTGGCTGAGGGGTGGCATGGCGCAGAGGATGCTGGGCCTTCTAGGCTTTTTTGGTTGCGTTCATGGGGCAGTTGCCCGACTCGTGGCTGGAGGAGCCTTGCGGCAATGCTCCAAGGGTGGTCAGGTAAGTGTAGGCGGCTTGGTACGGGACAGTAGGGATTGGTGTGGGTGTGCATGCCGGACATGAATGGTTAACAGGCCTTATTATAGGTAAAGATGTTCTTATGACCTGCAGAACTTCTGGTCATCATGTTTAGCATTTCAACCACTAAGCCACTGAGTCCCTTTAATGTGCCATTACCATTTTAAAATAGCAATGCTGTGCAAAGTAATACCTTTCTTTCTAATGCACTGGGGTAATAGCTACTTCTTGTTTGTTATACTCTCTGTTTGTTCTTGTTTAAATCAATGAAATATTTAGTTAAAACCAAAATGTTTATTATATGCAAACATGAAAGAATTCAGTAAACAACCACCACCACAGAACAAACAAAAAAATGGTGGGGGATATACACAACAAATTCTCCTGCAGTGAACAAATTTTACTCCAAGATGCCTGCTTGACACTCAGTATAAAAGCTAGGGAAATTATTCATTATAAAGTAGCAGATCTGTCAAGATCAAGCTGTGATTCCTGGAGTGAACAGTACAAAAGGCAGAATGAAAAGATCTCCTTTGCTCTTGCAGATATTTCTGAGTATGCATATGGATAGGCTCACATAACATAAAAATTCAGGCTTTTCTGGTTGTACAGTTGTTGCGACTATGTTTATGTTTAACCCAGGTGTAGATGGATTTTTCTATTTTCTGACATTCACAAAGGCACTCCCTTTGAAATGAGAATATCAAAAGAGTTATTTTTTCCATCTTCAGCTTTTACAATACAAGGGCAATAAGAAGACAATAGTCCCTCCAGGTTTGTAATGCTGTTTTCACACATTTGGCCTTTAATTACAATACTTAATATTAATTTTATACTTCTACCAGGGCAGTTACGCAGACATCCAATTTAACCTTTTTAAGTACCCCATTCCTCTTTTCTCATCTCATCAAATCAATTGGAATCTCAGACTGAACTCACCTATATATTAGCACAGTACAAACTGTTTTGGAAGATGCATTTTTCAGAATCTGACTAGTTTAAAATTGAGACTGATCTAAAGTGGGACAATGTGGGGGGGGGGAGGGGGGCTGGCTGCTCTCTACTTCTGGGGGAATGTACTCCCTGTTTGTCATGACATATTGCAGTTTCAAGCATCCATCATGCAGTGTGGAATTATAAGGAACTAGCAGAGGTTGCCCGGCATTGCCGGGCTGTTCTAAATTGTGTTGGAAGGTTAAATTGTGTTAATGCTTGTTAAAAATTATTTAGTCTGTAATTTTTAAAATGTTTATTTATACAATTTTTTTCTTGGCTAGCTGTTTTATGTAACTGAATAATGTTTTAGTTTTTGGTTTTTAAAAAAATAGTTGTATGTAGGTAATAATTTTAATAATGTGAAAGTAAATGTTTTTTACATTCAATGTTTTTAAAATGTGTTTAGTTGTTTTGGGTTTTTATTTGAGTTAGAACTCAGCACAGAATTTTAAGAAATTTTTAATTTTATTTTATTGACATATGTTTGTGATTTGTGTTAAATTGTGTTTTCATGTAATTTTTTGACTTGTTATTATTGTGACCTTTTGTATAAAATTGTGATTTTGTGTTATTGTTTTGATTTGTTTTTACTGTTGTGGCCTTTTGTTTGGGGCTGTTGTGTGTTTTTGAATTGTTTTTACTATTGTGGCCTGCAGGTGGTGCTGGTAGGGGTTTTCTTGTATTTTGACTGTTTTTTCTCTCCTGGCCTCTGGGTGGAGCTTCTTCCGGTAAGTAGTCTCTTTCTTTATTCATTTCGTTTCCGGTCGTCATGCAGGTAGGACATGTCCTGGTGAGTTGGCTTGTTTTCTTTATTTGGGGGGGGGTTGTGGGGGGTTGTATTTTTTTGACTGTTTGTTTTGTTTTTTATTGTGTTTTTGTTTACTTTGTATTGTTTTTTGGTATTTTTTGTTTGTATTTGTGTGTTTTTGGATGTTTTTGGTTGTGTTTTAAGGTATTTTTTTGTAAATTATTTATTTATTTTTATAATATTTTTGTTGTTGTGGCTTTGGAGGGGGGTTGGTTTATTTCCGCGGGCCAGCCTGGCTGGCCGGACCACAGGAATTCCAACACTGCTTTATGTGGCATTGGGGTGTGTGTGTTATTTCCGCGGGTTGGCTTCACTGGCCAGACCGCGGGCGTTGGGGAGAAGGGCTTTATTGTCTTATGGTGCTTTGATTGTGTGGACTCATGAAAGTAGATTGTGGTTTCCCCTTTAATATCAGTGGGTGGGGGGTTGCGATCCCCCTCTCTGCTGGTTCCCCGGGGGTTGGGAGGTTTGTGGGGACAAAAGGGGTATGTCCCCCCAACCCTTCTGGACCCAGGAGACCAGGGAGAGTGGATCAATTACCCCCTCCTAAAAAACTCATTTTTAAAGAGAAGAAACTGCTTGGTTTCTTCTCTTTAAAGACGGAGGTTTTTTTTGGGGGGTGTGTGTGGATTCGATCCCCTCTCCCTGGTCTACCAAACATAGATATAAAATGCCTCTCTATGTAATAAAAGTTGCTCCATGTTTGTCCTTTGAAAGGGATGTGATTTGCATATTTCTTTTTTTTTAATTTTTATTGATTTTTCAAAATATATGACAACATTCAAGACATAATAAAAAACAAATAATCTAACACAATAAAAATAACTATATATATAGAAAAAAACATGAAAATACATATACATCAAAAATAGGGAAAGAACAAAAAATCTGACATGACCTTGAATTCTGTTTCAGTATAAAATATTCTTACTTACACACTATATTTTTATCTTATTATTAACCATTATCTTCCAGGTCATATCCACATTTTTCAACTCTACTTTTATATCCATACTTTACTTTTATTAACCTCTTCAACCTTGCTAAGGTCTGTTAGACTTCCATTTTAAGAATTACAAAGTATTTTCCAAAAACAATATAAACCTCATCACATTACATACATCATCACCCTGTGCTATGTACATTGCCCTGGAGGATGTGGGATTTCCCATTAATTTCTATTGTACCCAAAATTTCATTTGGTCTGGTGTCAGTTTATTTATTCCGTCTCTCGTCAATGAGTAATCAACAAATTGTCGCCATATATTCCAAAATCTATTTTCTTTTATTATACCTTTTTTAAAATTTAGCTCCCATGTTAGTTTTTCATTCAATGCGAGATCCCACATCTGCTTATACCACTCCTCCACCTTTAACACTAAGTCATTTTTCCAATTTTTTGCGATACACATTTTAGCTATTACAAGCATCATGGACAACAATGTTTTCTTATCATTATCTAAATTCATATTGTCTACGTCCGTCAACAAAATGTTATTTGGCCCCAATTTGAGACGCAATCCCATAATGTTATCAATCTCGTTCTCGATTTTTGCCCAAAAATTTTCTACCACCTTGCATTCATACCACATATGAACATAAGTGCCCAACATATTTTTACATCTCCAACACATTTTATTATTCTTTTTGTCCATCTGATGTAATCTCATAGGGGTCAAATACCACTTCCATAACATTTTAAAGTTATGTTCCTTTACCCTAACTGACAAAGATCTCATAATTCTTTTTCTCCATTTATTTTGCCATTCCTTTTCTGTTATCTTCATATTCAAATCTTGTTCCCATGTGTTTCTTAATATTTCTTGTGAGTTAACTTCTATATTTATTATTTTATAAATTTTACTAACCATTCCTTTAATTCCAATTTCCTTCTTCCTTATCTTCCACACTAATTCCTCAAATTCTGTCCTATATCTTTCCAAGCTCTGTTCCCTCAAATATTTATTATTCCACTTGTTCACCATCGCTATCTGAAACCAATTCAACTTCATCTGAGTGTATAGCTCTCGTTACATCACTTTATCTTTACAGACTCGTATCCAATCTTTCAGCAGGAAAACCCCATTCGTCAACAAGATTTCTCTCATCTCATTGTCCATTCTTATTGGAAACTTTTTCAAATCTTCTAATTCAATTATCGGTGAAATATTCGGAACTAATTTCATTTTAACCTTCTTCCATGCTCCCAACATTGACCTCAGCATTCTATTTTTAACTGGTGTTTTCCATGTTTCCTTATCTAAGAAAAGGCTCTTACCCACTTCCTTTAGTTCCTTCATTTCAATTTCCTCCCAAATAACCGGCTCCTTCATTAAAATCTTAACTACATTCTTTATATGAAATGCTTTATAATAATTCTTTAAGTTAGGAATTCCTAGACCCCCTTCTTTTTGAGATAAATACCACATTCTCTTTGAAATTCTAGGTCTACGTCCCCCATTACAATAATTATTTAATAATTTTTGAAATTCCTTAATTTCTTTATCCGTCAGTTGAATTGGTAAGGCATCAAACAAAAAATTTAATTTTGGTAGTAACATCATTTTAGCCAACGCTATTCTGCCGAACCAAGACAATCTTAATTTTTGGTATTGCAAAATTTTATCTTTAAGCTCTTTCTTTTGTTTATCATAGTTTAATCTTTTCAAATCATCCAATTTGTTAGAGATATTTATCCCTAGATATTTCAGACTCTCTTTAATCTGTAGTTTAAATTCGTCCCTTATTTTCCTTTGCTCATCCTTTTCAATATTACTTAAAATCATTTCAGATTTATCCCAATTTATCTTCAGACCTGTTATTTGTTCAAATTCCCATTTTTCTACCATTTGCTCTTTACACTTTATATCTCTGAACAATTTAGCAAATGTTTTTGGATGCTTTCCAGAGTCCTTCTAGGGTGTTTCATGATTATCAAAGTATCATCCGCGTATAAACTAATTTTATTTTCCATTATTCCTTCTATACTTTTATCTTCCCTTATTGCATTTGCTAGTATTTCCATCGCCATAATAAATAATATTGGTGATAAAGGGCACCCTTGTCTTGTCCCAGCCTCTAATCTCACTTCCTCTGTGAGACCGTCATTAACCCTAATATTGGCGTATCCTTGTTGATATAATTGTTCTATTGTTTTTACAAACCTATCACCAAATCCGTAACTTCTAATTATCTTGTTAATTGTTATCCATTGCAAGAGGTCGAATGCCTTGAAGATATCTAATGATAATAATCCAACTTTCTCCTTATTTTGCCCTGCAACATCAATCAGGTCTACAACTCTCCTTACTAAATCTGCCATGTGCCTACCTTTCACAAATCCGGCCTGATCTTTATTTATGTATTTATCCATAAAACTGTTTAATCTATTTGCCAGTATTGCCGTAAAAATCTTGGCATCTTGATTTATCAGAGAGATGGGCCTATATGACTCTACCTTTTCTGGGTCTTTTCCTGGTTTTGGTAACAAGACAATTATTGTTCTATACCATGATGGTGGTATCTGTTCCCCATTAAGTATACCGTTATACAATTTTAACAATTTTGGAGTTACTATATCCTTGAACTCTTTATAAAATTCTGCAGGTAATCCGTCTTCTCCCGGCGATTTATCTGCTTTCAATTTAGTTATTACTTCTTTTATCTCTTTTTCAGTTATTAACTCTTCCATTTTTTGTTCCTGACTTATTTTATTTTTAATTTGCATTCCCAGTTTATCTTTTAATTTATCTATACTTACCTCCTTTTTAGAATATAAATCTTGATAAAATTCTCTAACCACCTTACATTTATCTTTAATCTTGTTATATCTTGTACCTTCCTTATCTACTAAAGTCCCTATTTCTCTTCTGCTTCTTTTTTCCTTAGCCGCTCTTGCTAAAAGTTTTGAATTTTTATTACTGTATTCAAAATATTCCCTTTTTAAATACACCAAATCTCTTTTCACCTTTTCAATATCTTTTCCTATTAATTCCTTCTTTAAGCCTTGCATTCTTTCATATACTTTTCTATCCTTGGTTGTTGCATGTTTCTCCTGCAGCCATTTAATCTCTTTTTCAATTTCTTCTTGCTTACATTTTAACTGTTTATTTTTAATGTTTACCAACTTAATACTTTCTCCTCTGAATATTGCTTTCATTGTATCCCATACAATACTGAATCTAACATCACCTGTATCATTCCATTTCCAATTTTCTTCCCATTTTTCTACCATTTGCTCTTTACACTTCATATCTCTGAACAATTTAGCATTATATCTTCAATTTTTCCTAATCTTTGTAGCATCTATTTTTATTTCCAACAATACTTTTGCATGATCAGACTCTTTAAAAATTCCTATTTCTATATCTTCTAAATTTCTTATCAAATTATCAGTAACAAATATATAATCTATTCTGGAATACGTGTTATAAACTTGTGAGAAAAATGTATAAACCCTTTCCAATCCTTTAAGTTCCCTCCATGTATCTTTCAACCCTAGAGATTTCAACCAATTATTTAACACATACATTTTATTTCCTCCCACACATCTTGCTATGTTTGTACTATCTATATTTGATCTTATTAAATTAAAATCTCCAGCTACAATCATTTTTATTGTTTTTTCTTTCTCCAATATTCGATACACCTTATCTAAAAAACTTTTTTGATGTTCATTTGGCACATACAGATTCACCAACGTTATTTCCTCCTCATCTATTTTCCCCTTTACTATCAGATATCTACCTTCTGGGTCTGAGATACTTTTTACCATCTCGAATCCCAACCTGTTTGATATCAGAGTTGCAACCCCTCTAGCCTTTGAAGTACCATATGCTTTTTCATAAAACTGAGTCCATCCTAAAAATAGCTTTTTGGTTTCTTCTGATTTCTGATGGGTTTCCTGCAGAAAGATTATATCCGGTCTATCTTTTCTGAGTGCTGCTTCTAGTCTCCTTCTCTTCACTTGACAACCAGTACCTTTCACATTCCATGTTATTACTTTTATATTCCTCATCTATTATTTTCCTCCCATAATTTTTTACATTTCCCACTTCCTCCTACAGGCATGTGATTAACATGTAACACTTCCTTCACCTTAAACAAATAAAGAAAAAAAAGAACAACTAAAAATACACACTATACATTCTACTACTAACCCTCCCCATTTTTTTACAAATAGCCTCTGAAATACAAAGGGGGGAAGGTGCGACAGACTGTGCAAGCCCCGAGGAGATCTGAACCTAATCTCCACCCAGAACAGTTCCTCCTTCCGCACCTTTTGGCATATTCTCATTTCCGTTGTTCTCCCGCCTTTTATATCCACCAGATATAATCAATTCTTCCTTCAGGTCAAACCACTCTTTAGTTCCTGCTTCCAATAACTTTGCATCTACCATTACATCCAAAACATCAGGACCTTCGCTTATCAAATAACGTCTTCCCAAGTAGAAGAAACTTAATTGTCGTGGGAATTTCCAATTATACCTTATTCCCTTATCCTGGAATCGCTTTGTGATTGGTTTCATCGATTGTCGCCATAAGCGGTCCTCGATTGGAATATCATTATAAACTTCGATATCAAAGCCTTCCATTTTTAACACTTCTGCACCTTTTTCCCGTATAAGAGCCATTAAATGCAACTTGTCTTACACATTAGCAAATTTTAACAACACATTCCTTGACCCAGTTTTACCCCTTCTTGAACCCAGCCTAAATACACTTACAACATCCTGCGGTATAAAACCATCTTCCATGATTTCGTCCAGCCATTTCACTATTCTTTCTTTTAATTTATCTGGGGAGTTCTCTGGCAATTTTCTGATTATGACATTTGCTTGTCTTAGATGTTCTTCTATGGTTTCCAATCTCTTTTCATGATTTCCAACCTTATTTTCTCTTTCTTTCTCTCTCTTTCTCATTTCCATGACCTCCACCTTAATCGTTGCCTGTTCTTTTTTCAATATCTTCTTGTTCTTTTTTAAGCTTATCTTGTCCTTTTTTTAAACCATCAATTCCCTTCAAAATGTCTGCCAACATATCTTGCATATCTTGTTTTCGTTCTTGTTTATCTTGAGCCAACATATTCCCAATTTTATATTCCAGATTGTCCACCTTCTCATTAAATCTTTCAAAATCAGATTTAAGTCCTTGCCCCCCCTTTGTTGCCAATGTTGTTGGTGTTGTTACTGTAGCTGTGGTTGCAATCGTTGTCAGTGTTGCCCCTGCTGTCGCCGCTGTAGTTGTTACAGTTGTTGTAGCAGTTGTTGCTGTTGTTACCTTTGCTGTTGTTATAACAATTGTTTTTACCGCAGTTGGTGCAATCATAGTTGGGGATGTTATTGTCTTCTGCTGCTGTTGCTGTTGTAGTTGTTGTGCTATCTTCTTCACTGTCTCTTGCTCCTCCAAATCCTTCATCTCTTGTTGTGTTGTTTTCTTCATCTCGTCCTCCTCCTCCTCCAACCTTGTAAGCCTTCTAAAACTCCTGTCCGAAGAGGTTGGTCTTTCCACTCTTGTCCAAGCCAATTTCTTCTTCTTCTCTCTCCCTCTCCCCTGCCGTTTCATCCAAATGTATTTCCAGTTACGTGACTTTAACAATTTACATAAACAATTTACCGTTTAGGCCTACCTTATATATTGACTCTAACCAATTTTAATATACTTATTTCCAAATACAATATTAGACCTTTATCCTCCCCTCCCCCTCCCCCTCTGTCAAATATATATATATATATATATATATATATATATATATATATATATATATATATATATATATATATATATATATATATATATATATATATATATATATATATATATATATATATATATATATATATATATATATATATATATACACACCAAAGTTTAAATCAATATAAAGATGGGGGGGGAAAATAAGAAAAAAAATCCCATTTCAAACCAAATTAATTTCCCTCTTAAATTTTAATATTTCCCCCGGATGAACAAAAAAAAGGGGGAGGGAGAAAGAAAGAAGGGGAAGAAAAGAAAAAGAAAACAAAAAACAAAAATCCTAATCAAAAAGAAAAAAAATTGATCACTGTTCTTCCACTTTATTCCCTATTTAATCCTCAACCTTCATCTCCCAATGGGAAGGGAGATAAGGAAGGGGAGAAAAAGGAGAAAAAGGAGTCCAAAAAAGCCACAGCAGGAAGATAAAAAGAAAAAATCATCAATATTTGTCCCACAAAAAAAGAAAAAAACTGATATTTTAGTTCTCTTTCACAACTTGCTTTATGTTACTGTTGCAGCTTACAAACACTATCCAACTTAAAAAAACAAAGAAGGAAAAATAACTCTTATATTGTTCCAGGCCGAGAAGAAAAAACAAAAAGCAAAGACAAGGTCAGGTGTCTGCTCTCCAAGATTCAAAGGAAACAACACTTTGTCTCTCACAGCACATTTCAGGGCCCCAGCACCATCTTACTCTTTTTTTTAGCCTCTAAAAAAGTATGCAAGACAAAGCCAGGTCCAGTTCTCCAAAAGTCCAACTTCTCCTTCTTCTTCCTCTCTTTCTCTTTAATACCCAAATTTCAAAGTCCAAAACTCAAACAGCAATGAAGAAGGGAAAAAAAGGGAACAAGAAATCCCGGTATTATCACCGTTACTTGGCCCTGACTTATCTGCGCTCCACTGACGTGAAAGAAACAAAAGGTCCAGTCCCAATTACTTCACTTTTCTTCTCCTTTTCTCCTTCCCCGTGTATTTTTACAAATTTGCTCACCGTCAGAGCTTCTCCACTTCTCCGCTTAAGCAATTTTCCGGCTCCGCTAGGCTCCGCGTGGCTCCGGTCGAAAGGACCGGCGAGGCCGAGCGAGGCTCGCTTCAGCTCCCTCCTTTCGAATCCCCACCGGGCTTACCCTTTTCGATCCGATCATCCGCTTATCTGTTTGCCTGCGTTTTATCGATCTTTACCAGCGAACCGATCTCCACACTGTTTTCCAAACCATCCGTTCTTCAGCTAAAAACTTTGTTGAGTCGGCGCCATTAAAGGCCACCCATCCCCCGCTCTCTGCAAGATCGAAACTCACAGTTTTCTCCCTTTCTTGGCACGACTTCGGACCAACCAAGGTAATTTCCGCAACTATTTTTTCTTATAGATGTTCTAATCCATTTTTTTACAGGTCTCAGGAACTATTCTCACTTTTAACAGTCACTTTCGTTTCCCTCCTTTCTGAGCGGAAGAAAGTTCACTCCTCTCAGCTCTCCATCTTGACACGCCCCCCGTGATTTGCATATTTCTAAGATGATCACTTTGAAGAAGTCACAGGTGTGCCTCATCTCCAAAAAGTGCTGAACTGAAGGGGCTTGTAAATTTGCATTTCAAATATGGAATCAATGCTCCCCCACCCTAACCTTAAAGGGGGGGGTGTCGTTTGGCCAATGTATGCTTTGTTGCAAGTACACAATAATAAGTAAACACAGTTAGGGGTGTTACAATTACTGAACTCTGTTAATTCGACTGAAAATCTAGATCCTGGAATCGTGACTACGTTAGTTAACCACATGCATTTGCAAAACTTACAATGACCTCATCGATGATGACCTACAGAAGATGTTTTTGTTGAGCAACCATGAAAATCACAATCTGTGAGCGTGACATAATTAGGTATGCTTTGAGTTTTCTGGAAACCTATCATAGGTTTCTCAGCACAGCCTGGTACTTCGTCCAAAATGTGCCAATGTTTAAGTATAATATGTTTAATACAATTGGCAAACGGAGTATAATCTAAAGACCAAAAAAGACTGTAAGGAGAGGATCGCTGCTTATTTTTAAAGAGTGACCATCTGGGAGTGGAATTTACTTTATGGATGGCATTCTTGCCGTAAATGAACCCATGGCTGTCATAAATGCATTTACAATAACTGCGGTTGCATTTACAGAAGTTTTTTGGCATGCATGGGTGCATTTTACTTCTGCTTCCAGTGGGAGGAACCATGTGACTGGCCCACTGAAGCATGTGACCAGCTCACAGTGTGAAAATTTTGGGAACCCCTGTGCTATCACATTCAGTACATGATTCCTGAATGACAGTGAGAAAGAAGAAAACAGTGTTAAAAGAGCAGCTGAGTAATTGTAATCAGTCACAAAAACAGGAAAAGACCCTCCTTTCTGGGGAGTTTTTTTTAAATACTGTTATGCTACTGTTATTTTGTTATTCTTCATGGCCCACCTTAAAGGTCTGTGGCCTCCATTCAGCTCAAGTTAGACATGAATTAAAAGACAAAAGAATAAGTTAGTCATATGATGTCTAACATTATTGCTCCTTCAAAGGAACTTTGTTATAGTGACCACTATGTTTCAAGTGGCATAATAGAATTTGAATTAGAACTAATTAATCAATTAGTTTACAATACCCAGCACAAGGTAGGTACAAAAACTAATGAGATGTGCATGGGTGAGATACTATCATGACTACAGCCAATTCATGCACAAGGCTGTTCATAATGCAAGAGCAACATTAACAGAGCATATTTGATTCGAGTATAACAAACCTAAGTAATAAAAAATGGCAAAATATTTTTATAAGTCACAATCAAATAAAGAATTAGTTAAAATCAATATAACTGGTCTCCAAAAGAACTGTAGGACCAGAACTAAATGCATGGGTTTAATGCACTGAACCTGTGGAGGATGTAATTCTGTCTTGGATAGGCATAGTTGCTAAAATACTTGATCAAAACCCTTTATGTTCCCTCACAGTACTCATCTGGTATTCCAGATTTACCTACCCTCAACCTTTTGCAAATTCCCAGAAAATGAAACCTTGTCCACATTGGTCCATTTCAGCCCTGTGTGGCTGTAGTCCATTTCTCATACTTAACCACCTCCTCTTTAAACCAGAAATGAACTTCTATCTTCTCCACAGAGTAGCTGGGTCAATGGATTTCTATTGTGTTTATTTAATTATATGGCTAATATGCATCAGGCGGTCTCTTTCACATAAGCTAATTAATCCCCAGTAGAGTTCAAATCCATATAATGCTAATTTCCAAACAGTGAATACATGTCATATACCTGTGAGTGTTCACTCAAAATTAAATTCAAAAATGTGAAAAATACCTCTGAATACTGGGACAAATTTGTTAAGATATGCTTCTGCCAAGATTCAAAGACCATGTGTGTTTGTGTACCTCAGAACATATTTTGATTTTGTACATACTGTACTTTGCAAAACACCTTTATTAAAAATTAGGAGATATTTTAGTTTTGGCTCATTTAATTTAGTAAGAGAATACCTGATGAACAAATTAAGGCTGGCTGGCCATGTTGCATGCACAAGTGACAATAGATAGAGTGTCAGAATAATGAATTGGTATTCATGATATTGTAAAAGACCTAGAGCAGGAGTTCTCAACCTTTCCAAGTCGGGGGCCAGGTCACACTCCCTCAGATAGCTTCGGGGGTCCAACGGCCATTTTGCCCTTCCTCCACCACATGGCACTTCCTGGTGTGGTGGAGGCGGTGGAGGGCCACATGAAATATCTCTGCAGGCCACATCCGGCCCCCAGACTGCAGGTTGAGAATCTTTGACCTAGAGGTAGACCAACTTGCAGATCAGAAGATTTTCCTCAAGAAAAAATGTTGGACCTGCATGGAGAAGAACTGCCAGGGACAGATCACTATGGACAGAAGTTTTGTGGAATGTCATCGTGGAAACATCTACTCATACAAGGACTCCTCACCGAATAACAACTCCAAGGTATCCAAGGTAAGGCCATTTAATTTCAGTCTATTTTATTTTTAAAATTTCAAAATTGCAGATTTATCACAACTGAAACATAGAACGTGTTTTTTTTATTAAAAAAAACCACACACAGCAACAAGCCAATGACTGACATCAAATCATCTAAGACCAAAATTTTAAATATTTAACTCATAATCTCTGACATAGAATTCCTTGTATTGAGCCATGTTACTGCTGAGCTAGGCTTGCTGCTTGTTTTTCCCCAGGAGGCTCATCAGCTTCAACATACATACAGAAGACAGCAACAATGACCCTCTTAATCTCGGAAATATAGTAAAACCCTGACTTACATATACCTCGAGTTACATAAAATGTGACTTACATAATGATTTTGTGCTAAAACCATGTCCCAATTTATGTAAATAACCCAATTTATGTAACACGATTTCCTATGGGTTTGCTCCGAGTTACATAAGCAGTGGTGGGCTCCAAAAATTTTTACTACCACACTGTGGGCATGGTATAGTGGGCATGGCCAGGGGGAAAGCTCTGCGTTGCACCCGAATTAGGACTACAGCACTTTATTTCAAAACATGGATGGCGGGGCCAGCCAGAATTTCTGCTACCGGTTCTGGCGAACTGGTGTAAACATGCTGATACCCACCACTGTACATAGGTAAAGATAAAGGTTTCCCTTGCTCAAAAGCCAGTCGTGACTCTAGGGTTCAGTGCTCATCTCTGTTTCAAAGCCAAAGAGCCAGCGCTGTCTGCTTCTGCAGACGTTTCCGTGGTCATGTGGCAGGCATGACTAGCACACGGAATGCTGTTACATTAAAAACTGAGTTACATAAAAAAAAAAGATTTAAGCAAAAGCCTACAGAACAGACTTTTTACATAAGTAGGGGTTTTACCGTAGCTATACTCACTGAATTTGACAGTGAAGATCAGGAATATTTTGCTTTTACACTTCGTTACAATAATGTAAATAATGTCAGATATATTTTGATTTAGATTCCTGCATTGGGGCTGTGGTATCTTAGTGGTTAAGACGCTGAAGTTCATGACCGGAAGGTCGGCAGTTCGAGACCCAAGTGCTGCATGATGGAGTGAGCTCCTGTCTCTGTCCCAGCTCCTGCCAACCTAGCAGTTTGAAAGCAAGAAACTGCAAGTAGATAAATAGGTATCAGTTTGGTGGGAAAGTAAACAGCATTATGTGCACTCTGGTGTTGAGGCATGCCTGCCACATGTCCACAGAAATGCCTGCAGTCACAGACAGCAGTGGCTTTTTGGCTGTAAACAGAAATGAGCACTCTTTCAGGCAAGAGTGACCTTTACCTTTACCTTACTCAGCTGGGGTTGAACTTGATGGCCTTATAAGCTCCTTCCAACTCCATTATTCTATTATTATAATTAATAATTCTATTATTATAATTTTGTTCTTTAAATTGCAACTCACATATTTTAGATTAAAAAAAATATCAGGTTAAATAACAGCAACTCTGAAAAATACTAAAATATTTTACAAGAATAATCCCTGGATCAGATTCATTATGGGCCCACCCCTCAATTTACCGGTAAATTCCTGCTCATTAAACAGGCTTGTTGTAGTATACTAATAAGAACATTTCTGTCTCTTGCAAGGATAGGTTTTCACAAAGCCTCTTTTAGAAAATCCTGTCATTGTTTTATTATCAACAAAGACTGGAACTGTTGGTATCTCTCAGTAGTGTTAAGGATGTAATTGTGTATTCCTCAGCAGGTATACATTTCAAGGAGGTATATTAAGATGACATAAAGTTACTTAGATTGCATTACAATAAAGCGGTTCCTACCATCATTTTGGCAAATCCCATTGTAGCAGAGGCTCAGATTTTAAAAGCTAGCTTCAAATCCCAAATGGGAGGCAGAACATGCCTAGTTTAATTTAGTATAATCAAACTGCTTATGAAATATAGAATACAAAAAAAATATGTAAAGTTACTTCTTCAGATTAACAATTGTTAGTATAAACCTTTGCATTACATCATCATAAAGTAGTGATCTTTTTACATCAGACAGGTAAGGAATCTCTAATCACCTAATCCACCCGCTAGCTAATTCATATATATGTATATGGCTGATCAGTTGAATGTGATTTGGCAGGTCACAAATTTAATAGAGATGGATGATAGCATAAAGATTGGAGATTGCAGCACCCTGTCACTAATAGAGAGCTTTAGGACACTTAACAGAGCAATCTCATTTGTACTCTCCACTTCCTCAAGTGACCTTTTGGTATTAAAACCATGCTATACATTACAGATAGCCTTTCATTATCTTGACACCCAATGTGGTGTAGTGGATAGAGTGATGCACTAGAGCTCAGGAGGCCTGCTTTCAAATTCCCATTCATCTATGAAAGCTCACTGAGGGCATGCCATTGGGAAAACCATTCCTTAAACATCTCACTTATCTTGAAAGCTGTAGTAGAGCTGTTATACGTCGGTTCCAACTTTATGGCACGAAACGTCATTATTATTTTAGTGATCCTAAGATTTTGGCAAGCTTCCATTTCTGAGAAATCAGGTTTTCACACTAAGTGATGTTCAACTTTTGAGGAACAATCACAAAACTAAGCAAGCTCATCAGCACCATAAAGTGCCTTCATTTTGGCAGTTTCACATCTGGCCTAGACACGGAAGAAAGAAAAGCAAACTGCTGTGACAATCCCACACTTCAGCAGCTAAAGGATCCTGTCTTCTAATGACAGGTTACCCATACCAGAAAAGCCAAAGTTAAAGTAAAGGTAAAGGTTTCCCTTGCTCAAAAGCCAGTTGTATCCGACTCTAGGGTGCAGTGCTCATCTCTGTTTCAAAGCCAAAGATCCAGCCCTGTCTGCTTCCGCAGATGTCTCCGTGGTCATGTGGCAGGCATGACTAGACACCAGAGCACACATAATGTGGTTACCTTCCCACCGAAGTGGTCCCTATTTATCTACTTGCAATTTCTTGGTTTCAAACTGCTAGGTTGGCAGGAGCTGGGACAAAGACAGGAGCTCATTCCGTCCTGCAGTACCCTGGAATTGAACTGTTGACCTTCCGCCTCCCAGTCAGCATCTTAGCTACTTGAGCCACTACAGTCCTTACAGAAAAGCCAAATTATTCATTAGAATAATCCTACCTCAGTATAAATTGGTAAAATATTCCAAGCGATTGCAAGCGCGGCACCAAAATGGCCACCACGCTCTTTGCGGGGCCCCCCCGGACTCTGACATCTGGGTGAGTTAGGGGGCGTGGCCACCCTCTTTAAAAGGGGTGGCCACGAGGCAGCTCGGCTGCCATTTTTCGGAAGCGACGGAGCGGAGAAGTTTGCTCTGCCGCTTTCTCCCTGGCTTTCGCCTGCTCTTTTAAAAAGGGAATTTCCCCCCTTTCTTCTTATTCTTCGGCTTGGGAGACATGGCTCCCAAGCGAAAGGCGACGGCTCCTAAGCCGTGCCCGAGGGGTAGGGCTCTGCCCACCCCACCCCCACATCCAGGGGGCCGCCCCCAGGCCAGAGGGCTCAGGCGGCACCCCTGCAACCAGGTGGTAGGGCCGGTTTGGCCACTACCACCAATGCGGGCGGACAGGCTTCTGCCTACTCGCCCAATGTTGTGGATCAGGCAGGGGCGGCACAGGCCGGCCCCTCTGGGATCACTACCCCTATGGGGTCTTTGCCTGGTTCTGGGCAGGGCGGCCCACTTGGGCCTGGTGCGGGTTTCCTCCCCACCATTCCCCCGGCCACACATGGGCCGGATTATGGGTCATGGCCCTATTCGGGCCCAGGATCCACACTCGGGTTTGTACCTCCACAGTTGCCCGGTGGGCCATCTGGCCCGCCCGGCCCAACCTATACAGGTGGGTCTGAGGCTGTTGATGCCCTCCTTGCATGCATTTCAGTGCTGGAGGCACAACCGCCTTCTGAAGGTGGGTTTGCACATCCTGCATTTCCGGCCCACACGTCGACCACCGCTGTCCAGCGGGCCACTGCCAGGGTCGAGCAACGGGGCTTGCTGCAGGGGACCGGTCCTGTGTGGCAAGGGTGCAGCGGCATGCAGAGCTCGATCCCCATCGCGAGCTCCGACGCCTGCCGTGGGCCGGAACCCCCAGTGGGGGCGGCCCGCGGGGGTGCACCGGGTGAGTATCCTGGTCAATTGAGTACACCAGTGACACTACCTAGCAACACGGGGGGGGGGGGGGGGGGTACAGTGGCCATGGCCACAACAGATTACCATGGGTGGACAGTTGTATCCGCACTGTCCCGTTAACTCCTGGTTCCCCAATTACCCCCCGGTTATGACGGCCCCTATGGGTATGCCTAATGTTTCAGGGGTTGTTCAGGGCCCACTGTGCACACCCTCCATTCAATCTGTGCCAACTGCGGCCCTACCGACGGCCGGTTATTCCTTGCCCCTGGGTGACCATCTTTCCCAGGCCACGAGGGAGAAGATTTGGAGGGGGGAATATGTGAACATTTTCTCCCTCCTAAACCGTGAGCTCACCAAGGAAGAGAGGGAAGGGCAGGACAATAGGGACAAGGAGTTGTCCCATCGTCGTAAGCCACCGCACACCTGGGCCAATTGGTTACCTGCCTATTTCATTTATATGGCGGTATACCTGAGGGCCCGCCCTGACTTGGCCATTCCAATGGTGCAATACCTGGATAATATTTATTGGGCGGTGGTGGATTTCCCTGGCCCATCATGGTTGGCCTATGACGAGGAGTTTAGGATGAGAGTGGCCCTCCATCCTGAGATGAGGTGGGATGAGCCCTGTCAGCAATTGTGGCTCTTGTACATGACCCCCACGCGGCCGGCACCTGGTGACCGGTACCATTGTGGCCATGCCGTGCAGCGGGTGGCTGCTACACAGGTTCCCCGCCAGACTGTGGGGCAGGGGGTTCCAGCCCGTCTGTTGTGTTGGAGCTTCTCTGCCAGCGGAGTGTGCAACAAGCGTCAGTGTCAGTTGCGGCACGAGTGCCCCTCTTGCTCTGGCCCTCACGCCGCCTCTGCGTGCCCACAGGCTGGTGGGTCATGAGGCAGAGGAAGGGGTAGGCAGGGGGCGGTCAGAGCTCCCTCTGACGGTGCGACCAATCAGAAAGGCCCCCTCCCCAATTAATGTCCAGGTGCTGAAGCACTGGCTTGCCGCTTATCCTAGACGGGATGATGCGAAGTACCTACTTGAGGGTTTTCAATTTGGCTTCCGCATACCATTTCAGGGGGTACGCGGGCCTCAAGACACCCCAAACTTAATTTCCCTCAGGGGTAATGAGGATATCACCGCCCAATCTATAGCTAAGGAGGTCACCGCACTGAGGGTTGCTGGGCCATTTGCTGACCCACCATTCCCGAACTTGAAGATGTCACCTTTGGGTTGTTCCTAAGAAGTCCCCGGGTGAATTTCGGTTAATTCACCACCTTTCTTACCCTGCGGGTTCTTCGGTCAATGACGCAATATCTGATGACCTTTGCTCGGTCAGGTATACTTCCTTTGACCAGACCTTGCAGATGGTACGCTTGTGTGGCCCAGGGGCGCTACTGGCAAAGTGTGATATCAAATCAGCATTCCGATTGTTGCCAATGCACCCAGACGACTTTGAGCTGTTAGGTTTCCATTTTCGGGGCAGTTTTTATGTAGATAAGGCCATGCCTTTTGGCTGTTCTATCTCATGTTCTGCTTTCGAACGGTTTAGCACCTTCCTTCACTGGACTTTTGTTCGTAGATCAGGGTCCCGGTCTGTATCCCACTACCTCAACTTTTTGTTCGGAGGGGAACAAGGCACGGACATGTGCCCTCGTCTCCTCACCACTTTTCAGGTGCTTATGCGGGAACTGGGTGTTCCCCTGGCACCTGAAAAGACTGAGGGACCAGCCACCACTCTCACCTTTTTAGGTATCGAGATTGACACTGTTGCCCAGACATCCAGGTTGCCCATGGACAAGGTGATGTGGATCTCTGATGTGATTCTGGCAATGCTTGCCAGGCGTAAGGTGTCTCTCCGAGAGTTGCAGGTGCTTCACGGCCACCTCAACTTTGCCTGTAGGGTAGTAACACCTGGCAGGGCCTTTGCCAGGCGTCTGTGTGACGCCATGGCAGGCCTTTTAAAACGCCACCACAGGGTTCAGCTGACCAGAGGTTTGCGGGCGGATCTTACGGTCTGGCTCACATTCCTTCAGGATTTTAATGGCATCTCCTTCTGGAGATCGGAGCTTATGCTCAGCCCGCATTTCCAAGTACAGTCGGATGCCTCCTGCTCCCTGGGTTATGGGATTTACTTTGAAGGAAGGTGGTCCTATGGTCAATGGCCTCAGACATGGCAAGGCACGGATCGTTTACACAATCTTACTTTCCTGGAGTTTTTCCCATCTTGGGTACCCTGATGCTCTGGGGGGATAGGTGGGCTAATTCAGTAGTTCACTTTTGGTGTGACAATGCTGCAGTGGTGCACATTGTCAACGCCCAGACATCCAAATCCCCCAGAGTTATGGCATTAGTTCACCTATTTGTTTTGAGGTGTTTACGCCTTAATGTGCTTTTCAGGGCCAGACATGTACCAGACATTAATAATGATATTGCTGACGCTTTATCCCGCCTGCAGATTCCCCGGTTCCGTGCTTTGGCACCTCGCACACGTAAGGCGTATCTACATGCACTCCTACAGTTTAGGAACTTTTGCGGGCAAAGACAGTTGCCCAAAGTGTGGCCGATACCGGTCGACCAGATTCTGCAGTTCATGGTTTACCTTCATGATCTAGGGTTAGCCCCTCGCGCCATTGTCACTAGGCTTTCAGCTTTGGCATTTATGGCTAAGGCGAGGGGTTTCATTGACTGCGTGAATGACTTCCGCATACGTCATGTATTAGAGGGGTGGACACATGAACGTGGCCGCAGCCCGGACACATGTCACCCTGTTTCACCAGAGGTTCTGACACACCTTGTACAAGGTTGGCATAGCTTGTGTTATGATAGGTATGAGGAGGCTCTCTTTCATGCGGCTACCACCGTAGCCTTTTTTGGAGCGCTCTGTATCAGTGATCTGGTCACATTGTCAAAGGGGGACATGTCTCGTAGGGCACTGGAACTCGACAATGTCTTTCTTACCCAGGAGTGGGCCCAGTTGAGGATTTGTTCCTCAAAGGCCGATCAGCACGGAGTAGGCAGTGGTGTCAGACTGCTACGGTGTACGATTGCTGACATCTGTCTGGTTGGTGCCCTACATGAGTTTTTCGCAGTGCATGGCATGCACCCTGGCCCATTTTTCTGCCACCAGGATGGGTCTCCCCTTACCAAATTCCAGTTTTGGAAGGTGACTGGTATGGCACTTCACAGTGTCGGCCTCCCTGGGGCTCGTTACGGCACCCATTCGTTTAGGATAGGCGCCGCTTCAACTGCGGCTGCGTTTGGGTACTCTGATGATGATATACGTCGCATGGGCTGATGGAGGTCCGCATGTTTTTCTTTATATGTACGCCCCCTTACTGCATGAGTGCCAGTTATGTCATTAATTCCCCTTTTTTCCTTCTTTTACAGACCCTGTGTGTTTACGCACACCGGTGGCAGTATGGCTGGTGGCCCACAGTTTTGTGCACTGGGCAGCGCAGTATGCTGCGGCGACAGACTGGGGACCCCATCTCGGGCTACGTGCAGCCGCACGTATGCGATGGTACGGTAAGCGCGGCATAAGATGGCGGGAACTGTTGCCATTCCTGATGTCCATCAGGGATGCTGGACCGCCTGATGTCTTGATTCTGCACCTCAGCGGCAATGATCTCGGACAGATCACTGGCCTCTCTTTAAAAATGTCGGTGTGCAGTGACCTGGCCTTTTTACATCACTTATGGCCGTACACGCGGCTGCTATGGTCTGACATCGTGCCGAGACACCGTTACAGGGGAGGCATTGACCTCCATGGCTTGGATCGTGCTCGACGGTCACTGAACAGGGCTGTCGCCCGGTTCCTTTTTGACAATGGCTTTGGAACAGCCATTCAACATCCTAGGATAGGCTTGCAGGATTATGGTCTATATGCAAGAGATGGGGTCCATCTCTTGGCCAGAGGTTTGGACCTCTTTCTGGAGGATGTGCAAGCAGGCCTGGTGACCAAGCTGATGGTCTGGGGGGGCGGTGAGTTATCACGGACGCCTCCCCGTGTGGTGGGTAGCACTGGTAAGGTAACAGATTTATGACCCATAGGCAGGTTCGCAATTGACTGGCCAACACGTAGATAGGTACAGGGGAAATAGGATGGCCAGTCAAGGGCAAACCATGCAAGGGCTGATGGCAGGAGCTGCACAGCCTGCATCACCCTGATATTGAACAGATACACGTCATAGTGTGGGGTCAGTAGATAGTATATTGACTCCGGTCAACAATTTGTTTGTGTCAACAAACAAATTGATACAAATAGATACATGTAGCCAATTTCCATTGGCATTTTGGGAGGAACCTTACCAGTGTTACTGCGGCCTGCTTGCCTTAAAGAATTACAATTGGATGATACACCAATTGAAAGTGATAATTCGGACTAGGGCATTATTCAATAAAAGTGGCCCGATGCCTTTAATCCAATACCGGTGTTTGAGTCTTTCTTTGGGGGGTGCGCCTGCAAAGAGTCTCGCGTCCTAGCCTTTATGCGAAGTCTGCTAAGGGCTGCGGATGTTAACCAGATTGGTTAGTGACTAAGTATAAATAGAGTACCTGTGATTACCCAGGTGGGGAGCTCCTCTCGTGACTGCATTCTTGCTGACTCATCGCAACTCACGAGGCGACCATTACAAAAAAGGAGACATTTCCAATTCCTGATTTAAGCCTTTTGGCGAGACTGAGTTAAGTAAATGTATGAAGAATGCTTCTCTGCGCAAGAGTTGTTTATCTACATCTATTTTTTTTATATAGTTTGGGGCGAATTTGCTCTACTGCTGTGAAAGTAAAGTTTATTTTAGGCAGCTGAGCAGAAAGTTTCCCCAGCAGACAGGATGGCTAGGGGACTCAGGAAGTATAGTCAAACCTCAAGATAAGGACGGATGGACTTAAGCAAAACTTGAGATACATCCAGAAATCTCAGAAAAAATCAGGTTTGAGAGACAAATTTAAATAGGATTTTTTTGAGATACAAAATTAAAAGCATTTCTATGGGAAATTGCATTCAATGCATTCCTATGGGAAATTCAAGATAAGAATTTTTCGAGATACAACCAACCTTGAGGAATGAATTAAATTCATATGTAGAGGTTTGACTGTCCAAGTAAGAGCCTGCTGCTACTTCTTCTAACATCTTCCACTTGAGGCAGTTGCTTCATTCTGCCCAGTGGTAGGACAGACCTTGGATTTACTTCTCTTAGTAGTATTTAATTCTCAAGCAATTGCTTATGTTTACTAGCACAAGTATCTTTCCCTCACTTCAGATATGCCAGCTGACATTATCCAGTGCATGAGCAGCATGCAGTACAGCACTCTTCAAGTTTATTATCACAGTTAAAGCATGATGACTGCTTCTGTGAAAATGTAACTGAGCCATCAAAGATCTTGCAGAATTGAAGTAATGCTAGCATGGAAAGAGATCAATGATTTTTTTAAAAAAGCAAACAACTCATACATACAAAATAGGCTGAACAGGCTAGACATAGAGGGCCGCTGGCAAACTCTCCATCTACATGTAGGAGTCTCTCTGTTTAGACTGTCACTTTCTCTGTGGCTTCACATGGAATGCTACTCCTGGGTATGTTGGCGCAATGTCTTGGACTGTCCACAGATTCATTTCTGCTGTGAATCTTGTCACCTTGGCTGATAAAATTTTCCTGCATTCCTATGACCTAACATAAATGTGGTTTGAACATTTTCACATCGGAGCACATGTGCCTTGAGCAGTGTACAAACCAAGCCATCAAGACCTAGGGTCAAGGAACAGAAGACGGGAGCAGTCCTTGGTTAGTTGTGCAATTTTTTCTGCTATAGTTGGGAAAATGATGGTTCAGAAGCTACGTGGAAGCCAACAAATTTGACATTTCCATACCTGTCAACTGCAGCTCCGGCCAATCCGGGACCTGCACAGAACGGTTCTGCGCAGGTAGCCTTCTACACATGCGTAGAAGGGTTTTACACTTGCATAGTCCCCTTCTATGTATGTGTAGCCTTCTACGCATACATAGAAGGGTTCTACGCAAGCGTAAAACCCTTCTATGCATGCGTAGAAGGTGACCTGCACAGAAGGGCTGTGCAGTACCTCCCTTCCCTCACTGCCAAATCCCGGGGTTTCAGCAGCACGGGGCCGGAAATGGTGCAAATAGGCGCCGAAACCCGGGAAATCCCGGCCAATCCAGGAAGGTTGACAGGTATGCATTTCTGATCACATGTGAAAACAAATTTTGAGGAATTGCTTGAAGGCAAGATTGTTGGTTTTCTTTTTCTTTGGGTGGGTGGGAGGAGAAGTGACACAACATTATTTTTACCTTTTGCCAAGGCAAAAATGAACATAGAAGGAAAGAAATTATAAGCATCATAGACAGAAACAAAGTTGAAAGATTTTAATTCTGACACCATTAAATTCTTTTTTTAAAAATGAAGACCATCCACCAGACATCTAGCTTTATAAAAGACTAGCAGGGGTGCCCATCTATGCCTGGGTAGTCCCAATCTGGCTATCTGAGTGGCAGTGTTGCCCGGGGAACCCACTGGCCAGGGGTGAGCCTGTGATGTGAGCTCGGTGATGACATCACAATCCCCCCTGGTTGGCCTAGCACTGGGGCAGACATAAACCCTCCTGTTGAATATACCCCCCTTTGCAGATCAATTTAGGGACAACCCCCCCATGGGTTTTGGGACCCCAACAGTGACCTGTTCATGTGTGCAAGGTACGTGTGTGCTGAATCTCATGGGGTTTGGTCAAGGGGTGCGGCAGCCCATTCTGGACACCGAACCGAACACTTTTGCTTTATAGGTATAGATTTTATTTATAAAACACAACATATTTTGGCATAAAAAACCAAATTCAGCCGCAAATACAGATAAGATGTTAGCACATTCTTTTTTGTAAATATGAAGGAAATTGGTATTTTAGGCCAAAATGTTTTGTATTTTTAAAATAAAAGTCCTTAACAAACTGGATACATGATTGATGTTACCATTTTGATTTTCTTTGAGGCTGTTGTAAATATGTGCATCACATCCCCAACATATGTTTATTCTTAGAAAGAGAAAAATGAAAATCTTGCTGCCCTTTAGTCCTCCTTCTCCACACACCCCCTCCACCTTTTAAAGTGGCACAGCAGAGACGCGATGGTTCTCTGTTGGATTACGTAACATTATTTTTCCATTGACACTTGCAGAATGAGGACAGAGGTACTTCTGTTAGTAAATGCAAAAATGTAAAGCTCTAGAACTGTGAGTTATATAGTGAGGACTTCTAATGAAATGTTCTATTCATTATTATAGCAGGCGAATGATATGCGTTTCCCCCACCTTTCCAAATGTCAGCCGCTATGCGTAATTTTCATGAGACTCAAGAAAGAAAACTGGTGGACAGATTATTTGTTGGTTTAGTAGATTAAATGTAAGAGCTTCAGTAAATTAAAAACAAAAGCAGCTTTGCAATGTACTTTACTCTTTCTGGAAACAAAGATCATTCTTCTTTTCCTTAGCATAATTAAAGATATAAAAACCATGCAGAAGTAAACTGGAAAACTGTTGTACAGTATTTTCATTTACCATTTCCTAGGAAACATTTCTCCATGTGGGTTTTAGTTAATTTCAGGCAGTCTTTGGAAGTTATTCAAACAAGGAAACTATCTCATTACCTTCCTTTTTTAAAAAAAAAATGCTTAACATGAAAGTGAACACATAAGCCTGTTAGACATTAAACAATAGTCCCCATGTTTTTTTAAATGTATTGCTTATAGTTCTAACTTCATTAAAGTTTATGTTCTAATTATACAAGATTTTCCTTGTAATTTATTACAGAAAGTGTGAACACATTCCTAAGAGGTAAAGTCTGTTCTTTTGAACTGATTAAATCCCTTGGGCTATAATACATCTCATTAAACTGGTGACATAAAAAAGAAAGGATAATCTTTAGTCAAGAATGGATTCAGAATATAGTGCTCTGTTGAAAAGACTGCTGTAAGGCAAAAGCAGAGGTGGCTGAATACAGACTTCTGACAACAATCCTGATATGTCACACTATGTTATGCAATTACTAAGAGTACCATTTTCTTTTTAAATAAAGCTGCACAATTCTACATGTGCCTTAGCTTACCCACTGTGACGTAGTGGACAGAATGATGGATTAGGATATATGAGACCTGGGTTCAAGCCCCCAAACGGACATGGAAACTCAATGGAGTGGTGTAACTGGTAAAGTTGCTCCTATATAATTACTATATTTTAATTTGTCTGAAGAACGGGACTTGATTAACGAAAGCTAACATTAAAATATAATAGCTAGTCTTTAAGGTGTCTTTTTTGTCTTGTTTACTATTTACTACCCAAGAATGGGAAGGGAAACAAACACACCAAGGCACAGGTATAAGGAAGAGAGGATTCAAATGGTGAACAAGCTGCAAACAAGGCAGATTTCCTCCCCTTTCTCTGCTTATTTCTACGTGTCGTGGTTGGCTGAAGTAATTAATTTGGCAAACTCAGTTTCCAGGTTGCACCTTCCCTTCTGAGGCATTTGCACTGTGTAATCATACCCATACCTTGGATGCCTTATTAGGGTCTCTGTAAATCTGTTCTAATTTCATTGCACATAATACAGAGAGGATTGTACTTTACAAAGAAAGGGTTTGGAGCCATCTGTGAAGAGTCATTTTTGCCCTTCAGTTTTATGTAAGGGGATTACATGCTAATTCAGGCTAGAGGAGAGAGTTTTCACTTGTTTGTCTAGTATTTAATTTTATCAAGACAAAAAGCAGCATACTCTAATTCAGCTTTTTCTTTCTTCTTCCATTTGCCTGAAGAACAGACAGAAAATTTCATGAGATATGCCCAAAGGCAGAGTAACAATAAACGTTAAAACCCATATAGTCTAATAATCAGCTTTGTAATTAACTGATTTTCATAAATTAGGCTACATGATGTTGACTATAACTCATCTGTTTATTGAAACACTGGGGTGTTAATATGCACATGAAGTACTAGACTGTGATACTGTGAGGCAATGTAAATAATCATGGCTACTTAGACAGTAGTGTAAATCAGAGCTAGATCTACCACTTTCTGATAAGCTACAGAGAAACCCAATTGTGTGGTCCATGTGCAAAAAGGTTGAGGAATACCATTGAAGGCAGGCTTTCAAGTTGGGAAGGACTTTTAATAGCTGGGCATTGCAAAGATCGGAGTGGAAATAGAACAACATGTAAGTTAAATAACCATGTCAATACCTGAAAGATTCATTTTGGATAAATGTTGAAGAAGAAGGAGACTTATCGGAATTGTCCTGATGGCACACAAATATTATTATTATTATTAATTGTTGAAAAACAGCTGGGACAACTGTCTTGTTTTTGGGTGAGAAGTGGTTAATTGATTTTTTTTTTTAAAAAAGGAGTCGGCTTTTTGGATTTTCCTTCATTGATGTCTCTGTGTGAATGGTAGTAAGCACAAAAAGGTATTCTATTGTCCATCATGGCTCCTAACATTCGTATAATCAATATTCAGGCTGCCTTTTGCTCTGGTGTCTTTTTGTCTGTTAGCAACACAGATATGATATTGTGCAGGAATATTGGGCCATCTCCTCACTTTTTGAATTGTGGATACAATGTTCCACATTTCTAAATTGAAGGTGTATATTTTTTAAAGACTTGGGTAACAAATATACATGTTGTACTTTATTTGTATCTTTCATTCAGTTTCTCAAGTTCATTATAATATCACATAATGTTACCTAGGAATTTGTTTTCCTTTTTTAGTTCCCTCAGGTCCTATTTCCCCCAATTTTTAAAAATTAATTTATACTGAGGATATCATATATTCTCTCTTATTTGTTGACCTGTATTTTCCTGATGAATAGATTCATATTTTATTTCTCTTTGTGCTAAACCAGTACACTATTTCCTTTCTCTCTCTCTCTTTCCACTATTAGGAGCCTTTATAATCAGCAAGAAAATATTTAACTAACCCTAAATCCTTAAGGGTACTATTCATCTATTTCTCAATCTCAATTAACTGTTAAATTATTAATTATTTACTTTTACTTTCCAAATTACTTGAGAAAGTTCCTCATTTAGACTGAGGATGGAAAATCAATTGGTAGATCAAATACCGACTTGTCTATTAATTTATCTAATAAATTTTTGAATTATTGTACTCTTATCTGGGGAAAAATATCAGCAATGGACATCTCAGATGCATAATCTGTAGTAACCTTACCTATGAGAGCTCCAAGCCTAGCACACCTGTGGTTAATAGATTAATTGAAGGCAGAGTCAGTTTCACTAACTTTTCCACTTGTTTCTTCCTCCCTAAGTGAATAACATTGAGATTATAGTCTGAGGTTTTCTTGTTTTCTGTTTCTCAAATAGGATTTCAATTTGAAGCCCAATATTTCTGTAGCTTTGCCTTGTAAAAACTTGATTTGAGATCCAATCGTATCTTCCTCTTCAACAATTATCAGTCAGGAGTTAACAGTTATTATTGTTTGCTCAAGTGGTTAAGACACTGACTGGGGGCGGAAGGTCAGCACTTCAAAACCTGAGTACTGTATGATGGATTGAACATCCATCTCTGTCCCAGCTCCTGCCAACCTAGCAGTTTGAAAGCAAGAATTTGCAAGTAGATAAATAGGGGCCACTTTGGTGGGAAGGTAAACAGCATTCCGTTCACTTCGGTGTCTAGGCATACCTGCCACATGTCCATGGAAACGTCTGCAAATGCAGAGAGCGCTGGCTCTTCGGCTATAAACGGATGAGCACTGAACCCTAGAGTCAGATACAACTGGATTTTGAGCAAGGGTGACCTTACCTTATGAAGCTAAAGTCCAGAGTAGCAGAAAAACAATGCAGTTTAAAAGTCCACAGGTGTAGACACGCCTCTTGTTTCTTCCCACTGATTCCGGTAGCTCTGCCTAATGTATATAACTTTCAGTCACTGTCCCACAGGTGTAGCCAAACTTCTCCTTATGTCTCCTTAGACTCCCTTTCAATAGCCCTCCTCTTCTGGAACCTTAGTCAACAGTGTTTTCCAAATGACTCAATAGAGATGAATGGAGGGAGGATAACACAGGGTAGGAACAGACTGTGACAGTAGTGAAAACTTGCAAGAGAGCAGGAGGGTTTGGGTGGAGGAAAAGAGATAGAGAGACACAATGCAGCTCAAAAGGTATTGTGTCTGAACCCCTGAAGAATTACTCAAACAGAGCTGGCTCAAACAACTACATAGTTTATTGCTGGAGGCAAAAGAACAGAGAACAGGTGCAGGGACAACAGTTTTTATACAGAACACAATAGATACATTTCCAGAGGAGTGGGAAAACTTTAGTGAATCGGGTTCCACAAAAGTGGCGCCTATTTTGCACGGCGCGCTGAGGCATAAGCAATCGTACTACACAACAAAAGGTTAGTAGTGTAGACAAGCCTTTTGCTTCTTCCACATTTTAAGATTATGAATCAGCTTCTTTCAAGAAGTTCACACTTAAAACACAAGGCACCAAAATAACAGGGTGCATGAAAATATCACCTCCTTTATACATATATTTATTTAACACATAGCATTAGCTCTCTCATGATTGCTCTCACAATGTTCTGGGTCAATAGCTAGATTCAGACTCAAACCTGCTTAGATCAGATCTACTGAAGTCAAGAATACCATAGGGTCCTATTTATTTTATTAAGTCTACTCTAGGGTTAAACAAATTGGAATCCCATTCAATATATGTAGTTTTCTCATGAGATTGAGAAGAAACATTTATTCTAACTACTTTGCTTACAATGTAAACATCTGTCTGTGTCAGATAGACACAGAGGAAGGCAACTAAGATGATGAATTTTCTGGATGCCAAGGCCTATGAAGAATTAGTGAAGGAGCTGGGTATTTTAACCTGGCGTGGGGGTGGGTGGGAGATGAAAGGTGTTATAGGAGCCATCTATAAATATTTGATGGCCTATCACTTGGACAATAGAGAAAGCTGTAGAACCTGAAGCAGTGGGTTCAAATATCAGGAAATGAAATGTTGACTCAACACTGGGAAGAACCGCCCAACAGTAAGAGCTGTTTGACAATAGAATGGATCACCTCAGAAGGCAAAAGACTCATTTTCTTTGAAAGCTACATACAAAAACAACAAATAAAGTGGTTTGCCCATTTGGAGAGAATGCCTTGGAATTCCATTCTATATAAAGCTTACATGGAAAAAGGAGAAGGACAAAGACCATGAGACAGATCCAGAGAAAGGTGGAGGGATAACTTCAAATAAATATTGCAAGAACACCAAATAATGCCAGTGGAGGTCACTAGAAGTGCCAGAACAAGAATCTTGTATCTCCCTCAACACGCGACAAGGTAAAAGAGGAAGCAAAGAAAAAGACAGGATGGTCATTTTTTAAGAGATGCCTCTGCTGTGGATTTTCTCCTTTGTCAGGGGGTTGTACTCAGTGAAGGTCCTTTTCAGCTGTAAAGTTCTATATTAGTGTCTTTTAATGTAACAAGTGTGAGAGGTGGCCCAAAACATGTGGGTCAAAAGTTATAAATCTGAACAGCAGCAGTTTAATAGAAACCAGATTATAGGCAATTGAGAAATTGAGCGTCATATTTTTAATTACTACACCTATATAATCAGGGTTGACTATCACATTTCTTTTAATTTAATTTAATTTTCAAACTTCTACACCTCCCACTCAGGCGAACCCGACTCAGGGCAGCTTACATCAATTCTAAAACATGTAAAACAGATAAAAAAAACAATTATCCCACCCACCCCACCCTATTCATAAAAAAAGAAGGAGAGAAGCGAAGGGGCTCCTGATTACTATCTTGGTGTGATCCAACAGGCGGGGGCTATATTTCCATTAGCACCCCACACCTGCCCTGCAGCCAGGTTTTCAAGCCTTTTCTAAAGGGCAGCAATTCTGTCTGTAGTATTAGCTCTATTGGCAGGAGGCTCCAGAGGGCTGGTGCGGACATGGAGAAGGCCCTCCTTCGTGTGCTAGAGAGATGGGCCCCTCTAGCTGATGGTACTAGAGAGCCCCTCTGGTCTGCTCTGGTTGGGCAGGCAGACACTCTTGGGGCACAGGCATCACCACCCGGGTAGCCACATTCAGGACCAGCTGTAGCCTCCGAATGGTCATCAAGGGCAGCCCCATGTAGAGTGCATTACAGTAATCTAGCCTGGAGGTGACCAGAGCATGGGTGACCATGAGTAAGGAGTCTCATCTAGGAGTGGGCACAACCGGCAAATTACTCGAAGTTGAGCAAAGACCACGGACTCCACCTGAACTTCCAGCACCAGCTGAGAATCCAGGAGGATATCACATATTTTAAAATGGGATGGGAAATACAGTGTTGCAGGGAACAATACTGCATAGGGATATGGAATGTAAGATCTATGAATCAAGGAAAACTGGAAGTGGTTAAAAATGAGATGGAAAGAATAAGCATTGACATCCTGGGCATCAGTGAGTTAAAATTGACAGGGATGGGTGAATTCAGCTCTGGAAACCATCATATCTACTACTGTGGGCAAGAAAACCTCAGAAAAAATGGAGTAGCCATAATTGTCAACAAAAGAGTGAGGAAAGCAGTAATGGGATACAATATCAAAAATGATAGAATGATGTCAGTCAGAATCCAAGGCAAACCTTTCAATATCACTGTAATCCAAGTCTATGCACCAACCACTAGTGCAGATGAAGCCACAGTTGACCAGTTCTATGAGGACCTACAACACCTCATAGAACAGACACCAAGAAATGATGTCCACATTATCTTAGGAGATTGGAATGCCAAAGTAGGAAATCAAAAAGTAAATGGAATAACAGGCAAGTTTGGTCTTGGAACACAGAATGAAGCAGGGCAAAGATTGATAGAGTTCTGCCAAGAGAATGCACTAGTCATAGCAAACACCCTCTTCCAGCAACACAAGAGGCGGCTTTACCATACCTGTCAACCATCCCGATTTGGCCGGGAAAACCACGTAATTTGACGTTGATTGATGTCATAACCTGCCCCGCGCCGCCAAAACCCCGTAATTTGGTAGCGGGGGAAACACTTTCTGTGCATGCGCGGAAGCGCTACGCTGCTTGCGCAGTCCCTATGCAAGCAGCGTAGTGCTTCCACGCATGCGTGGTAGGGGTAAAACCCTTCCATGCATGCGTGGAAAGTGACCTGCGCACAAGCGATGTGTGCAGGTCCCATTTTTCTGGACCTGCGGGTTGACAGGTATGGGCTTTACACATGGACATCACCAGATGGCCAGCATCGAAACCAGATTGATTACATACTCTGCAGTCAAAGATGGAGAACCTCCATTCAGTCAGCAAAAACAAGACCTGGAGCAGACTGTGGCTCAGATCACAATCTACTGATCGCAAAATTCAGGCTTAGACTAAAGAAAATGGGGAAAACAATTAGACCAGACAGATATGACCTACACAACATCCCTAAAGAATACACGGTGGAGGTCATGAACAGATTTAATGTCCTGTACCTGATAGACAAAGTACCAGAAGAATTATGGACAGAGACGCGGGACATCATGCAGAAGGGAGCAAGAGAAACCATACCAAAAGAAAAGAAGCATAAGAAAGCAAAGTGGTTGTCTGATGGGGCCCTTAAAGGAGGAAAGAAGGAAGGCAAAAGTCCAAGGAGAAAGAAAAAATACAGCCACCTGAATACTGAATTTCAAAGAAAAGCAAAGAGAGATAAGGAAAACTACCTGAATGAACAGTGCAAAGAAATGGAGGAAAACAACAAAAGAGGTCAGGACTAGAGATCTTTTCAAAAAAATTGGGGAAATCAAGAGAACATTTAAAGCAAAAATGACCATGATAAGGGACAAAGCTGGAAAGGAGTTAGCTGAAGCAGAAGAGATCAAAAAAAGATGGCAAGAGTACACAGAGGAACTCTACAAAAAGGACCTCAACACTCCTGATAATAATAATAATAACAATAATGAGAAATTTGAACTTGAACCAGACATTCTGGAGAGTGAAGTCAGAAAGGCCCGAAAAGCACTGCAAACAATAAAGCTAGTGGAAATGATGGTATCCCAGTTGAATTTTTCAAAGCCCTAAAAGATGATGGAATCAAACTACTGCATTCAATATGCCAGCAAATTTGGAAAACAAAACAGTGGCCACAGGATTGGAAAAGATCAGTGTACGTTCCAATCCCCAAAAAAGGCAATGCCAAAGAATGCTCAAATTACCGAACAATTATGCTCATCCCACATGCCAGCAAGGTGATGCTCAAGATAATACAGGATAGACTTCAACAACATGTGGAGAGAGAACTACCAGGGGTGCAGGCCAGTTTCAGAAGAGGTAGGGGGACTAGAGACCACATTGCCAACATACGTTAGATCATGGAGAAAACAAAAGAATACCAGAAACAAGTCTACTTTTGTTTTATTGACTACACCAAGGCTTTTGACTGTGTGGACCACAACAATATGTGGCAAGTAATTAAAGAGATGGGAATACCAGAACACCTCATATGCCTCATGAGAAATCTGTACACGAACCAAAAAGCAACAGTTAGGACAGAACACAGAATGACAGAGTGGTTTGGAATAGGAAAAGGAGCAAGACAAGGCTGCATTTTATCACCCTGCTTATTCAATCTATACACAGAGCACATAATGCGCAGTGCAGGGATGGAGGAATCACAATATGGGATCAAAATTGCTGGGAGAAACATCAACAATTTAAGATATGCAGATGATACCACCCTAATGGCAGAAAGTGAGGAAGACCTAAAGAACCTCTTGATTGGATTGAAGGAGGAGAGTGCAAAAGCTGGCTTGAGACTCAACATCAAGAAAACCAAGATAATGGCAACAGGTCCGATCAGTCCCTGGAAAATAGATGGGGAAGAAGTAGAAGCAGTGACAGATTTTACTTTCCTGGGATCTAAGATCACTGCAGATGGCGTCTGTAGCCATGAAATAAAAAGATGACTGATTATGGGGAGAAAAGCTATGAGAAACCTGGGGAATATAGTGAAAAGCAGAGACATCACCTGGAAAACAAAAATTTGCATAGTCAAAGCAATGGCATTCCCAGTGGTAATGTATGGGTGTGAGAGCTGGACCATTAGGAAGGCTGAGCGCAGAAGAATAGATGCCTTTGAGATGTGATGTTGGAGGAGAGTCCTGAGAGTCCCTTGGACAGCAAAGAGAACAAATAGGTCAATACTGGAAGAAATCAATCCTGACTGTTCATTGGAGGGACAAATAGTGAAGATGAAGCTAAAGTACTTTGGACATCAAATGAGAAGGGAGGACTCACTTGAGAAGGCCTTGATGCTGGGAAAATTGGAGGGCAAGAGAAGAAGGGGGCGTCCAAGGATGAGATGGATAGATGGTATTGTGGACACAATGGGCACAGAGCTTGGCGGGCTGAAGAGAATGATGGAGGACATTGGTGCCTGGAGGAAAATGGTCCATGGGGTCGCAAAGGGTCGGAATCGACTGTGTGACTGAACAACAACAACCAAATGGGATGGGCACTGGACTCAAAGCACAAAACCAAGTGGATAGATTTGGAAGAATCTGTCCAAAATTCTTCAGGTTTCATGCCTAGAGACACATAGATTATGATGCATATAAATTTCATACAAATTGCCAAAAAGGCAGGAGCAAAGAGAATCAAATTGTTTTCTCTGCCTCCAAAAGATAAATAGTGTTTTTCTACTCCTAAATATGTGCCTTTGTTTCAATTTTTGCAGTCTGGCCTTCCTTGTTCCATATTTCATTGCCATTAACAGTGTCCATGAAAAAACACAAGGAAGGAAATATTAGGTATAAGCTTAATTTTTTAAAAAAATAATAATTACAAACTATACTGTCTGGTCATACACAAAAGGCCAGAGTGTATTCAATTCAGAACTCATTTTGCTACATTATAAAATACCATGATTTAATTTGACACCTATGTCCAGAAGAACAAGCAGCAATCTTTGTGAATATCATTCAGTTGTTCCAAGAAATATCCTAAAAGCCCAAATCCTGTTGCTTAGTGTTCTAAATTACTCTAGCATACAGAATCAATGGGAATTTAATGAATCATCTTCTCTGTAAGTTACATTGATTCAAATAGGCCTAGTGTAATTGCAATTTACTTTAACATAGGAGATCACAGTAAGGCTAGGTCTATTTGAATCATTGGAATTTACAAGTGGGTTGACTCAGAAAATCTCTATTGAGTCAATGGACCTATTATAGTGCAATTTATTGTACTAAACAACAGGATTTCGGCCAGTAACTTATTGACATTTCTACCTTCATTTCTTAAAAAATTCTAATTCTAAATCTATACCTGATTTTCATGATGCCTGTATCAATTTACTTAAAACCTAACAGGCATAATTCTGTCAGAAGAAATTACTATCTCTGAAAATCAAACCCAGTAGTAACAAACAGCATTGGGCAATCAGTGGGAAAGAAAAGCTCATTAATTTCCAACAATAGGCAAATATGAAATGTAAATATTTAGATTTCCAACATGAGATTTTGATTCCAGGTCATCCTTGCTTGAAAGCCAGTCATATTCGACTCTAGGGTTCAGTGCTCATCTCTATTTACAGCCAAAGACAATAACTCTGCAGACATTTCCATGGACATGTGGCTTAGACACCACAGTGCACAGAATACTATTTACCTTCCCACCAAAGTGGCACCTATATATCTACTTGCAATTTCTTGCTTTCAAACTGCATTCCAACTGCGGGTGAATTAGGAACCTGCTAAATCAGTTCAATCATATTATATTATGAAATACCAAATTGGGTTCCTTAATTTCCCCCCAGCAGTGTTACTCTTCAGAAGCCCTTGAAAAGACTCCAGTGTTCATGGGCCAGTGCTATGGGCCTATTCAAATATGTTCTTAAGCGTACACCAGGTGCCAGGTACAACTAGAAATGTAGCTTTTGTAGGATCCCTGAATAACTTGGTAGATGTTGGAAGAGCTGTAAACATAATATATCTTGATTTCAGAAAAGTCTTTGATAAAGTGTCCATGATATTCTGATTAGCAAACTACCTAGTTGTGGCCTGGACAGCACAACTATCAGGTGGTTACAAAATCATACTCTGAGACTGCATATTAATGGCTTCTTCTCCAACTGGGTGGGGGTAACAAGTGGGGTACTACAAGGTTCAGTTCTAGGCTTGGTGTGCTTCAGTGACTTAGATGGGGGAATGCAGGGAATATTTATCAAATTTTTGGACAACACAGAATTGGGTGAAATAGCGAAATAGAGAATGCCTTGTAAGATGGGAACAGAATTTAAAAAATAGCTTGCTAGATTTAAACACTGGGCTAAAACCAACAAAATAAAATTCAGCAGGGATAAGTGTGAAGTTCTGCAGTTACTTGGCTCAGTAATACTAAGTGTGACAAATATCTTGGAATTGCTGTAGATCACAAACTGAACATGAGATAACAGTACAATGTGGCTAAAAAAAGATAATGCTGTTTTAGATTGCATTAACATAAGTGCAGTCTCCAAAACACATGAGGTACTAGTCTCCATTTATTTGGCACTAGTCAGACCACATCTAGAGTACTGTGTCCAGTTTTGTAATTTTTAAAAAGTAAATTAGGTTTTCAATGTAACAAAAAAATGCATCTGCAAAATTATTATTGCAGAAGATAATATTCAGCTGTTTATCACTGAATTTTTGACCAAATCATCATAGAAAACACCTAATTCCCTCCCATTCGGGACCAAAAATTATTTAAAGCATTGAAGTCATAAAACTTCATGATGTATAACTCTTGCTGTTCAGGAACACATGGAAAAGGTATTACGAAAACAAGGCATTCCTATTTTTCTATGGTTCTGAAGATTTATGAATATCTCTGACAACTTCTATGGCAGCACAGAGCAAGTTCAGTTGCAAGGATAAATTTTATTATTAAATGGCTGTGTGTCCTTTTGCTACACTCAAAATACAGTGGAACTTCTTACAACAATCGCCCCGTATAGCAACGAAATTGTATAACAATTAGGTTTGGGGCGGGGGGATGGCATCCCCTATGGAAAAAATCGTACAACAATTTTTCAATGGGAAAAACCACTTAGCAAAAAAACCCAAACCCGTTGTACAAGGCATCCCATAGGGAAAATCGCTATACGATGCATGTATCATATAGCAATTGTTTCGTACAACAACAAGTCCCATGGAATGGATTAAAATCATTGTATGATTTGTACAATGTTACATTGTATGTAACAGAATCTTTTGTGATTCACTGTACAAAATTTTGGGTGAAAAAACTCATAATTTGCCTTTCAAATCCAAGATGCTACTGGTAGTTAAAAGAAATCTCAGTGGCAAAAAAATCTTGTTTGCTATATTATAGCCCACAAGTTGCTTATCACTAAGTTTTATGGGTATACAATTAAGCTGCCCCCTTGGGTAACAAAAAATAATTTTCTCTTCATAATTTAGAAAATGGAAACTGGCAAAATTTTATCACACGGGGAGAATCCCCATCTGTTGTTTCCAGATGTTTTTGGACTTCTGCTCTAGAAATCTTGGCTAACACAACCAGTGGTGAAGGCTTCTGAGACTCCTAGTCCAAGAATATCTGGCACCCCAAGGTTGGGACCTACTGCCATAAACTGATCAGAATGTGGCAAGATCTGCATCCAGTGCATGGTGCTGAACTGCAGTTCCAAACAAAACACATGGGCCTATAAATAACATTGAGAGCTTTATTTGCCCGCATTTCCTATTGAAATAGTTGGGATCTACCTCTATGCACAAGATAGGTGCATTTTCTTACTGTCCTTGAGTTTCATGCCGTTAAATACAAAATCATAGGGGAAAATACATTGCTATAGGTAAAATATTACTTTTTGAGTCAAAGCATGGCCAAGGGCACTGTTAAGATATTCAAAAGTTTCTTAAATGATTTTCAGGCTAAAATATTTTACACAATCTCTTCCATTACCTTCCTGGAATAGGACATAATTGCCTTCCTGGGCTGCTGTTGACACAAATACTTTATCCTTGCCCCCTCCATTTTCTACAAAGAAGATTGAATTCTGTGACTTGATAGTAAGAACAGATACTTCTTTTGAATAGAGTAATATTTTCTGGCCAGATCAGTAACTGCTACCTCATGTTCTCTTCTAGTTTCTGTTCAGGATTTGGACACAAAAGAGAGACAGGAGGTTAATCACTACTAGACATTGTATTTTTGTTTTGTAATGTGATGTCTACTTGCATTCTTCAGCATTACAGTTACTCTATTTCTTCTGAGTTTGTCATTCCTAGAGTAGAACACTAACTGAAAATGTTCTATTCCAGTCCACTTTGGTTCATTGATACCAGATACTGCAATGTTTATACATTTCATTTCTTGCTTACCATTTTCCAGTTTATCTTGATTTATAATTCTCACATTCCATTTTCTATTTTTATGTTGTAGGGATAACCCAGCATGCACCCGCAAAGCATCCCTAGCTCACTCCAAGAATTGCCCTTAGCCCACAGCCCCCACCAGTCTTTGACAGGAGGAGGCCAGGTCCACGGGCCGCGTGACTTAGAGATCATGCCCAAAGGCATGATCACCGTGTGAACCTCTCCTGGATCAAGCTGATAAGTGCGATTCCCTTATCGGATTCACAAATACTGCTTCCCTAGTCATTAACTCCATATCTCCCCTTACCAGATTAAGTCTCATCACCCCATTCCACAAACCTATGTTTGCTCTGTCTAGTTGCCCTCTCTGGCATGTAGGTTTGCTAATCTATAACCAACATGCATGAAACCCATTGTTCTAGCTATTTCCTTTAGCCTGTGATGGACGTGCGGTAGTTTTAGGATCACACGATCCAACGGTTGGGCCTCTTTACTCTTGAACGACGGCATCTAAGAGGTGACCTGATTGAAGTTTATAAAATCATGCACTGTGTGGACAAAGTAGATAAGGAAAAACTGTTTTCCTTATCACATAACACTAGAACTAGGAGGCACTCCATGAAACTTTTGGGTACTAGTTCTCAAACAAATAAGAGAGTACTTTTTCACCCAGAGGATCACTAGTCTATGGAACTCCCTGCCAGAAGAAGCGGTGACAGCTGTTAGTCTTGACAGCTTTAAGAAAGGATTAGACAAGTTCATGGAGGACAAGGGTATCAATGGCTATAATTATGGATACCTAAGGACAACCTCCAGCTTGGAGAGATATGTGGGATATCTCTCAATGCCATTTCCAGGGAATCCTAAGCAGGTGAAGGCATCTGTTTGGGAATACCCTGAAGCAAATGGTGTGAGACAGAATGCTGGAATGGATGGGGCTGTGGCCTGTTCCAGCAAGGCTGTTCTTAAGGTATTTTGGGCAGTCAATAAAAAAGACCACTCAGCACTCCTGGGTGTCACCTCACTTGCACCCTGACCCATGTGTGAGTGTTATTTCATCCCTGTGAGCAGCCACGATCACTACAGTATGTGTTGTGCAACCCTTTGCTTTCCTTTCATTTCTGTGCATGTCAGCTTTAATCTATTTGTATTGTTACTGATGGTGCTATACATTTCTATACCTGAGAAGGGCTGTTCATGACAGAGCATTTAGGAGCTCACTTATTCATAGGGTTGCCATTAGTTACAGGCAACTTCATAGAACATAACAGCAACAATGTTCACTAACTTTTCTACCACAACCAGACAGTCTTCTTTTTTCAAAGAAAAGAATTACTGTTTGTTGATGTCAACCGCTATTCTGTATTTTAATGAAAAATCCAGCTCCAAATCCTTTCTGATCACTTTTATTTCTTACTGGGACTAAATAAGGATATTCCCAGTGGTATATTAATCTCATTTGGCACTGTTTTAATCAACTGATGTCAAAGAGGCTGCAGAGTCACAAGCGCCTTGCCACCTACTTGGGTTCCTTCTACATTAACAGGGTTGACTGTGTTGCACAGAATGCCTGCTGCCACTTGTACTGAAATTTAAACCCAGATGTTTTTGAATTCATGCTCTTCCCACAGACACCGGGAGAGATTGCCTTTTTGTTTCATTTCACAGTAGCAAGGCTGAGGACAAAGAACTGAAGCAGCAGTAGCCACAGCACAACCAAAGGTTTCATAAACACGTGTAGTACCACTTTAAAATTGGTAGAGTATTTAAGGCTACACATACACACCCTTTTAAGTCTTTTGGCCAGAGGTCATGTTTTGTCATAATGTTCAACCTTGTTTAAACTGCCAGGGCCAAGGAGGAAACAATTACAAGATGTTGGCTATCAAAGTGTCTAGATTTGCCAAACAAATTTATCTTTTTTTCATTGTGAATAAAAAACATGCTAAACTAAGATGCATGGCAGTTTCTAATCTAAACTCTGTCCTGGCCCTATTTTTGTTTTGCTTTTTTCTCTTTTCTTTTTGCATTGGGATTTACTTGAATTGTTTTTCCCCTCATAGTCTTCCTTTTTGCCAGCATATCCTGTTGAAAATAGTATGTTTTAAATTGGCTGGATGGCCTATTACACTGTGCTTAGTTTTTAGATTTTTAGAAAGCAATCAATAATCCTTATTAGGAAATAAGACAAAATTATGAGCTGACAGGTAAGACATAATTATAGTAAATACTCCCTGCAAAAAGAAAGGAATGACTTTTAAAGTAATCACAGCAGTCTGCTTACACACAATTCATTCATAGAGATGCTAAAGTACTCTGTCTGTGTTAGTGTATGTAGGCGAGTCTGGAAAAATTGTCAGATATTTTATGCCACAAAGGCTATGGTAACGTGTGTTCTATTTTGACTGTTATCTACAAATCAAAAGTTTCATCAAGTCTAACTGCCTGATGCATATCCCAATAAAAGTGCAGTACTTGAATTTCAGCCAAAAAGCCGGCTTCCTTTGGGGAAGCTGGCGGCGAGTGCGCTCACCTGCTTTCCCCCAAACCAAGCCAGGGATCACAGCATCTGATCCCCAGCTTGGTTTGGGGAAATGCATGGGGTGCGCCTGCCTGCTTTCCCCCAAACCAAGCCGGGAAACACAGTGTCTGATCCCCGGCTTGGTTTGGGGGAATGCATGTGGGTACACCTGCCCACTTTCGGGGGGCGTGGCTTGGATGCTGCCTGAGTAGCACGTATCTCGATCAGCTCGCGCCTGGAATGTGGTATTAAATGTGATTTTTTTATTAAAAGTGGGATCTAAATCTTTGGAAAAGTGTCATTTTGGAGCCTTGGATACATCGTCTCAACTTTTGGAACTTTATTAGAGTCGGAATCCAAAGAACGAGTGGTAAGTGCAGCATGGCGTAAGCCATGCTAAGCGAGCCGCTTAGGGATGGATGAGACTCCGTTTCACTTTTAAAGTCGAGGCTCCGAAAAAGAGGGAAAAAAGAGGATTATCAAATATTCTGGTGGTGGAGGACGAGAATGAGTTTGGTGGATGTGTGATGGGATAAGCAAATCTGGAAAGGAGATCGGAAGTTGTGAATTGTGTTGAAAGAGCTGGTGGTGAAGGAGGAAAAGAGTAATGGCGGCGAGGCAAAACGGAATCGAAACTTAAGAGTCTCCATGAGGTAATGGCTGGATAAGATCGGGAGTTGGGAAAAGCTGAAAGAGAGAAAATTTTGTGGAGAAAGTGCTCGATAAGGAGGAAGGAAGAAAAAGAAGGTAACGTGAATCCTGGTTGTTGTTTTTTTGGAAGTCTGTGCTTGAAAAGAGGAAGAAGCGTGGGAGATTCTCGTCAGATACCGCCGCCGCGGTTTGGATTATATTGGTTTTTTACTACGTGGTTTTCTTCTTTTTTAAATTTTAAATTTTGGTTCCGAATGGTTTAAATTTTTATTTGCTTGTTGATTTGATTGTTACCTCTTTTTGCCTGTGTTGGATTATTGTTTTTTGGAATACCGTCACTTTTTTACCCCCTGCACAAGTTTGTTTTATCATGGAGAAGCAATTGTATCACCTCGAATCTGCCTCTTCCTTTGGCTGATCTTGGAATTACAGTGTTTTTTTCCTCTCTCTCTCTCTTCTACATCTGTTGGATTATAAAATAAGAAGGAGGAAGGGTGACGTAGAGTGGAAGTTAAGAGGAGAAGAAAGAAGAGGAAGAAGGACTGGTACTTTGAGGATTGTGATTTATGAAGGACTGTTTCCTTTCTCTTTCCTGTTGTGAGCATAAATTATATATTGTTTATAGTGTGAATTTGTGGGAAAGGTATTATGGGAAAAAAATGGATGATCAAGTCAAGAAAGATGATGGGGAAAAGGTGGGAGATGATGACCCTGTGGTGAAACCAAAAAAACAGAAGGGAAAAAAGAAAAGGAAAAGAGAGAAAATAGAGAAAGGGCAGGTAGTTCTCCATTACAATTTGATGAAGTTGTGCTGATGACTGAATTTGGAAAATTGGGTAATAGATTGGAGAGGATGGAAGCACATATGCAAAGAAGTGAGGAGATAAGGGCTGAGTCTCATAAAAATCTTGTAACGATGTTTAATGAATTTGTCCAGAAAGCTGATGCCAATTTTGATAACATGGGAAAAGCCATTGTATCCACCCAAGAAAATGTAAAAATGATTAAAATGGAGGTGAAATGATTAAAACAATATGATTATAATGTAAAGATGGATGTACAGGAAAGGAGGGTGGATATGATGGAAGAGGCCATGAGAAAACAGAATTTGGTTATTAGAAAATTGTCAGAGAAAAATATCAGTTGAAAATTCGAGTTTTGGATTGGTTGAATAATCTTAGCATGGGTAAAAATTTTGTGGCCGAGGATATAATTAATATATTTCGATTGGGTTCAAAGAGAATGGACAAAGTTCAGAATGTTTTAGTTAAGTTTGCAAATGCCAGTGATAAATTGAAGGTGATGGCACATGTAAAACAAAAGGGAACAGACGTCTTAAAAATTGATGGTGATGATGTGGAGGTTTACAATGATATTTCTGCTGAGGAACTAAATTGGAGGTATAAAATGAAACCTGCAACAAAAATTCTTCGAGATCAAGGGATTAATTATTATTGGAGGTTCCCATTACAAGTGAGATTTTTCTATGCAAAAAAATGCATACAATTGATTCGGGAATGGACCCTTTGGAGTATTTTCGAATGATTGGTTTAATTAGAGGTGGTACACAGGAATGGTCATCTCTGAGGCAAGCATTGATGGAAACAGGGGCTATTGAGAAGATGCAGATCGAGGAAGAATTGGGCGGTAGAGCAGGAGGAAAAAGTCTGGGGGAATTGAGTGTGAAGTGACGGAGTCGGATGAGGGATGAATGTTTATAATTAATTATCGATATAGATATTCAGTTGAAATTAATAGAGAGGCGCTTGAGTATATAGCTGGTACTTTAGGTTACATCCCCGTGTCCCCCCCCCTCTTTGGGAAAACTTATTTTTTGTGGAGGTGACTTTTTGGAAGAAAAGTAGAGGGGTGTAGAAGACTAGATTTTTAATTTTGATATTTTTTCTTTTCTTCTTTCCTTTTTCTTTTTATACTTTTATTGTAATTTATTGTTTTTGAATGTCGGGTTTAATTGGTATAGAATGTTTAGTTAAATGCACAGTCCATGAAGGTCATGAGAAAATAGAGGGTGTTTTTGTAGAAAATTTTCCATGAAGTTTATTAAAATATTGATGTGGAATGTGAAAGGTACTGGTTCCCAAGTTAAACGCAAAAGATTAGAATCAGCTCTCAGAAAAGACCGACCAGATATAATTTTTCTGCAAGAAACACATCAAAAATCGGAAAGCATGAATAAATTATTTTTAGGTTGGACACAAATTTATGAAAAAGCTTACGGTACCTCGAAAGCAAGAGGGGTCACAATATTAATTTCTACTAGAATGGGTTTTACCATAACAAAAAGTATTTCTGATCCAGAAGGTAGATTTTTGATTGTAAAAGGTATGATTGATGATGAAGAAATAACCCTTGTGAATATCTATGCCCCAAATGACCAACAAGATAAATTTTTAGACAAGGTATATCATATCTTGAAAAAAGAGAAGACTGGAAAAATGATAGTAGCAGGTGATTTTAACTTAATTAGATCTAATTTGGACTGTACTAATGTATCGAGCGATAGACTGAGATCAAAAATGAAAATATTAGATAATTGGATTAAAATTTTAGGTCTAAAAGATGTGTGGAGAGAAATTAAAGGTTCAGAAATAAGTTATACATATTTTTCGCAAGTCCACAATTCTTATTCTAGAATAGATTTTTTTTGTTACAGATAATATACTTAAAAACATAGAGGAAATTGATGTTGGAATCTTTAAAGAATCAGATCATGCAAAAATGTTAATGCAAATAGGAGTTGGAATGAAGGCAAAGAAACTAAACAGCTGGAGGTATGACCCAAAAATGTTTGGGGATCCCAAAAACAAAGAAAATATAGAAATGATTTGGAATCAATATTGGCAATGGAATGATACAGGTGAAGTGGCGTATAACATAGTTTGGGATACCATGAAGTCGGTTTTTAGAGGAGACTGTATCAAGCTGAATAGTATTAGAAATAAACAGTTAAAGGATAAGTATGAAGAAACTGAGAAAGAAATTAAGCAGCTTCAAGAGGAGCATATAAAAACCGGGAAGAAAGAAACACTTGCAAATATACAGAGATTGAAAAGGGAATTAATAGGTAAAGATATAGAAAAGGTTTTAAAAGATTTGATATATTTAAAAAGGGAATATTTTGAGTATAGTAATAAAAATTCAAAGTTATTAGCTAGAGCTGCGAAAGAAAAGAGTATTAGGAGAGAAATAGGTGTTTTGATAAATCAACATGGAGTGAGGTGTAATAAAACAAAGGAAAAGGTAGAAATTGTCAAGGAGTTTTATCGAGAGTTGTACTCCGAGAAAAATATAAAAGTAGGGCGATTAAGGGAATATTTAGAAAATTGGAAGGGAATTAAAATTAGAGATGATCATAAAGATAGAATGGAAGCTTTAATAACAGAGAAAAAGATAAAAGAAGCGATACAGAAGTTGAAAACAAATAAAGCTCCAGGAGAAGATGGATTTACAGCCGAATTTTACAAACAATTTAAAGATTCGGTAGTGCCGAGACTTTTGAAGCTGTTTAATTATATACTAGATGGAGGACTATTACCGACTTCATGGTACAGATCAGTAATTGCTTTGATTCTTAAGCCGGGAAAAGATCCAGATAAGATAGAGTCATATAGACCAATTTCACTGATAAACCAGGATGCAAAATTTTTTACAGCAATATTAGCAAATAGGTTAAATGAATTTATGAAGGAATATATAAACAAAGATCAAGTAGGATTTATGAAAGATAGATATATGGCGGATTTTACAAGAATAGTAATTGATTTGGTAGATATTGCTGGGCAAAAAAGGGAAAGGATTGGATTATTGTCAATAGATATTTTTAAAGCTTTTGACTCTTTGCAATGGATCACGATTAAAGAAATTATAAGAAAATTTGGTGTCGGTACAAAATTTATAAATTTAATTGATCAGTTATATCAGAAAGGTATAACTAGGATTAAAGTCAATGATGTATTGACACATTAAATTAGAAGCGAGGACTAGACAAGGATGTCCATTATCACCAATATTATTTGTGATGGCTATGGAATTATTAGCAACATTAATAAGAGATGATAAAAACATTGAGGGAATTGAAGGAATAAAAATTAATTTATACGCAGATGACACAATGATTATAATAAGAAACCCAGTGAAGGCAATGGAACAAATTTATACACACCTGAAAGATTTTGAGGAAATTACAGGATTGAAAGTGAATTGGGATAAATCAGAAGCGATTTTTTGTAATGTGGGTGATGAAGAACAAAAAAAGATTAGGGAGAAATATAATATACAAATTAAAAATAGTGTGAAATATTTAGGAATAAACATTACAAATAAAATTGAAGATCTTAAGAAATTGAACTATGATAAACAAATAACAGAAATTAAAGGGAAAATAAAGCAGTATAGTAAGCTGAATTTGTCCTGGTTTGGTAGGGTTGCGTTATGCAAGATGAAGTTGCTGCCAAAGATAATTTTTTTTGTTTGATGTCCTTCCTATTCAATTAAAGGAAAAAGATTTAAAGGATTTTCAGATTATAATAAATACTTTTTGTAATGGAGGAAAAAGACCAAGAATTACAAAAAGTTTATGGTATGCATCACAAAGAGAAGGTGGTTTAGGCCTTCCAAACAATTAAAAAATATTGTTAAGATTATAGCCAGGTCAAAAGTTATTTGGGATGAAATAGAGATTAAGGATTTACAAGGAAGTGGTAATGCAATTTTTTTGGATAAAAATGTAAAGATAAAGACAAATAATCAATTGACAAAAGCAATGTTAGCAGTTTGGAGAAATATTAAAGGGAAATTTGCCCCAGGGATTTCTCCAATAATGGACATGGACGATGTAAAGACGTTTCCCATCAAAATTGATAAAAGATATAATGTTGAGGAATGATGTGTTTTTGCTGAAAGATTGGATAAAAATGTCTGACGATCTAGAACTGAGAGCTGAAATATTTGAACAAATGAAATTGAATTGGTTACAAGTAATTTCAATAAATAAATGGGAGAAGAAATATAAAGATGGATTTAATTTACAGAGGGATAAAATGGAATTTGAAGAGATGATTTGTAAAGTAAGAAAAGGAGAAATGGGAATAAAAGGGTTAGTATGTAAAATATATAAGATTTTAAATAAGGATGAGAACTCACAAGAGGTTTTGAGAAAATTATGGGAAGAAGATTTGAATATAAATTTTTTAGAATCCCAATGGAAAAGCAAATGGAGGAGGAGAGTTATGAAGAATCTTTCAGTTAGACTAAAAGAACATAATTATAAAATATTGTGGAGGTGGTACCTGACTCCAGTTAAATTATTTCAAATGGATAATAGTAAAACAAAGAATTGTTGGAGATGTAAAAGCGATCTTGGAACATATGAACATATGTGGTGGAGTTGCAAAGTGGTAAATGCTTTTTGGAAAATGTTTGAGAAAGAAGTATCTGATATTTTCAGAGTTGATTTTAAATTGGACTCAGGTATCGCCCTATTGACAAAAATGGATAATATAAATATGAGTACAAATAATAAAGAATTGCTATCTATAATGTTAACAGCTCTAAGACTATGTATAGCTAGGAAATGGAAGAGTGATTTAACATTGAAAATGGACGAATGGTATAAAGAAATGTGGGAAATTGCCTTGAATGATAAATCGACATGTGAATTGAATGTGAAGAAAGGTATTTTGAAAGAAAACAAATTTTGGGAAATATGGAGACCTTTTGTGGAATATGTTTTAACATTTGGTAAAGGAGACAAACCAGTACCTCAGCATATGAGTTTTTGGAGTGATTAAAACAAAATAATGATCTTCATGGCATGTATATGCCGCCCTGAGTCGGGTTCTGCCTGAGTGGGTGGCATATACAAATATGACTATAAATAAATAAAAAATAAATGTATATATCACTGGGTGTTGTTGTTGTTCTTGTTGTTGTTGTTGTTCTTGTTGTTGTTGTTGTTCTTGTTGTTCTTGTTGTTCTTGTTGTTGTTGTTATTATTATTATTATTATTATTATTATTATTATTATTATTATTATTATTATTATTATTATTATTATTATTATTATTATTATTATTATTATTATTATTATTTTTAATACAACAAGTTGAAACTTGTAAATCTTTGGAATTCTAGATAAAATATGCGATATACTGTAAAATATCTGATAAATACAAGGTTCTAGAGTAATATTGTTTTACAATACTATTATATATGGAATTTAAGTATTTCAATGAATATAATTTGTTTTCTATGTTTATGTATATTTTTTGTAATTTTGTTTTTTCTTTAAAATTAATTTAAAAAAAACAACACCTGCCCACTTTCCCCCAAACCAAGCCAGGGATCAGACGCTGTGATGGAGCCTGTGGACCCGGCCATAGGGCAGTGGCAGCAGCAGAAACAGCCACGGGGAATCATAAAAAAATGCCCATGTGGCTGTTTCTGCCACTGTTGCTGGCCTATCTGCCGGGTCCACAGGCTCTGGAAGGGTCTGGAGGAAAGATCCCTTTGGTCCTCGCCATTCTGCAAAGCCCAGAAACTTTGCTGTGATCAAAAAAGTACGGAGGACTTTTTTGATCGCAGCAAAGTCTCTGGACTTTGCAGAATGGCGAGAACTGAAGGGATCTTTCCTCCAGACCTTTCCAGAGCCTGTGGACCTGGTGGACAGGGCAGCAGCAGCGGCAGAAACAGCCACAGGGGCATAGTAAAAAAATGCCCCTGTGGCTGTTTCTGCCGCTGTTGCTGGCCCGTCCGCTGGGTCCGCAGGTTCTGGAAGGCTTTGGGAAAGGGATCCCATCAGTCCCCACCATCTGCTAAGTCCAAATACTTTGCTGCAACAGCGGCATTTTTTACGATACCCCCATGGCTGTTTCTGCTGCTGCCGCTGCCCTGTCTGCTGGGTCCACAGGCTCCGGAAGGGTATGGAGGAAAGATACCTTCAGTCCTCACCATTCTGTGAAGCCCAGAGACTTCACTGTGATTGAAAAAGTCCAGGGGACTGTGCGCATTTCCCCAAACCAAGCCAGGGACAAGCCAGCTTGGTTTGGGGGAAACCAGTCAGACCACCCATTTCCTTGGGGTGAGAGGGTGCATGCATGCTCTCACCTTAAGGAAACCGGTGGCCCAATGCTTGGCTCTATGGAAGCCCCTTTGCCCCCCAGCAAGGGGGCTTCTGGAGATCTCTGCCCCAAAGCTGGTAGGGCTGGCCTCCAGCCCTGTGGGCTTTGGGGCAGAGATCAACATCGGGGAATTTGAGGAAAACTTTTGCATCACACAACGTTATCTTAACGTTGTGCAGTGCAAAAGTGTTCCTCAAATTCCCCGATGTTATCTGATTTTAGTGTTGTTCGATGCATTCTTTATCCAAGGTATTACTGTAAACAAGTAGACATGTAGGAAACCTCTCTTGCCATCAGACTTTGCCCCATAATAACCAAACTGTGTCAGAAGAATAGTCACATGTATTCAGTCATTGCTTCAGCTGCTGATAATTTTGGACTTCAATTCCCAGAAGCCTAAGTCAATTCGCCAAAGCACTGATCAGCCAATGTACTGACTTAAGCTTCTGGGTACTAAAGTTCCCACATATGCCCCACATTGGGAACCACTGGTCTATACTGAAGCATTAATTTACAGAGTTTAAAGTTTAAGGCTCAGAATCACATCAGACAATAACTAAAAGAAATAAACTAAGAAAAACAGCCATGACAATTGCTTTGTGTTTTTGGGATTTTCCCTTACTTATTATCTCTTCGTGAATGGTAGTGAGCACAAAAGGGAATCCTGTTGACCATCTTGACTGCTGACATTGGTATTGTCAACATTCAGACTGCTCTTTCCTATGTAAAGCTTGCCATCCTTTGACTTGCTGGCAATGAGGACAAAATATTGGGTCATTTCCTGGCATTTTGAATTATTTTGCGCCAGACTGACCCGGTGCGCAACTTGGGGGTCCTTCTGGATTTGCGGCTGCTGCTAGAAGAACAGGTGGCGGCTGTGGCCAGGAGGGCCTTCGCCCAACTTCGGGTGATTCGCCAGTTGCGCACGCTCCTGGACCGGGACTCTTTGCTCATGATCACTCATGCTCTGGTGACCTCCAAACTAGATTATTGTAATGCGCTCTACATGGGGCTGCCCTTGATGACCATTCGGAGGCTGCAGCTGGTCCAGAATGTGGCAGCCCGGGTGGTGATGGGGTGTGGACGTTATGCCCATGCCTCACCACTGCTTTGGGAGCTGCACTGGTTACCCGTTTGCCTCTGAGTGCAATTCAAGGTGCTGTTTTTGACCTTTAAAGCCCTATATGGTAGCGGGCCAGGTTACCTTAGAGACCGCATCACCCTAAGGACATCTGTCCGTCCAACCAGACCGGAGGGGCACTCTAATAGTGCCATCGACCAGGGGGGCTCGCCTCTCTGGCACAAGGAGGAGAGCCTTCTCTGTGTCCGCACCGGCCCTTTGGAACCTCCTACCAGTAGAACTGCGACTCCAGATGGAGTTGTTGCCCTTTAGAAAAGAACTAAAAACCTGGCTGGCGGGCCAAGTTTGGGGTGCAGGTGGAGGGGTGGCTTCTGTTGGGTGGTTAATATAGGGGAGGGTGCCTGCCCCATGGTTTCTTCAGTTCCTGCACTCCTCTCTTTTTAGGGGTGGGTTCCTATTGCTGGTTTTTATCTGTTTTTATTTGTTTTTATCTGTTTTTACCCACTGTGTGAACCGCTTGGAGTCGGCTTTGGCTGAGTGGGCGGTATAGAAATTTAACAATAAAAAATAAATAAATAAAAATAAAAAATAAAATGGATGCATTCATAAACCAGACATTTTTTTAAAGAATTAAATGAATGCATTTATTGTGATAGGAGTTATATTAGACAATAGTACTAGATTAGAGTGCTGAAATGTATCATAATGGGTCACTTTCACATTCAATTGTGGATTGAAATTTAGTCACACTTAGATCAGATTCTCTAAAATCTGTGATACTTCAGTTAAGCATAACTAATTTCTCCTTTTGATTTCAGAAAGTTATCTCTGAGCATGATTTAGTCTGGATTCAACTCATTGTAACAGGAGAGCTGTATTTCCCCATAAACAGCAGCATAAAGTGTTGTGGTTCAAAGAGAAATTTCTCTTATGTGCATATGTATTATTTGTTAATGTTTCGATGTATTGTTGTTAACATATTTTTTTTTAGATTTTTATGATGCCCGGTTTGACACTCTACACATTAAACATAATACAAAACACATGGAGTAATACATACTCTCAAACACATGGAGTAATACATACTCTCAGTCAAGGTTTGTAATTTAATAATCATGATATTAAAATGGATAGTGTTAAGATGAAGCAGAGATTAGGTAGTTTTGTCTGAAAGTTTTTCACAGTAGTGCTGATTCCAGCAGAAAACAAAAAGATCCCAGGGAAGCTGCCAAATATTTTGGTAGAAATACAGAAGGTGTGGGTTGTTTTCTTATCTGGAAGTTTTATGCCCCCCCCCCCCTTCATGAAGAAGAACTCTGGGGAAATTATAGATAGCTCAGAAGTAAATGTAGTTTGACCATTTACCTATATGGCGAATACAGAAGCTGTGAGAAGACACCCAAGATCTATTTATCTTGTCTATGAACATTGTAGCAAGACAGTAATGTAGTTAATGTGTGTGCAGTTCATGATCACTATAAAAGTATCATCGGTGAAAATGAACATTCAGTCATTGCTTGGTTTCTATTGACATTTAAAGAAAAGTTCAAGTTCACATACAGAGTTAGAAGGAAGTCGAAATATTATGTTTGAGACTTGAGACTTTTCAGACTTGAAATATTTTGATTTTTAATGTTTGGGCTTTTTATTTACTCATTCTTAATTGCAAGAAGCCCTAATTAAGCAGTGACCTTGGCATGCATGTTTCTCAAATCCCCAGGCTTCTAGAGGCTGCAACTGTAATGGAATAATAACTATACAATTAAGGCCTATTAGTACTATAATTAATGCAATATCCAAGATGAGGAACACTACCAAATTCATGGGGCTGTGAAATGAAACTTCATCCAGCCCAAAGATATTGTAACCATTGCCTTTGTTATCTTACGTAAACTTAGTATAATGTGCAAAAATGTAAAATATACTTGGTTACAGTAATGGAGATGCAGTACTGTATAAACGGTGGTGGCAAAATCTCTCTATTTCTGAGAAGCAAATCATATGTGTATACAGCAACCATAGCAAAAGTGGCTGGCTGTTATGAAAGACACAAGCAACTCATCCAGTGCTTCAAATTCTTAAATAAAGCTGCAGCCATCCAAGCTGGGCAGGTGAACACAATTTTGACTTTAAAATGGGCAGCTATGTTCATTTTAAAAAATACGCTAAATATCATTCCCACTTATGCAAGAACTCAATTGAAAGCCCAGGACATTTCTCATCATCTTCACCAGTAGAGAGAAGCAAGTTGCAGTATCTCATCCTTGGCTGTAAGACTGAGACGAGGGTTTACACCCTTAGAATATATCACTTAATAACAAAAATTATTAGGGTCAACAGACAGGTCAAGCCTACCTGCCCATGGTTTCTAATAATTAAATAAGCAGATAGCTGTTTTTGGAAAAGATGAAATTTTAAACAGCCTGAAACACTAATAATTGTATGCCACCAAGTTAGTTTTGATTTATGGCAACCTTTTCCAGGATTATCGAAATAGAGAATACACAAAAATGGTTTACTATTCACTTCTTCTTGGAGGTTCCCTGTGACTGTGCAACCTGCTTGTGATTATCCAGGCTGACTTTCCTTTCAAAATGCATAATGGGGAATCAAACTCCCAACATCTGGATCAAGCTTAAGCTACTGAGCTATCCAACCAGCTTCCCAAATGCTAATCCCAAACAAAATACTTTACAGTCGTTTATCCCAGGCTGGCCATGTGTCTGCTGTCAAGAAGGGATGTACTGCAAGAGAACAATCTGTTTGAAAGTCTCTGTAGTCAAATTTCATATAGAGAGGTGGAACTGTAGAGGGAAATGATAGATTCTAAAGTTGTCCATCCACCTAGGAGGCTTCAGTACGCAGGCCATTTGGAGAGATGCACTGAGACCCAGTTTAAATAGTCAAGTCATTTCTTATTTTGTATCTATAGAAATCCCTTTTGCCCTTCTTTTGGATTATGGATGTACATTTTGGAGTAAGTGATCATGTTAGATCACTGCAAGTGGTGGCTGCAGTCATGAAATAAAAAGACGCTTACTTCTTGGGAGGCAAGCTAAGGAAAACCTAGGCAGCATAATAAAAAGTAGAGACATCACCCTAGTAATGTACGGCTGTGAGAGCTGGACCATAAGGAAGGCTGAGCGCAGAAGAATAGACGCCTTTGAACTATGGTGCTGGAGAAGACTCTTGAGAGTCCCCTGCACTGCAAAGAGATCAAATCAGTTAATCCTAAAGGAAATAAATCCTGACTGCTCCTTGGAAGGACAACAATGATGAGAGGATGAGATGGCTAGCTGGCATCATTGACGTAGTGGGAGTAGATCTGGGCAGACTACGGAGGATGGCAGATGAAAGAGCAGCCTGGTGTATGGTGGTCCATGGGGTTTCAAAGAGTCAGACTAGACCATACCTGTCAAGTACCCCGTATTGGCCGGGATTTCCCCGTAATTCAGTCCTCTTCCCAGCTGCATGTATTTTTAAATATTTCCCCTTGTTTTTTTGAAGAATGGTGGGGGGGGGGCGTTCCAAGATGGTGATTTTGCTGGCACATGAACAATACAGACTTCCCCTGTCCAGGAAAGTGCAGCGGAGCATCCTGGGAACTGTTGTTCTTTGGGTGGGTAGCCCCCATTGAGGAGAATGGAGAGGGGACTACAGCTCCCAGTATCCTTTGTGCTTGGGGGCAAAGCGGCCCCAGTGCATCCTGGGAGCTGCAATTCTTTGGGTGGGCAGCCCCAGTGAGATGCATAAGGAGCAGGACTACACCTCCCAGTGGCCTTTGGGTTTCCATTGGGCAGCGTGAGGAAATGGAGGAGAGAGAGAGATCGAGGAACTGCAGTGATGGGGGAAAAAGCTGGATCTGGACGGCACAGAGAGAGAAGGAGCAGGAAGGGGTTTTGCTTACATGGCTGCACAAATCAGGTGTGTGTGTGTGTGTGTGTGTGTGTGTGTGTGTGTGTGTGTGTGTGAGTGAGTGATGAGCTCCCATCTCAGTCCCAGCTCTTGCAGTGTTCCGTGCACTCCGGTGTCTAGTCATGCCTGCCACATGACCACAGAAAACAGCACTGGCTCTTTGGCTATAAACAGAGATGAGCACAGAACCCTAGAGTTGGCTATGACTGGCTTTCGAGCAAGGGCAACCTTTACCTTTACTTAATAACAGAAAATCCCTGAATGGTATTTAAATTTGCTGTGAAGTTTGGCCCTGTTTATGCAAGTGCTCAGTAAAGGTCTTCCTTGCTCAAAAGCCAGTCGTATCCAACTCTAGGGTGCAGTGCTCATCTCCATTTACAGCCAAAGAGCCAGTGCTGTCTGTTTGCAGACGTTGCCATGGTCATGTGGCAGGCATGACTAGAGACCAGCAAGTCACATGGTCAGATTTGGCCACACCCACAGATTTGGCCACACCCACCAAGTTAGCCCCGCCCACAGTGTTTCCCTTATTTTCAAATCCAAAACTTGACAGGTATGGACTAGACTGTGTGACTGAATGACAACAAAATCATGTTAGTCTATTAAGTTTATCAAAGTAAATACTATAGGGATGAGCCTGTACATTTTACAGAAGCTTGTGTAGGTAGCTGAACACCAGAAACATCTATCTATAGGTTTTTGGTTTTTTAGCATGGGGATTTCCAATAACTAATTCCACCAGTTAGAGGTTACTCTGAAATGTCGGACAAATTCCTGTGTGTAGGAGGCCAAAGTGGATCCAACACAACCCACTGTGAGCTCGACTGCTGCTTTCACAGATTAATTCTGTGGCTACTGGTAACACTTTGTAGTCTTCATTATGATCTTGACCACCCAAACATGGTCCTGCTCTCTGTACTGCAAGAGGGAGCCGAAGCACCTTCTGTCACCACAAATTCATGCAGACTATTGAAACAAAGTGTCTCTCCTTGCCCAGATGTGAGGAAGGACATGGAGCCTTGTTTAAAGGTAAAGGTTTCCCTTGCTCGAAAGCCAGTCATATCCGACTCTAGGGTTCAGTGCTCATCTCTGTTTCAAAGCCAAATAATCAGTGCTGTCTGCTTCTGCAGACATTTCCGTGGTCATGTGGCAGGCATGACTAGACACCGGAGAGCACGGAACGCTGTTTTCTTCCCACCTTGCAATTGCTTTTGAACTGCTAGGTTGGCAGGAGCTGGGACAAAGACAGGAGCTCATTCCGTCCTGCAGTACTTGGGAATCGAACCGCTGACTTTCCACCTCCCAGTCAGCGTCTTAGCCACTTGAGCCATTGCAGTCCTGGAGCCTTGTTTACAATAGAATTAATTTTGGCAGCACATCTAAATCAGTGCATTGGTAAATACACATGGACAGGTTGAGACTACATGTATTACCCCAGCACATATTTGTTGCAATCTAGCTTGATTTCTTTCTTTTTTTAATAAATGTTTAATTAAAATTTTCAAAAATAAGAAAAACAAAATAACAAAATACTAGTTTGATTTCTAAGTTCAGATGGCTCCTGACTTTTTCAAATGATTCCAGGACAAAATGAGTAAAACATTAATCTACAAAGCGGGTTTCTTAAAGGAGCATAAAGTGTAAATAAAACATTAAAATGGTCTTATGAGAAAACAAAATAGAAAACATTGCTGTTTTGTAAGTGAGAGATGCTCAATGTACCATTTTATTCTCAAACTTTTGAGATTTCAAATGCAAGTATTCTGACCAATGTAAAACTTTTTAAATTTTGCCATAACATGTCTAACTCCTGCATTTAAAGGCAAAGTCAGGTACCATGGCCTCTACTCCATCATACCTAAGTCCTCACAATATTCATCTAGATCAGGCTTCCTCAAACATGGCTCTCCAAGTGTTCTTGGACTTCAGTTACCAGAAGCCCAAGTCAGCACACCTGCTGATCAGGGCTCCAGGGATTTGAAGGCAAAGAATATCTGGAGAGCCAAGTTTGAGGAACCCTGGTCAAGAAAATGCTGCAGGGGTCTTGGTGCATTATCACCCAACTTGACACTGGGCTTCCTGCATTTAGAATTACTTCCTCCATGTAGCTAGGAATGGAGAAAGGAAAGAACTGGATCAGTATATTCCAGGTTTAACCCCTAGTAAATATTTGCATGAATAGAAAGCATCCATGGAACAAGAAATCCGTTTGCAGCGATATATCAAAGTAATGCAAATTGTCAATGTTCTGAAACGTGCTTTAATGCACAAGTAGACCCGAAGCCCTTTCCAGATAAATTGGCTTTTCCAAGCTTCCTCAGGAATCTATGCACATAAAAATATATACATATCATAACCATACAATATCTACACCAACATACCATATTACATATATATACATCAGGGAAATGCATTTAAAGTAAATTACCTGCTTGCAATGTAGATATAGTTTCTTCAAGGTATTTTAATTTTAATGAATATTTAATTTTATTTGCATCACACCTTGTTTTATAATCAATACTAACCCACTGCAGCTGTATCTAATGAAGAACCACATATTGTGACCTAGAAATTTCTTAAAGGAAACACAACAAGTCCAAATCTATGTTGAGTCCATGTGGATGAACAGTATTGAAACAATGAAAGAAATGTGCTTCTCTCCGGCGCAGTTTTTTACACATTACCTAAAATTCAGAAAATGTCCATAGACAATCCACTCATCCCAGGGAGACCTATTGTGGTCAATACAGGTTCTGTACTCGAAAGATCCGCTAAGTTTGTTAATTCTTTTGTAAATCCATTCACTAGGAATACACCTTCTTTCGTCAGGGACTCTTTGGATTTTATCAACCAGCTGGAGAACGTTGTTGTTCCCAGGGGTGCCAGGTTGTTAACACTGGAAGTTAAATCCTTATATACACACGTCCCTTTAGAACGTGTAAGACCCTTATTGGAGGAGAAGTTAAACACTAGAAGTTCATCTGTACCTCCTACTCACTTTCTACTAGATTTAGCAGATGTGGTTTTGGAAAATAATTATTTTAGGTACAAAGATCAATTCTACCTGCAGGTGCAAGGAGTCGCCATGGGAAGTGCTCTCGCGCCAGCCGTGGCGAATCTCTATATGATTAATTTCAAAACCACACGTTTTCAATAGCGTGATTAACCCATTCCATCGTAACATGTTAATATACAAACGGTTCATCGACGACTTATTTTTTGTATTTGATGATATCTGTGTGATTCCTAATTTTATCAAGTGGATGAATACTTTAGACAGCAATCTTAGTTTCTCTGGGCACTATGATGCTGTGGCGGTACCTTTTTTGGACATATCTGTGTATATACTAGATAACAAACTGTATATGCGCCTATTCAGAAAACCTACCAATAGGAACGCCTACCTGGATTACCGCTTCTTTCACCCAGGACACCTTAAGAGGAATATACCTTTTAGTCTCTTAGCTAGGGCCAAGCGTAATTCTACTAGGGACAGTGACTTTCAGTCAGCTGCCTCTATTTAAAAAAAATTATTAGAAAAAGGGTACCCTTCCCATATTATCAACAACCAATTACAGCGTGTTTGCAATACACCCAGAAGACTGTTTCTTACCCCTAAGACTAGGGAATCTTCACATGCTAGTCATTGTGCCTTTGATTATTCGCCTCTTGCATTTAAGATCAAAAATGTTATTTCTAAATATTGGCATGTTATTGAAGACATCCCAGGGTGCTCCCAGAAGCCTTTTATTGGCTTCCAAAAAACTCAAAACATTGGGAACATTGTGGTTCGTGCTGATGCTTTACATAGCCCACCTCTCTCTATCATCCGAGGGCATTATCGTTGCGGAGGCTGTGCAGCATGTCGCTTCGCTATAGAAGCCAAAACTATCAAAATCCCAGGGGAATCATGAGAACATGTTCTTACGGGGTGCACTAATTGTAATTCTCAATATGTAGTATATGCCATCCTCTGCCCATGTGCTAAGTTTTACATCAGTTGCACCAGTCGCCCTCTGAAAGTTTGGATCCTGGAGCATCGCTCCCGGATCCGGAGCCACTTACTCTCTGCGCCTCTAGTATCCCATTTTCTTGATACTAACCATAATGAGGATGATCTAAAATTTATAGCATTAGAGAAGCTACTTCCCAATATGTATGACAAAACTGATATGAATATTCGACTACTTCAGAGGGAAGCTCACTTCATTCATTTATTCAAATCATTAATACCATTAGGATTACATTTGGATCAGGACCTCAGTTGCTTTTTGTAAAAATGTTGCACCATTTTGGGAGTGTTACATTGAGAATTTCATCTTATAGCTTTAAGTATGCTCAGTGTTCTCCAGCATGATTACACCTGAATCAGGTAGAGTGAGAATATAAGCAGTTTGTCTTACTGCCTCTATAACGTCTAAGGCTTATAGAACTCTACCAGAAAGCTAGACGCGAATGAAGCTATGAATATTTATATTTTCATTAACAATAAACTTTGAGGTAAGCTACATTCATTAGTTTGTAACATGCTTGGAATATGTAATAATATGCATAATGTGTAAAAATATGTACATATATGGTTGAAAATTGAGTTTTCACTATTGTAAATATTGTTATGTTATATTATAGAAAACCAGTGGAAGATTCTCGAAAAGCTGTAAACCGGAGAGCTTCGTTTTCTCCCAGCCAGTGAGGCTATTACTTTGTTGCAGTAAAGATTTTCTTGTTGGATGGAATTTCTTCTTCATCTTTGATTCCTTTCTCCGTCCTGCCTTGTTTTCCATCAAAAGGAAGGGCAGCGGCGGTGGATTTTTTTTCTTTTTTCCCCCACAGGCCATGCTGGCTGGCCCTTGGGGAAGAAGGGCAGCGGTGGCGGGCATTTTTTTAACTTTTATTTTTCGTGCACCGGCTGCCTCAGCGTTCTGTGCACTAATGGCGCGCAGGACGCTGGGGCTTGTAGTTTTGCTTGCGCGTGTTTGCTTACTGCAGCAGTTTTTTTCCTGTGGCTTTTTTTTTATTGGCCGCGGCGCGTTTCCGAACGTTCCTTTTGCCGCGCCGCTCAGCCTGATTGGCTCTGGTGCAGCGTGGCTCAAGGAACGTTGGGAATTGAAGTTCCCTTTTTTGTTTGCATCCGGGGGGCTCCTGCCTCCTGGCCAAAAATTTCAACCCGACAGTTACCTGCGAACCGGGTTCGGGCGAGTGAACGGAGGCCCATTACGGGCTAGTGGGGCCTGGTGCAACATCCTTTGTCACATTCCAATGGATTATTTTGGAGCACAATTATTTCAGATTTGGATCTGATTTTTATTTACAAGTGTCCGGTGTCGCCATGGGGAGCGCAAACCGTGCCGAGTTTGGAGAATCTTTATATGGCACATTTTGAAAAGGTTTTTATTTTTAGTAATTTAAACCCCTTTGCACATAATATCACTTTTTACAGGTGGTCTATTGATGATTTATTTTTCGTATTCAATGATTTCAGTTGTGTGTCTGAGTTCGTGGCATGGATTAATGGAGTTAATAGGCACCTGCAGTTTTCACACAGCTGTGTTCCTTTATCGTTACCCTTCTTAGACATTGCGGTATATTTGGATAACTCTCGCAATATTCGAGTCAGGCTTTACTGTAAACCGACTGACAGGAACGCATATCTGCATTACAACTCTTACCACCCGCATTACCTTCGTAATAACTTACCCTATGGGTTATTCTTGAGAGCAAAAAGGAACTCTTCCAGCCTAGTTGATTTTAAACACACCTCCAGCTCTATTTGGCTATGTTTGAAACAAAAGGGGTATCCGGAACGGATTTGAGGTTCGCTGTCCTTGAAACTGTCAAATCCTTGAAACTGTCAAATAGATCATTGTTATGATAGAGCATGTAGAGTCACCAGACAAAGTTTGTTGACTGCCAAGCAAAGACAGGACAGGCGCAGGATTACATGCTCATTTGAATACTCACCCCTAGCTAATAACATCAAGTCCATTATCTATCGACATTGGTATATTGTTAAACACATTTCAGGTTGTGAGCAAGTGCCTTCGATAGGATTTAGGAAGACACATTCAATTCGACAGTTTGTGACTAAATCAGATCTATATTCTCCACCCATTCAACCCATTGCATTAGGGCACTTCAAATGTGGGCATTGTGTGCACTGTAATCTTGCTTGGGAAAAAAAGGAAATTATGGTTCCTGGGTGTACTTATAAATTGAAATTGAAAGAGCTTACCACTTGCCAAACTAAATGTTGTATATATATCATCATGTGCAGTTGTGGGTTAAGCTATGTGGGGTGCACCAGCCGTGAGATTAAAACCAGGGTGGGGGAACATAGGTCTAGAATTAAGAAAGGAGACATTACTGCACCCATGGTCAGTCATTTTCTGGACAAGCAACATAGTGATAAAGATTTGAGGTTCGCTGTCCTTGAAACTGTCAAATCCTCTCGATATGAAGTGATTGATATAGAACATAGATCACACTGCAGAGAAGCACATTTCATTCATTGTTTCAATACTGTTCATCCACATTGTCTCAACATAGATTTGGACTTGTGTTTCCTTTAAGAAATTTCTAGGTCACAATATGTGGTTCTTCATTAGATATAGCTGCAGTGGGTTAGTATTGATTATAAAACAAGGTGTGACGCGAATAAAATTAAATATTCATTAAAATTAAAATACCTTGAAGAAACTATATCTACATTGCAAGCAGGTAATTTACTCTAAATGCATTTCCCTGATGTATATATGATGTATATATATGTAGTATTGTATTTTGGTGTAGATATTGTATGGTTATGCTATGTATATATTTTTATGTGCATAGATTCCTGAGGAAGCTTGGAAAAGCCAATTTATCTGGAAAGGGCTTCGGGTCTACTTGCGCATTAAAGCACGTTTCAGAACATTGACAATTTGCATTAATTTGATATTTCGCCGCAAATGGATTTCTTGTTCCTGGGATTCTCACCGTTTGGCCCTCTTTTTCCTGATAGAAAGCATCCATGGGCAAAAAGAAAACATGCATGAGAAATCTAATCAACTGTGATTAGTCCAGTTTATCAACTTCCAATTTCCTGAGATTTTAGGACCAAAACCTTAACACATGGAACTTGCTGTTGTGAAGACATAGACACAAGTTTTTATGAAACTATTTTCACTATATTTACTTGTGTGGGTAAGTTAGAGAGTGAGACAGTGTATGCAACGTGCACTCTGTTGAGCAAATTCTATGAATACAAATTACATAGATGCATATTCAGGCTGTGGTACTGAGCCAGTTGAGAGAATGATGGAGATAGATGCCAGTTCATAAACAATATAATTAAAATTTCTCCCCCTCCTGTTTGCTTGGAGTCACTGAGAATGCCTTGGGAATGTAGCCAGTGCCCTTACACCTAGTGACTCTAATAACCTGGGGTTTACAGTTTTTAATACTGAGTTATAATTCCAAGTTAGCTTGAATTTGAAGATATTGTTTGTTGAGATGGTCACTGTACCTCTTCAGCATCTTTAAAAATTCTTTATATTCTTCCACCCTATGCAGTTGTATTATTCAGCCAAAATCCTGTTGCCTAACATAAGCAAAGTTTTATATTTTGGTTTCTTCCTTTTCAGTAAATAAATGGAGAGGGAGAGAGATACTTAGGAGTGTGTATACACACCCTGGCTCAGTGTGTGGAGTGTGCCTTGAGAATTGTTTGATTTACAGCAAAGGAACAAACCGAAACTAACTCCCATTTCACCCTTTTTTATTCTAAATTCCAACTCTTCAAACTCTGTCCTATTCCTTGTTAAACTGGTTTCCATATCATATTTGTTATTCCATTTATTCAATAATATAGTTTGAAACTAGTTCAGCTTCATTTGTCTATATATTTCTGATCTTTCTATTCTTACATATCCAAATCCAATCCTTTTAGCAGGAACACATTATTTATAAGAAAAACTTCCTTCACATTCCTGTCTATCTTCACTGGGAAACTCTTTAAATCTTCCATCTCTGTAATTGGGGATACATCTGGAACTAATTGCTTTTTCAACCTCTTCCATAACTCCAAATTTGCTTTTATCATTTTATTTTAACACCAATATTTATTATATCCTTATCAAAAAATTGCTTTAACTACTTGACTCAATTCTTTCATCTCCATTTCCTCCCATATTGCTTCTTCCTTCATTAAAATCTTCACAATATTTTTTAATTGGAAAGCCCTATAATAATTTCTTATATAATTCCTTAATTACAATAACTATTCAAAATGTTCTGAAAATCCATAACTTCCTTTTCCTTGATTTGAATCGGTAGAGCATCCAACAAAAAATTAAGTCTCTGTAATAATTTCATTTTACACAATGCAACTGTACTGAACCAAGACAAGTTTAACCTTTTATATTGTTGTATTTTATCATTAACTACCATATTTACCCGGGCTTCGCCCCAGGGTTGTTTTTCCCTGCAGGAGGGGAGGGCGTTTTGACTGGTGCCCAGGAAGGATGCAGGGCTGAAGGACCCAGCCACGGCCTCCTCCCTGAGTAAATGGGGAGTGCACAGCAGGCGCCTTTAGCACCCTTGCATTCCCCGCCGCCCGGGGAGACACAGTGGCTGGGTCCTTCGGCCCTGCGTCCCCGGGCGAACAGGGAGGACGCAGTGCAGCGGCCGCCTATGGCGGCCTTGCTGTACACCCAGTGATGACACCAGTGTGCTGTCGCGTGCTGGTTGCATCCTGGGATTTTTTTCTCAGATGGCTCCGGTGGGGGTTGCACCCCACCGACATCATCCGGACCTCCTCCTTTGACTGAAGGGGGTTGCAAGGTAGGTGGTGTGTGCTGGTCAGGTGAGTGGGTGGCAGAGCAGCGGGAAGGCAGCCTGGACCCACAAACATATGGGTCTCCTTTATATTTATAGATTTCTCTTCTTTGTTTTTCATAATTTAACTTTTTTAATTCATCAAACTTATTTGATATATTTATCCCCAAGTACTTCAAACTATCCTTAACCTGAATACTATATTTAACTTTAATCCCCTTCTGTTCTTCTTTATCAATATTACAAATTATTCTTTCTGATTTATCCCAGTTTATCTTTAAACCTGTCATTTCTCCAAATTTCTTAAGATGTAATTGTACTTTTTCTAAGGCTTTTTTTTTTTTGGGTGGGGGGATTTTTCATAATTATTAAAGTGTCATAAGCATAAAAACTATTTTTATTCCCTTCTAATTCGTCAATATTTCTATCTTCCCTTATGGCACTCGGCAGCAATTCCATTGCCATAATAAACAATATTGGTGATAACGGACAACCTTGTCGAGTTCCAGCTTTAAGTTCTACATAATTCGTAAAAGCTTCATTTACCTTCACTTTGTTGATATAGTTGTTCAATAATCTTTCTAATTTTTCCCCCAAAACCATAATCATTTACTATCTCATTAATTGTAACCCATTGAAGTGAATCAAATGCTTTAAAACCACCTGGTTATTCCACCATAGGATTTCAGCCTCTGTAGTTTAACTAAACACACAAGAACACCGTATTCTAAAATATAGCAATGCTTACAACCAAGATGACTAAAATAGAAATTATAAGAGAAATACTGAAAAACAGTGTACCATGTGATGTCATGTCCTACCATACATATGCTTAGATATCTTTATTAAAACACATACAGCAACATTTCATTTCCTGCTATCCACCTCCATATATGGTAACTTATGGTTCGTAAGCAAGTGTAAGAATGCTATTTTTTCATGTGCCTGTGCAATTTAGTAATCCACAGTGTGTGACATTGAGAAACTACTCCCCTAAATGACAGGGTTTTCTAAGTAGTCTACTTATGGATATGTTTAAGACGTAACAATTGCAGCAGCAGCAATGACAACAACAAAAAAAGAATAACAACAACTGTTGTAATGGTCCATGGGAGTCAAGGTTCTGAACTCAAGGAAGGCACGCGAGACTGAAGTATGATGGTAAAAGTCAGCCCCGGATTTTCGGGTTGACTGTATTTATTGACTACACTTGGGCGTCAGCATGCACAGTCTGCGTGAGACCCCTGTGATGGAATGTTTACTATGTGGGTTACACTGATTGGGTTACACTTACCAGCCTGCGTGCCCAGGTTGCCCATAGGCAGGCTTAATCAGCAGGTTGTGGTGGGACTCATTGTTCCCATGTTATCTAACTCCTAGAAGGCTCTGTGTACTTATGCATAGCTATTTGGTCTAACTGTGGTTAGTGTCTGCTCAGCCCTTATACATGGACGTGAGTGAGATACCATAGATGTTTGCGAGACCTTGAGTTTCTCTCTGCATGACACTTGCTCTACTTGCTTTCAGTGCCCTTAGCCAAGTAAATATGGAGTCACAATTGTTCCCTATAACTAACTTGCCCGTACCCAATTGCCTTTCCTGTCGAGCCAGGATGGGCTCAGGATCGTTTGCAGACCCCGACAAACCCTTTGGGAAAGGTAGCTGTCCAATTAGTGGCCTGACCAACCCACAAACAACAGATTTGTGTAAGAGATAGTATCCATGCATTTGATACCCAGTGAAGTATATCTCCTGCTAGACCTCTCATAAGCAAAACTGCATTATGAATGCCTTATAACAGGTAGGTTAATTATTGGAACTTATTAGGTCACTTCTTCCATCTTTGCAACCTGGAATGTTTAGAGGAAATGAGACTACTTTGCATCATACAATGTTCACTGGATGCAAGTCACTGGTGAAAAACTATTGTATGCAAGTCAGCCTTTCTTTAATGTGTGTAGCTTATGTGCATAGCAATAAAAGGCTTTCATTAAAAACCCTTCTGATATAGAGAAAAAGGAGGAGGGGGGGAGGCACTTCATTCCATCTGGGGTGGCTGAAGAATAACATCCAGTTCCCTCAATGGGCATGTAAAGAATTTAAACATTCCTGTTAAATAAATAATGTCTAAGCGAAATAGACTTAAATGGCTAATTGTGACAAAGAGAGTCTCTTGCTTTATGCAAACAGGTCAACTTTCTAAAATGATACTGTCATTTACATGCAGTATGAAGGTTTTAGCGCAAATCACTTGAAGGTGCATTTCTTTTTATTTTTTAAGAGCGGGCTAATGCAGTATTATGTTTTATGGTGCAATAAAATTATGTGCTAAAATTATGCTCATAAATGTAGGCAAATGTAAACCAAGCTATTAGTTATGTTTTCTCAGATAAAAGTGATTAGCATAGCTATCAAAATCTTTTCCCATTTGAATAACAGAATTATGTCTGAAATCTAACGCTTGTTTGCCGAGGCTGATTCTTTCAAAGAACAAATGTAAATTGAGCCATCAGTTCTACATGTTTTTTAAAATGCAATGGTCTCCCTTGTTTCTGATAATATTCTGGTTATTGCTACCAGAGAAAAGAGGGACAGGACCAAAACGTGATCAGAAAAGAATCATATTGGACAATGTTTCAGGCTAATTCTTTACATTTTTTCCACAAAATTCTTCCTTATCACACACCTTCATATACATGTGTGCACACACACATTTGCAAGTGGGCATAGCTGTCGTCCTCATAGTTTAAGAACTATCATAATAGCTCCCTATTTTTCTTCTTAATGCACTGTTCTTTTAGTTCTGTGTGGCTATTTTCTAAACCACAACCCCTTTCTAGGAACTAAAGGGCCCATGACATTTGCATGCAGTTTTCTAGGTTTTCTGAAGAAAATTAGAAGACAAGACAGAAGGAACTAAGCCACTACTAAAATCTCACATTCAACATACTATTTCAGAAGAGGTTGTGGTTTTTTGAATGAACTGGAACTGAAACCCAATCCATCTGCTGTAAAACCAAAGCAAAACTAAACAAAAAAATGATAAAGAAGTTTAACTTATTCAAAAAAGGGTTGGTAACCAGCTCAAAATAAATTAGTTTGGGCTTCAGAAATTGAAGAGCACAGACAAGCCAGTTTTCTGTCTCTTAAAGTGTGCATGCATCAAGTCCATATGAGTGTACCTTGGGTCATAAGTGAGTAGTTTCTAGGGTTGGGATCCTTCTTACCCAGCCACATATAGTCAGTCCATCATCTCCCTCCCTAAATACACTTTGAAGATCTCATATTAATGATGACAGCATGCAGGAAGGATCATCTTCATATGCTGTAATTCCTATGAAGTTCTCAGAAATATATTACATCTGAACATTGAGTTTTTACTTAACTGGTGTTACTTATATTCAGCAACTAGCAACAGCTTTCATCATCTGTTCTGAAAGGAATTTGTTATTATAGCTTGTGGTTCCATAATTTACTTAGGCGGTGTCCAGTCGTTATCAGATCCAGCTTCCCTATCACACTTATAGGGGATTGCCCGGATCCACTTCCTATGTCATGGCCTTCATCACAAAAGCAGTGGTAAGTTCAAAGAGGAGCAGTTCCTGAATGCATGTTACCTCTGCAAGAAAGAACATGCTGTTGCACATGTTGTAGAGCCTATGCACAAGCAAAAACATTTCCTCTTCTGATTCTTTCCTCATTGTGTGAAGAAAGTATGACAAAGAGGCTGATGTTAAGTGTTCCCCTCTCAGTGTGTTGAGGAGACCAGATTCACTAATGTTCAAACAGAGCTTTAAGTGCTGTGTGAAGAAATACAGTTTGTCCTCTTTTTATAAATCTCATTGCAGGCGCACCCCCCAAAAAAGGACTCAGACACTGGTGAAAGTGGATAACGGCATTGGGCCACATTTATTGATTCATGCCCTAGTCCGAATTATAAATTTCGATTGGTACTTAACCAATTATAATTCTTAAGGCAAGCAGGCCGCAGTAACACTAGTAAGGTACCTCCCAAAATTGCCAACGGCAATTGGTTACAATGTATCCATTTGTATCAATTTGTTTGTTGGCAACAAACAAATTGTTGACCATAGTCAATAAGCTAACTACTGACCCCACCCTCTGATGCGTATCCGTAAAATCACGGGGTGATGCATGCTGCCTAGCTCGTGCAATCACCCCATTGCCTGGTTCATCGTTGACCGGACAACGTTAACGAACTTGTGCCTATCTAGTGTTGTCCAGTCAATTGCGAACCTGCCGGATACCTGTGGGTCATAAATATTTACCTTACCAGTGATACCCGCCCACGTGACCAAAGTCAACAGCATAAACCCCTATATCAAACCATAGCAACAGTGTGGGATGGGCAAAAAAGCCAGAACCCAAGAGCCAATTGGGTTGGCTGCCTCGTGGCCACCCCTTTTAAAGGGTGCTGGCCACACACCCCTAACTACCCGGATGCCCAAATCCGGTGGGGGGGCCTGCAAAGAGCGCGGCGGCCATTTTGGCGCCGCGCTTGCATTGCAGGCGCACACCCCCAAAAAAGGACTCAGGCACTGGTGAAAGTGGATAACGGCATTGGGCCACATTTATTGATTCATGCCCTAGTCCGAATTATAAATTTCGATTGGTACTTAACCAATTATAATTCTTAAGGCAAGCAGGCCGCAGTAACACTGGTAAGGTACCTCCCAAAATTGCCAACGGGAATTGGTTACAATGTATCCATTTGTATCAATTTGTTTGTTGGCAACAAACAAATTGTTGACTGTAGTCAATAAGCTAACTACTGACCCCACCCTCTGACGCGTATCCGATGCATGCTGCCTAGCTCGTGCCATCACCCCATTGCCTGGTTCATCGTTGACCAGACAACGTTAACGAACTTGTGCCTATCTAGTGTTGTCCAGTCAATTGCGAACCTGCCGGATACCTGTGGGTCATAAATATTTACCTTACCAGTGATACCCGCCCACGTGACCAAAGTCAACAGCATAAACCCCTATATCAAACCATAGCAACAGTGTGGGATGGGCAAAAAAGCCAGAACCCAAGAGCCAATTGGGTTGGCTGCCTCGTGGCCACCCCTTTTAAAGGGTGCTGGCCACACACCCCTAACTACCCGGATGCCCAAATCCGGTGGGGGGGCCTGCAAAGAGCACGGCGGCCATTTTGGCGCCGCGCTTGCATTGCAGGCGCACCCCCCAAAAAAGGACTCAGACACTGGTGAAAGTGGATAACGGCATTGGGCCACATTTATTGATTCATGCCCTAGTCCGAATTATAAATTTCGATTGGTACTTAACCAATTATAATTCTTAAGGCAAGCAGGCCGCAGTAACACTGGTAAGGTACCTCCCAAAATTGCCAACGGGAATTGGTTACAATGTATCCATTTGTATCAATTTGTTTGTTGGCAACAAACAAATTGTTGACTGTAGTCAATAAGCTAACTACTGACCCCACCCTCTGACGCGTATCCGTAAAATCACGGGGTGATGCATGCTGCCTAGCTCGTGCCATCACCCCATTGCCTGGTTCGTCGTTGACCGGACAACGTTAACGAACTTGTGCCTATCTAGTGTTGTCCAGTCAATTGCAAACCTGCCGGATACCTGTGGGTCATAAATATTTACCTTACCAGTGATACCCGCCACACGGGGAGGCTTCAATAAAGGCTCACGCCCCCCCCCAGACCGTCAGCTCGGTCAACAGGCCTGCTTGCAGATCTTCCAAAAAGAGGTTCATACCTCCTGGCGACAGATGGACCCCATCCCCTGCGTAAAGTTCACAATTTTGAAGACTAATGTCGGGGTGTCGGATGACGCGCCCCCAACCCTTGTCTACCAAGAACCGTGCTACTGCCCTGTTCACCGAGCGACAAACACGGTCAAGGGCCTGGAGGTTAATGCCCCCCCTGTAAGCGTGACGCGGTATGATGTCCGACCAAATCAGGGTTGTGGCAGGCCACACATAATGTAAGTTAGCCAGGTCACCGCAAATCGCATGTTTCAACGACAAGCCGGTGACCTGGCCCAAATCATTGCCCCCGAGGTGTATAACTAGGACATCAGGCGGGTCAGCATCCCTTATGGAAAAAAGGAATGGCAACAGTTCCCGCCATAACATCCCACGCTTACTGTACCACCTTAGACATGCGGACGCACGTAGTCCCAGCTGAGGTCCCCACTCTGTCGCCGCAGCATACTGCGCTGCCCTGTGCACGTAGCTATGGCCCACCAGCCATACTGCCACCGGTGCAAGTCGACACCCAGGGTCTGTTAAAGAAAAAAGGAAACAGCACAGTGACCTACTTGGTACTCACAATTGAAGTGGGCGAACATATAACTGAAAACACTGCGATCCCCACCTTCCCATCTGGCGTATCTCAGCCCCAGAGTACCCAAATGCAGCTGCAGTAGAAGCAGCTCCAATTCTAAAAGAATGGGTGCCGTAACGAGCCCCGGGGAGGCCAACACTGGATAGTGCCTTACCGGTCACCTTCCAAAATTGAAATTTAGTAAGGGGAGACCCATCTTGGTGGCAGAAAAACGGGCCAGGGTGCGTACCACGCAGTGCAAGTAACTCTTGTAGGGCACCAACCGGACAGATGTCTGCCATTGAACATCGTAGCAGTCTTACACCACTGCCTACTTTCGAGGAACGTATCCTCAACTGACCCCACTCATGAGAAACATAGACATCTTCGAGTTCCAGTGCCCTACGCATCGCATCCGCCTTAGACAGTAGCACAAGCTCACTGATGCGGAGCGCTCCAAAAAAGGCCACCATGGTAGCTGCATGAAACAGGGCTGCCTCATACCTGTCAAAGCACAGGTCATGCCAGCCCCGTGCAAGGTGGGCAAGTACCCCTGGAGATATTGGGTGGCGGTTGTCCGGGCAGCGTCCACGCTCCCGTGCCCACCCCTCCAAAACATGTCGTATACAGAAGTCAGTCGTGCTGTCAGCATAACCCCTCACCTTGGCCATGAATGCCAGTGCTGACAGCCTGGATGCTATGGTGCGGGGAGCTAGGCCCTGGCTGTGTAGGTAAACCATGAATTGAGGAATCTGTGCCACTGGGATAGGCCAGATTCCGGGCAATTGAAATTGGGCACAAAAGGCCCGAAATGTACTGAATGCCTTACGCGTGCGGGGCGCCAGCGACATGCCGATCTCCCGGTTCACCTCTCCTTGCCAAACGTCCATATGTTGTCCGGGAGCGGCGAGGGAAATTCCTCTGCGTCCGGGGCCAAGGCACGGAACCGGGAGATCTGCAAGCGGGCCAAAGCATCAGCAATTTCATTATTAATACCTGGTATGTGCCTAGCCCGAAATAGCACATTGAGGCGTAGGCTGTACAGAACAAACTGACACACCAATTCCATTACTCTAGGTGATTTAGACGTCTGAGAGTTGACAATGTGCACAACCGCAGCATTGTCGCACCAGAAATGTACGACCGAATTGGCCCACTCCGCACCCCATAGCATCAAAGCTCCCAGAATGGGAAAGAATTCAAGGAACGTAAGATCGCATAAACGATCCGTGCCCTTCCAAGCTGGTGGCCATTGACCATATGCCCACTTCCCCTCAAAGTAAATCCCATAACCCAGGGACCCTGATGCATCCGACTGAACCTGGAAGCGAGGGGACACCAGAAGGTCAGATCTCCAAAATGAGACCCCATTGAACTCTTTAAGGAATTGAAGCCACATCAGCAAATCGGCCCTCATGCCCCTGTTCAGTCGGACCCTATGGTAGGGCCTGGACAAGCCAGCCATGGCGTCGCACAAGCGTCGAGCAAAAGCTCTGCCAGGAGCAACCACCCTGCAAGCGAAGTTAAGGTGACCATGCAGTACCTGGAGCTCACGGAGTGACACTCTACGTTTGGCCAGCAAGGCCGAGATCAATACAGTGATCCGGGAAACCTTGTCGATGGGTAACCTGGATGCCTGCGCAACCGTGTCAATTTCGACACCCAGGAACGTGAGCTTGGTGGATGGGCCCTCGGTCTTTTCGGGCGCTAAAGGGACACCAAGTTCCTGCATTAGCGTCTGAAATGTGTTGAGGAGACGCGTACATGTGTCCCAGCCCCGTTCACCCCCGAACAAAAAATCATCGAGGTAATGGGCTACAGATCCCGACCTGCGAACAAAGGCCCACTGGAGAAAGGTGCTAAAGCGCTCAAAAGCCGAGCATGAGATGGAGCAGCCAAAAGGCATGGCTTTATCAAAATAGAATTTGCCCTGGAATTTGAAACCTAACAACTCAAAGTCGCCCGGGTGCACAGGCAGCAAACGGAAAGCAGACTTAATGTCGCACTTTGCTAGTAGAGCACCCGGGCCACAAGAGCGCACCATGCGCAATGCCTGGTCAAATGATGTATACCTGACCGAACAAAGGTCATCAGGTATGGCATCATTGACCAAATGGCCAGCCGTGTATGACAGGTGGTGAATCAGACGAAACTCCCCGGTGTCTTTTTGGGCACCAACCCCAAAGGGGAAACCTTCAGATTGGGAAAGGGCGGGGCGTGAAAGGGGCCAGCAACCCTACCTGCATTAATCTCCTTAGTGATACTAAGGGCGGCCACCTCTTCCCTACCCTTAAGGGAAAATAAGTTGGGCACATCTTGGGGGGACCTATCCCCTGTAAACGGAATGTGAAACACCCGCTGAAAACCTTCCAATAGGTAATCTGCATCCCCCCTCCTTGGGTATGTTGCGAGCCAACGCTCCAACATGTCCACATTAACTGGTGAGGGGGCCTTTCGATTGACCAGCGCCCTCAGTGGCAGGTCTGCCCCCTCCCTGTCCACCTCTACCCCTGCCCCGAAATCCGCCCACTCGCGGGCACGCAGCAGCGGCATGGGGGCCAGCGCAAGAGGGACACTCGTGCTTGTACCGGCACAGCAGGCGGGCTGGAACCCCCTGCCCTGCCACTTGGCGGGGTGCCTGCGCTGGAGCGGCTCGCTGGACCGCATGTCCACAATGATACCTCTCCCCAGGCGCAGGGCGCGTGGGGGTCATATACAGAAGCCACAGCTTCTGACAGGGCTCATCCCACCTCATCTCCGGGTGTAGGGGCACTCTCATTCGAAATTCCTCGTCGTAAGCCAACCACGACGGGCCCGGGAAATCAACCATTGCCCTGTAAATGTTGTCCAAATACTGGACCATCGGAATGGCCAGATCAGGCAGGGCCCTAAGGTACACCGCCATGTATATGAGGTATGCGGGCAACCAGTTGGCCCACGTGCGTGGTGGCTTACGGCGGCGGGACTGCTCTTTGTCCTTTTCGTCCTGCCCCTCCCTCTCCTCCTTGGTGGGTTCCCTGTTCAAGAGGGAGAAAATGTCCACGTACTCTCCCCGCCAAATTTTTTCTTTCGTGGCTTGTGCCAAATGATCCCCTAGGGGCAAAGAGTACCCAGCTGTCGGGAGCGCCGAGACCGGCACGTTGACAGTACGGAGCAGCAAAAAGGGGGCCACAACCTACCCTGGAACCCCAACTGCATTCCCTGTAACCTGATGTCCACCACCCCATGTGGGGCCAGCCATCGGCAAAGCCGCACCTGGGTGCGCCGGGGGTTGCCGTCCCCCAGTCCCAACCTGACATGGCCACGGCCACTGTGGACCCTCCCCCGTAGTTGATGGTGGTGTGGGTGCATTAGTTTGAACCGGATACTCACAAGTTGCACCCCCATGGGCCGCCCCCACTGGGGGTTCCGGCCCACGGCAGGCGTCGGAGCTCGCGACCGGAATCGAGCTCAAAGGACACACCGTACCACTACCTGCTGGTGGTATCTGCTGCATGGGGAGCTGCGAGGCCGCAGCAGGCGCCGGCCTGTGGGCCTCAAGCAGCTCGACCCGGCTGGCCGCCTGCTGAAGATTGGCCGGCGCCGCGGTAAACTGTAGGCCAAACGGTGCCCCCGATGAGGAGGATATCCTCATGGACACCTCCAAGGCCGCCACGTGGGCCAGAAGGGCTTCCATGTTCACAGAGCCCCCGACACAAAGGGGGGCCAGTGGGGCGTGCGACCCACCGATTGCCAGACCTGGGGCCGGTGTAGAGGCACTTGGGCCAGGGAATGGCCATGCCCGAATCTCTGGCCCTAGAGGTGGCAGGGGCATACCCTGCCAGGGAAATGAGCCCAGCCCACTCTCCTGGGTAAAAACAATGGCTGGGTGATGCAGGCCAGGGGCAGGGGGCCCAGCGGCGTCATGCCCACCCCCCTGTCCCGGGCCCATGGCCGAGGATTGCGGGCCGGGGGCCGCAGCCCCCGCTGGGTCAGCCTGGGGCTGTGCAGCCCCAGGCCACGGATTAATCTGCCCCATTCCACCGGTCCCGGTGGTTGCCCCCGCGAAGGGAGCCATCTGAGAGGGCGCAGTCGTGGTCCTCCGACCCGGCTGCCGCCTCCTTGTTGGGCGAACCGAATTCGCCATCGCCTTTTTCCTGGAAGGCATCGCTGATCCTGGGAAGCCTGATAAGCAGGCGAAGAAAAGCTGACTGCCGCCCAAAAGGAGGCTTCCCCAGCACAAGAAGAGCGACGGAGCCAAAAACTTCTCCTCTCCGTCGCTTTTGCAAAATGGCAGCTCGGCTGCCTCGTGGCCACCCCTTTTAAAGGGTGCTGGCCATGCCCCCTAACTACCCGGATGGCCAAGTCCGATGGGGCCATTTTGGCGCCGTGCTTGCATTCTAGTTCTAATTTTTCTTTTGGAATACTACTAATATGCCACATGACTACGGAAACGTCTGCAGAAGCAGACAACAATGGCTCTTCAGCTTTGGAACAGAGATGAGCACTGAACCCTAGAGTCGGATATGACTGGCTTTTGAGCAAGGGAAACCTTTACCGGTTTACTAATTACTAATTTTCTGTATAACAGAATACAACTGCGGGAAGCAGTGCTTCCACTCTATAGTTTTCTCCAAACTATTGTTAGCCAAATTAATTATGTATCTCCTTTAATTATATATTCATTCAATCTGAGGTGGCTGAAGAATAACAATCTGAAGAAACTCCCATTCACTCAATGGCTGTGTAAAGTTTCTCATAGAAAGATGCTCCAAACACTTATCCATTTGTGTCGCCTTCCTGCATATAATATACATTTAAGAGAAGATGGATGTCAAAATATTGTGATTTCTGGCGTCCTGTTTTTGGCTTCTGCAAGATACAACCAAATGCAAATAAGCAGAGGAAGCAAGAACTGTACATTTCTCCAGTTTAGAAACAAAAGGAGCAGTAATGTGAGAATGGCATATGAAATGGATTCCTGGAAGAGACACTGAATATAATCACATTTTTAAAACTTTTCCTTGTCTTTCAAAACTGCAGGGAGAGAAAGCCCGAGCTAGCCAGCAATAAAGTTCTCTTTACTATGATGATGTACTTCCAAGATTGCCTGGGAAGCCGAAAAAGTTCACTTTTCATTTCAGAACTGGTAAGACTTTCATCAAATAGGGCAGGGGTTCTCAACATATGGCCTGTGGGCTGGCCCCTGCCCATGGCACCATTTCATGTGGCCCATGTCACCGCCATCATCGGAAGCAGATGCATTTGTGACCGCCGTATATCCACCTGCAGCTGTCATAAATGCATTTAAAACAGCTGTAAATGCACCTGCAGCTGTTCTAAACACATTTACAACAGCTGTGGATGTATTTTACAGCAGCATTTATAGCAGGGAAACCACCAGTCTGGCCTGCTCAGCTGTCTGAGGGGGCGTGGTCTGGCCCACATCTTGAAAAGGTTGAGAACCCCTGAAATAGGGTATCAAATTGGTCACATCTCTTCAAAATGCTTGGAGATAAATTAAATAATAGACATTCAACTGAAATATATACCACAGATCAAGAATATTGAAAACAAGCTGAAGAAAATGTGCTTAATGAATTGAAGGGCATGAGAAAAGTTGGAAGCTCAGATGAAAGGAGGAAACGAAAAAGAAACACAAAATCTGGCAAAGTTACCAGTTGACAATAAAGCAAGTCGAAGTACTCAAAATAATGTGATGAATACACTCATGTTCTTAAATGCAGTAAAAGTAAAAATAATATGAGAATAATATGAGAAGACCTTTAGGACCTTCTATATAACAAAAGTTGAGAAGATTTCCTGAATGTAGAATGAAAGAACAGGGCCAAGAAATTAAATGCAAAGAAACTGAAAAACAAAACAAAAAAACCTTGCACTTATTTTTTAGTATGGCAGCTGTTGCTTTAAGTACTGGAACATATTTGTTGTGATATATACAGATATATAGAAAACTCACTAAGATATCTTCCTCACAAAAACTACCATCACCTTTCAATTTGAATTGATATCTCTTTTCAGGCAAAGCAATGGTTTGTCTAATCAGGTCAGTGTAGAGCAGAGTTTAAAAAGGGATCAGTGGTGAGGAGCAAAATGCTGTTTGGTGCCATCCCCACATCCAGACAGCATTTTGCTCCTTTGGAGGAGCTATAGTACCCCATCAGCCACTTTCCAGATGATGGGGGGGAGTACAGCTGATGGGGGGGGTACAGTATTATGATTAGTGGTGGGCTCACGCTACAGATGACAGAGACAGAATATTTGTATTCTGTACCTCATGGCCACTGAAGTTATTGGCATTATTTCTTCCATACCAGGGTTCAAGGTTGACTCCGCCTTCCATCCTTCCAAGGTCGGTAAAATGAATACCCAGCATGTTGGGGGCAAAATGCTAATTAACTTGTGAACCACCCAGAGACTGCACTAAGCACTATGTGCCGGTATATAAGTGTGATTGCTTTGCTTATGACATGCACAAATACAACTGAGGAGAGGAGGGACAAATTCTGTGGCTTTGGGATATTTTTACCTTCTCTTGAAAACAGGATTTTGTTGTTGCTCTGATTTGTTTCTGGAAGGGCAGAGTTTAGCATTATGGCAAGTGATTGCTCTTTTGTCCTTTTGTTTTGTATACTTTAGTACAAATGTCATTCCTTCTTGCCCTCTCTCCCACTTTGTACTCCTACTTATACGTGAAAGCCAACTAGCCAATCTACTCATCCCTTAATGTTCTTTTTCTGCCATCCAGAGCACAAATGCAACACTGGCAGGAGAGCACATTGGTTGGCATGAGGTTATTTGAAAAGCTGGAGCTGCTGTCACAATGTCTTTTAAATTTTCTTGAATACTCTTATTCCTAGAGTAAGAATACCTCCTGGATGGGTGGGGTATAAGTGGAATTATTATTATTATTATTATTATTATTATTATTATTATTATTATTATTATTATTATTATTATTATTATTATTATTATTATTATTATTATTATTATTATTATTATTATTATTATTATTATTATTATTATTATTATTATTATTATTATTATTATTATTATTATTGCCAAGCCAAAGTAGTTGGCTTAAGCTGCCTCTTTATTTAAGCTACTAACAATCTCAAGAAAAGGAAAGCTTCCTTGCTACTTGCCTGTGGAGGGGAAGTGAAAAAAAAAAGATTTCCATTTCTTTTAAATTTGTTGCTATAAGGTTTTTAAATATATTTTTTTAAAAAAAAGTATTTCAAAGTATCACTGATGCACTGTCAGTTGGTGATAATTAAAAAGAAACTGAAAGCTGCCTTTTCCTTCTCTTTATTTGCAATAAAATAAAGATTGTTAAGTAGTTTAGGCAAAGCTTGAAGGAGGAGAGGGTGGAGAGGGGATTATTTTTGTAGCTCACTTTTACTTTTCTTCTTTCCTTTCAAAGGAAATATTCACTACAATGATTGTCCTGTTCCTCTCCAGTTCTTTTTAAAGACCTAATATCACTAGACAGCTAGATCTAGCAGTCTTTTAAATTTCCAACAATGACTCTGGCTTCCACAATTCCTATAATCTCCGAGCATTGTCTATGTTGCCTTTTCTTCATGGTAACTGTAGTCTCAAGTGTCTGGAGGGCATGGAGTTGTCTACTCCTATACTAGGCTAATAGTGGAACTTTTAAAAAAATAATGAGACCCAACTTGTATTCCTTGGAGCATGGCCACTTCAGCCAGATAAGGCCATTGGGGTCTAGCTGCAGACAGAGAATACTCTGCCAAGAACCACTTTGGTTTTGGGCTCTCAGAAGTTTGGGATTTGATTTATTCCTTTCTTGTTCTTATCAGCAGCACTGGCCCGAACTGTATCTAGAACCCTCTTGGTGTTCACATAATTTGTCCCTGCTTGTAACTAACTGAGGAAGCACTGGGGCATACCTTGTTCATGTGCCTGGTCACATGCCCATTTGTGCAGCTTACATTCACCTTGTCAATTTATCAAGACAATTTACATAAATTCTTACGTGCAGAAAATATCTGATTATCACATCTGTAGCTATTAAAACATTCTGTTATCTGCATATTAGCTGCCTTTGCTTTATGACTGGCAGTTCCAAAATATGACTGTAAGTTACAAATGAAAGCGCGGTGCCAAAATGGCCGCCACGCTCTTTGCGGCCCCCCACCCACCCGGACTCAGACATCCGAATGAGTTAGGGGGCGTGGCCACCCCTCTATAAAAGGGGTGGCCACGAGGCAGCCGAGCTGCCATTTTAGAATAGCGACGGAGAGGAGAAGTTTTCTCCGTCGCTGTTTTTTCTCCGTAGTCTTCGGCTATTGAGCCATTGCATTTAGTTTCCCAGCTGGGAAAGGAGGATTGCAGCACACGGAGCCCCTGGATTGCTTGGCTACCGCAGTGCTTAAGCACTTGGAGATCGATCCCTGGATAGGGATCCTGCCTTTCTTCTCCTAGGGAGACATGGCTCCCAAGCGGAAGGCCCCGGCGCTAAAGCCGTGGCTGAGGGGAACAACTTTTACCAGCCCTGCGCCGGATGGGGGCCAGCCTTTGGGTCAGAGGACCAGGGCTGCGCCCCCACGGCAGGGCATTGTGCCAGCCTTGCCCACTGGTACCAGTGGGGCTGGTCAGGTTGACACTTGGCAGCCTGGCTCCAGCTTGGTAGCTGGTCAGCCACAGGACGGCCCCTCCGGGGCTTCGGCCCTCGGCCCGCCTTTACCGGGCATGGGACAGGGCGGCCTGGGGGGGGCCTGGTAGTGGTGTCCAACCCACTGCCCCTCCGGCCCCTCATGGGCCGGAGTTTTGGGCATGGCCCTATTCTGGCCCTGGCTCTCCTTTTGGGTTACCTTTTCCTCAACTGCCTAGTGGGCTGTCCGGCCCACCCGGCCCGCCTTATGCTGGGGCTCTGGGGCAGTGGATGCTCTGTTAGCATGGTTAGCAGTGCTGGAAGCATCCTTGGGCATTGCACAGCCTCCTTCGGAGGGGGGCGCTACTCTTTCCATTGGGGCCCCTTTGATGGCCCCGGCTACCTTGCCGGCCGCAACGCTTCAGCAGGCGGCCAGCCGGGTCGAGCTGCTTGAGACAGTCGAGCCGGCCCCAGCGGGTGTCTCGCAGCTCCCCGTTCGTATGGATGTCCAGACTGGGAGCAGTCAGGGTTGGTCCCAGAGCTCCAATGCCCGCCATGGGCCGGAACCCCCGGTGGGGGCGGCTCACGGGGGTGCACCTAGTGAGTATCAGGTTCAATTTAGTGCACCAACACCACAGCCCACTTCCAGTGGTGGGGTTCAGTGGCCCTGGCCTCGTCAGGTTGAGGCGAGTGGGCATCAGTTACCAACCTATCCCAGTGCCCCATGGTTTCAAAATTGTCCCTAGTTAAGGGCGGGTGTGTCCGCCCCTGGGGCAGTGCCGAGCATCGCAGGGGCGATCAAGGTCCCGCTGCGTATGCCCTCTATACAGAATGTGCCGACGGCGGCTTTGCCGATGGCTGGTTATTCCTTGCCCCTGGGTGATCATTTGTCACAGGTCACGAGGGATAAGATTTGGCGAGGGGAGTACGTGGATATATTCTCCCTATTGAACCGTGAGCCCACTAAGGAAGAGATAGAGGGACAGGACGATAGAGACAAAGAGCTGTCCCGTCGTCGTAAGCCACCACGCACTTGGGCCAACTGGTTGCCGGCATATCTTATTTATATGGCGGTATACCTTAGGGCCTGGCCTGATCTGGCCATTCCTATGGTCCAATACTTGGACAATATTTACAGGGTGATGGTTGAGTTCCCTGGCCCATCGTGGTTGGCTTACGATGAGGAATTTAGAATGAGGGTGGCCCTACACCCAGAGATGAGGTGGGATGAGCCCTGCCAGAAATTGTGGCTCTTGTATATGACCCCCACGCATCCGGCGCCTGGGGATAGGTACCATTGTGGCCATGCTGTGCAGCGAGCTGCTCCAACACAGGCTCCCCGCCAGCCGGCGGGGCAGGGGGTTCCAGCACGCTTGCTGTGTTGGAGCTTCTCAGCTAATGGTGTGTGCAATAAGCGACAGTGTTGGTACAAACATGAGTATCCCTCTTGCGCTGGCCCCCATGCTGCCTCCGCGTGCCTGCGGGCTGGCGGGTCACGGGGCAGAGGTAGAGGTGGACAGGGGGCAGGCAGGGCTTCCTCTGACTGAGCTAGCCAGTCAAAAGGCCCCCTCCCCAGTTAATGTGTATATGCTGGAGCGATGGCTCTCAACTTATCCAAGAAGCGAGGATGCGAAGTACCATCTGGAGGGTTTCCAGTGGGGCTTTCGTATTCCATTCGAAGGGGTTCGAGGACCCCAAGATTCCCCCAATTTAATTTCCCTGAAGGGTAAGGAGGGAATAGCTGCCCTGAGTATTGCCAAAGAAGTGGAGGCCGGGAGGGTAGCGGGCCCCTTTTCCGAACTGCTTTTCCCTAACCTGAAGGTCTCCCCTCTGGGGCTAGTATCTAAAAAGACCCCGGGTGAATTTCATTTAATCCACCATCTATCGTACCTGGCGGGTTCTTCTGTCAATGATGCTATTCCTGATGACCTTTGTTCGGTCAGGTATACGTCGTTTGACCAGGCCCTAAGGATGGTGCGCTCTTGTGGTCCCGGTGCCCTCCTGGCAAAATGTGACATTAAATCGGCATTCCGATTGCTGCCAGTGCACCCTGGGGACTTTGAGCTATTGGGTTTTAGGTTCCAAGGGAAGTTCTATGTAGATAAAGCCATGCCTTTTGGCTGCTCTATTTCATGTTCGGCATTCGAACGTTTTAGCACTTTCCTTCAGTGGGCCTTTGTCTGCAGGTCCGGGTCTCGGTCTATAGCCCATTACCTCGATGACTTTTTGTTCGGGGGTGAACGGGGCTCGGACACGTGCACGCGTCTCCTCACTACATTTCAGATGCTAATGCGGGAACTGGGTGTCCCCTTAGCGCCCGAAAAGACCGAGGGCCCATCTACTACGCTCACATTTCTAGGTATTGAAATCGACATGGTCGCACAGGCATCCTGGTTACCCATGGATAAGGTCACCCGGATCTCCGTGATGATTTTGGCATTGATGGCCAAACGTAAAGTGTCACTTCGTGACACCCGGCAGAGCATTTGCCCGACGCCTATGTGACGCCATGTCTGGCCTGTTAAAGTGCCACCATAGGGTCCGACTGACCAGAGGCTTGCGGGCTGACCTTTTGGTTTGACTCACATTCCTACGGGAATTTAACGGGGTCTCTTTCTGGAGATCAGACCTTTTGGTTTCCCCTAGATTCCAAGTACAGTCGGATGCCTCCGGCTCCCTGGGATATGGGATTTATTTTGAGGGGAGGTGGGCTTACGGCCAATGGCCTCCTGCATGGCTTGGCACGGATCGCCTCCGCGATCTTACCTTCCTTGAGTTTCTTCCTATCCTGGGAGCTATGGGGCGAGGAGTGGGCCAACTCAGTGGTCCATTTTTGGTGTGACAATGCGGCAGTGGTGCACATTGTCAACGCTCAGACATCTAAATCGCCTAGGGTTATGGCGTTGGTTCGACAATTTGTGTTACGAAGCCTACGCCTAAATGTGCTGTTTAAGGCCAGACATGTCCCAGGCATTAATAATGATATTGCTGATGCTTTATCCCGCCTGCAGATACCCCGGTTCCATGCCTTGGCTCCGGAAGCAGAGGAATTCCCCTCGCCACTCCCGGCCGAGATTTGGACTTTTGGCGAGGAGAGGTGAACCGGGCGATCGGCATGTCTTTGGCACCTCGCACGCGTAAGGCGTATCAACATGCTTTTGTACAATTCAGAACCTTTTGTGTGCAACTACAGTTGCCTGAAGTGTGGCCCATTCCAGTTGAACAGGTTTTACAATTTATGGTTTATCTACACAGTCAGGGTTTGGCTCCTCGTACTCGCTGGCATAACTTGTGTTATGGTAGGTATGAGGTGGCTCTTTTTCATGCGGCTACCACAGTGGCCTTCTTTGGAGCGCTCCGTATCAGTGAGTTGGTACTACTGTCTAAGGTGGATGCGACTCGTAGGGCACTGGAACTCGACGATGTCTATGTCACTAACGAGTGGGCTCAGTTGAGGATACGGTCCTCAAAAGTTGATCAGCACGGCGTAGGCAGTGGAGTTAGACTGCTATGATGTTCCATTGCAGACATCTGTCCGGTTGGTGCTCTACATGAGTCTTTGGCAGTGCGTGGCGCGCACCCTGGCCCATTTTTCTGCCACCAGGATGGGTCTCCCCTTACTAAATTCCAATTTTGGAAGGTGACCGGTATGGCACTAACCAGTGTTGGCCTACCTGGGTCTTGTTACGGCACCCATTCATTTAGGATAGGTGCTGCATCCACTGCGGCTGCATTTGGGTACTCTGAGTCTGATATACGCCGGATGGGTAGATGGGGATCCATGCGTTTTGCATTGTATGTTCACCCACTTCAGGCATGAGTACCAGTTAAGTCATTATTCTCTTTTCTTCTTTTACAGACCCTGTGTGTCCCTGCACACCTCTGGCAGTATGGCTGGTGGGCCACAGTTAGGTGCACTGGGCAGCGCAGTATGCTGCGCCGACAGAGTGGGGACCCCAGCTTGGACTACGTGCAACCGCACGTATACGTTGGTACGGTAAGCACGGAATGAAATGGCGGGAACTGTTGCCATTCCTGTTTTCCATCAGGGATGCTGAACCGCCTGATGTCCTTGTACTGCACCTCGGGGGCAATGACCTCGCCCAGGTCACTGGCCTTTCCTTAAAATTCACAATCTGCAGTGACCTGCCTTATTTGCATTATGTGTGGCCATCCACAAGGCTGCTATGGTCGGACATCGTGCCGCGTCATACTTACAGGGGAGGTATTGACCTCCGTGCCCTTGACCGTGCTCGCCGCTCGGTGAACAGGGCGGTTGCCTGGTTCTTGTCAGACAAGGGTTTGGGGATGGTCATCCGGCACCCCACAATTAGTTTGCAAAATTATGATCTCTATGCAGGGGATGGGGTCCACCTGTCGGCTAGAGGTATGAACCTCTTTCTGGAAGATTTGCAAGCAGGCCTGGTGACCGAGCTGACGGTCTTGGGGGGGGGTGAGTCTTCATAGACGCCTCCCCGTGTGGCGGGTAGCACTGGTAAGGTAAAGATTTATGACCCATAGGTATCCGGCAGGTTCACAATTGACTGGCCAACACTTAGACAGGTCCAGGTGTAATAGCTTTGGCCGGTCAACGACGAACCAGGCAAGGGGTGATGGCAGGAGCTTTACAGCATGCATCACCTCGTGATTTGACGGATACATGTCATAGGGTGGGTTCAGTAGATAGTTTATTGACTCCGGTCAATAATTTGTTTGTGTCAACAAACAAATTGATACAAATAGTTACAGTGTAGCCAATTATCATTGGCATTTTGGGAGGTACCTTACCAGTGTTACTGCGACCTGCTTGCCTTAAGAATTACAATTGGATGAATACACCAATTGAAAGTTATAATTCGGACTAGGGCATTATTCAATAAAAGTGGCCCAATGCCTTTATCCATATACCGGTGTCTGAGTCTTTCTTTGGGGGGGGGGTGTGCCTGCAATGAAAGAGTGGCACCAAAATGGCCGCCGCGCTCTTTGCAGCCCCCCCAACTGGACTCAGACATCCAGGGGAGTTAGGGGGCGTGGCCACCCCTCTATAAAAGTGGTGGCCACGAGGCAGCTGAGCTGCCATTTTAGAATAGCGACGGAGAGGAGAAGTTTTTCCCTCCACCCCCTCCCTAGTGAACAGTGTGATATTTTGGTCGCTTCCGGGCCGGGTAGGAATTTTTGGCCTGAACCTACAATTGGCCCTTGGGTTCTGGCTTTTTTGCCCATCCCACACTGTTGCTAGTGTTTGAGCAAAGGGGTTCCTTGACTTTGGTCACTTTGGGCGGGTAGCACTGGTAAGGTAAAGATTTATGACCCATAGGTATCCGGCAGGTTCGCAATTGACTGGCCAACACTTAGACAGGTACAGGTATAATAGCTTTGGCCGGTCAACAACGAACCAGGCAAGGGGTGATGGCAGGAGCTTTACAGCATGCATCACCTCGTGATTTGACGGATACACGTCATAGGGTGGGGTCAGTAGATAGTTTATTGACTCCGGTCAACAATTTGTTTGTGTCAACAAACAAATTGATACAAATAGTTACAGTGTAGCCAATTATCATTGGCATTTTTGGGAGGAACCTTACCAGTGTTACTGCGGCCTGCTTGCCTTAAGAATTACAATTGGATGAATACACGAATTGAAATTTATAATTCGGACTAGGGCATTATTCAATAAAAGTGGCCCAATGCCTTTATCCATATACTGGTGTCTGAGTCTTTCTTTGGGGGGTGCGCCTGCAAAGTCTACTAGAATGATGTCTTTGGGATAGTAATGGAATTCAGTAGCTTAGAATTGGCTACCTATAATGTATAATTTGGCTCTGAGAAGAGTAACTCTCAATTTAACTGTCTCCCATTCAGTAGGGGAATATATGGGAAACCATTCTGAAATAAGATTTAAAATAGTAGCACATCAACTGAATATGGCCCAGTTGGCTGCCAAAGAATTTTTTTATCATATGGGTTGATAGTCTTCCTTTTTATCACTGAAGTCCTGTGGTCTTATTCAGGATGTTTAATGTATCCCTTCAAAAACAAAACCTTGGCATATTTATTTCTGATAGTCAGTTAATGAATGGCAATAGTGATTATGTTTACTTTTCCAAGTATGCACAGAATTTAACACTGAAAAGTCTCCTTCCAACAGAACTCTGTAGTTTGGGAGAGTTCTGAATAACTTTGAAGCGCTGAATTCCTCTGATGATTAATAATCATACAACAGTCGAAGGGTCTGCAGAGAAAACTTGCTTGTTCACCCTGCACTTCTCTCTCTCTCATAAAATGGCAACTAATAGATGGAAACTCTGAGAACATGTCATTCTTGCCAAAATGAGGTTGGGCTCATGCTGATGGTTAAGTTGATGAACACAACCACATTTCAGTGTTAAGACCATTTCCTCTCTTTTACTACGGCATAATACAAATGGCATCATTCTTTTCCACAGAACATCTAAGACATATTTAAAGGTCCACGACCATAAATTGTTTTAGACACACATGGCTGGTGACAAAACTGTGCCCAAATAATGCTTAAAAATGGATTCTTGCCAACACAACCCTCCCTGTACAATTTTAAGTACCTTGGAGAACTACCCGTGGGGCAATCCTTTTGGAGTTTGTAGGCTGGACTGGCAATGAAAAAGTGACACAGTGTTGCTATACTTCATAGGAGTAGCTTCAGATAACTTTCAAAATGTATTTGCAGCTTCCCCTTAAAACAGGCTGGTGCCCTAATATCTCCTTCCAAGCATCAGGAAGGGAGTTTGGTGGAATGATACCACACAATAAACACTTTCCTAGTTGGTAATTACTCAATTGCCTGCCAGTTAAAGGATCAAGTGGATAATAGGTTGCAGTCAAGATAGCTGTTCCCTTGCCCAGTTCCAGATAATAATAATTTCGTGTCAGAAATTATTCTGGGTGGAAAGGATTTTTGCAGAAGAAACTCCATTCAGAGAATGCCCAAATGAGGCTCCTTTCATGTCCCCAAGAGCAGGGACAGAGATGGGTGCTCAATCCATCATGGAGTACCCGGGTCTCAAACTGCTGTTTTGGCAGCCTTCCAACTAACAAAGCGAGCTTCTTGACCACTGAGCCGCCATAGCCCCTTAGTTCCAGATGAAGCTTTCGAGTCCTGAAACTGCTGCTGAAGGAACCTAGTCAACTTCTGGCACAGCTTTGTTTGACTCCTGCTGCAGTTAGATCTAACAAATTGAAATCATATGGATGTATTGGCAGAAATGAAAAAAAGCTGACTTTACAAATCTTTCTTCAAAAAGATCAGCCAGGCCACAACAGTGTGCGGGGCTATGTGGGTGGCCTCAACCCAGCACTACAGATGGCACTGCTGGAAGTGAAGAGCCTAAGGGTGAATTGACTGTAATCATCCCAAAGATGGTTTCTTGGGAGGGTAGGGTGGGAGGAAAACAAGCATTGGTCTGCATGGGATATACAGGGAAGGATAGTGGACTGGTTTGCAATTGGAACTGGTATGCTGGGAGGGCTAGAACCCTGGACTTTAAAGCAAGTATATGTTGTATTTATGTGCTTTCAAATCACGTTGCTTTCCAGAATGTCCTATCATTAGCACACTTGCTCAGCTACTTCATACTCAAGGCTGTGGCTTTCCTTATGTAGTCAATCCATGCCAACTTATGGTGATCCCAGTAGGATTTCCAAAGTATGTAAAATTTTCCAGGCATGCTTTACCATTCTCCCAGAGAGTTACCATGGATGAATGGTGATTTGAACCCATGTCTCCTGAGTCTTAGTACTGCACTCTGTCCATTATGGGTCACAATGGGTCATCTTGATAAGCACATTATTAACCCATCTGCATGTATCTGAGTGTTGGGTAGCTGTAAATAACCTCACTCCCTAAAGAGGCCAACAGCCACAGGCAGATGAGTCCCTTTAGATGGGGTGATGGCCCCCTCAGTGGAGGAAATGCCACTGTAAACAATCATATTGGGTCCAATGGCAAAATAAGTGGAGGAGGAACCACTTCAGATAAGATAAATCTTTATTGTCATTGTCCCCTTGCGGGAACAACAAAATTTCTCGGTTGCTATATATCAACTCGAATAAGGCATACCCCTTAATTTAAAACAGCTACAGAAACACCAATTAAGATAGTACCATACAGTACAATTTTAAAATTTTAAAACTTTAAAACTTCAAAACCTTAAAACTTCAAAATTTAAAAATTTAAAAATCCCAAAATTTAAAAATCTAAAAAAATAATTTTAAAATAAGATAAGATGACTTCAGAGTCCAGAGTCCACTATTCTGATCCCTAATGGTCATGGAGGCAGAAGAGGCCATGCCAGATGGACTGGCTGTGAAGGTGCACATTGTTAATATCCTCAAGGCTGTGAAAGTCCATTGCAGTCCTGGTGTTAAATCCTGCATGTCTCATTCATACGTGCTGCAGGAGATGGCTCCATGATCACAGTGTGTGGGTCACTTTGTGGCTAGTTGCAATCCACATTAAACAAATCCACCCCAATGGCATTTTCCTGTTTGTTGTGACAATGATTTCCAGGGGAAATATATTCTTGGATATGAGTAGCAGCCACAACCGATGTATCCAAAAATATACAATGGAAACAAGTCTCACATTATTTCCTTAATTACTGAATGTGGGACAGAGTGGAGAGTGATAATGGTGGAAAACATGGACTGAACAAGGAGTAGAGCCCACTGGAAGGACTACTCACTCTAGCCATGGTTTCTGGTCCCATTGTGTCTGCAAAAAATTGTCCAGTTTAGCATTCTCCAGTGGTCAGGGGCCCATTACATGCTGGCCCATAAGAAGAGAAGGCAGACCATTCCAAAGTCTGTTGTAAAGAATGTGTGCTATCCTTCACAAGTAAAACAACTCAGATCTGACTTTTATACTTTCGTTTATACAGGTCCTGTGAATGTAACTTTGCCAACAGCTACTTTTCAGTTTGCACTGTTAATTTCACATTTGTCGTTTGCTTTCCTTCTTTCTTCAGCTATTTGTAGAGTCTCATCAGACAACCACTTCATTTTCTTGCATTTCTTTTTTTTGGGGGGGATGCTTCTAATTGCTGCCTCCTGTACAATGTTATGAACCTCTGTCCATAGTTCTTCAAGCACTACGTTTGCCTAGTCTAATTCCTGAAATCTATTCTTCATCTCCATTGTACAGTATATTTATAAAGGTTGAAATATAGGTCATACCTGAGTGGCCTAATGGTTCCCCTTACTTTCTTCATTCTAAGTCTGAATTTTGCAATCAGTAGTTCATGATCTGAGCCACAGTCAGCTCCAGGTCTCATTTTTACTGACTGTATAGAGCAGGAGTTCTCAACATTTTAAGCCGGGGGCCGGGTCACGCTCCCTCAGACAGCTTCAGGGACTGAATGGCCATTTTGATTTTCGTCCACCACATGACACTTCCTGGTGTGGTGGAGGTGGTGGTGAGCCACATTAAATGGTGCCACAGGCCACATTTGGCCTGCAGGCCACAGGTTGAGAATCTCTGGCATAGAACCTCTCCATCTTTGACTGCAGTGTATGTAATCAATCTGATTTCAGTGTTGGTCATCTGATGATGTCTATGTGTAGAGTCATCTCGTAGGTTGTTGGAAGCGGGTGCTTGCTATGGTCAGTGCATTTTCTTGACAAACTCTATTGGCTTTTGCTCTGCTTTTTTTGTACTCCAAGGCCAAACTTTCCTGTTATCCCAGTTACCTTTTGAATTCCTATTTTGGCATTCCAGTCTCCTAAGATGATAAGGTCATCTTTTTTTCGTGTCAGTTTTAGAAGGTGTTGTAGGCATATACTTGGATTACTGTGAAGTTGAATGGTTTGCCTTGAATTCGGACTGAGATCATTCTGTCGTTTTTGAGATTGTAATCCATTACTGCTTTTCTCAGTCTTTTATACTACTAGTATATTTTGCCCGGCCCTGCTGGGCAGTTTTTTTTGTGTTTTGGTGGTAGGTTTTTTTTGCGGGGTACACACCAAACTCAGCACAAACACACACACACAATACACACACACAACACAACCACACACACAACTTAACCACACAACATAACACAACACAATCACACACACAACCACACACACAACCACACAACCACACACACACACTCAATACACACATACACACACACATACACAACACACACCCACACATGTGCAAGCTGCATGGGGAGAGGAAGAGCCCCTCTCCCCCTCCGTGTGGCTTTGGTGAGGCAGCATGGAGAGCCTCGATGCCAGCAGGGATGGAGGACAAGCCGGTGAGCTTGGTGAGCTGCACAACTCAGAAGGCCGCATTGGGGAGGCCAGGCAACGGAAGGCACAGCCAGCATCAGGTAAGTGGGGCAGGGGACAGGGACTGGGTGGGGGGCAAGGGGGTGGATGGGTGGCATGGTTATTTGGCACATTCCTGTGGGCCCCTAGGCTGAACCTGTGGCACGGGCCCTACTGGGGAAAGTATTTTTCTAAAATTTACCTACAAAAACCACATTTTCAGCAATTATCCAATTAAAAACTGAAAAATAAATGTTTAAAGTTTATTATTAAATTATAGAAATTTTACGTACGACATTCCTATACAGTATTTAGAATTTGATGAATTCATGAGATGATAATAATGAAAAGAACTGAACATCACAGTATATCTTAATGGTATTTAGCATGATTTATTAACATTGCTACAAACAACTATATTATTAAAAAAAGAATACAGTTGAGATTCAAGTCTATGTTTCTAAATATGCAAATATGAGTATTACGGTTTTAAAAATAACATATCGTAATTTTAAGTAAACATGTTAAAAATGTAAAATGCAAGATAACAAAAAGAAATGTAATGAACAAGCAAAATTTACTTAACATATACAACATACATAATATATTAGTAAGGTAAAGGTCTCCCTTGCTCGAAAGCCAGTCGTACCCAACTCTAGGGTTCAGTGCTCATCTCTGTATCAAAGCCAAAGAGCCAGCGCTGTCTGCTTCTGCAGACGTTTCCATGGTCATGTGGCAGGCATGACTAGACACCGGAGCACACGGAACGCCATTACCTTCCCACCAAAGTGGTCCCTATTTATCTACTTGCAATTTCTCGGTTTCGAACTGCTAGCCTGGCAGGAGCCGGGACAAAGACGGGAGCTCATTCCATCCTGCACTACTCGGGAATCGAACTGCTGACCTTCCACCTCCCAGTCAGCATCTTAGTAAAGGTAAAGCTTGCCTTTGCATGAAAGCCAGTCATATCCAACTCTAGGATTCAGTGCTCATCTCTGTTTCAAAGCCGAAGAGACAGTGCTGTTTTCTGTGGTCATGTGGCAGGCATGACTAGGCACTGGAGTGCACAGAACACTGTTTACCTTCCCACCAAAGTGGTTCCTATTTGTCTACTTGAAATTTATTGCTTTTGAACTGGTAGCCTGGCAGGAGCTGAAACACAGATGGGAGCTCACTCCACACACACACACATTTGGGAGGAGGATTTGGGAATCACAATTAATGACATGAATTGGAAAAGAAAATGGAATAATAGAAGTATGAATTCAATGTCAATAAAAGAAAATGAACACAGCTGTAAACTATTATGGAGATGGTACTATACCCCGGTCAAACTCCATTTGATGTATAGTAGTACCTCAGATCTATGTTGGATATGTAATAAATCAAAGGGAACATATATCCACATGTGGTGGGCATGTGATCATATACAGATTTTTTGGGAAAGTAATAGAGGAGGAAATCAACAAAATTCTGGACACATCAATTATACTAGATCCCAAACTTGCAATCTTGGGGAAACTGACGATTTACATTTGGAAGACGCAAGGAAGGAATTATTGCAAACTTTATTATTGGTTACGCGACAGTTAATTGCTAAAGAGTGGAAGAGGGGCGATAATATAAATAAGACTAGGTGGTATGTAGAGGTATGGCAATTTGGCCTGAATGAAAAATTAACCATGCAATTACATCAAGGTAGAGGGATAAAAGTGAAAATTCCATTTTGGGATATATGGAAACCCTTCGTTGACTATGTATTAACTGATCAAAAAGGGAATAAACCAGGCCTTGATATGCTTTCCTTTTGGAAAAGATAATATAGTGTAAACGGTAGTGAAATCCAGCCTAATAACCTCAGTGAAACACGGGTGATATATATTGTTTTATTTTTAAAAAGATTTTGCAAGTGTATATTTGTGTGTATATCAAAGTGTATAGCTATATGTTTTCAGTCGCGTGTGCGTATGTACACACTTATATATATATATATAGTATGCTACAGATTAAGTGTATGAAGCACTGATTCTAGTTTAGGTACAGATTTGCATAGATTATGTTTTATGAATGTCTTTTTTTCTTTCTATTGAAAAAAATAAAAGAATATTTTGAGAAGTATATAAAACAAAAACTAGCCCAGGAACACATAGATAAAATGGATGATACAATTTCTGAGAAAGAAATTGAAGATGTGATAAATAAATTAAAAGGGGACAAGTCACCAGGTGAAGATGGGTTAACGTCAGAGTTTTATAAAGAGTTTAAAGATTTAGTTATCCCAAGATTTAAAAAGTTGTTTAATTTTATATTGGAAGGGGGAATACTCCCAGTTTCTTGGTCTAGATTAATAATTGTTCTGATCCCCAAACCGGGAAAAGATACAGAAAAAATTGAATCTTTTAGACATATATCTCTAATAAATCAGGACGCTAAAATATTCACAAACATATTAGCAAATAGACTAAACAGTTTTATGTGTGTGTGTGTGTGTGTGTGTGTGTGTGTGTGTGTGTGTGTGTGTGTGTGTGTGTGTGTGTGTGTGTATATATATATATATATATATATATATATATATATATATATATATATATATATATATATATATATATATATATATATATATATATATATATATATATATATATATATATATATATATATATATATATATATATATATATATATATATATATATATATATATATATATATATATATATATATATAAAGATCAAGTTGGGTTTTTAAAAGGTAGACATATGGCAGACCCAACAAGGAGAGCACTTGATTTATTCGACATGGCCAATAGGAGAAAGGAGAAGATAGGATTGTTATCATTGGATATCTTCAAAGCATTTAATTCCCTTCAATGGACCACAATCAATGAGATAATCCTATCTTATGGATTTGGGACAAAATTTAAAAATGTTATAAAATTATATCAGCAAGGGAATGCAAAGGTTAGAGTTAATGATGTTTATACTGAAAATATTAGATTAGAAGCTGGTACAAGACAGGGGTGTCCGTTATCTCCAATTTTATTTATAATGGCTATGGAAGTGTTAGCAGAAATGATAAGAAGGGATGATATTATAGAAGGTTTGGTGGGAAATAAAATTAGTCTGTATGCGGATGATACACTGGTTATAATGAAATACCCGAAGAAGGCACTAGATAGGATTCAAGTGCATTTAAATGATTTTGAGGATCTGGCGGGGTTGAAAATTAATTGGGAGAAATCAGAGATGATAATATGTAACATGAATAAGGAAGAAGAACAAGAAATTCGGCAGGAATATAAAATTCAGATTGGAGATAATTTAAAATATTTGGGAGTTATTCTATCAAATAAGTTGGAAAAAATTGAATTATGACAAACAATTAAAGGTGATTAAAGAGCAAATTTCACAGTTTAATAAATTGAAATTGTCCTGGTTTGGTAGAGTGGCTCTATGTAAGGTGATGTTATTGCCAAAAATAATTTTTTTGTTTGATGCCTTACCGATCTATCTTAAGGATAGAGAAATTAAAGATTTTCAAGATATAATAAATACATTTTGTAACGGTAGGAAAAGATCTAGAATTCATAAAAGCTGGTGGTATGTATCACAAAAAGAAGGAGGTTTAGGGATACCTAAATTAAAGAGTTATTATAATGCCAGGTTAAAAATGTTGTTAAGATTTTGAAGAAATAGCAAGTGATTTGGGAGGATTTAGAGATGGAGAATCTCAAACAAATAGGAAAAGCAGCTTTTTTGGACAAAGAATGGGGGAAAGTAAATATTAAAAATAAAATGTTAAGAGCAATGTGGGAAGCATGGAAAAAGTTGAAAGGAAAACTGGCCCCTGGGATTTCTCCTTTAATAGAGATTGAGGATATCACAATCTCAGGGGGTTCTGGATGATACGGATTATCTGGACCCGTTTCAGTCAGGATTCAGGCCTGGTTATGGTACCGAGACAGCATTGGTCGCACTCTTGGATGATCTTTGGCAGGAGCGGGATGGAGGCAACCCTTCTGTCCTGGCTCTTCTTGACCTCTCAGCGGCTTTTGATACCATCGACCACGGTATCCTTCTGGGCCGGCTCCGAGGATTGGGGGCCCAGGGCACGTTGTTGTCTTGGTTTTCCTCATTTCTGGTGGGCCGGACTCAGTCGGTGTCTTTAGAGAGTGGGTTTTCCAGCCCTAGGTTGCTCCCATGTGTGGTGCCTCAGGGCTCGGTACTCTCGGCTCTATTGTTTAATATCTACATGAAACCGCTGGGTGAAATCATTCGTTCCCATGGGGTGAGGTATCATCAGTATGCAGATGATACCCAGCTGTACATCTCAGCTTGTGGGGACCCGAGTGATGCAGTTGAAGTCCTGACCAGGTGTCTGGAGCCTGTTCGGGTCTGGATGGGGGACAATGGGCTTCAGCTGAATCCTGGCAAGACTGAGTGGCTTTGGGTGCGGGGTCCTGTGTTATCCTGGGAGTTACCATCTTTGGTCGTGGCTGGGACATCTTTGCCCCAGTCAGATCCAGTGCGCAATTTGGGGTCCTCCTGGACTCACGGCTACTGATCGAAGAGCAGGTGGCAGCCATGGCTAGGAGGGCCTTTGCACAGCTTTGTGTCATTTACCAACTGTGCCTGTTCCTGGACTGGGACTCCTTGCTCATGATCACTCATGCTCTGGTCACCCCCAGATTGGATTATTGTAATATGCTCTACATGGGGCTGCCCTTGATGACCATTCGGAGGCTTCAGCTGGTCCAGAATGCGGCTGCCTGGGTCATGATGGGGTGCGGGCGTTATGCTCGCACCTCACCACTTCTCTGGGAGCTGCACTGGTTGCCATTGTGCCTCCGGGTGCAATTCAAGGTGCTGGTTTTGACCTTTAAAGCCCTTCATGGCATTGGACCAGGTTACTTAAGAGACCACATCGCCACAAGGAATTCAGCCCATCCTACTAGGGCAGACAGGAGAGGTTCACTGGTGGTCCCATCAGTGAAAGAAGTACATCTTATTGGGACCAGGAAAAGAGCCTTTTCTGTGTCTGCCCCAGCCCTGTGGAACCTCTTACCACCTGATTTGCATCTCCAGACGGATCTACTCCCCTTTAGAAAGAGGCTGAAGACATGGCTCTTTCAGCAAGTTTGGGGCACGCTTGACTCTACCAGTCAGGCCTGGTGGCTGATTTAGCCTATGTGAGGGGATGCCCCCCAGGCTTGGTTATTCTGTTTTAACAGGGATAGGGTGGGGGTGGGTTGTTTTTTTAATGATGATTTGTTTGTGTTTTAATGCTGGTTTTAATTGGGGTGTTAGGTTTGTTTTTAGTTATTGTCATTGAATTGTTTTTATTGTTAGCCGCCCTGAGTGGTGTAACCACCAGGAGGGCGGGATATAAATGTGCTAAAATAAATAAATAAATAAATAAAAAAGATTTTCCAATTAAGATAGATGAGGAATTGAGATCAGTATTGATAGATAAGGATGTTTGTATGTTGAGATATTGGATTCAAATTTGTATGCATGAGCAGAAAAGAGCAGTGATTTATAGAGATTTAAATTGGTTTCAAATTCTGAGATTAAATAATTGGAATAATAAATACAAAAAAAGATATAACTTGGAAAGGGACATGTCGGAATTTGAAGAGTTGTTTAAAATAAGACAAGGGAAGATTGGTTTAAAGGGCCTGGTTGCTAAAATCTATAAAATATTAAATAAAGAGGATATTATAGATATTTTGAGAACCTTGTGGGAAGATGATTTAAATATAAAGATTTCAAAAATAAAATGGAGAGCTTTGTGGAAATGGAGAATAATGAGAACATTGTCAGTTAGAGTTAAGGAACATAATTACAAAATTTTGTGGAGGTGGTACTTGACTCCGGTGAGATTGAATCAGATGGATAGGACTAAAAATAAGTTGTGTTGGAGATGTAATAAAAGTGTGGGAACTTACAAACACATGTGGTGGAACTGTAAAGAAATAGAAGATTTTTGGAAAGAAATTGAAAAAGAAATAGTTGATATGTTAGGGAAAAAGATAAAGATTGGTCCGAGTGCCACCATGCTTACAGATTTTGATAGCTTAAAGTTAGACAGGGAGGAACAAGAATTAATTGCAATATTTATGTCTACAGGAAGACAGTGTATAGCAAAAAACTGGAAGGATTCAAGGAAAATAAAATTGGATAAATGGTATAGGGAAACGTGGCAACTAGCCCTGAATGATAAATTGACATGGGAATTAAATGAAAAGAAAGGAATTGTAAGAGAAAATAATTTTGGGAAAATTTGGAAACCATTTCTTGATTATACATTAAAGAAAAGAGGAGGTTATATGCCAGTACCGGATCAATTGGATTTTTGGTTAAAATGATATGAGATGTGATGCAGCTCCCCTTTGGCATTGTAATATATCACATGGTGATTTTTTTCTTTTTTCTTTTTCTTTCTTTCTTTCTTTTTTAGTTTCACTAGTTGTAGAATTTGTTAAGAAGGTGAAGTGTAGAGGAGAGGAGGATGTTTAGTAGTAATGCATTATTACTATTAGAATGTTGATATATGTTAGAGAATGTAAGGGGTTTAGATATTAATTTTATATATTCTCTCCTCTTTGAATTACTTGTTTTTAATATAAAAAGAGTGATTAATATTTTATTATGTTTTTGTGAGTTAATGTATGTCTTATGTTTTTTTGTTGAGTTTGTGTATTAATAAAAATCAATTAATTTTTTTTTAAAGGACATAATCCCAAATCAGTCATAATAGCTTGTTAGAGCTGTTAGTGTTCATGCAGTCTAGAGCCAGCTTTTTCAATCAGCTGCATTGTTTTACCTTGGCTAACCATACTCTTGCCATTTGCCTGCCCTGTATCTTGTGGCAATACAGCAACACTCATCTCAGATTTTTGTTTGTTTGCACAACCGATAGCAATGTGAAATATTTTTTTTAAAAAAAGAAATTAATCTGGAATTCTGGGGGGAGGGGGGGCACAGCAGTTTACATATGGTCCCAAGCGTACATTGGCTGAGAAAGAAAGCTGTCTAAAAATGAAGTTGTCAACCTTAGTGGGTGAATGAAATATAATTTGCCTCAGGAGAAGAGGAATTATTCCTCCTCTTCCCCCTCCCCCTCCAGTAGCAGCCCAAATTCCTGATCAGAATGTAGCCAAGACATACCCCAGGAAATCAACAGTTTCAGCTATCCTAATTGTATTTTGAGATTTAATTGTGACTTAATTTATTTCCTCCAATAAAAGCTTGTATAAAAAAAGAAATGCACATGTTCAGCTAAATCATGCACTCCTTGACTTTCCCGTTCTGTTGTTTGGCTTTTGATACATCAAACTCCCTTTAACCCTCACAATCCCTACAAAACATGAAGCTGCTCCTCAGTGCTTGCCCCATTTTTAGCTATATGTTGTAGCTCTCTCACTCCCTCTTCCCCCTGCTACCCTTGGTTGACTGAGAGACACTGTTTTAGTAAGACAGGGTCTGTACTGGAGGTAACTGGCTAACTCCAACATGCGGTGAGATCTATAACATCTATTTTCCCTTGTAGGACATAACCTCTCTTGTATCTCACTAGGGAATTTTGTGCTAATTCTGCCAGGTTGTAATTCTATAGACTGTGCTTGTTGCTGCTGCTAGTTACACAGCCCCTGCAGCTGGGGTGAGTCAGGCATAGGCACACACACAGTGAAAGGTATAGCAGGATTAATAAAACATGGTCTTCTTGAATGGCCATAGGCAAGGCAAGCTGTTGTTCTCAGTTCGCCCTGTGACAAAGAAAGCAAACCTCCTCAAGAATTTAAAGTTTTCTATGCAACCTTTGTGGAAGCAGCAGCTCCCTCCTTCACTCTTGACTCACACTTTCATTTCTCTAATTAATAATGTCAAGGTTTAACATCTGAAATAAAATGTGACAAGAACTCAAATAAACTATCAAGACTAACTTTTTTGAGTCATAGCCAAAATTCTTCTTGGCTTGATCATTTGGGTTACTGTGGTGCAGGACAGGAAAATACCCTTATTTGAAACTTGGGGAACTGCTGTCTGTCAGTATGGACCAAGAGTTAGGGTTCAGCACATGTGTGAAATCCCTTGGTCTCAAAAGAAGGCCCACTCTGCCCTCAGCTCCTTAGCATCCCCAAAAGTTACGTGGGGATGGCTATTCATTTTTGTGCTTTCTAGGAAATTTTGCCTATTTTGCTGATCAAGAAACCCCCTGCAGCTGCAGTTTCAATTGGCAATGCACAGGAAAGGCAAAGGAAAATATTTTCTTTTACTTTAATCTAAGAGAATTAGTGCATCAGCAATAAACTAACAGACTTGCATATGAAATCATTTCGTTTATTTTGCTTTTCCTCAGACAAGCTGGGGAAGTGTTCATTTCATAGCAGAAGGAGTCAATATGCCATTTAGATGCTAGGATTTTGACAAATGGTATATCGTTCATCCCTCCCAACTTCTGCAACTCTGGGAGGAATAGGTGAATTGGTCTCATGTCCTGAGGGGAAGTTGTTCCACCAGGTTGGAAGGTCCAAAACCATTTAGGGCCTTAATAGTTAGAACTGACACCTTGTATCTGATACAGAAAGGAACAGGTAGCTAATGAAGCTCTGCCAAGGCTCTTCAGTCTTTGAATCCCAACAAAGTTTGCTATTCAGGTAAGTTATCCAGTAAACAGTCCTCAGGATTGCTTTGCCATAGGGAAGCCATAAGTCCCGTTTTTACGTGATTTTAACGGATTCAAGCTGTCCCGTCAGGTTCATGTAAAAACATGTAAAAATCCTGGTTCAAAGCTATGGAGAATTCCTTCAGACTGCAAAGGGTTAAATGCATAAAGTCAGCATTCCTAGAGTGGAAATGAAATGAAGAGTTGTCTCACTTCCTATCTACAGTGTTTCCTTCCTCTCTAGCAATGCTGACTCTATGCATTTAACAAAAGACCTCTCCCAAAACAAGTCCCTTCCTTTTCTCCTTCCGGAGGGAAACGTGGACTCCAAGGGCTGCATTTCCATTCCAGACTTTTCCGTTCCAGACTTTTTTCCAAGAAATCCTTGTGTTGGGTTTGAAGGTGAGTCCAACTCAATGTGTGTGTGTGTGTTCAATCCCCTGCTGGTCGAGGATTCTGCGGTGTCTAGACATGCCTGCCACATGACCACAGAAACATCTGCAGAAGCAGACAGCGCTGGCTCTTCGGCTTTGAAACAGAGATGAGCACTGAACCCTAGAGTTGGATACGACTGGCTTTTGAGCAAGGGCAACCTTTACTCCTGTCCCGTTTTTGGGGGAGGGAACTATGGCATCCCTACTCTGACATCCTCAATTAATCTTCCAAAAACAGACTCACTTTCATTCTCCCAAGTACGAGTGTAAATGTAAATAAAGTTTCCTTCATTAATGAGGATGGCATACTTTTGCTGGCCTTTCAAGCTGCTCCAAGGCCACTTCATTTCACTTCACTTCCATAAAAGCTTGTATACCACCACCTGCTGGGAGTTGACTCAAAGCAGAATTACAATGGAGGGAAGCATACCAAGGCCAAATGCCCTCCAAGCCAGAGTCTCTCAAATGACCCAGGAGTTTCACTGAACAAGCCTTGGGCTTCACCACCTCCATAACAGCCATTTGCAAGCTTGGTCCAAAGTACGTATGCACACACAGCCCCAAAATGCCAATAATTTCCTCCAAGGTCCAGTCTACTGAAAAATCAACCCAAAGCTGTGAAGCAACTCTGCAAATTTGGAAAAAGCATCTTCCACCATGGCAGATGGGAATGCAGTGGGCCCCAGCATTTTTGCAGAAACCCCTTATCTGTTGCCTCCATGCCTACGCAGGCTCCGGGATTCACATTCCCTTCAGGCCCACCTTCTCAAACACTTGACTCTCCACACACAGGATCCAAAGTGAAAATCAAACCACCCAATGCAGAGAAAAAGTAGTATGTAGTCCTTCACAGGAGGTGACTATAAAAATATTTAAAAACAGACATAAAAAACAGGTAAAAAAATCTTAATCTGAGCTGTAACCCTCGCAATGTTAAGGTGGAATGTATAATAGTACAGAATTGCAGTCATTCTTTTTTTAAAATCTTATGGTGCTTATTGCTGTTACTTACAGTATAAGAATAGATTAGGCAAATATAAAGGTCACCCTTATTCAAAAGCCTGTTGCATCTGACTCTAGGGTCCAATGTTCATCTCTGTAGCCAGTGCTGTCTGGGTCTGCAGACATTTCCGTGGACATGTGGCAGGCATCACTAGACACGAGTGCATGGAACACTGTTTACCTTCCCACTGAAGCGGTACCTGTTTATCTACTTGCAAATTTTTGTTTTCAAACTGCTAGGTTGGGAGGAGCTGGGACAGAGATGGAAGCTCACTCCGTCATGCAGAACTCGGGTCTTGAACTGCTGACCTGCCAGCCTTCTAGCATCTTAACCACTAAGCTACTGCAGTCCCCTATAAGAATAGACAAGAAGAGGATAAATTTGTCAGTTTGGTATTTTTTTGAAACTGAAGGTTTTTTTTGGGACATCTGCTTTCGTGTCTGTTTCCAACATTAAACATTCACAGAAATTCATTTTCCTGCACAATCCACATAATACAAACACTTTCCTGGGAAATGTTGTCCAAAATACCAATTTTTGCAAGCCATTTCTGCCAGTATCGTGTATGATTGTATATCATTCCTGCAAAATGTCCTCCAACACTTCTTTTCTTGTCCACAGTTTGTGCTAGAAAAGTGCACTGCAAAATTCAGAAAAGTGCTAGTTGATAAATAACTGAACTTCAGATAATGTACAGCATTTATTCACAGTAGCCAAATTACTGCTAAAATTACATTGATATGTGAACTAAATGACTCCTCCTCCATGGCTAGTAGAAATTTACCATGAAATTAGCTAGGGCATGAGGAAAACATTGCTGTACCAGTGTAGCAGATTTAGACCCATTCTTCTGCCAATCCTGTCTCATGCTATGTTGCTCTCTGGCTCAGTAGTGTGGAAACACAAAAACAACAATGATATAAAAATGTAGGGGGAGGGGCAGCATACATAGTGTAAAGAGTCAGAGTTGCATATTTTGAAATTGGCTGGGGACACACTTGTTAAAAATTTGGTCACCATTACCAGAAGAATGCCTTCGTGATGTATTTGCTGGTTTCTGATGTCCTCATGTTTAAATACAGAACCATATTGTTTCTTCCAAAGCAATGTCATGAAAGAAGTGTTACATCATTACATACAATATGGTGCTATGCCAGCAAACACAGCAATCTGGTTTCTGTGAGCTGTTCTGGTGAATCCAGTGGAACATCATTGGTTAAATTGGGGATTAAAATATAATAGCAGGGATACTCCTGCTGTTTTCCTGTGTTCAGCTTCCATGTGGTGTAAAATCCTGTCTACTGAATTACATGACCTCATTGGCTATATTTCATGGTTCACATTGAAATGCCGTCAAAATAATTTTGTATTTAAACAATTCCGAACATTAATAAGAGGGGGGAAACCCTCTACCAACTTAAAAGAGAGCCATCCCACCCCCCTTGGGTGTATTGAACAAATAGAAAAAATACACAAAACATTCATCATTAATTAATACTAGTGTTGTAACTTATATAAAACAGTCATAGCATTTGCAATCTTTAAAGGAGCTATTATTGCTGCCTTGGCCCTATTAAAAAAACACTCCCCAAAGGATAAAAATTGACCCATTAATATGTATGCATTATTACTTTTCTTTCTCTCTCTCTCTAAGTGTAAGAGTGCTGATGTCTGTGAATATGGAAGCATTTATAGGTTATAGATGATCTGTTGGGTGACTTGGAGTCTCAAGTGCAGTATTTTCTAAAGCCTCAAAAACAATATTAATTACCTTTTTTACGTACGGCATGGCAGTGCTCTTCTAGAGAGTTCACATTTCTTGTAATCCTTCACTGGCAACATTTGAAATTTAAGATAATTAGCAAACATTGGGCGGGAGGAACCCTGCTCAACTGTTTATTGCCCAAATTAATAAAACTCGTCACCTTCAATCAATCAAGCCTTTAAGGAGCCCCTCCTTTCCCTTTTATATATAAAAAATACAACAGTTATGGAATGATAAATTCCGGGCAAAGCATTAAAAGCTCTTGTCTGCATTAAGTAACCGAAACAAAGGGTGGAATTTACCCCAGCAATGTTGCCCTCTGTATTTTCCCTATTCATTCCAATTGATGTGTTAATGTCACTCAGAGACTTACGTAAGGAACAACTGATTTCATTCAATAATGTGTTAAAACAAAATGTCTGATTTGTGCATTTTAGCTTATGCTGCTTTACAGACTTTCTCCAGAAAGATCATACACCCCCCTGGTTTAATGAGGCTGATATAAAAAGATTTGGTGAGTAGTTCTGGAACCACAAGGAAATGACTGGCTCCTTTAGAAATGTATTAAGTGTAGTCAGTTTGCTTTCTGTAAATGGAATAAAAGAACTACTTTAGAAATTTCCATTCTTCTCCATGATCAGTCTATTGTCACATGCATTTGGCATTCATTATATGTTAGCCCCAGGCGCCTCCAGTCTTGTACTCAGGCCAGCAGTAATTTGGTTTATAGAGATCATATGGCAAGGAAACAGACCTTGAAAGACAGAACTCTAAGAAGCATATTTGATGAATTTCCTATGATTTGAGCCTGGGTTTATTCTTTCCTGTTGGGGAGCAGACACTCTACAGCACGCGCGCGGAGGCCCGATGCGCCTGAGTGAGAGCCAATTAGATGACAATGTGTGCACTGTTTTTTTCGCACATCTCGGGTTGCATTTCCTATCAGGGAGAAGTGGGATGGAGGGGGGGGGGAGAGAAAAGAAGCTTTGTAAAGGATCCAAATATGGGCAGGAAACCACACAGAGAGAAGGTTGTCTTTGTCATTAACAATTAATGTAACCACGAAAGCTGGAAAAATACACTGCTTATGTGAATGGCAGCAGGACAGCTGGATCTGTTTGCCTCCTATCTTTCCCTGCTTGTACAAGACTACAGCTCTGGCAAAGGTAGATCCATGCTTCCTGGTAATATGTATTCCAGAAAATCCTGATTATTCTAACACAGATGGAATAGGAAAGAAGAAGGACCCAGTTCTCCAGCTTTCAGACAGCATTGAGTTCCCATTCTGAAAGGTTCATAAATGGCATCATGGACGTTTCTAGTTCTCATGACCTGTGGGACGAATACTGCTCACCCAATGGGGGCTTTGGATTTTGTCAAGTTTTTCCTCCAGTTGTGTGGCACATCCCTGTCTGGAACATGAGCTAGAATTTCATAAACAGTCCAAAATTTGGTATGGTTCAAAGGGAAAATATGACTGTTCTGCCAGTTAGGGATGAACTCTTAAGGGCACATCACTAAACACTCCTTTGGAAAACAGGTCATGTATACAAAGAGGGTCAATGTAAGGCACTCCAGTACCTAAACACGGCTTGGACAAATGAACTTTTCAAATAACAACTTTTGTAACTCCCCAGCCAACATGGCCACTCACTATGTTAGCTGAGGGGATGAGGGCTATAGCCAAGGTGGGGCCAGGGTGGGCTTGGCCCATTCTGAGTTAGCACTTTGCTCACCCTAGCAAACCCTGAAACCTGAAAGATTCCTATGAGGACAGGAAGAACAGATTAACAGTGTAATCTTACATACATCAAACTAGAAGTATGCTCTTTAAGATTCTTCTTCAGGTGCTGTATCCATTCCAGATGACTGGTGATAGTCTTCCTGTTCTTAACTCCTCTGAACAGTTCTTCCAAGAACATATCACACCAGTCTCTCAGGTTCTTCAGCCATGAAGTCCATCTACATCCAGGGTCTCTCTTCCTAGGAGATCTTTCCTTGAAGAGCAAATTGGAGTATTCTATATTTTATGTAATTCCTCATGATATGGCCTTTAAGGTTCAGCAAGACTTAACCCCATTTAAAAACAATGAGGAATCAGAAAGGCAAACAAACAAACAAGATATCTATATAAATAGCACTTTGACTGGTCATTATTGGGCCAGTGTCATTCTAAAAACCCTTTAGCAAGGTAAAATTGTCCTCATATTCTTTTCTCAATTTCACTCCCTATCTCTTTGCTTTCTACCTCATCTATGTAAACCAGTAACTCATTAAACTCCATGTGTCTGGGAAAGAGGATTGTGATCCACAAAAGTGCACAGTGGAAGAAATCAGTCAGTCTTTAAAGTGACAAAGTAGTTTTGTTTTTAAACATTGGCACACCTACTGTTGCAGACTTATACAACTGTCTACAAGAAAAGAAATATCCAAGTTTGGTCAGGAACAGCAGAAAGCCGTTTTACAAACACTCAGATGCATGGCTACAGGAATATTCAAAACAGAATTACTCTTTGTCATACAATATATTTCAGTGGTGTGAAAAGAATTCTCTATATCACCAAAAACAGTCTCACCTATGTTATTATTTCAGGTATTTCAAGGATAGGTCCTGACATCAAGAGCAAATTCCAGTACTTGATTCTGATTGAAGTATTAGCAAGGAGAGGAGTGTGGATTTTTTTTGTCTCGTGTATCAAAAAGATATGGCTTGCTTTGGATTAATGAGAGTATTGAGGGTGGCTTTGCTGCTGTGCCTCAGGCAGCAAAATGTCTTGGACTTGCCTCAGTTTCTAGTTCACAAGGTTAGAAGAGCCTTGAATCTGAGAACCATAATATCCAAGACTGAGCTGCATGGGTCAATGAACTGGCTCAATATAAGGCATCATACACCCATATCCACAGCTGGCAGAATCAAATATAATTTTTGCTACAAAACCAAGAAAGACAGCTTCCAGCATCAAAAGTCATCAGTTGTAGGTACAGGATAAATACAAGCAACTTTCATTATGCCAAGCATGAAGTATTGCATGCAATGTCCTAAATTCTACAGTTGGTTTAAGATACTGCCGTCCAGTGAACAGAAAATTGGTCTTGGACCAGGGAAACTAACCTCAAATGCTTGCTCAGCTAAAAGGCTGATTTGGAATGTCACCATCTCTCAGCCATCACTGACTTGTTTTAAGAATGAATGTGACAGAAGCTGGAGAGTGCTACAAACATTTTAAAATAGACCATTCTGTGCATTTCAAAAGAGTTTAAAGGGCTGCTACCACCAAATATTTTGCTGCCCTTTCACTGCAACCTGACTCTGCCATCTCTGGTAGCTATCACACTTTGCAGGTGCACCCCCCCAAAGAAAGACTCAGACACCGGTATATGGATAAAGGCATTGGGCCACTTTTATTGAATAATGCCCTAGTCCGAATTATAACTTTCAATTGGTGTATTCATCCAATTGTAATTCTTAAGGCAAGCAGGCCGCAGTAACACTGGTAAGGTTCCTCCCAAAAATGCCAATGATAATTGGCTACAATGTATCCATTTGTATCAATTTGTTTGTTGACACAAACAAATTGTTGACCGGAGTCAATAAACTATCTACTGACCCCACCCTATGAAGTGTATCCGTTAAATCACGAGGTGATGCATGCTGTAAAGCTCCTGCCATCACCCCTTGCCTGGTTCGTCGTTGACTGGCCAAAGCTATTACACCTGTACCTGTCTAAGTGTTGGCCAGTCAATTGCGAACCTGCCGGATACCTATGGGTCATAAATCCTTACCTTACCAGTGCTACCCGCCACATGGGGAGGCATCTATGAAGGCTCACCGCCCCCCCCCCCCCGACCGTCAGCTCGGTCACCAGGCCTGCTTGCAAATCTTCAAGAAAGAGGTTCATACCTCTAGCCGACAGGTGGACCCCATCCCCTGCATAGAGATCATAATTTTGCAAACTAATCGTGGGGTGCCGGATGATCATCCCCAAACCCTTGTCTGCCAAGAACCGGGCAACAACCCTGTTCACCGAGCGGCGAGCGCGGTCAAGGGCACGGAGGTCAATACCTCCCCTGTATGAATGACGCGGTACGATGTCCGACCATAGCAGCTTTGTGTACGGCCACACATAATGCAAATAAGCTAGGTCACTGCAAATCGTGAATTTTAAAGAAAGGCCAGTGACCTGGGCAAGGTCATTGCCCCCGAGGTGCAGTACAAGGACATCAGGTGGTTCAGCATCCCTGATGGAAAACAGGAATGGCAACAGTTCCCGCCATCTTATTCCGCGCTTACCGTACCAATGTATACGTGCGGTTGCACATAGTCCAAGCTGGGGTCCCCACTCTGTCGCCGCAGCATACTGCGCTGCCCACTGCATGTAACTGTGGCCCACCAGCCATACTGCCACCGGTGTGCGGGGACACACAGGGTCTGTAAAAGAAGAAAAGAGAATAATGACTTAACTGGTACTCATGCCTGAAGTGGGCGAACATACAATGCAAAACGCATGGATCCCCATCTCCCCATTCGGCGTATATCCGCCTCAGAGTACCCAAATGCAGCCGCAGTGGATGCAGCACCTATCCTAAATGAATGGGTGCCGTAACGAGCCCCGGGGAGGCCAACACTGGATAGTGCCATACCGGTCACCTTCCAAAATTGAAATTTAGTAAGGGGAGACCCATCCGGGGGGAGAAAAACGGGCCAGAGTGCGCGCCACGCACTGCCATGAACTCCTGTAGGGCACCAACCGGACAGATGTCTGCAATGGAACATCGTAGCAGTCTAACTCCACTGCCTACGCCGTGCTGATCAACTTTTGAGGACCGTATCCTCAACTGAGCCCACTCATTAGTGACATAGACATCGTCGAGTTCCAGTGCCCTACGAGTCGCATCCGCCTTAGACAGTAGTACCAACTCACTGATGCGGAGCGCTCCAAAGAAGGCCACCGTGGTAGCCGCGTGAAAAAGAGCCACCTCATACTTATCATAACACAAGTTATGCCAGCCTCGTGCAAGGTGGGTCAGTACCTCTGGTGAAATTGGGTGGCGAGTGTCTGGGTGGCGGCCATGTTCCCATGTCCACCCCTCCAAAACATGAAGTATGCGGAAATCATTCACGCAGTCAGCAAAACCCCTCACTTTGGCCATAAATGCCAGTGCCAACAGCCTGGATGCTATAGTACGAGGAGCCAAACCCTGATTGTGTAGATAAACCATAAATTGTAAAACCTGTTCCACTGGAATGGGCCACACTTCGGGCAACTGAAGTTGCACACAAAAGGTTCTAAATTGTACAAAAGCATGTTGATAGGCCTTACGCGTGCGAGGTGCCAAAGACATGCCGATGGCCCGGTTCACCTCTCCTCGCCAAATGTCCAAATCTCGGCCGGGAGTGGCGAGGGGAATTCCTCTGCTTCCGGAGCCAAGGCACGGAACCGGGGGATCTGCAGGCGGGATAAAGCATCAGCAATATCATTATTAATGCCTGGGACATGTCTGGCCTTAAACAGCACATTTAGGCGTAGGCTTCGTAACACAAACTGGTGAACCAACGCCATCACCCTGGGTGATTTAGACATCTGAGCGTTGACAATGTGCACCACTGCCGCATTGTCACACCAAAAATGGACCACTGAGTTGGCCCACTCCTCGCCCCATAGCATCAAAGCTCCCAGGATTGGAAGGAACTTAAGAAAGGTAAGATCGCGGAGGCGAATCATGCCCCGCCATGCTGGAGGCCATTGGCCATAAGCCCACCTCCCCTCAAAATAAATCCCATATACCAGGGAGCCGGAGGCATCCGACTGTACTTGGAATCTAGGGGAAACCAAAAGGTCCGATCTCCAGAAAGAGACCCCGTTAAATTCCCGTAAAAATGTGAGCCAAACCGAAAGGTCAGCCCGCATGCCCCTGGTCAGTCGGACCCTGTGGTGGCGCTTTAATAGGCCTGACATGGCGTCACATAGGCGCCGAGCAAATGCTCTGCCGGGTGTCACCACCCTGCAGGCAAAGTTAAGATGGCCATGAAGTACCTGAAGCTCACGAAGTGACACTTTACGTTTGGCCAGCAATGCCAAATTCATCGCGGAGATCCGGGTGACCTTCTCAATAGGTAACCGGGATGCCTGTGCGACCGTGTCAATTTCAATACCCAGAAATGTGAGCGTAGTAGATGGGCCCTCGGTCTTTTCGGGCACTAAAGGGACACCCAGTTCCAGCATTAGCATCTGAAATGTAGTGAGGAGACACGTGCATGTGTTCGAGCCCTGTTCACCCCTGAACAAAAAGTCATCGAGGTAATAGGCTACAGACCGAGTCCCGGACCTGCGAACAAAGGCCCACTGAAGAAAAGTGCTAAAACGTTCGAATGCCGAACATGAAATAGAGCAGCCAAAGGCATGGCCTTGTCTACATAGAACTTCCCTTGGAATCTAAAACCCAATAGCTCAAAGTCCCCAGGGTGCACTGGCAGCAATCGGAATGCCGATTTAATGTCACATTTCGCTAGGAGGGCACCGGGACCACAAGAGTGGACCATCCGTAGGGCTTGGTCAAATGACGTATATCTGACCAAACAAAGGTCATCAGGAATAGCATCATTGACAGAAGAACCCGCCGGGTACGATAAGTGGTGGATTAAACGGAATTCACCCGGGGTCTTCTTAGGTACTAGCCCCAAAGGGGAGACCTTCAGGTTAGGGAAAGGTGGTGTGGACAAGGGGCCCGCTACCCTCTTGGCCTCTACCTCTTTGGCAATACTCAGGGCAGCCACCCCCTCCTTACCCTTCAAGGAAACCAAATTGGGGGCATCTTGGGGTCCTCGCACCCCTTTGAATGGGATCGAACGCTCCACTGGAAACCCTCCAGGAGGTACCTCGCGTCCTCCCTCCTTGGATAAGTTGAGAGCCATCGCTCCAACATATACACGTTAACTGGGGAGGGGGCCTTTTGACTGACCAGCTCCATCAGCGGAAGCCCTGCCCGCTCCCTGACCACCTCTACCTCTGCCCCATGACCCACCAGCCCGCGGGCACGCGGAGGCAGCGTGGGGGCCAGGGCAAGAGGGACACTCATGTTTGTATTGACACTGTCGCTTATTGAACACGCCATTAGCTGAGAAGCTCCAACACAGCAAGCGGGCTGGAACCCCCTGCCCCGCCGGCTGGCAGGGAGCCTGTGTTGGAGCAGCTCGCTGCACAGCATGGCCACAATGCTACCTATCCCCAGGCGCCGGACGCGTGGGTGTCATGTACAAGAGCCACAATTTTTGGCAGGGCTCATCCCATCTCATCTCCGGGTGTAGGGCCACCCTCATTCTAAATTCCTCATCGTAAGCCAACCACGATGGGCCAGGGAAATCAACCATCGCCATGTAAATATTGTCCAAGTATTGGACCATAGGAATGGCCAGATCAGGCCGGGCCCTAAGGTATACCGCCATATAAATAAGATATGCCGGTAACCAGTTGGCCCAGGTGTGCGGTGGCTTACGACGACGAGATAGCTCCTTGTCTCTGTCATCCTGTCCCTCTCTCTCTTCCTTAGTGGGCTCACGGTTCAATAGGGAGAATATATCCACGTACTCCCCTCGCCAAATCTTCTCCCCCGTGACCTGTGACAAATGATCACCAAGGGGCAAGGAATAACCAGCCGACGGCAAAGCCGTCACCGGCACATTATGTATAGAGGGCATACGCAGCGGGACCTGGACAGCCCCTGCGATGCTCGGCACTGCCCCAGGGGCGGAAACCCCCGCCCTCAACGAGGTGCCATTTTGAAACCATGGGGCACTGGGATAGGCTGGTAACTGATGCCCACTCGCCTCAACTTGATGAGGCCAGGGCCACTGAACCCCACCACTGGAAGTGGGCTGTGATGTAGGTGCACTAAATTGAACCTAATACTCACTAGGTGCACCCCCGTGAGCCGCCACCACCGGGGGTTCCGGCCCATGGCGGGCGTCGGAGCTCGTGACCGGAATTGAGCTCTGGGGCCACACCTGACTACTCCCAGTCTGCAGATCTGACAAACGGGGAGCTGTGAGACACCAGCTGGCCCCGGCCGGAGCGTCTCAAGCAGCTCAACACGGCTGGCCGCCCGTTGCAGCGTTGCGGCCGTCAATGTAGCCGGTGCCAACGAAAGGGCCCCAGTGGAAAGAGAAGCACCCCCCTCCCCAGGAGGCTGTGCAATGCCCAAGGACGCTTCCAGCACTGCTAAACGTGCTAACAGAGCATCCACTACCACAGAGCCCCCAGCATAAGGCGGGCCGGGTGGGCCGGACGGCCCACTAGGCAGTTGGAAAGGTAACCTGAAGGGCGAGCCAGGGCCAGAATAGGGCCATGCCCAAAACTCTGGCCCATGAGGGGCCGGAGGAGGAACGGGTTGTATACCCGCAGCAGGCCCTCCCATGCTGCCCTGACCCATGGCCGGTAATGGCAGGCCGAGGGCCGAAGCCCCTGAGAGGCCGGCCTGTAGCTGGCCAGCCACCGAGCTGGAACCCGGCTGCCAAGTGCCAGCCTGAGTAGCCCCACCGGTATCAGTGGGCAAGCCTGGCACATTGCCCTGCCGCAGGGGCGCGCCCTGGTCCTCCGACCCGATGGCTGGCCCCTGTCCGGCACAGGGCCGGTGAAAGTTCTGCCCCTCGGCCGCAGCTTCATCGCCGGGGCCTTCCGCTTGGGAGCCATGTCTCCCGAGGAGAAGAAAAAGCAGGATCCCTATCCAGGGATCGAAATCCTAGTGCCTAAGCACGCGGTAGCCAAGCAAACCAAGGCTCTGTGTGCGCTAATCCTCCTTTCCCAGCCGGGAAAGAACCGCAAGGGCTAAACAGCCGAAGACTAAAAGGACAAACAACGACGGAAAAAACTTCTCCTCTCCGTCGCTCTTTCTAACATGGCAGCTTGTCTGCCTCGTGGCCACCCCTCTATAAAAGGTGGCTGAGTCCGGGGGGGGGCGCAAAGAGCGCAGCGGCCATTTTGGCGCCACACTTTCATTGCTTTCAGGAGGGCCAGCCCTGCCTTAAATAATTTTAAACAGAGACACTGTAGGTTGTGTTTCTGTTCTTCACCATACAGATGCTACCTTGAGTTGTGAGCTTTCTTCTAATTTCACTGGGTGCCCAATCATATCATCGAGTGGTGCATTTTAAATTAAAATGAATCATTCATTTTTACATTTTCCCTCCTTATATGTTTTATAAGGACAGTCATATGGTAATGTCTGAAGGCATCTGTGATGACTCTGTCTCTTTTGGCATTCCCTGTTCCCTATATACAATCATTCACATATTCTGACAGTCTTGTATTTCCCCCTTTATTTCCTTCTATTTTGCTCCTCTTCCGGCTACTTAATAAATGCCACTTTTCATTAACCTGACCAAAATGTCATCAAGCTGTTTAACGCTCTTTAATGTCCTTGTAGCATTTACGTTTTTTGAATGGCGTGAAATGAATGCCATCTGTGTGTTTGCTAACATCAAAAAAAAAGTTTGACAGACTATTTGGACGTGCTGCTTCGCATTGCATTAGCATGTACAATGTCAGGGAGCAAAGGCAGGCTGTGCTGAGTTTCCTCTTTCCTTGTTCCCTTCATTGGCCTAAGAGTGACAATTTGCCTACCTTAAGAAATCCAAGTCAATCATTGAATATCTTGCTCTGGATTTGAGTTCAGTGGCTCCAGGGAAAGTGTGAAGCTCAAATTTTAAAAAACAAGATAAAAATAACACAAACTAGACAAATAGACACACACACACACACACACCTGTTTCTCCTGTATGTCGCCAAGTTCCCTTCACAATAGCTTTTTTCAACAAACAGAATGATCTTGCAACCAGTTGCAATGTCATGTTTACACTCCACAAAAACCCATAGGACTCTGGCCAATATATTTCAAAGAGCAGTCATTCAGAGAATGATCAAATTGAATGTAATGTCTTTTAGCTGCTAATGTGAATGGGATGCATGTCACTTGAGTGATAGTAAAACAGATGCCATCCTTGTGAACTACCAGTATTTTTCCATCCCAGGCTTATGTAGTGCTACACATGAAATCTAGGTGATTCCACAGTTATACAGGAAGACACGGATCCAGAACTACTGTTCAGCAGCATCATAGGTGATTTATAGCCCTAACAACTACTGTTGCTCCTTCAGATTGGGTGTTTTCTTTAGCACCCTTAATGTAATCACTAGAAACAGCATTTTACATGGTTACAGGGAATAGAACATGAACGAGAGATTTTGTCTAACTATGTGGAAAATGGTGTTCCCATTTTTTGTGGAAAGATGCTCTTTAGAGTCAATAATTTCACACTGGATGTGCTAAAGTAAGTATTTATTTATTTATTTATTTATAGTTCAAATTTCTATGCCGCCCAATCAGGTGAACCCAACTCAGGGCAGCTCACAACAGGGTTAAAACATACATATTAAAAACAATTAAAACCCCAACATACCCACCCACCTATTAAAAACTAACCACATTAAAACTGCCCACATTAAAAAAGATGGGGAGGCTTCATTTTATAAGCCGACAGCAGAAGAAGACTGTACAAAAATTATAGACTGAAACCGGATGGTAGGATCCCACAGGCATGAGGATGATGATGGAGGAAGCTGTGTCATCCTTGACATATCTGTTAAGCAACAAACCTGGAATGTCTCAAACAAGCAACAACTTTCAATGTCATTAGGACAACTTCTAAATCTAAGATAGAAACATGAAATTCAAGTCTTTCCCAAAATATGCAACACATTTCTTAGCTTGGAGGACACAAACTTACTTTGCCCTAAGGAAGAGTTGAACAAAAAGCTGGATAAGTGGGTGTCTTGGTCATTACCAGCAGTGGAGAATGACTTCTTGGCTTGGTGTTGGTTGTTTATAGCAAGGACCAATGGCATAATCAGAGTTCACCATGGCACATACAAATGGCAGCTTCCCTTCCTTTCTGTCCAGAAGACCATGGCCTCAGAAAACAGTATATATCTTTTACAAGAGGCCACCTTTATACTCACTATTTGGAAGCCAATCACATAGACTCTCATCTGCAACATGGAATAAAGATATATGATAGATTATTAATCCTCACATCTGAACCACTAGGACTGGAAAATTTGAAATGGCATATTTAAAAAGGACATTTAACTCTTAAGCTGTCAGGATGTGTGTGGGTCCAAAACCAAGTAAACAATCTCACCACTGTATTTCCAAAGGCATCTGTGTGGTTAAGTGAAAAGCTGGACACATAACAACCATACATATGGCTGGAGTTAACCCACTCATTGAATGAGACACTTTGAAAAATATGGGTCTGAAGGTATCCTTAAGGAAAATTTATGTTGACATTGAAAGATAGTTTTAAAATCTTTTAAAACATGGGAGGCTTTTTGAATTATATATGCTAATAAAGCTGTCAACATTTTGGCTACTCAGCTCTCCAAGATTTCAAGAATCCCTGGGAACCAATTAGATTTAATATTGAATTGGAACTTCTCTCTTCTAGTTCCTGCAGCATTCATACAGAATGAATCAGAACTGTAGAATCTCCCATTCCTATTTGGGCTTACTATTTTGTAAAATAAAAAATCTATGTTATTTTTACCGGATAGGTTACCTTCCTGTAAAACAGTGGATAAACTTACAGGATTTCCATGGGCAGTTTTAGGTTTCCTTTCTCAATACTGAGCACAGTTAGAAAAGCTTCTGTCATATACACCAGTCCCAGTAAACAAAAACATTTGGGAGGCCAGAAGAGTGAATCATGTCAAAAACATACTGCTAAATTAATTAAGATTTAAAATTTAGGTTAAATTGCAGAGCTTTGTCATTATTGTAATTTCCCGTCCTCTTTCGTTTTCACTGGCAAAATATGTCAATATCTAAGCTGAACATTATCTACTGTCTATTTATTTATATTTAAAGATTCAAATATTTTAGCCAAATTGAGATGACATTCTACTATACTTCTCAACAACACTTGACATGGGAGTAGATCCAACATAGCACACTGATATCAAAGAGGGGTAATTTAAAATTGGTAGTTGTATTAGCACCTTCCAGCAAGTAACACACAAACCAGCAGTACCTTTAAGATTCAGGAGTATACTAAGTTTTTGTACTTCATTAAACACACAGGAAAAATTTTGTACTTTATTAGATGTACAGGCGAGTAGTAGAGTTAATTCTTCCCACTCCTATCAACTTGAAACTATGCTTAGAGAACTGGCCACTTATCAGAATAAACTTGGACTACAGCTCAGTTTATTCCAAACCTGTGTCAATCTCTGATAAGGTTGCACCTCTGATGAGGTTCACTGCAAGTTCGTGAGATCTGAGACATTCCTTCCTGCTCATTCATTCATAGCGAAACACCCCTCCCCCCCAAATATTTTTTTTTCCACCTGCTCATTTTCCATCTTGTAGGTCAGGATGTAAGGAATGTTTACCTTTCCTTTCTGGTACTAGACACCTGACTAATAGGATGTAAGCGGGTGTGGAAATGTTAGAAACTGTAGCTTTCCCATTGCTTGTTTTTAGCTACTATATGCTCATGGGCTATTTTGTTGTCAGGCCATGCCATGAATTTGTTTATCTGAATAAGCCAACTGAAATATTCATAAACATTGCAAAATTATTCTGAATTGCTGTTTAATTAATTAATTAATTAAGATTAAATTCTAAGGCTACTTGGAAATTTTGTTGGATACTCATGTAACCAATTCACCTAAAATGTTCACCCATTAGCAGATAAGAGAGCAAAATCAGACAACATTGAGCACAATATTTAGGGCGGGGGTGCCCACAAAGTTAATTTTGCAAGTTTTTGTTTTATTTTTAGATCTGTCTTATTGTCTTACAGTTTAGGATTGTTCCCCAAGCATCAATACATATTTCTGGGAGTCTTGTCAAAGGGAAGAAGAGAGGAAAACTTGTGTTTTATCAGTTCTTTTTCTCCATCACTCTAGCAGCCAACCAGTTACATTTAGGATCATGGTTACTCTCTTTTGATAAAAAGACTGCCCATCATGTCTTATCTTAGCTATCATTGTCCTTAATTTTTTTAGAAAAACAAAAAAGATTTGTACTCTTGTCTGCAATGCATTAATTGAGCTATTCAAAAATACCAGCAATTGCTCAATTCCCTCACCACTCTGCATAATTTTCTACCCTGTACAACACTGTTAGTGCTGTTTTATTTTAATGTACCTAAACTATGTTTGCATCTCAATTAACTACTCAGAAAATGTTGGAATACACTTGATGTTTTCCCCTTAAAAGATCATAATGTGAGCAGCATTACAGTACCTCTTTTGTTTCAACACAAGCCCTGTACTGTAGGTCTCTAATACTTGAAAGGTAAATGGCTTTCATGCAAAACCAAACAGATGAACTACTGAAAGCTACAGCTGCTGAAAGAAATACCTGTGTTTGAAACATATAAGAACTGTTGCCCATGAACATCACAGTACATTTACTTAAAGATTTAATATCCAAATAACTTTCCTTCACTGGAGCAACTGCAAATTTAGCCCAATCTTTCTCTCCACGAGGTGAGAAAAATTTGCATAATTTTATTGGTGTTGGAAAACACTGACACTCTGTAAAGCAAAATATTTAAGCATTGTGAAAGAATTGGACTTTTAAAAAGGATTCTCTTAGAAACCATCCAGGTTTAGTCTTGGTTACAAGAGCTGGGTGGAATATTTCAGTCACAAAACTTTACTTTTGTTTCTTGGGACTCACAAATTCTCTTAAAATTAAATCCTCTGGATTTTTAGTCAGTAACATGAATTACAATGTTAATGCCGTTGGTCATATAGTACGTAGTTTTCCATGCCACAGGGACTTGCCTGTGTGGAACAGCTGCTCTTTATGTGCAAATTCACACTGTACATTAAGAGTGGTTCATCAGACACTCCCCCCGGTGGCTCAGTGGTTAAGGCGCTGAGCTGGAGGCTAGAAGGTCAGGTTTTGATACCTGAGAGCTACACTTGGGGACATAAAAGTAGATTCATTTGGGTGTCCCCCAAAAATCCTTTCAACCCAGAGTAATCTCACATGACATTGTTATTATCAGACACTATTGGACTGAAACTACTATCAGCTGTAGCCAGCACAACCAATGGCAAGGAATTATGGGAGTTGTAGTCTAATAACACTAAGAGGACCATACTTTGTCACCTTTGTTGTACACTAGCTGTGGGCAAAGGAATTCATTCCAAAAATCTACATTTCACTTACTATATGGCATATGCTTTAGCAGGTATCACAAGTCACCCGACATTTTTGTGTGGTTTTGACTCATTGAAGATAATATGTACAGTAAAACCTTGCATAAAGAGTGCCATGCTTAGAGACTAACTCACTTAAAGAGCAGGATTTTCTCTGAATGGTCGCCTCACTTAACAATAAAACCAACCAAAATTTGCTTAACAACTAAATCGGGGTTCTCAATCCTTCCCTCCAGAAGTCACAATAGGTCACTTACAATGGGGTTTCGCTTAAAGAGTGAACTTACTTAAAGAGCAATCCCATGGAACACATTATGCTCTTTAAGCGAGGTACCACTGTACATTGGATGCTAATGCTTTTAGCAATAGTAATAGCAATTACACTTATATACTGCCCAATAGTGCTGAGTGCACTCTCTGGGTGGTTCACAAATAATTAGCATTTTGCCCCCAACATGCTCAGTACTCATTTTACCGACCTCAGAAGGATGTAAGGCTGAGTCAACCTTGATCCCTATCAGGATCAAACTTGCAGTGTTTTGGCTACAATACAGCAATTTAACCACTGCGCCAGCAGGGCTTTTCCCATCACCAGTCATATGTGGAAAGGGAATACACCCAGTAATAGAGCTACTATGTGTGCATTTTCCTTGTGAATTACAAGTCACCTATAATAATACTAATAACACTTTATTGTACATACCTTGTAAGGGGTTGGTACTTAATTTATATTCCATCCTAGCTTCTGAATCTAATATGTTTGTTCCTCTGTCTGAAAGAATAGATAATTTGCTTAGAGACCTAGGGAAAGGTCTATAACATTCATCAGCTGTTCTTCGTCTTCCACTCAAATCAGCCTGCAACACAAGATTAATATGCATCAAAAAGGCAATCCCTGTTTTCCATTATTTTATATCATGGATGATGGTGATCTTTGAATAGAAGGGAAGTATTAATAATACTAATTTCGTGTCAGAGATTATTCTGGGTCGAAAAGATTGTTGGTGGAGACACTCCACTCAGGGGACGCCCAAATGAGGCTCCTTTTATGTCCCCCTCTGCCCCCAGGCATTGAAACTGGAACTTTCAGTCTCCAAGTATATCTTTATTGTGAAGTAATCACTACCTGGAAGAATTTAGACCAGAGGTATGGAACCCAAGGAGATGTAAATCTTGTTGGGCCACCACCAGCACTCTCTGACTGTTCTAAAAGTAGATAGAGTTCAGCAATATCTAGAGCTTGGGTTCCCAACCTTTTCAAGCTGGGGGCCAGGTCACGCTCTCTCAGTGTTATGTATGTTAACTGTGTTTTCTGACAGGAGCGGAATGTATCTTTTCTCATGCATCTATTCTTATGCAAATAAGTGGATCGAAAAATGTGCACACTCTATTAGCCAATGGGCTTGTTGTATTATTGTTTTCCTTCGTATAGTTTGTGAATCCCCACTATTGGGTTATGCGCCTGCGCAGAACGCTGATCGGAGGCTTAAAAAGCTATTGTCCAGGATCCTGGAGTTAGCACGGCGCCCTTCCACAAGGAAGTCTTATGCATCCAAATACAGACGCGTTTGTGCTTTCCTGGCATCCCAGCAGACGTCCCCCCCACAGGTGGGACTACAGGACATCATGGCCTACCTCCTCCATTTGGCGGAGTCTGGCCTTAGTATCACCTCCATCCGGGTCCATCTCGCAGCTGTGGTAGCTCACTCTCCGGCTGGTTCACATGCCTCTGGTGTTTTTCGCGACCATACGGTAAAGCGTTTCCTCAAGGGTCTGCGGAATGCCTTCCCGCCGGTCAGGGCTCCAACAGCACAATGGTCCTTGTCTGCCGTTCTCAACGCGCTCACCAGGACTCCTTTCGAGCCGATGGCTACCGCAGATGTTTGTCTCCTCACGTGGAAGATGGCATTTCTGGTGGCTATCACGTCTGCTCGACGAGCTGGTGAACTGGTTGCTCTGCGGGCAGATGCACCGTTTCTCCAGTTTTTCAATGACCGTGCTTCACACGGATATCACCTTCCTTCCTAAAGTAGTCTCCGAGTTTCATATGGCACAGACTATCTCGTTGCCCACCTTCTTCCAGAACCCCACCAACGCCCAAGAAAGGACTTGGCACACGCTGGATGTGAAACGAGCTTTATTGTTTTACACCAGCAGGACAAGGGAGTTCAGGAAGTCACAGCGTCTCTTTGTGGCTTATGGAGGGAAGTCCAAGGGTGAACCCATCTCTGCCCAGAGGTTCTCCAAGTGGATCACGTCTACCATCTACCTGGCCTACGAGTCGGCCTCACTGCCACCTCCGCCGCATGTCAGGGCGCATTCTACGAGAGCGGTTGCCACATCCACTGCCTTTTTGGAGGGCACACCGCTTGAGGACATCTGTAAGGCTGCCACCTGGTCCAGACCTTCTACATTTGTCCAACATTACAGGGTGGACACCAGAGCCACTGCGGACGCCAGACTTGGCCATGTCGTCCTCACCAGGGGGCTCCGGGCTCATCGCCCTTGACGGTTCACTCTACCTGACCATCATACTCATCGTGGGATCATCTCATCCAACTGCCCACCGACCAAGTGAGTGTGAGCTTGCTAATCTCCCAATAGTGGGGATTCACAAACTATACGAAGGAGAAAGTTCGGTTTCACTTACCAGTGATAACTTTCGTTCTTCGAGTATATAGTTTGTGAATACACACTACCCACCCTGCCTCCCCTCTTGAGCTGCACGGATGAGATCAATTGGTTTATCCTGTGCTTGGCTTAAGTATGGAACTGAGGTAAAATGGCGCACTGGCGCCTCAGGGTGGGCGGTCTTACCACCAAAACCTTTAACCAATAGCTTTTTAAGCCTCTGATCAGCGTTCTGCGCAGGCGCATAACCCAATAGTGTGTATTCACAAACTATATACTCGAAGAACGAAAGTTATCACTGGTAAGTGAAACCGAACTTTACTGTTACTGTTTATAGGATCGGAATGTATCTTTTCTCATGAATCTATTCTTATGCAAATAAATGGATTGAAAAATGTGCACACTTTGTTAGCCAATGGGCTTGTTGTATTATTGTTACTGTTACTGTTTATAGTGTATATAAGTCTGAGTTTTGCCCCATCCAAACTGTGTTCAAACCCCACTAATAAAGAGCTGAATTTCACTACTTCATTCGTCTGCTTCTTCATTCCTTGAACACTAAACTCAGTCAGCTTTGAGGGCCGGATGGCCATTTTGCCCTGCCTACCCCCACCCTATTCATAAAAAGTAAAAACGAGATAATGTGTGCATGCACAGGTCAGTAGTTTCCCAGTGGCACCAGGCCCCCATCATCTCTGGGCCCGGGATGGAAGTCCTGATGGTCTCCCCCTGATGGCGGCCCTGCAGCACTGGTTCTTTCACTGTAAATGGAAATGAGCACCACAGCTTAGAGTTGGATATGACTGGCTTTCGAGCAAGGAAGACCTTTACCTTTACCTTAATAATGCTCATACTTACCAGGCTTGAAAATTTATGGCTCTCAAGATGCTGCTAGACTGACAATCCCAGGAGCCTTAGCCAACCCAGTTCATGGTGAAGGATGATGGGAACAGAGTTCAATAGCACCTGGGCCTGCCACTTTTCTTATAAGATACAAGAATATAAGAGAACATAACTGGCAGCCAACACACATTTTTATTAGACAAAGCACATGTTTTAGGTGCTGCTAATGCATCTAATCCAGCAAGCAGAAGAACTACACAAAAGAACTTATAGAGAATTCAAGAATTATTCAGTTTTGGATGAGGAATATTTGCTTGAGTTTGAACTGCCATTAAATGTGATTCACAAAATTATACATGGTATAAATGGAAGGTTATCACCATTAGAAGCCAGGCTGACTACATATTAACAAGAGTTAAAAGAAGATTTAGGATGCTCAATGAAAAAGCAATCTCTGATGGACCCATACCTGTCAACGTTCCCGGATTGGCCGGGATTTCCCGGTTTTTGGCGTCGATTTTTGCCCTTTCCCGCTCTGCGCTGCCGAAACCCTGGATTTCGGCAGCGGGGGAAAGGAGGCACTGCGCAGCCCATCCGCGCAGGTCACGTTGCACGCATGTGTGGAAGGGCTCTACACTTCCGTAGCTCCCTTCCACGCATGCGCAGAAAGCTACGCCGTGTGTGTAGAAGGCTACGCAAGTGGTGTAGCCCTCCACGCGCATGCATACAACGCAACCCGGTCCGCACAGGTCCCGGATTCGCCGAAGCCGCGGTTGACAGGTATGGATGGACCATGCAACAACATTCATAACATTGTGGAATTAACAGCAAGAAATGATAAATCCAATGTTACAATGAGATTTTAAAAACCTCCAAGAATTAATTAAGATAGCAAAACTCAAACAAGGAGAAACAGTACAACAGTTACAATAAAAGGTAGAGTCAGCATTTAACCAACTGCCACCAGACGTGAAGAATGTGGAGAATGAGTGGAAGGGATACAAAACTACCCTGCTTAGTCCATAGTCATTGAAAAACTATGCAGAAAAAAGAAAAGTGGGAAAAGATGGCATGGGACCAAACACAGTATATGGTGCAGCGAAGAGGTTAAAGAAGCAGTAAAACTGAAAGAGAGTTACCGGATTTTACAGACCATAAGACGCACCTGACCATAAGACGCACACAGTTTTTAGCACAGGAAAAAAGGAAAAAATTCTAAACCTGTACTTTCACCACCAACCAGTGGTGGTGCTTCAGGGGAAATGGGCGGGCAGCCCAATTGCACTGAAGCAGGAAGTGATGCTCTAGGCTAGCCTCTTGTTCTAGCATTGCTTTCCCCCTCCATTTTATCCAGTGTAGCAGGGAAACATGGAGCAGGAACAAGAAAGGTAAATGACACCCTTTCTTTTTGTGCACAGGTTTGGTTTCCCACTTAAATGCATTGGGAAAATACAAACAGAAAAGCTGACTGATCTCCAATGCTTTTAAATGGGAAATTGCAATTTTCACCCTCTTGTGGCCACCTGTGGTAATGGCCCTTAACATATGCCCCCCCTTCTTTCTTCCTCTGCCCGGAACAGCTTTGGGGCGGCGTGGAGGTCTTCAGACAGCCAGGGCTGTTGTAATATATCCTTGTACAACAGGCTTGCTGGATAGCATTTGGACTATAAGACACACCCTCATTCCCCCCCCACACTTTTTTTGGGGGGGGGGGAGTGCGTCTTATGGTCCAAAACTACAGTATACAAATGTTGGATAAAATTGAGGAAGGAAGAAGACTATATAAACTTTTAAAGTCACACTCCCTCAGACAGCTTTGGGGGCAGGATGGCCATTTTGTCCTTCCTCCACCACATGGCATTTCCTGATGTGGTGGAGGCAGTGAGGGGCCACATGAAATGGTGCCATGGGTCGCATCTGGCCCACGGGCTGCAGGTTGAGAATCCCTGATATAAACTATAGATTGCAATTTAGATACCAACAGGATAATCAAAAAAGCAAAACAAAATGCCTGGAAATACTTTAGAAAATCGTTAGCAGAATAGGAGAACAACCCCGCAAACATTTTTCAAGGTAGTTAAAAGTATTCAGAAAAGAGAGGAGACTTATAATCCCACTGAAATAGTTAATGACAAGAATGGAAGACCATTAATCCCCCAGAAGTTATAGAAAGGTAGGGAGAACATTTTTAAAAATCCCTCAACTCCCTAGAAGTGTCACAGTGAAACAACACAAAACTACAAAACTATAACGCTAGAACCAGAAATATTAATTGAAGAAGTAGCAAGAGACATTAAACAATCACCCAAACACAAAGCACCAGGAATAGATGAATTACTAACAGAAATAATCCAAACAGCAGGGGAAAGCAGCATCAGATGGCTACACTGTGTCTTCAATGCAACTAACTAAACCCAATGATTGGCAACAAGCAATAATGATATCACTGTGGAAAACAAAAGGGAGCAAACGAGAATGCACACAACACTGAAGCATCTTACTCTTGAGCCATTCAGGGAAAATGTACACCAAAATAATAGAAATGAGGATGGGACCAGTTATAGATGAACTTCAGAAAAAAACAGAAGCTGAACAGATGCAATTCTAATATTTAAACAACCAATAGAGAAAAATATAGAATACAATGAGAATCTCTTTGTTGCATTTGTAGTCTAAGAGAAGGCATTTGAAAGTGTTGGCAGGAAATCACAATGGCAAATATTGACCCAATATGGAATAAGTGAACACTTTATTAGATTATGTAAAAGCTTATATAGCAACTGCAGAAGTATAATTAGAACAAATCAAGGAATATTGGTACCCTTTGCAGTAAGGTATGGAATGAGGCAGGGATGCATACTATCATAATAATAATAATTCATCATCTACATAGTCAGCATGAGCAAAAATAAAATAAAATCTAAGACCATGAATTGAAACAATATCAATTAATTACTTTTTGCATAATTATTAGGTATTGATAGCAAGCACAGCTAAGGAATTACAGCAATGCATTATGTCCATAAACCAAGACACAAGATAAATAATATGAGAACCAGTAAAAAGAAATCAGAGGCAATTGGAAGGAAATAGAATACAGTACTTTAAATATCATAATAGAGTGAACAAGTATAAAACAAATGGCAGAGTTCAAATACCTAGGAACAACGTTTACTGAAAATGGCAAAATGGGTGCACAGATTAACAAACAGTATAGTAAGTCAAACCAAATATTTAGACAGTTGGCTCAACCTTTACAACACAAGGTAAAACAGACCAACACAAAGAAACACCTCATACAAAGCATATTCATTCCCACCTTATGTTACCAGTGCCAAACATGGACACTTACAACAAAACATAAACAAAGGTTGGTCACCATGGAAATGAGATGTCTGAGGAAGGCTGCTGGAGTGACTAGAAGGGATAAAATCAGAAATGAGATTGTAAAGAAAAGATTGGAATACTAACAATTTTAAATTATAACAAATAAGGTGGTTTGGCCATTTGGAGAGAATGTCTTGGAATTCCATACCTTGAATGGTATGGAATATGTGAAAAGAGGAGAAGGACAAAAAACACAAGGCAGACTCAGAGATAGGTCAAGAGACAACATCAAAGGTATCTTACAAGAACACCAAATAACACTGGTGGAAGCCGCTAGAAGTGCCAAAACAAGAACCCTGTATCTCCCTTGACACCTGAAGGGGTAAAAGAGGAAGCAAAGTAGAAGGATGGACTTTTATTTTGTCACCCAAAAAGACAAATGACTTTTTAGACCTGGAGGATATTCTGTATATGAAGACAATCATGCATCAAACTTACAAACACATGAAGATTTTAGATTTTTAAATTAATTTTAAATTTTAATGGCAAATCGTTCTTTCCTCACATTAAAAAGTAAATGCTATACAGTTCTGATTCCCATTAAGGGACTGCTTTAGAGACCAATTCTCTGTAGCACTTAGATTGTTTAAATTTTAATCCTTAGTTTGTGTTTTTGTAAAAACCAAAACACCCATTTTCTTTTAAATAAAAAGGTTCCCTTAATTTCCATGCTTCCTAAGTCTCTATCTGTTCAAGCTCATGTTTGGCCCGGCTACCTGTAATTATTTCGCCTTCTTCCCAAGCCTACAATCTGGTGGGAGGACACTTTGCAGTAGGTCTCAACCAAAAATCTTCTTGCATTTTTAAAGCTTTCATAGACTACATCTTGATGTGGTTTATTACACACAAGTTGTGTGATTATGCAAAGCCACATAGTGAGATGAAATAATTTGAATAAATGTTATGACAGATGGAGAGATGACTGCAACTGAAGATAGACAAGGGGGTATGGATCAGGAAATACACAGCTATCCTAAATTAATTTAAATCCTCAGGTCCAGAAAATATTTATGCTAGGATACTAGAGGACACTGACTAATGTATTTTCAGAACCTTTGTCATCTTTGACCAATCTTGCAGAATGGGTGAAATACCTGGAGACAGACACATATTTTCAAAATGTTTTCAAGAGGGAAAAAGATTTGGGAAACTACACAATGGTCAATATGACTGGTAAGAAAATCATGCTTGGAAAGTGTTCCTCTATGGCTCCTCATCCACCACATACTCTACAACTTTTAAAACCAAACATTCATATTTAAGGTAGGGAATCTCTGGCCCTCCAGCCAATTTGGTCGATATCTCCACCTTAACCTTTACTTTAACCACCATGACCAATAATAAGGAATGGTGAGAACTGCAATTTGAAACATTTTGAAAGCCAGAGATTCTTCAGCCTTAATTCTAATTGAAACAGGGAATTGAATCTTGCCAATCATGTCTATCTATGATGGACAGCCCACATCTGAAAAGACAGAAATAAAATTCAAAATGCCTTAAAACAGGCGTTATCAAACTTGAATCCAGAGCTCTTGTCCAGTTTTCAGGGACCACAACCAACACAGCCAATGGTCAGGACCTCCAGATGTTTTAAATTCTGCAACATTTGGTGATCCTATGCATAGTGAAACCTAAAATGAAGCTAAAAAAATGAAATTGTACAGAGACATGCACATTATATATAGGCCACACCCACAAATTTAAAATGCACAGATGAGGCATTTACATTTTGGCAGCAGTATGGATAAAATTGGTGTTTAGATTAACCCAATGTGAAGGTCAGCAATCTATGTGATTCATTTTTAAAAAAAGGCTAACATACTTAAGGCCACAATAAAAGAGCTACAGTTTCCAAGTCACAACAAGCGGTATTTTCACTTATTTCTGCTCTTTTACTGAATCCAGTTCTTGGTCTTCTGCTTTAAAGAAGAGGAACATGACTTCAGTCCAAGAATATAAAGTCAAGGAACAGACAAACAGGAAAAGATTAAGAGGAAGGTAATAAAATGGTCTGGAGTATGGTAAACAAATCCTACAAGGGAATATTGAAGGAGCTAGGAATATGTGGTTGATAGAAGAGAGGACTGTAAATGAACATGATATGACTTGTCAAACACTAGCACTGGCTCTTTGGTTGTCAGAGAGAAGATAAAATCTCCTTTGCTACTGTAGAGGCATGACTTGATCTAATAATCTTAGGCATCTCAGGATGCTACATTGGGGGCAAGGACAATTCAGAATAGAACAAAAACCAACTGTGGAGGCAGGGGTAATAGTTTAGATATTGTCTCATGGAGTCTTCAAACAAATGCAGGACAGGATGCTTTATATTTGAGTATATAAACTTAACTCATGCCTATAGATACGTAAATAGCAAGTTGCTTTCTGTGAAATCCCATTTAATAAACTGCATTTCTGTTATGTATGTATGTATGCATGTTCATTATACTGTAAAGGCAAGAATGTAACCACTCCAGATACAAACGATACCAGCTGTAAAGGAACGCGAGCAGACAGCCCATAGAGGGCAGCTGCGAGCGTTCAGCCTCACATGGTTCACATTGCTCAATCACGGACAGCCGCGGGAAAACCTTCCCCGCATTCAGCAGCAGAAGAAAGAGGCGTGCCTGGGCGAGGCCACGCCGGTAGCAGCCAATCAGCTACCGTGCTACAAGATTCAAATGTAGAGAGCTACTGTATATATTGAGATGTATCACCGCCATTACCTCATGCTTCACTGGAACCACATGCAATAAACCTGTGTTAAACCAACCCTTCGGTTGTCCGGTTGTCCTTGGTCCCATACACTAAATTGGCGACGAAGGTGGGATATGGCTGCCCACGGGACCAAGACATGCGCCGGCTACGAGATCAAGAAGCCGGGAGACTTGGAGCTGTTTGAGATAGACTTCAACGCAGCGCTGGTGGAGCTCGAAGTCTCAGATGAGGCCAAAAAGAGGGCCATTTTCGTCCGCATGCTCGGACACGAGACCAAGAGGACCTTGGTGGACCTGATCGCGCCGAGGAAGGTGAGCGACCTCAAAGCTACAGAGCTCCTGGCGGCGTTGCGCGCCCATCTCCGGCCAGCAATAGCGATGTTCCCCGCTCGGAGCGCGTTCTGGAGGCGAGTCCAGGCACCCGGGGAATCGGTCGATGAGTTCGCCGCGGCCCTGCGGTTGGCCGCCGGCCCATGCAAGTGGGAGCTCCCCGACATCACCCTCCGGGACTGCCTGCTCTGCGGTCTGAGGGACACAGAGACTCAGCGCGCGCTGATGAAAAGGGAGCCGCCTCCCACGTGGCAACAAGTCCTCGACACGGCACAGGCCGCGGAGGCCACTACTGCCGGGGTGCACGAGCTTCAGGACTGGCGCCCGAAGCCCGCCAAGGCAGAGAGCTCGGTGCGCGCGGCCCGGCGAGTTTCGAACTCGTCTGCGGAGAGCGGCGACAACGAGGACGTCCGGAGGGTCCAGAGAGAGGGCCGGCGCTGCGATGGCTGCGGCGCCGCCCACGCCCGCGCCAAATGCCCATTCCGCAAGGCCGAGTGCCACAACTGCGGCCGGCGCGGGCACATCGCCAAGGTCTGCCAGAAACGGCGCGAGGCCACCAGGAGTTCTCCAGACCGCTCGGCGAGGCAGGACCGCACCACGAGGCCAAAGGACGGCACCCGGACCACGAGGACGCGGGACGGAGTAGGGCGCATCTCCGACGACAGCGAGGACGACGCGCCGGTTTGCAGCGTTTCCACGGAGCACCCCCGTTACTTCGTTGAGGTAGTAATACAAGGGGCCCCTGTTAGAATGGAGGTGGACTCGGGTTCTTCATACTCCATTATTTCCCAGGGGGAGTTCATGAAAATCGCCCCCCGCATGCGGCCCAAGCTCAAGGCGTTGAGGGCCACACTGAAGGACGGGCAAGGGAACCGCATCCCAGTGTTGGGGGTTGGGAAGTTCCGGGTCCAGTTTAAAAAGCACACCGCAACGCTTCCCCTAGTCGTCCTCAAGGGAGGTAAATGCAGCCTCCTCGGGACTCAATGGTTCCAGCCCCTGGGGTTGTTCATTGGGGGGGTGCACGCCGTGGGAGCACACGCCGCCGGGACTGATCCAATACAGAGCGTGTGCGACGCGCACCCCGAGGTTTTTAAAAAGGGGCTCGGGAAATTCAAGGGCCCCCCAGTGACTTTCGACCTGGACCCTGGAGTACGTCCAATCAGACTTAAACCGCGCAGAGTGCCTTTCGCACTAAAGGACAAAATAGAGGCGGAGTTGGACAAATTGGTGGGCCAGGGGATTCTTGTTCCTGTTGATTCTGCGGAGTGGGAAACTCCAATTGTAACAGCGCTCAAGGCCAACGGGGAGGTCCGCATATGCGCTGATTACAAGTGCACCATCAATAAGGCGATCTGCCCTAATGCGTATCCGGTGCCGGTAGTCAGCCACTTGTTGGCCAGGTTACACGGGGGGAGGTGTTTCGCTAAACTCGACCTGGCCCAAGCCTACCAGCAACTCCCGGTGACCCCCGCCGCAGCTGCTGCGCAGACCATAGTCACCCACAAAGGGGCGTTCCAGGTATCGCGCCTCCAATTCGGCGTGAATTCGGCGCCCGGGATCTTCCAGTCACTTGTGGAACGCCTCCTGAAGGGGTTAGAGGGGGTGTTACCCTACTTTGATGACATATTGATTACAGGGGGGAGCCGGGCCGAATTAGCAACAAGGTTGGGAAAGGTCCTGACAATATTCGAAAAGGCGGGGTTGCGGTTGCGGAAAGACAAATGCGTCTTCTTCGCTACAGAGGTTGAGTTCCTAGGGTTCCGTGTCACTCCCGAGGGAATAAGGCCAGCCCCATCCAAGGTAGCCGCCATCAAGAAGGCCCCTCGCCCCACCTCCAAGCCCGAGTTGCAGTCGTTCCTCGGACTGCTCAACTTCTACCACTCCTTCCTCCCGCGGAAGGCAGCCGTGGCAGAACCGCTACACAAATTGTTAAAAAAGGACGAGGCATGGAAGTGGGGCGACGACCAGGAGAAGGCTTTCAATGACCTGAAGCGACTCCTGGCATCAGATGCCGTACTGACCCACTTCAATCCCAAACGCCCAGTGGTCCTGATATGCGATGCATCCCCGGTGGGGGTGGGGGCGGTGTTATGCCACGTGCTGGAGAACGGTAGGGAGGCCCCGATAGCGTTCTACTCTAGGTCCTTGTCCCAAGCGGAGAGAAACTATGCTCAGACAGACAGGGAAGCACTAGCAATAATTGCGGGGACCAAGAAATTTCATGATTTTGTGTACGGCCGCCCCTTCACCATAGTGACTGACCATAAGCCTTTGCTAGGCATTTTCACCGCAGATAAGCCCACACCCCAAATCCTGTCCCCGAGAATGCTCAGGTGGGCCATTTTTCTCAACGCGTATCAGCACGCGTTGGTATACCGGCCCGGGAAGGAGATCAGCCATGCCGACGCCCTGTCGAGGTCCCCCATTCCCCGGGATTGCTGCCACGTGGGCGAAGTAGAGAGGGACCATCAGGTCTTAATGATAGAGGTTCTAGACTCCCCTCCAGTAGTACCGGCCGACATCGCCAAAGCGACAGGCAAGGACAAAACGCTGGCCACAGTTTGCTCCTGGGTACAGAAAGGGTGGCCCGTGTCTTCCCCAGCAGCGGAATTCGACACATTTTTCAAAAAGAAACTAGAGTTGTCCCTAGAGAGGGGTTGCCTCTTGTGGGGACAGTGGGTAGTGATCCCCACGCCTCTCCGGCCCAGGGTGCTTAAGCTGCTGCACGTCAGCCACCCGGGGATCGTCCGCTCAAAGGCGCTGGCCCGCAGTTACTTTTGGTGGCCCCAGCTAGACGCCGACATCGAACACATGGTCGGCACTTGCGAGGCGTGCCAAAGCTCAAGGCCAGAAGAGGCTCGCTCGCCACCTAGGGAGTGGGACACGGCAAGGGGGCCCTGGTCCCGGGTACATGTAGACTTTGCTGGCCCGTTCAGGGGAACGCTTTTCCTCCTCGTGGTGGACGCGTTCTCCAAGTGGTTGGAGGTCATTCCCGTCTCGAGCACCTCCTCGGCCACAACAATTAAACAGTTAAGGAGGGTCTTTTCCACGTTCGGTTTACCCGACACCCTCGTCAGCGATAACGCTAGCTGTTTCACGTCCGCCGAGTTCGGGGCATTCATGGAGCGAAACGCCATTCGGCACGTCACCTCTGCCCCCTTTCACCCGGCCACCAACGGCCAAGTAGAGCGCCTCGTGCGCACCACGGAAGACGCGCTGCTGCGCATGGGTCCCGGAGACCTCGACCTGAAATTGTGCCAATTCCTGCTAAGATACAGGGTCACCCCATTAGTGTCAGGGTACTCCCCCGCAGAGCTGTTGATGCGCAGGAAGCTGGCCACGGGAATCTCTAAGCTAGACCCCACGAGAGTAGAGGACAAAGGGCGGAACATAGGGGTGGAACCCACAAAGAGTTTCAGCGTAGGCGCCCCGGTGCATTGCAGGAACTACGCCAGCACGGGGCCAGCCTGGGTGCCGGGCACCGTAGTAGAACAAACCGGCCCCGTCTCATACCGCGTAGAGACCAGTACAGGCTTCCTGTGGAGGCGACACGTGGACCAACTCAGGCGCAGGGTCCCCGGAGAGCAGGACGAAGACGAGAATAGCATCGAATCAGCGTTAGGGTACTCCCCCACCCGCTTAGCCCAAGGGGGAGGAACAGGGGAGCATGGGTCCCCACCAAGGGGGGAGGAAAGGGAATCGATCCACAGAAATCTTTTGCGGGAGTCCCCGAAAAAATGGAAGAGCCCTGACCACACACATACCCCGCGGGAGTTTCCCCGAAACACAGATGCCCATAGAAGTTTAGACATTGATTTACAGTACCAGGGGGAGTTAGCGGAGTGGTCCCCCACCCGTCCTAGCGAAAAGAGGGGTTTCAGTTCAGCCCCTGGTACCTCCAGTCCCAGTAGCCCCTGTGAGTTAGAATGCGATATAGCGCCATTTTCCCGGAGACCGACACCCCCAAGACGGGAGGCATCAGCGAGTCCGCCCACCACAGTCTCAAGGTCCCCCGAGCAGGGATCAGAAGGTAGCCGAACCAGAAGGGCGACCTCATCGGTTCCGCGGTTCACAATAGGAGGGTCCCCAGGGTCAGAGAGCAACAGGCAGGGGTTCACCTCCCAACTATTCATTCCCTTCCCATCCCCGGGCGCGAGGCAGGCACGGACGCCCCACAGAGCCACTAACGAATCCCCGTTTCCTGTTGCAGGACAAGCACCCGCGGAGTCAGGGATCACAGGCTCTCCAGTACTAGGTCAGACGCAAGCGCGTCCCAAGCGCACGTGCGGCAAGCCACAATGGTTGCGGGACTTCGTCCCATCCTAGGGGGGAGGGATGTTATGTATGTATGTATGCATGTTCATTATACTGTAAAGGCAAGAATGTAACCACTCCAGATACAAACGATACCAGCTGTAAAGGAACGCGAGCAGACAGCCCATAGAGGGCAGCTGCGAGCGTTCAGCCTCACATGGTTCACATTGCTCAATCACGGACAGCCGCGGGAAAACCTTCCCCGCATTCAGCAGCAGAAGAAAGAGGCGTGCCTGGGCGAGGCTACGCCGGTAGCAGCCAATCAGCTACCGTGCTACAAGATTCAAATGTAGAGAGCTACTGTATATATTGAGATGTATCACCGCCATTACCTCATGCTTCACTGGAACCACATGCAATAAACCTGTGTTAAACCAACCCTTCGGTTGTCCGGTTGTCCTTGGTCCCATACACTAAAATTTCTGTCTGTCCTATCTCTCTCCCCCCCCCCCCCCATTTTTGCCTCATTGCATTGCTGTAAAAAAAGGTTATTCTGGATTATTCACAAAATTGTCAGGTCCCTTAATGCTAAATCAGAGATTTGAACTGAGGATGCTAATTTCAAATGGCATAATGATCTTTCAGGGGAAAATACTACTGTGTGTAAGGTATTTCATATGTGGGTACAGCTTAAAGGCCTAATGATCTCTTTCAGCTTCTGCCTTCTAGAAGAAGGTATAGGGTCATAAAAACCAGGACCAGCCGCTTGAGAAATAGTTTCTACCCAAAAGTCTATGAGGGAGCTTCTGTATATAGTTTTTTTAGAGTTTTTAGAGTTTTAGAGCATTTTAGGGGTTAAATGTGTATATGTGGGGTGGGAGTATGTTGATAATTTTGTATAGTTGTATTTTGTTTAGGTTTTGTTGGGTTGATAAGTGTCCCCCCCCCCAATCTCGTTGTTCTGTGCAGGACAATGACAATAAAGATCTATCTATCTATCTATCTATCTATCTATCTATCTATCTATCTATCTATCTATCTATCTATCTATCTATCTATCTATCTATCTATCTATCTATCTATCTATCTATCTATCTATCTATCTATCTAAGGACTGAAGAATGAACTTCATGTTTGGCATGTTTTTCTTCAGGCATATCTTGATCCCAAAACACAAACTTCTAGTGGTTAATACAGTGTGTATTACTGGGGGGAGTATACACATTTTAAGAAAGAAAGAAAAATATGTAAAATACTCAATAAATATTGATAACAGAATATGAATACAAGTCAAGTTTGACTTTTGCAATTGCAAGAGGTGCTCAAAGTGGTTACCCTTAGTGTCCAGACACTTCTGATTACAGCGGACTACTGCTTGAGCAATATTGGCCAAAATGTCCACTTGTATCGCATGCCGTTTCGATTCCTTCCCAAAGTACTGCAGATGTAGCCAGTATTCTACTGTACACCACACCCTTTAAGGCCCCTCATAGGGAGACACTAAGGGGTGTTAAGTCAGGAGAATGTGGGGAAAACTCAACCACATTTCTTTGTCCTATCCATTGTCCTGGCAAATTCCATTGAGGTAAATTTTCACATCTCACATTTCTTTGACTGTCCTGCCTGTCTCATGGTGACACTATCATTAATTATTTTGAGTGAGCATCAAACTACACATTGCTAGCAAAATTCAATTCAACTTCAAAAAGTAAGACATAGATAACATCTCTTAAAATGTGTATACATTTTGGCACCCTCTATTTATGGCACTATGCTCAGTTCTGTAATACTGAGCATGAGAAAGACTCATATGGAGTAGGAAGCTAGCACCTATGATTTTAGTGATCCAATAAAGGTTATCAGTCATCTTTGTCTTATCTACAAAACCATAGAGCTTTATTAGCTAAAATGTGTTGCCTAGAGTAGAAAAATGCAGTAGAATAAGCCTATTGGAGAAGTCTACTCCTCCATAAATTCCATTGATTCAAATGGGTTTACGCTAATTACAATTTGCCAGGGATTGTGTGGTGGCTTAGTATTTAAGATACTGAACTTGACAACTGGAAGGTCAGCAGGTCAGCAGTTTGAGACCCGAATGCTGTATGACAGAGTGAGCTTCCATCTTTGTCCCAGCTCCTGCCAACCTAGCAGTTCGAAAGCAAGAAATTGCAAGTAGATAAATAGGGAACGCTTCGGTGGGAAGGTAAACAACATTCTGTGCACTCCAGTGTCTAGTCAGGCCTGCCACATGTCTATGGGAACATCTGCAGACTCAGACATCGCTGGCTCTTTGGCTATAAACAGAGATGAGCACTGAACCCTAGAGTCGGGTATGATTGGCTTTTGACAAGGGTGACCTTTACCTAATTACAACTTGCTTGTAGAGTAAGACCATTTGGAAACAGCCCTTGCACAACACAGAAGCTGCAGGTAAATCATGTGCTATAAGATTTCAGCTATGTTGGACATGTTTAATTATTAAATACAATATAAACATGTGGTGATAGTTACCATGAATACAATGTCAGTTTCTACTAAAAATATTATGGGCTTGACTTTCCCTTGGCTGTATTTGGCACATTTCTAATCTCTGGCTATTTCATTTGGAATTTCCCCTGAAAAAGGACAGTAGGATCTATAATGACAGTGTGAATATATAGCTTTTGAAAGTAATTTATGACAGCGGTGATATATTGCGATCTTTGCAGCCATCACCACATTATATTGCTGAATACAACTCAGGCGCTGGGACATCTGATCACTTTACATCATAAAAAGCAACACACAGTAAAATTAAAAGAGCACACTATTTTCAGATTACTTTAGAAAAATCTTATTGAATCTGATGTAAACATGGGATATATTTGTCTTAAAAGGATACATTACCATAACTCTTCCCCATGTGGCACTATGAGTTAAGGCACAGAACATCATCATATAGTATCATGGCCACATGTCTGATAGGGGTTTCTCCATGCTTGAAAACACCTCCTAAAGCCACACAGAATATAAGTTTTAATAAGTGACAGAATTCAAAACATCTAGGGTTACTGTCCTTTATGACTGATGAATAGTTCAGGGCAGGGATCAGATTTATTAGGCAGTCCAGAAAGAGCAAGAAAAACCAAGTGATGGATGTTACTTCTTTTTCATCTAGATCTTCTCCAAAGTGGGAGAGATGTGGATTATGCTTGCTTGACAACTGATTGCATGATTATCCACAGGCAGTTTGAACAAATCATATCTACTTGTGAGATGCTTCTTTATTTGTCACATTTGTCAGATGTCTAGTGTAGGGCACTTACAGTAGCATGTAGAAGAGACTAGGGTCACTTGCTTTCTCTGTTGATATGTTAAGAATACTGCAGTCTAATCTAAAATAAAATCAATACTTGAAAGTATATCTGATTATTTCAGTCCAACAACAGACGGTATTTTACCATCAGTTTCTCCCATTGTTATAACAGTTTATTGATTTTCAGAGAAATAAAATAAAGTACAAAGGAGTCTTCTGACAGAAGTTCTTTCCCAACATAATTTCTTAGAATTTCTTAGCCAGGAAAGCCAGGGATTTTCTCAGAGACTGAATACTTTCACAGCATAACTTTATTTGTTAAGTAACAGCTATATCTCAGCTCAGTGTTACATTCCCAATATTGCCACTTGATTGACGGTTGTGTTTTTAAACATTTACTCTGAATATTACAGAAGTAAATTAACTTAGAATATTCTTCAAGTTGTCTGGAAAAACAGTCTTCAGCACAGAAGCAGTACAACAAGAAACCCTGCGCTCCAGACCCAGGTGCTACTCCCGTTCTCTTTATAACTCCTAGATTATGACAAAAAATGATCTATAAAAAAATCCTAAAACCGGGTTCATGAGAATGCATAAGGAAAGTAAGAATATTTATGGCATTTACAAAATTGTTGCAGCAAAGGTTGAAAAGAATGTATAATTAATTTATCTCTGCAGCAAATGTAGAACACAAGGAAGAGGACAAAGTGACACTTATTTGAAGACAATGTTAACTGTATACTGTTAAATTGCAAAACTGCAGCCAAACCTCTGCTCACATTCGGAGTTCAGTCCTCTGGTGCAAGGTTGATTCAGCCTTCCATCCTTCTGACATTGGTAAAATGGGTACCCAGCATGTCCGGAGCAAAATGCTAATTACTTTGTGAGCTTCCCAGAGAATGCTCTAATTATAAGTGTAATTGCTATTGCTTAACAATAACAATAATCAAAATAGAGTCTGATGTGTAATAGTTTTTGAGCCTGCAATTCCACACTACATTCTGTTTTGCTTAACAGCAGATTTATAGACCAGTGCAGAAGCTGTTTCAGCTGCTGCTCTTCATACCTGTCAACTTTTGGATTTGAAAATAAGGGAAATTTTGGCCACACCCCTCTGTGGGTGTGGCCAAATCTGTGGGCATGGCCAAATATAGCCATGTGGCTTGCTGGACTCTAGTCATGCCTGCCACATGGCCATGAAAATGTCTGCAAACACAGACAGCACTGGCTCTTTGGCTGTAAATGGAGATGAGCGCTGCACCCTAGAGCTGGATACGACTGGCAGATTTTACTTTCTTAGGATCAAAGATCTCTGCAGATGGTGATTGCAGCCGTGAAATAAAAAGGCAACTGATGCTTTGGAAACAAGCTATGAGAAACCTGGGGAACATAGATAAAAGTAGAGGCATCACCTTGCAAACAAAAAATTGCATAGTCAAAGCAATGGTATTCCCGGTGGTAATGTATGGGTGTGAGAGCTGGACCATTAGGAAAGCTGAGCGCAGAAAAATAGATGCCTTTGAAATGTGGGGTTAGAAATAGGTCGATCCTAAAAGAAATCAACCACGACTGCTCATTAAAGGTCAAATAGTAAAAATGACACTAAAGTACTTTGGACATCAAATGAGAAGATAGGATTCACTTGAAAAAGTCTTGATGCTGGGAAAGGTAGAGGACAAAAGAAGGGGGTGGCCAAAATAAGATGGCTAGATGGTATTGTAGACGCAATGGGCACAAAGCTGTGTGGGCCAAAGAACCCTTTCCCCATCTACTTGGGGGACTTTTGTTTTCTTTTCTTTCTTGTTAGCTCAGTGGCTTAAGTGACTAAGATGCTGACTGGGAGGCAGAAGGTCAGCAGTTCGATTCCCAAGTACTGCAGGATGGAATGAGCTCCCGTTTTTGTCCCAGCTTCTGCCATCCTAGCAGTTCGAAAGCAAGAAATTGCAAGTAAATAAATAGGGACAACTTTGCGCTCTGGTGTCTAGTCATGCCTGCCACATTACCATGGAAATGTCTGCAGACACAGACAACGCTGGCTCTTTGGCTTTGAAACAGAGATGAGCACTGAACCCTAGAGTCAGATACGATTGGCTTTTGAGCAAGGGCGACCCTTTACCTTTACCTAACTCAGATCCCCGTGCAAGCACACTGGATCTATGAACTCTGATAATTCTCCCCGTGTATTTTGAATCTGGTCTCTCATACAAAAAGCAGCTTCTTGCTCTAAAAATTGGCCACTGTAGGAATCTATGACTCTGATGGTGAACCTTGGCACTCTAGATACGACTTCCTTTCGAGCAAGGGAAACCTTTACCTTTAGCATATAGTGATCAAGCACTTCCCCCAGCCCCCCAGCCCCTTCCAAGTTAACTCTAGAACAGAAACGGAACACACACACCCTCTCTCTCTCATATAGTGTAGGAATCTCTGACTGTGATGGCAAACCTTGACACTCTAGAAACGACTGTCTTTCGAGCAAGGGAAACCTTTACCTTTAGCATATAGTGATCAAGCACTTCCCCCCCCCATAGAATCTCTGACTGTGATGGTGAACTTTGGCACTCTAGAAACGACTGTCTTTCGAGCAAGGGAAACATTTACCTTTAGCATATAGTGATCAAGCACTTCCCCCCACCCATAGAATCTCTGACTGTGATGGCGAACCTTGGCACTCTAGAAACGACAGTCTTTCGAGCAAGGGAAACCTTTACCTTTAGCATATAGTGATCCAGCACTCCCCCACCCATAGAATCTTTGACTGTGATGGCGAACCTTGGCACTCTAGAAACGACTGTCTTTCGAGCAAGGGAAACCTTTACCTTTAGCATATAGTGATCCAGCACTCCCCCCACCCACCCATAGAATCTTTGACTGTGATGGCATACCTTGGCACACTAGAAACGACTGTCTTTCGAGCAAGGGAAACCTTTACCTTTCGCATATAGTGATCAAGCACTTCCCCCTTACCCATAGAATCTCTGACTGTGATGGCGAAACTTGGCACTCTAGAAACGACTGTCTTTTGAGCAAGGGAAACTTTTGCCTTTAGCATAAAGTGATCAAGCACTCCCCACCCGCCCACCCAACCCCCTCCCAAGTTAACTCTAGAACTCTAGAAACTGAATCCTCCAGCCAGGACAGAGGCAGGGGGCAGAAACAGCTCAATAAAGCATGAGAGTGAGAGCGAAGTCTCTGCCCCCAGACCAAGAGCTGATTTGCCCCTGCATAAATGAAATATCGCTCACCTCTGACTCCCGTCCCTCCTCCCAGCATGGTGCCTCCGACCAGCCGCCATCTTGGACATGTGGCTGGCAGGAGAAAAATGAAAGAGAAAGACAGAACGCCCCCCCCCCACCTTCTCTCTCTCTCCTTCCAAAAGTGAAGAGCCTGCCACACAGTGACCTCTGGTGGCCGGAAAAAATACTGCAGCTTTGCCTGTGAGGTCAGGATATTTATTTTAAAAATAAGGGAAAATAGGGGGAAATTAATAAACCGGGAGGGGGGCGGGAAGAGGGGTAAAAATAAGGGGTTTTCCCGGGTAAAATGGGATGGTTGACAGGTATGCTGCTGTTGCTACTGCTAACACCACCCAGCCACTCTTGAAATTCTGTATTTAGGTGTCATAGAAGAGTAGCATTGAATGCAAGAATTCTGTTACTATAACACAGTGATGGCCAACCTTGGCATTCTAGATGTTCTTGGACTTCAATTCCCAGAACCCCTAATCAGCAGGTGTGTTGACTTGGGCTTCTGGTAATAGAAGTCGAAGAACACCTGGAGTGCCAAGGTTGGCCATCACTGCTATAACACCTTCCAAAACAGCCATCTTAATAACAAAATAGTGGCAATCTGAAGTATGTGCTTCCTGTTTCTGTTCTTTTCTGCCTTATTTAAAGGAGACATTAATATCCCTCCATCACCATTATTCATCCTTTCTGAGGGCACTTTGGTACCCACTGATTTCAGTGCAGCCTATTTTCAGATGCTCAGAGACCTACTATAACTGTACAACAAGAAAATGTCTTTTGACATCATGAAGACTAATACTGTACCTTATTGCATCATATGCTGTTGTCTATTACTGTTTACTTCACCAGAAATCCATTTACATGTCTTAAAAACCAATGTACAAAACCTTTATGTGTGGTGGAATGGGTGATCTAGTCTCTATACCAGGTGTTCTCAATGTTTTCAGATGTTGGCCAGATTTGTGAGCGGGCTGGATTGGTAGTTCCCACTGCTGTAAATGCTGACATAAAATTCAATTCAATTCAATTTCAATTCAATTTTAATTTATACCCCGCCTTTCTCTGACAAGGCCAACTCAAGGCGGCAACAACATATCAAATAGTACAATGTACAATATATAAAATACAAAATACAATATTACAAATGCAGCAAAAATGCATACAGTTACTATTTCAAAATAAAAATAGATAAACAGATTGCAAGTTATAAATTAGAAATTACAATGTTAAATATCCTAACAAAAACCAGTACAGAAACCCTGCGCTCCAGCCCCAGGTGCTCAAACTTCCCTACGGCCAATGCCGGACCGGGGAAGGAGCCTTGGTGGGTAGGGGGGCAGTTCTTAAAGTCAGGGGGGGCAGTTCTTAAAGTCCATGGTGCGCTTCAGTTCCAGGTGCTCAAACTTCCTCGTGGCCAATGCCGGACCAGAGAAGGAGCCTTTGCGGGGGCCAGTTCTTAAAGTCCGTGTGTGTGTGTGTGGGGGGCAGTTCTTAAAGTCCTTGGTGTGCTTCAGCCCCAGGTGCTCAAACTTACCCACGGCCAATGCCAATGCAGTACTTAGACCCCGGGAAAGGCTCGTAAGACAAAACAGCTAAGTCGGTGGTGGCTCCCACCCACCTCCTTTCCCCAGAGCCAAGTAGTGTGGGCTCTGGGTTGAGGCAGGGAGCGTCCCGGGCTGTTGTAAATGTGTTTACGATGGCCACGGACTCATTTACAGCTGTTGTAAATGTGTTTAAATGAGTCCGTGGCTGATACCGGTCATGGGGGGCAGTGGCTGGAGTGAGGTCGGGAGCCGGATTATTTGGCACAGCAGACTGAATCCAGCCCATGGGCCATAGGTTGCGAACCCTTGCTTCTATACCTTGACCTGTTTGGCTTGATTCAAAGACTGAATGTATGGCATATGAATGGTACCTCTTATTTGTGTACCTTTTATTTGGACTCTTGATTAAGCTTGAAGCTTGTAGACTGTGTGTCAACCTTTACATTAAGATGAAGAACCATCAGCCATCTGCCTTCTCTTCTCTGTGATGAGTGGATTTATGCCACATATGTATTTACTCTACATTGTTTTGAAATTTTATGTTACACTTCTGATGAACTTTACAACACTGAAGTGGTGGATTTTTTTTGAATATCATTAACTTTGCTGCTCATTTCCTAAAGTGTAAACCACAGTGCTGAAAATAAAACAGCAGCTTGTAAAAATATGGAGTGTTTAAAAAAGAAGGTGATACAGGAGGCATTAAAATCAGAAGAAAGTAAATGCTTGAATAAAGGAAAAGAATAAGACTGCTTAACTCATCTTGTAGCATATTTTATGCATGGTTTCTAGATACTTCACTGATGGCTACCTGGTGGACACAATCTTAACACTGGCCTGTTAAAATAAAGCAATTTTGAATGGGTAAAAGTTAAATAGGAACATAACATGCAAGCAAGCAAGCAAAAAAAAAAGTTTGAATGGAAGCAAGGGCTGTATAACTCTGTATAACGATTGCATCATACAGCGATGAAATCATACGATTGCCTTTTAAAAAAAATGTTTGTATCGTACAATGATTTTCATCGTTGTTAGATACATTTTTTTAAAAAAAGGCAAAGTCCGGGGCCTTTCCCCCACCCCCCAAAACCCCTTTGAGAACTGACAGCGCTGGGCTGCTCTCCTCCTGGGAATTACGTTCTCAGGGGGAAAGCAGCCCGGCGCTGTTAGTGAATGGACGCGTGCCTGTGGGCCCTCTGCCCAGCATGCACTTTGCTGCCGCCCCCACCCAGAGACAGGAGCATGCACTTTTCCTGCTGGTAGGGTGGGGAGGAGCCAGCAATCCTTTATAAGGGTGGCTCCTCCCTGCCTGGCCATTTGGCGTCATTGCCTCCAGAGAAGCTTCTGCTTCTCCTTCAGCAAGAATTTTTGGTGCATGGCTGGCTGAACCACCCGGTTCTCCAGCCCCACTGCTTACCTATGCCGATGTCACCTCTGGGCCGGGTTTTGCGTGGCAGGTGCTCCCACCTCCGTCCACTGTCTCTTCCAGCCGGGGTCCAGGCTGCCTGGCCCTCCACCTGCCTAGCAGCCTGATGCCTTTCCTCCTCCATTTCTCCTCGGCCCCTGGTTCTGTCCCTGCTGCCACCTGGCCATGCCGGGGACAAGCTTGGGTGGCATGCCCTAGCCGACAGGGTAGCCGACAGGGTAGCAGTGCTTGTATTTTAAAACCACTGCACCATGCTTTCCCAGCCTCCTCTGCACTCGCGTCCCTCAGCCTGATTGGCTGAGGGGTTGCACAGCGCAGAGGACTCTGGGAATTGTAGTTCTTTCTTGGTCGCGTTCGTGGGGTGGCTGCCCCTCTGGAGACCACCAAAACCCTGCGGCGTTGGGAAGGCAGGGGTTATGGTGAGTGTGGAGGGCTAGGTCGAGGATGGTTGGGCCTGGTGTGGGAGCCTTTGAATGAACCCAACGGTTAAGGGCACTTTTTATAGGTATAGATATTTTGTTACAGTCAGCTCAAAAAGAATAACTGTTAAGTCATAATCACATCAAAATATAAACCAATAAAATGTTTATTGAAATAACTCATAAAGTTATGACAAGAATAGATGTTAACAAATAGCAAAACCACATATCCCATTGATAATAACATTTGTATAATATGGGTAATGAATTAGGTACAGCTAGGACTATTTGTCTTAATTAATAGTATAATATGCTATCAAGTCAGCTCCAATTTATGGTGGCCCTTTCTAGTTTTTCTGGGCATACAGTAGTCATAGAAGGTTTATCATTCCATTCTTCAGGGGGAGCTTTGGGACAGTGCAGACTACATTGACAAATATTTTAGGATTTGCTCCAGAATTGTCACAGATGAATTCATATTATTCTTCAATGATCACACAATGCAAAGGTCAATGCAAATGAGTTTATCATTTTTATTTTACAAATCAGAGTTTTTCCTCTGTTGCTGAGGGCTTCTACTTGAAGCTGGAATGATTCAAACTGTGTTTTGTCTATGCAATAACTTTACTAAAAGACTGTGAAGTGTAACTCTGGGAGGTTTTGTGATTCCATAATAAGTTTTGGGGCAATGGAAATACCCACCCCTGTGGGAAGGCATCTGGTTTCCGTCTTCCTGTCTGCCTTCACATTGTGTAAACAGAGGTCTCTTTGTCTGCATGAGAGATAACACTGGATTGTGGGCATGCGTAGAATAGTGAAAAAGAATTCTCCTTTCTTCTCCTTATTTGGGCTCTGACACTTCTGATTGGCTGTATGCCCTAAGTTTTGTTTCTGTTAAGTTTCGTTTCTGGTATATTCTGCTTGCTTAAGTTTCGTTTCTGAGACACTCTGCTTGAATAAAGAGAAGCCATTAGTATCCTTTGTTCAGCCAAAGACTGGAGTCGTGTTTTCTGTCTGTCTCTGTCTTTTCCTTACTCTGAGCCTAATGAAGCTGGACTTCGTGGACTCTTAAGTTTCTATCTTAAAAGATCTGATGATATAAACTGCTGCTTCATGAGACTGATTGAGACATGAATCAGATTTCTACAAGTGGTGCCCCGTGTGACGCTTTGAACTACAATGAGAGAGCCTTCTTTGAACTCTGCTTCAGCAATTAGCACCTAATTATCACCTCATCGACCGGGACAAGGTCTCATTCACCTCCGACCAGGCAAAAGGTCCGACCGGGAAGGTCATAAATCAAGCGCTTGAGAAATAAAACAGGGTGAGTGAAAATGGGGTGTGTGCTTTCTTCGCAAATGCATGAACTTTGTAAAGATATCTCAGATCTTTTGAATAACAATGGACGAAAGGCTGATGAGAAGCAGATACAAAAGCTAGTCAAAGCTATAGGGAAAATCAGTCCTTGGGTTAAATTTGATGAATGCTTGGACTTACAACAGTGGAAACAGATTGGGAGAGAAATGCAGAAGCATGAGGGAATTTTTGTATCAGTTCAATTTACGTGGGAGGAAGTTAGAGACTGCCTTCAGAGACTCACTCCAAAGAATATTCTGTTGTCTCAGGGGCTTGCTGGCCCCCTCCCAAAGCTTTTGCCACCAGACAAGGGGGGGGCTGTGACAACTGCCCTTCCATCATATGAGAAACAACAGCCCCCTGATGGGGGTGGAGGTGGAAAAGGAGATGGGACATTATATCCTGCCTTGCAGCAATCAAGCACTTTTAGCCCTACAAAAGACCTGTTCTCTGCTGCAATACTGCCTGCCGAGTCTAAAAAACAACTAGTGCCAGCTGATGGGGAACAAATGGTGGGGACCTCATCGCAGATTGAAGCTGTTAATGCATGCAGAGTGGCAGGAAGCAAGAAGTGTGTTTCAAAGAGCATAGGGGATCTCAGCCCCCCCGTGAAGCAACCCTCATCACAAAAGCAGGAGAAGCTGAGCAGTAAATTTGATACCTCATGTTTGGGCAGGAAGATCCTACAGAACTGGAAGGATGGCCCAAAGGAGGGATGCACAAAACCCAAGACCAGAAAGGGGTGCAAGTACAAACTAACAGATGCAGTTTGTCATAAATTTGAGATTCAGAAGCTGCAGATAAAAGAAATGCAGAGGAAAAGGGGCGTGGATCCGTCCTGTATGGACAGCAGGCTGTTGCAAAAATACAAGGAGGGAGAAGACATACAGTTTTTGGCTGATTTTGAACTGCCCAACCCTCAAACAAAGAGATCCAGAGTGAGCTGTCCCAAGTTTCATCATCAGGATTGCAGGGAAAGCAATTTGGAATTCCCTGTGATTTTCTTCTGTGTAAAATTACTTGCAATTTCTGGAGAAGTCTTTGTGCCTTCACACCTCTTTGCCTGCCTTAATGCAGATGGGTGTGGCTGGAGCATGAAGGAATGTGTGTTTGCCTGAAAAGCTGAAAAGGGGGGTTGTGTGGGATTGTCTTGTGAATTCAGTGAGACTTAATTTATGGCTTAATTTCAACCTTTGCCATGCCAAGAACTGTGCTGGAGAGAAGAGAGTGTTTAAGGAAGCTTCAATCAAGATTTGGACTTTTAATTTGGACATTTTAATTGGACTAAAAGAAAAAAGTTTGTGTGGACTTTAAAGAAGAATTGGCTTTGTTTGCATTATAAAACCTGACAGCCTTTTTTAAGAAATTGTCTACCTGCTCAGGCTATGAGTGTGAAATGCTTTAATGAGATTTGTACTGTATTTGAGTTACCATGCTATGCTGATTTTAAGTTATTGAATGCTTCTTTCATTTACACCAGTGGGAGAAGAAAAAATTTAATGCCTTACTCATGTACTTGGGGAGTGATAAATGCTTTCTAGAATGCAACAGAGACCTCCTTCATGTAAGGAAGAAAAGAAATGTTCATGTTTTGTTTATGCTTAAATGTTTGCTTATTCTCTTGCAGGAGAAAGACCTGTCTTTGCTTATGTTATGTATTGCCTTATGAAACTGCATATCTCAAGGTACCTTCAGAAGTACATGGAAGAGTTGTCAGTACCCTACACATGTATATGGGTTTGTGATATTGCATTTGTGTTATACATCAGGCATGTTTCATGTTTAGTTACATGGTACTAGTAATAACAGGGCATGCTCCTGTTTCTTAGGGGAGTGTCTTCCTAAGCCATTGGTCATTTATTGGCAACAAGGGAATCCTGAGTGGAAGGATTCCTGCTCGAGCGATCCACCCATGGAGAGAGAAGAAGGTTACTCAGCTCCAGGATGGTGGTTCACCAGTAGACTAAATGTGCTGACATTTGTTCTTTTCTTTTTTACTGTGCTTCCAGCTGTAAGAACAATACCTCATGGGGGCAACCCCAACTTTTGGCTTCGTCATGCTAACTATATGTTTGAGGTTCATGGTAAGAATGCAACGTTATACTATGAGCATCCACTGGCAGTGTCTCAAATGGCCTTTCTTCCGGCATTGTTCAACACGCCAGAGTTGGTTATTGGACATTTGCAACATGTTGATAGGTCTACGCTCTTCTCTAATCCTCCAGAACAACTTAACAACACCCGCTGGCGAAGCATGACATTCAAGAAATACACTAAAGGACTTTGTTTCTGCTGCCATAGTTCTGGAATCTGGAATAGTAAATGGAAGTACTGGACTCAAGCACAAAGGGTTTTGCAGAATATAGGCAATTATACGGGTTGTGATGATTATTTTTGGTTATGGGGTAGTTATAACAGTTCTTATAAGCTTAATTATACCTTGTTTAACACTACTATTGAAGATATATATGATGTGTTTCCTATGTTTACTCCTGATTATTCTGCTATAGATAGTGGTTCAATTTGCAATGGATGGCAAATCAAGGATCCTAACATGTGGTTCTTTTTTAATGGAGTTGCCACGAATTTCCATCCAGGACAATATCAATGTGCAGCATTGGGTTATTTTACCTTACCCGTACAAGTGCAAATGCCGCTTCAGGCAGATGCACGGCGCCGGAGAGCTGCTGCCGGCCCGATGGGTCATTGATTACCTGTTAGCAAAATCCGGAGGATTTTGTAAACTGGTCGGGAACCAGGGATGTCGGGTAAAATTCCAGGATCTGAATAATACTATTGAGAAAGAACTTCAGAATTTACAGGAGAGCATTACTAACAATGTACGCACTGATGTTAATCTCTTTGATTGGGTGACTTCTTGGTTGCCTGATTTATCTGTCCTTAGACTAGTTTTCTTTTATGGGTTCATTATTATTATCTGCCTTATACCTTTGTGTTTTTGCATTAATTGTATTCCTAACCTTATTTCTATGTGTAACGCATGTCCACTGCATAGAAGGGAGACATCGAGTTTTGCACGACGGCAATTGTACTCAATGAGGTATCATCCTCCGGAACAAGGTACCATGAGTCAGGAGGGGTACGATGTCCAGGAGGACAGTGATGATGTATATGGAGGAGTAGTTATGGAATATGATGACATGCAGGGGTATGATTAGCCGTCCCTCTCTCAAATTTAAATGAAAAAGGAGGACATGTGGGAAGGCATCTGGTTTCCGTCTTCCTGTCTGCCTTCACATTGTGTAAACAGAGGTCTCTTTGTCTGCATGAGAGATAACACTGGATTGTGGGCATGCGTAGAATAGTGAAAAAGAATTCTCCTTTCTTCTCCTTATTTGGGCTCTGACACTTCTGATTGGCTGTATGCCCTAAGTTTTGTTTCTGTTAAGTTTCGTTTCTGGTATATTCTGCTTGCTTAAGTTTCGTTTCTGAGACACTCTGCTTGAATAAAGAGAAGCCATTAGTATCCTTTGTTCAGCCAAAGACTGGAGTCGTGTTTTCTGTCTGTCTCTGTCTTTTCCTTACTCTGAGCCTAATGAAGCTGGACTTCGTGGACTCTTAAGTTTCTATCTTAAAAGATCTGATGATATAAACTGCTGCTTCATGAGACTGATTGAGACATGAATCAGATTTCTACACACCCCCATGATCTTTCTTCTAAGTTGCCCCAAATTATTCTTGTTTATTTTTAAAGAAATATACTATTGAGTCTAGTGCTAGGTCTCTTTATCACTGCAACACTATATTGGTTTAGCAATGATTACCTCCACATAGTGAAGAAAAGAAGAAGACACGAATGTATATAAAATTGAAGCAGCTCTGACAAACTCCAGCATGGTGTATATGTCTGTATATGTATGGAAAATGGTCCCCCTTTCCCTGTTATTGTGAAATTCTTTAAACCAGGGGTTCCCAACCTACAGCCTGTGAGCCGGACCTGGACCACGGCACCATTCCATCCAGCCCACCACCACCACCACCACCACACCCAGAAGTGGAAGCAGACATGTTTACATCAGCCATAAAATGTGCCTGTGCATGTGTAAATATGCCTGTGGCTGTCGTAAACACGAAAGTGGGTGCATTTACAGTAGCCGTAAATGTGCCCATTTCCACTTAAGGAGGGCATGGACGGGCCCAGTCAGCTGTCTGGGGGCGTGTTCAGGCCTACAGTTTAAAAAGGTTGGCCACCCCACTTTAAACCATCCCAATGTATTGATGGCAGGCCATAAAAGGAGGGCTAGGGATTGGCAGAAGGTTATGGGCACAGATCAAACTGCATGGAATTGAGGGGCAACTGTGGACATTGGCACCAAAACAATCTGGGGTTTTTGTGTGGTCACCTAAACTGAATACAGTTGTAAAATGTACTGTGAATGAAGCTGATGTAGTTCTGCCAATAGAGTCACAGCAACAGGCGGACTTCTCTCTTGGGATGTTCAGTGGAGAATTGAACTTCAAACCTCAGGCTCTACAGTCAGAGACCTAACTCACCGAGCTATCCAGCTAGCTGATTATTAGGGAAGCAATAATATTTAAAGTGTGGCCAGTAATCTAATTATACTGTGATTACAAAGAAAAGCAATGTTGGAACAAGACAGGAAATAATATAAAATTGATTACACATAAAATAGACATATATTTAGCAAAAAAAATTGGGGAGAAATGCAATTTAACTGCAAAATCTCATGATAATGCACTACCTGTAAAAGCAAAGCTGGGTATATTGGTATGAGTGTAAAAAAATTATACACTTGAGGCAATTTCTGGAATAATTTAAAGACAAGCATGGAGCAGTCTGTAAAGCAGGCAGATAATATTTAAAAGTAATAGAAAGCTCTTCTTTGGAAAGCTCCAAAATTATCTATTATTTAAATTGTCTTTAGATTGATTGTATGCATGTCTTCCATGAAACAAGCAACCCAAAGATTTCCAGACAAAGTATAAAAATACAGTATATACTGTGTCTATCAAGGTCAAAACACAGAAGCTCCTCTGATGCAAGCAAATTACTTTTTCCCTACACTCTCTTTGGTCTATCCTTATTGAGCCTGTTAGAAATTTGTTGCCAGTTAAAGATTGGTTCTGTACTGATTAATTGCTAAAGTAAAAGTTTAATTATTCTCTTTATTCTCTTTATTACATTACCATCTCCCCCCCCAATGTCTAGAACAAGGGTAGGCAACCTATGGCCTGTGGGCCGGATCCAGCCTGTGGCACCAAATAATCCAGCCCCCCCCCCCCTTGCTCCAGCCGCTGCTGCCAGAATCAGCCATTTATGGATGTCGTAAATGCATTTATGACAGCCATAAATGGGGGGGGCACCAGTCTGGCCCCCTCAACTGTCTGAGGGAGTGTGACCCGGCCCCCAACTTTAAAATGTTGCAACCCCGGTCTAGAAAGTTCAATTCAAAGTAAAAAAAATCAAGTAAAAACCCATAAATTTGTCATTCCACTTTTTAATTGCCAACTAAAAATATGCTTTAAAGAAAAAAAGAACAACTTATTTATTTAAAATATTTTTACCCTGCTGTTCTCTTATAAAAAGCCCCAAGGCAACCTACTTAATTAAAAATGACAATATAAAAGTTAAAAACATAACATTCTTATTAGGCTTGGATTCAAAAATGAAATAATATTTGCTGGGGTTTGTATGGAAACTTTATGCCTAGTCCATACCTGTCAGGTTTTGGACATGAAAATAAGGGAAATTTTGGGCCACACTCCTCTCCCCACCAGGCCACGCCCTCCCCACCAGGCCATGCCTCCTCCTCCTCCCCAAAATCCACACACATCAAAAAGCCTAGAAGAGGGTTGGGCTCCCCCTCTCCCCGGGTGGAGGAAGAACCACCCCCTAGGCACTACCCCACTCTGCTTAGCACCACTGCTGTTCCTCGCAGGGAATAAGGCAACAGGTCAGCCCCTACAGGCCAGCCTTACTTTAATAATTCTATTTTAAATCTCTTTCCACATTCTCTGCTGCGACAGCATTTCATATTATGGTGATTTTTCATGGAACTGTTTTTTACACTTTAATCACTTAATTGTCTATTGTCTTAGCCTTGTGTACCTCAATTTCATTCTTTAAAAACTCTGTGTTTAAGGCAGGACCATCGAAATATCCTCTTTATGTTGTATGCAAATATACTTGAAGCCAATTGGCTCATTGTCTCTTCCCTTTAACACCCTCTTTTAAAGGTAAAATTGGAGCACCCTTTCCCCAGTTTAAGGCATGCTCTAATGCAAATGTGTTATACCTGATTGGGTACTATTTTGGATCCTAGCATTACTGATCGGTTAATTATGGTTGTCCAAATAGGTTGAATTTTTCAAAGCGCTAAAAGATGATGGCGTCAAATTACTGCATTCAATATGCCAGCAGATTTGGAAAACAAAACAGTGGCCACAGGATTGGAAAATATCAGTATACGTCCCAATCCCAAAAAAGGGCAATGCCAAAGAATGTTCAAATTATCGAACAATCGCGCTCATCCCACATGCCAGCAAGGTGATGCTCAAGATAATACAGGACAGACTTCAGCAGCATGTGGAGAGAGAATTACCAGAGGTGCAGGCTGGTTTCAGAAGAGGCAGGGTGTTGTGTTCTGAGGGTTTTATTGTACACATGGATTACAATGTATCTGAGCCAATGTAACCTTGCCTATAGCAACAATGTAACCTTCAGCTGTATCATATAAACCCTGTAATAGGACGCGAGCTAATGACCACCAGCTGGCAGCAGCGAGCGTCCAAGCTCTCTTGGTCCGAACTCATCAAAGGCAACAGCGCGGGAAGTTTTCCCGCCACCACCTACACCTGGACAAGAAGGGCATGACCTGCAATGACGTCACGCAGACAGTAGCCAATGGGCTACCATGGCACCACGTTCAAATGTATTACTGCTGTATATAAAGAGCTATCGATCCGCCATTACCTCATGTTCCCTCTGTCCACGATGCAATAAACCTGAGTTAACCCAGCCCGAGGCTGTGTCCTGTGTCTTGGTTTTGCATACACCAAATTGGCGACGAGGATGGGATAATGGATCCCCACGGAACAGCCAGGGCACAGAGCGGTTTCAACATCACCAAACCGCAAGACTGGGAGCTGCTTGAGATGGATTTCCAGGCGGCCCTGGTGGAACTCAGAGTCAAAGGAGAAGACGAGGAGAGGAAGAGGGCCATCCTCACCAGAATGCTCGGGATGGAGACCAAGCGGACGCTGGTGGGCATCATCGCTCCGAAGAAGGTGAGCGACTTTAAGGCGAGCGACATCATGAAACTGCTGCGAGAGCGGTTCTGCCCCTCGAGGGCAATGTTTCCCGCTCGGAGCGCGTTTTGGAGGCGAGTCCAAGCGCCGGATGAGTCGGTTGAGGCATTCGTGGCCGCCATGAGGATAGCCGCCGCCCCCTGTAAATGGGGCGATATCCTGGAGGTGGTCCTCAGGGACGGCGTGTTGTGTGGCCTGAAAGACAAGGAGGTACAGCGCAGCTTGATGAATAAGGAGCCGCCACCCACGCTGGCAGAGGTCATAGAGGCCGCGGAAGCCGCAGAGTCCACGAATGCTGGAGTGGACGAGATGCACCAGTGGCGTGAGTGGCGTCCTAGAGCCGGCAAGGCGGAAAATTCGGTGCACGGGAAGACCGGACAGTCGGTGCACGCGACTCGACGGGCCTCAAAGTCGTCTACGGAAGGCAGCGACGGCGAGGAGGTCCAGAAGGTCCGGAAGGGTGGTCGACGCTGCGAGGGTTGCGGAGCGGCCCACGAGCGCGCGAGATGCCCGTTCAGGAAGGCCGAGTGTTACACCTGCGGCCGTCGGGGGCACATCGCCAAGGCATGCAGAAAGCGGAAAGAGGGCCGGAGGCAGTCACAAGACCGCGCGGCCAGACCGGACCGTCCAGCGAGGCCCAAAGATGGCGCCCAGACCACGAGGAAGCAGGACGGCGTGGGCCGCGTCTCGGACGGCAGCGAGGACGACGCCCCAGTGTTCAGCGTGTCCGCGGGACAGTCCCATTACTTCGTTGAGGTATTAGTACAAGGGGCCCCTATTAAGATGGAAATTGACTCGGGGTCCTCCTATTCCATAATTCCCCAGAAAGAGTTCCTGAAAATCGACCCCCACGTGCGGCCCAAGCTTAAAGCGTTGAGGTCCACGCTACGGGACGTACAGGGAAACAGCATTCCGGTGTTGGGGGTCGGGAAATTTCGGGTCAATTTTAAGAGACATTCTGCGGAACTGCCCCTAGTTGTCCTCAAGGGGGGAAGCTGTAGCCTCCTAGGGACACAGTGGTTTCAGCCTTTAGGTTTGTTCATAGGGGGGGTGCATACCGTGGGGGGGGGACCCTATACAAGCGGTTTGCGATGCGCATCCCGCCGTTTTTAAGAAAGGACTCGGAAAGTTCAAGGGACCCCCTGTAGCTTTCGACATAGACCCGGAGGTCCGCCCGATAAGACTCAAACCACGCAGGGTGCCGTTCGCACTCAAGGACAAGATAGAGGCGGAACTGGACAAACTGGTGGGCCAGGGGATTCTTATTCCTGTTGATTCCGCGGAGTGGGAAACTCCAATTGTAACGGCTCTCAAGGCTAACGGGGAGGTGCGCATTTGCGCTGATTATAAGTGTACAATTAACAAGGCGATCCGCCCTAATGCATACCCGGTGCCAGTGATCAGTCACCTTTTGGCCAGGCTAAATGGGGGAAAGTGTTTCGCTAAACTCGATTTGGCACAAGCCTATCAGCAACTTCCTGTGACCCCCGCCACGGCCGCGGCACAAACGATAGTTACACATAAGGGAGCGTTCCAGGTGTCGCGGTTACAGTTCGGCGTGAACTCGGCACCCGGCCTTTTTCAATCGCTTGTGGAACGCCTCCTAAAGGGCCTGGAGGGGGTGTTGCCTTATTTTGATGACGTGTTGATAACAGGGGGGAGTGAGGCTGAACTAGCAAAAAGGTTGGACAAAGTACTGACCGTGTTCGAGAAAGCGGGGCTGAGATTGAGGAAGGATAAATGTGTCTTTTTCGAAACCGAAGTCGAGTTTTTAGGGTTCCGGATCACACCCGAGGGGATTAAACCGTCTAAATCCAAGGTAGCAGCCATTAAAAAGGCCCCTCGCCCCACATCCAAAACCGAGCTACAGTCCTTCCTGGGGCTCCTCAATTTTTACCATACATTCCTCCCGCGGAAGGCGTCCGTGGCCGAACCGCTCCATCGGTTACTTAAAAAGGAGGAGACATGGATGTGGGGTGACGAGCACGAGAGGGCGTTCAAAGAGCTAAAGCAACTCCTAACATCTGAGGCAATCCTGACGCATTTCAACCCCAAACGGCCAGTGGTCCTAGTGTGTGATGCATCCCCGGTGGGGGTGGGGGCGGTGCTTTGCCACGTGTTGGAGGACGGAAGGGAGGCCCCGGTAGCGTTTTACTCAAGGTCCCTGTCCCAAGCGGAGCGAAATTACGCACAAACCGACAGGGAAGCGTTAGCAATAGTAGCGGGGACCAAAAAATTTCACGATTTTTTGTATGGCCGCCCGTTCAAAATCGTGACCGATCACAAGCCGCTGTTAGGGATTTTCATGGCAAGCAAGCCCACACCGCAGATCCTGTCCCCGAGAATGCTGCGATGGGCTATTTTCCTCAACGCGTACCAACATGAGTTGGAGTACAGGCCCGGAAAGGAGATCAGCCATGCTGATGCGCTTTCGAGATCCCCTCTGCCCTTGTCGGACGACCAAAAGGCGAGGGCAGAAAGAGACCGCCAGGTGTTGCTAATTGAGGTTTTAGACGCACCCCCAATAGTACCAGCCGACGTTGCTAGGGCGACTGGCAAGGACAGGACGCTGGAGAAAGTCAGTTCATGGGTGCAGAAGGGGTGGCCGGCTTCGTCCCCGAGTACAGAGTTCGACCCGTTCTTTAGGAAAAAGCTAGAGTTGTCCCTAGAGAGGGGGTGCCTTCTGTGGGGCCAACGGGTGGTGGTCCCTACGCCCCTGCGGACGAGGGTGCTCGAACTGCTGCACGTCAGCCACCCGGGCGTAGTTCGTTCAAAGGCGCTGGCCCGGAGTTACTTCTGGTGGCCACAGCTGGACGCGGACATTGAGCACATGGTCGGCACTTGCGAGGCTTGCCAGGGATCCCGACCTGAGGCGGCCCGTCTCCCGCATAGGGAGTGGGACACAGCTAGGGGGCCGTGGTCCAGAGTGCACGTGGATTTCGCTGGCCCGTTCCGAGGAACCATGTTTCTCCTGGTGGTGGATGCGTTCTCCAAGTGGCTGGAGGTTATCCCAGTAAAGAGCACGTCCTCCGCCACGACAATTAGCCAGCTAAGGAGGGTCTTTTCCACTTTCGGTTTACCCGACACTTTGGTCAGCGATAACGCTAGTTGTTTCACCTCCGCCGAGTTCGGGGCATTCATGGAGGTAAACGCCATTCGGCATGTCACATCCGCACCGTTTCACCCGGCCACGAATGGCCAAGTGGAACGGCTGGTGCGGACAACGAAGGAGGCGCTGCGGCGCATGGGCCCGGGGGACCTGAATCACCAAGTATGCCAGTTCCTCTTAGCGTATAGGGTAACCCCCTTAGCGTCAGGCTACTCGCCGGCGGAGCTCTTGATGCGGCGAAAACTGACCACGATCCTGTCCAGGCTAGACCCGACGAGAGTCGAGGATAAAGGAAAAAACATAGGGTTGGCAGTCTCGAAAGGTTTCGCCGCCGGGGACCCTGTTCACTGCAGGAACTATTCCAGCGCAGGGCCAGCCTGGGTGCCAGGGACGGTTGTAGAACAGACGGGGCCAGTGTCGTACCGGGTCGAGACTAACACCGGCCTCCTTTGGAGGAGGCACGCAGACCAACTGAGGCACCGAGTGAGTGGGCCAGTCAGTGGAGCTCAGCAACAGGATTCAGCGTTAGGGTTCTCCCCCACCCGCTTAACCCAAGGGGGAGACAGCAGTGGACAACAGTCCCAAGCAAGGGGGGAAGGAAGCAGTAGCAGCGGCCCCGACTCATATCCTTTTGATACGCCAGTCCTATCAGGGGCCGGGGAAGGGGGAGAGGAGTTCGCGACCGCTGCCCCCGATTGTGATTTTGATTTTGATTTTGCGAGCCGGGGGGGGGGGGGTTTCAGGAGTGTTCCCCCACCCATCCAAGCGAGAAGAGGGGTTTTTCGTTAGCCCCCAGTGCCCCCGGTTCCTCCCTAAGAAAGAGCACACCTCCCAACAACGCCGCGGAGCCGCGGCAAGTCACTAATGAGTCTCCCTCTCATATTACAGGACAGGAAACCAGGGGACAAAGAGAAGGTAGCAAACCCGGGGAGAGGCAGCCCGCATCGAGACCCCAGCGTGTTCGAAATAAGCCATCTTGGCTGAGAGACTTTGTCTCCTAAGGGGGGGGGGAGTGTGTTTAAGTGTGGGCTCGAGACTTTGTCTCGTCCTAGGGGGGAGGGGTGTTGTGTTCTGAGGGTTTTATTGTACACATGGATTACAATGTATCTGAGCCAATGTAACCTTGCCTATAGCAACAATGTAACCTTCAGCTGTATCATATAAACCCTGTAATAGGACGCGAGCTAATGACCACCAGCTGGCAGCAGCGAGCGTCCAAGCTCTCTTGGTCCGAACTCATCAAAGGCAACAGCGCGGGAAGTTTTCCCGCCACCACCTACACCTGGACAAGAAGGGCGTGACCTGCAATGACGTCACGCAGACAGTAGCCAATGGGCTACCATGGCACCACGTTCAAATGTATTACTGCTGTATATAAAGAGCTATCGATCCGCCATTACCTCATGTTCCCTCTGTCCACGATGCAATAAACCTGAGTTAACCCAGCCCGAGGCTGTGTCCTGTGTCTTGGTTTTGCATACACCAAACAGGGGGACTAGAGACCACATCGCCAACATACGCTGGATCATTGAGAAAACAAAGGAATACCAGAAACAAGTTTACTTTTGTTTTATTGACTACACTAAGGCATTTGACTGTGTGGACCACAACAAGATGTGGCAAGTAATTAAAGAGATGGGAATACCAGAGCACCTCATATGCCTCCTGAGAAATCTGTACATGAACCAAGAAGCAACAGTTAGGACAGAACATGGAATGACAGAGTGGTTTGGAATAGGAAAAGGAGTAAGACAAGGCTGCATTTTGTCACCATGCTTATTCAACCTATACACAGAGCACATAATGCGCAGTGCAGGGATGGAGGAATCACAATATGGGATTAAAATCGCTGGGAGAAACATCAATAATCTGAGATATGCAGACGATACCACCCTAATGGCAGAAAGTGAGGAAGACCTAAAGAATCTCTTGATTGGGCTGAAGGAGGAGAGTGCAAAAGCTGGCTTGAGACTCAATATCAAGAAAACCAAGATAATGGCAACAGGCCCCATCAGTTCCTGGAAAATAGACGGGGAAGAAGTAGAAGCAGTGACAGATTTTACTTTCTTAGGATCAAAGATCACTGCAGATGGGGATTGTAGCCATGAAATAAAAAGGCGACTGATTCTGGGGAGACAAGCGATGAGAAACCTGGGGAACATAGTGAAAAGCAGAGACATTACATTGCAAACAAAAATTAGAATAGTCAAAGCAATGGTTTTCCCAGTAGTAATGTATGGATGTGAGAGCTGGACAATTAGGAAGGCTGAACGCAGAAGAATAGATGCCTTTGAAATGTGGTGTTGGAGGAGGGTTTTGAGAGTCCCCTGGACAGCGAGGAGAACAAATAGGTCAATCTTAGAAGAAATTAACCCTGACTGCTCATTGGAAGGTCAAATAGTAAAGATGAAGCTAAAGTACTTTGGACATCAAATGAGAAGGGAGGATTCACTTGAGAAGGCATTGATGTTGGGAAAGGTGGAGGGCAAAAGAAGAAGGGGGAGGCCAAGGATGAGATGGCTAGATGGTATTATAGACACAATGGGCACAGAGCTGGGAGGGTTGAGGGGGATGGTAGAGGACAGAGGCGCCTGGAGGAAAATGGTCCATGGGGTCGCAAAGGGTCGGAGTCGACTGTGCGACTGAACAACAACAACAAAATAGGTTGCTATATTGTAACATTAGGTAACGGCTGCTCGAACACTATATAAGCGCCTCTTGCAAATAGGGCATTGGCTCTTGGTTCGCACGCTTGCATGGCACACACACGTGTGGATTATCTCCAGAAGGCACAGGTGCAGAACTAATCCCTGGTAGTAGAATAGTGGAGCAAGCGCAGCCAACTCATGTCTAGACTCATGTCTATTTAAGCTGTAGTATTATTCCAAGAGTTGTGAATATACCGTTGCATCGTTGTTTGAATCACCGTTCATTGGACTCTTCATTTTAAAGCTTAAGACACAACAACCTCTGATCCTCTTCAGCTGGAAGGAGCTAAAGTCCTTCCTTCATCCAGGTTACACTGCAGCTGAATGTACAGAGGGAACAATATCTCTATAAACTGTGGAATAAATAAGTTATGCAGTAGCCCTGTTTGAAGGCAACTATAAATAAAGTTAAGCCTTGTTTTTCAATTCTGTGAAATTAATTTTACTAGCAATATTTTTCTGGCATTAAACCAATACTTTCAATTAATGAAGACACCTTCAGGCTCAGGCATATTCTTGAAATCACACTATAAAAAATTTAATATATGTGTATAATCTATGCATGCTTTTCATAGAAATGTTTTAAAAGCCTATAGAATAAATGCTACCAATGCATTAACATGCACTTATTCAGAATAAAAATAAATAATAGCTAGTCCAAAAAGACAGACACTATTACACTTGTTCTGAAAACTGATTAAAATTTCCCTGATTAGTTACAGTATTTATTTTTCCTGTTTTGAGTGTGATTAAAGTCTGGTTTGTTGATGAAGAATTTCTTAGTTTTTCTTCTTATCAAACAATATGAAAGTGAGTGAAGTAAACAGTCCCATTTTGTAACTTGCTAACTATCACAACATTCTGTTGTTTTATGCTATGTACAATACTGCTTTCTTTCAACAAGATCTTTTCTACTCAAGTCTTGTTTAGTAACACTTTAAAGCATGGGTTCTCAACCTACAGCCCAGGGGCCGGGTGCATCCCGCAACCCCATTTCATGTGGCCCCCCACTGCCTCTGCCACACCCGGAAGTGCCATGTGTGGCAGGCAGAGCAAAAAGGCTATCCAGCCCCTAAAGCTGTCTGAGTGTGACCCAGCCCTCAGCTTGAAAGGTTGAGAACTCCTGCTTTAAAGCATGAGTCCACACGTGTGCAGAGGAACATCCTTCTATTCTTTCCATCATGTTTTCAAAATCACAGGAAGGCGAAAGGCTGGAGTTTGAGAAGTGGCTGTACTCAAGGAGGACTCTCCCACATCAGGATGTTGGCTCACATGGAGAGATTACTTGGGTACAGGAAACGTCAGTATTAAAGAGATAATGGAAGTGGCAAATTTAGCTTACTCCCCTCCTCATGTATGGGTTTTACCCATTAAAGCATGGATTGAACAGAGCTTCTTTTTCAAGGCAAAGTTCATCAAATTCTTCCTTGTAAAATGGGAATGGCAACTGTAACATACATGCAATGTTCATGTTACAAATTATATATTTTAATCAGCATGGATTGATTAAACTCTTCCACTATAGTTCTGATTGAATGGGGTAGACGATGGGCTGTGTGAATTTTGAGGTTTCTCTGGTGCAGTTTTGCGACTGCATTTTCTTTTCGCTCTCGAATCACGTGTGCGCCGTCCATGCTTTCCTCTACCTACAATACCCTTTCCCCAAAGAAAGTCCAAACTTTCACCTCTTATGCTAAAACTATAGCCTTATTCAGAAGTAGCATCACCTGGTATTGTCATCACAGTTGAAGACAAGCCTTCTGTCTCCTTTATATTGTTTTCATTCACACATGCCCAAAACAGAGCCTATCTTCGTAGGGAGGGAAACCGAAGAATTAAGCCAGATAGAAATAACCAGGGAGGAGGTCCTTGCATGTCTTGTTAAGCTAAACACTAACAAATCACCAGGACCAGATGGCATCCATCCACGAGTTCTCAGGGAACTTAAAGATGAAATTGCTGATCTCCTAGCCAAAATATATAATCTTTCCCTCAAATCAGGCTTTGTGCCTGATGACTGGAAGGTAGCGAATGTAACACCAATTTTCAAAAAAGGATCCAGGGGTGATCCAGGAAATTACCGACCTGTCAGTTTGACATGTGTCCCAGGTAAAGTGATGGAAACCATCCTAAAAGATAGAATTAATAGGCACATAGAAGAGAAGGCGCTGCTAAAGGAGAGCCAACATGGCTTTTGCAAGGGCAAATCATGCCTCACTAATCTGTTGGAATTTTTTGAGAGTGTCAACAAGCATGTGGATAAGGGGGATCCAGTTGACATTGTTTATCTGGACTTTCAGAAGGCTTTTGACAAGGTCCCACACCAAAGGCTCTTGAATAAACTTACCAGTCATGGAATAAATGGACAGGTCTTGTCCTGGATCAGCAACTGGCTAAGGGACAGGAAACAGAGGGTAGCACTAAATGGACACTTCTCCAAGTGGAGGGAAGTAAAGAGTGGGGTCCCCCAAGGTTCAGTACTGGGACCCCTGCTTTTCAACCTCTTCATAAATGATCTAGAGGTAGGAGTAAATAGCAAGGTAGCCAAATTTGCTGATGACACTAAATTATACAGGATAGTGAAAACTGTGAGAGATTGTGAGGAGCTCCAGAGGGATCTCTCGACACTGGGGGAGTGGGCAAAACAGTGGCAAATGAGTTTCAACATTAGTAAGTGCAGAGTGATGCATGTTGGGGCAAAGAACCCCAATTACATTTATAAACTGATGGGGTCTGAACTCTCTGCAACAAAGCAGGAAAGGGACCTTGGTGTCCTGGTGGACAGCTCAATGAAGGTGTCAACCCAGTGTGCCTCAGCAGTGAAAAAAGCAAACTCGATGCTAGGGATCATTAGGAAGGATATAGAAAATAAGTCAGCAAGTGTCATTTTGCCTCTTTATAAATCTATGGTGAGGCCCCATCTGGAATACTGTGTACAGTTCTGGTCGCCATACCTCCAGAAGGATACTATGGAGCTGGAAAAAGTGCAGAGGAGGGCAACCAGAATGATTAGGGGACTGGAACAACTTCCTTAACATCTGAGGCTGCAACGGTTGGGCCTCTTCACTCTTGAACGACGACGTCTAAGAGGTGACCTGATTGAAGTTTATAAAATCATGCACGGTGTGGACAAAGTAGATAAGGAAAAACTGTTTTCCCTATCGCATAACACTAGAACTAGGGGACACTCCATGAAACTTTTGGGTACTAGTTCTCAAACAAATAAGAGAAAGTACTTTTTCACCCAGAGGATTACTGGCCTATGGAACTCCCTGCCAGAAGAAGTGGTGACAGCTGCCAGTCTTGACAGCTTTAAGAAAGGATTAGACAAGTTCATGGAGGACAAGAGTATCAATGGCTATAATTATGGATACTTAAGGACAACCTCCGGGTTGGAGAGATAGGCAGGATATCTCTCAATATCATTTCCAGGGAATCCTAAGCAGGTGAAGGCATCTGCTTGGGAATACCCTGAAGGAAATGGTGAGCCACTGTGTGAGACAGAATGCTGGACTGGATGGGCTGTGGCCTGTTCCAGCAAGGCTGTTCTTATGTTCTTATACATCCAGTGTGGGGTCTGAGCAAAAGTTCCTGCTCACAGATTTTCCAAGATTTTTGTGCACATGTGAGCAGAAATCTCTTTTCTTTAGGTAAAGGTTGCCTTTGCTCGAACATCGGTCATATCCGACTCTAGGGTTCAGTGCTTATCTCTGTTTATAGCCAAAGAGCCAGCACTGTCTCTGTCTGCAGATGTCTCTGTGGACATGTGGCAGGCATGACTAGACACGGAACACTGTTTACCTTCCCACTGAAGTGGTACCTATTTATCTACTTGCAATTTCTTGCTTTCTAACTGCTTGGTTGGCAGGAATTGGGACAGAGATGGGAACTCACTCCATCATGCAGTACTCAGGTCTTGAACTGCTGACTTGCCAAACCTCTGGTCATCACGTTCAGCGTCTTAACCACTCAGCACCACAGTCCTTTCTTTTCTTTAGACAGAGTGTTATATGCATGAAGATGATGACTAACAGAGGGGAAAGCATTCAACGCTCCTTTCTAAACATGTTGATGAAACCAAATGCTAATAATGCCTGGATATAGCTTATATTTCTCCCAAATATTCTCCTCACCCTGATCAATAAACTCAAGTTACTTCATTTTGGGTTAATGAGGATGATACTCAAATGGAAGTAGGAAATTTGATTTATAAATGTCTGAATTGGAGAAGGTTCTTACTGAATGTCCCTATTTTACTGATGGGTGGGTGGGTGGGTGGGTGTGTTTTTAATGGGTTGGTCTTTTAAAATGGTTTTTAATGGATGTTTTTTTATGTTTTTTATGTTTGATGTGAACCGCCCAGAGTCGCCCTTAGGCGAGGGGGCATCATACAAATTTAAATAAATAAATAATAAATAAATGTCCCTGACCTTCTAAGTCCCATCTTCTAAAAACAAATCCTATGTTGTGGCTTACCATATAAGTGCAGCCAATGTTTAAATTTTTGAAATATAGCTAGAGGGAAGACAGACTCATGGAGAACAAAGTTTTCTGTGTATCAGACAAAAATACAGAGAGAGAGACTGCTATATTTTAATTTGAGCTTTCTTGGAGCAAGTCCATTTCTTCAGACATAAGAATGACTGTCATATTTATACATGCCTCCATGACCAGATGGGGATACAGATAATGGACAAAGTGACAGTGGAATAGGCTAACAGGCTGTGAATAATGTCAATTAGTAGATTACAAGGTAACAAGGGCATAACTGACACAAGTGGCAAACTGTGTGAATGTAGGATTTCACATTTGGTAATGACTGAAGAACCCTTGATTAATATTTTATTTATTTATTTATTATTGAAATTTATATATTGCCACCCAATTTGAACAAGCAACTCTGGGTGGCATTACAACAGTTACATAAAACATTATAGTCTTAAAACATTTTTTATTTTATTTTTAATTTTAAAATTAAATTTTATTAAATATCATGCATAACAACAACAACAACTAATTAAATACATAATACACACAGTAAAACAATGTACCACAATACAAACAAATTTACATTACAAATAGTGTTGCTCAATCTTCATACTTGCTTACTTTTAATATTCATCCAATACTTATCCACCAACTTTACACATTCTCTAAAATGGAGTTCACACATTAGTTAATTGTCATTCCAAAAATGATAATTGATCAAGTGATGGCTTGTTCCCTTTTCCTCTATTCAAGGTATGATCAATAAAAGGTTTCCAGATTTCGTAAAACTTATTCTTATTCATGATGGGAATGCATACCCAAAAGGAAAAAGGCCACTGCCACGTCCAAGAGGACTCCAATGTGGCTTACAGGAGCTGTTCGGGAAGTGATCAAGAGCAAGAAAAGCTCATTTAGAAGATGGAAGGCTTGTCCGAATGAGGAGAGCAGGCAGAAACATAAATTCTGGCAGAACAAATGCAAGGCAACAATCAGGAAAGTAAAGCAAGACTTTGAGGAGCGTATAGCTAAAAATACTCAGAGAAATAACAAAGACTTCTTTAAGTACATTAGAAGTAAGAACCCAACTAGGAAGGCCATTGGACCATTAGATGACAATGGAAGGCAAGGGGTTATTAAAGAGGAAACAGAGATTGCAGAGAGACTCAATGAATTCTTTGCTTCAGTATTCACTGAAGAAGACAGAGGCCACATGCCCAAAACAGAGCCTATCTTCGTAGGGAGTGAAACCGAAGAATTAAGCCAGATAGAAATAACCAGGGAGGAGGTCCTTGCATGTCTTGTTAAACTAAACACTAACAAATCACCAGGACCAGATTACATCCATCCACGAGTTCTCAGGGAACTTAAAGATGAAATTGCTGATCTCCTAGCCAAAATATATAATCTTTCCCTCAAATCAGGCTTTGTGCCTGATGACTGGAAGGTAGCGAATGTAACACCAATTTTCAAAAAAGGATCCAGGGGTGATCCAGGAAATTACCGACCTGTCAGTTTGACAAGTGTCCCCGGTAAAGTGATGGAAACCATCCTAAAAGATAGAATTAAGAGGCACATAGAAGAGAAGGCGCTGCTAAAGGAGAGCCAACATGGCTTTTGCAAGGGCAAATCATGCCTCACTAATCTGTTGGAATTTTTTGAGAGTGTCAACAAGCATGTGGATAAGGGGGATCCAGTTGACATTGTTTATCTGGACTTTCAGAAGGCTTTTGACAAGGTCCCACACCAAAGGCTCTTGAATAAACTTACCAGTCATGGAATAAAGGGACAGGTCTTGTCCTGGATCAGCAACTGGCTAAGGGACAGGAAACAGAGGGTAGCACTAAATGGACACTTCTCCAAGTGGAGGGAAGTAAAGAGTGGGGTCCCCCAAGGTTCAGTACTGGGACCCCTGCTTTTCAACCTCTTCATAAATGATCTAGAGGTAGGAGTAAAAAGCAAGGTAGCCAAATTTGCTGACGACACTAAATTATACAGGGTAGTGAAAACTGTGAGAGATTGTGAGGAGCTCCAGAGGGATCTCTCGACACTGGGGGAGTGGGCAAAACAGTGGCAAATGAGTTTCAACATTAGTAAGTGCAGAGTGATGCATGTTGGGGCAAAGAACCCCAATTACATTTATAAACTGATGGGGTCTGAACTCTCTGAGACAAACCAGGAAAGGGACCTTGGTGTCCTGGTGGACAACTCAATGAAGGTGTCTACCCAGTGTGCCTCAGCAGTGAAAAAAGCAAACTCAATGCTAGGGATCATTAGGAAGGGTATAGAAAATAAGTCAGCAAGTGTCATTTTGCCTCTTTATAAATCTATGGTGAGGCCCCATCTGGAATACTGTGTACAGTTCTGGTCGCCATACCTCCAGAAGGATATTATGGAGCTGGAAAAAGTGCAGAGGAGGGCAACCAGAATGATTAGGGGACTGGAACACCTTCCTTACCATCTGAGGCTGCAACGGTTGGGCCTCTTCACTCTTGAACGACGACGTCTAAGAGGTGACCTGATTGAAGTTTATAAAATCATGCACGGTGTGGACAAAGTAGATAAGGAAAAACTGTTTTCCCTATCGCATAATACTAGAACTAGGGGACACTCCATGAAACTTTTGGGTACTAGTTCTCAAACAAATAAGAGAAAGTACTTTTTCACCCAGAGGATTACTGGTCTATGGAACTCCCTGCCAGAAGAAGTGGTGACAGCTGTCAGTCTTGACAGCTTTAAGAAAGGATTAGACAAGTTCATGGAGGACAAGAGTATCAATGGCTATAATTATGGATACTTAAGGACAACCTCCGGGTTGGAGAGATAGGCAGGATATCTCTCAATATCATTTCCAGGGAATCCTAAGCAGGTGAAGGCATCTGCTTGGGAATACCCTGAAGGAAATGGTGAGCCACTGTGTGAGACAGAATGCTGGACTGGATGGGCTGTGGCCTGTTCCAGCAAGGCTGTTCTTATGTTCTTATGTTCTTATGCCTTTTCTTATATTTAATTCTCAGGTAAGTTTATCATTGAGTGCAATCATCCACTCTTGTGCATACCAATCCTCAATTCTCAATATTTCCTCTCCCTTCCACTTGGTGGCTATACAAATCCTTGCAATTGTGATTATAATGGACAACAATTCTACTTGACAATTATTTAAAGTCGTATTGTTGAATTCAAACACTAGTACATTGTGTGGTGCAAGTTCAATATTGGTCCCCAGCATTTCTGTTGCTTCTTTTTCCACCTCTATCCAGAATGGTTTTATAATTTCACACTCCCACCACATGTGCACATATGTACCAGTCTCCTTTTTACACCTCCAGCATTTAGTAGATTTAGATTTATCCATGAGATTTAATTGAACTGGAGTTAGGTACCATTTCCATAGGACTTTGTAATTATGTTCTTTGAGCCTTATTGATAGATTTGTCATAACTCTTTTTTTCCATTTTTGCTTCCAGCTTACTTCATTAATGCTAATATTCAAATCATTCTCCCGTACCTCCTTCATAGTAACTGCAGAATGATCCAGAGCAGTAACTATTCTGTATATTTTACCAATTGCACCCTTTAATCCTGTTTTACCCGATCTTATATTAAGTACTAGATTTTCAAATTCTGTTGTATTTCTATTTAAATTTATGTTGTTAAAAAATTTGTTGTTCTATTTATCAATTGCTACCTTTTGTAGCCAATTCAAATTCATCTGTTGAAAAATATATGATTTTTTTCTGCATTAGTACATAATTCTATCCAATCCTTTAATAAAACTACCTTATTGTTATTGAGTATCTCCTCAAATTTACTAGTAAATGATAGCGGGAATAACTTAAAATCCTTTAATTCAGTTATTGGGGAGACATCAGGGGCGATTTTATTTTTCACCGAATTCCATGTATCCATTAATAGTTTTAATACTACATTTTCTTGTTTTATTTTTACCTTATACTTATCCAAGAAATATTGCCTTCCCTGTTTTATTTAATTCATTCATACCAATGTTTTCCCGTATTGTTTCAGTATTCATCAAGATTTTTATAATGTTTTTTAACTGGTGTGCTCTGTAGTAGTTCTTAATGTTTGGTAGCCCTATTCCCCTCCCCCCTCTTCTGATCTTGGTACCATAACGATTTTGAGATCCTTGGTTTTTCCCCACCATTACAATACTCATTTATTAGGTTTTGCAATTGTTTAAAATCCTTTTCTTCAATTTTAATTGGCAATGCTTCAAATATAAAATTAATTTTTGGTATGAGCTTCATTTTGATTACAGCTATTCTCCCGAACCATGATAGTCTTAACCTCTTGTAACGAATTAACATTTCTTTCATTTCTTTCATTTCTTTCATTTCTTTCTTGTATCAAAATTTAACTTCTTTGATTCACTGTATTGATTTGAAATTATTACACCTAGATACCTTGTGTGATTCTTAACCTTAATATTACAATTAACCATAATCTCTTTCTGAGTTTCGTTAGTTACATTAAAAAGTATTAACTCAGATTTATCCCGATTTATTTTTAGACCCATTGCATCCTGAAAGTTTTTAAGATGAGTTTGAATTAATTTTTGTTTGATTAATATTTTAGTTATTTATTTATTACTGAAATTTCTATATTGCAACCCAATTCGAACTAGCGACTCTGGGTGGCATTACAACAGTTACATAAAACATTATAGTCTTAAAACATTTTAAAAAACCCTTAAAACCCTTAATAGACACTAAAATTGCTCCGCACCCCATCAGTTATTTAAAAATTGCAGTTAAAAGAATGGCTAAAAGAATGGAGAGGCCTACACTATATGAGCCAGCAAGGGGGGGGGGTCACCATGTCATTGGTACCCCACACCTGCTTTGCCAGCCAGTTTTTAAGCTCTTTCCTAAAGGGCAACAGCTCTGTCTGGAGGCACAACTCTGTTGGTAAGAGATTCCATAGGGCCAGAGCAGACACTGAAAAGGCCCTCCTTCTAGTGCTAGAGAGTCGGACCTCTCTAGCTGATGGTATCTTCAGAGAGCCTCTCTGGTCTGCTCTAGTGGGATGGACAGATGTTCTTGGGGTGATGTGGTCTCTTAGGTATCCTGGCCCACTGCCATGTAGGGCTTTAAAGGTCATCACCAGCACCTTGAATTGCACCTGGAGGCACACTGGTAACCATTACAGCTCTTGAAGCAGTGGTGAGGCATGGGCATAGCATCCACACCCCATCACCACTTGGGCAGCCGCATTCTGGACCAGTTGCAGCCTCCAGATGGTCATCAAGGTCAGCCCCCTGTAGAGCACATTACAATAGTCTAGTCTAGAAGTGACCAGAGCGTGTGTCTAGAAGCGTGTGGTCTAGGAGCAGGCATAACTGGCAAATAACACAAAATTGTACAAAAGCCCTCCTGGCAATGACTGCCACCTGCTCTTTGAGCAGTAGTTGCGAGTCCAGGAGGACCCCCAAGTTACGCACCAGGTCTGTCTGAAACAAATGGATAATTTTTGTTGTTGCTGCTGATACTTGATACTTATATTTTAAGGTTTTGGGAGCACCTAATTAAAATGTGTCAGATATAATGTGGGGTGGATGAATGTTAGTATAATTGTTACAGTGTTGGACTACAGACACCTAGGTTCAGATTCCTTCTCTGGTGATTGAAATGGCTGTCCCTGCAGCCACCAGTTATTGAATCCATAAATTAATCCATATTCTTTCTTAAGTTGTAGTTGCCAGGTGAATAGAGGATTTGTGTCACATGACAATAGGTAGGAGCATTGCTTAGGCAAGTTGCTGCTTACCTGCTGCAATACTACAGTTTCTGAATGCTGCTTTGAGTCTAGTAAACATACCTGTCAAGTTTCGGGAAATTTCTGTCAAACCCCCATATTTTACACTCTTTCCCACCATCTCCCCATATTAGTTAGACTGCAATTAGACTGGAGTTAGACTGGAGGCCAGCACAGGATAAGCATAGCTGTCCAGTTTCCTGTTTTGGCTGGAAAATTTCCCTTATTTGACAGAAATGTCCTGAAACTTGACAGGTTTGCTAGTAAACCAAGGATGGGGAATGGTGCTCGTGTTTAGGAGTAAGTCAGAGAAAGTCAGAGTTCCTAAGCAGAGATCCTGCTCCGTTAAGAATAGCATAGACAGAAGATAGAGAGAAAGAAAACACACTGCAGTCCTCAAGCTTGAACAAAGGATAATGGCGGCTGCTTTATTAATCAGAGTATAAGATTACATGAGTCACACACACATCAGCCTATCAGAGTCTCAGACCCATATATAGAGAGTGAATCAGCATTTTTCACACTGTCTGCGCATGTATTATGATGTGCATTCTCTCACGTCATCACAGAGGGACCTTTGTTTACAGGCTGTGGGGAATGCAGGCAGGAAGAATGCAGGCAGACTGATCAGTTCTAAACCAGATAGATTCCCACATGTCCTCCTTCTTTATTTTAATTTTTGAGTGAGGGACGGCCAATTATACCCCTGATGACCAGCCCAATCCATAACTACTCCTCCATATTCATCATCGCTGTTCTCCTGGGCGTCGTACCCCTCCTGGCTCCTGGTGCCCTGTTCAAGAGGATGATACTGTACCGAATATAATTGCCATCTTGTAAAACCAGAAGCCTCCCTTTTATGCAGTGGACAGATATTACATATAGAAACAAGATTAGGAATACAATAAATGCAAAAACATATAAGTATAAGGCATATAATGGCAATAATCCCAAAAAATAAAAGTTGTCTGAGGAAAAACAGATCAGGCAACCATGAAGTCATCCAATCAAAAAGAGATACATCATTATGCACATTATTAGTAATGGTCTCCTGCAGATCCTGGAGTTCTTTCTCAATTTTGCCTAAAACCAATCAGGTTCAAAATTTATCTAAACAATATTTGGCTTTCAAATCAATTGACTATCTATGTCAGGTAATGAAAGATGAGTGTCCTCATCCAGAGTAGCAAACACCATTCTCTAACACCATTTGGCTATTTACAACACCATAAAGTTGCAAGAGGGAGTCAAGAGGCCCACCTGCAATACAGGGCAACCAGCTCCTCTAAGAAACAGGAACATGCCATGTTTGATGACCAGTGCCATGTTATTACAACCCTCTCCACAAGAGATCACACCATGGAACTAGACATGACACATGCCTGATATATAGACACAATTGCAATATAACAAACTCAGTTACATATGTAGGGTTACAGTGAAAAACTCTTCCAGGCATTTTCATAATTGTATTACAAGCACAGCAAAGTCCCAAAATACATTCCAGTAAAAGATCAAAAGCACATAGTTAAAGCAATCTGTTGGGGGCGGGGAGAAGGCTGGTTGCCCCCCCTTCCAGAAGGCGGGAAACATGGAATGAGCAGGACCTTCATTCCATGACACCCCCCTCGTTAGGGTAACAAAAACCAGGATTTTCTTGTAAAATCATGCCTTTTTGTCATAGTTCACTGTATGCACTTTTAAAACAGGCAAGCACATTTCTTTTCTTCCTTACAAGAAAGTTTTTCTAGCAATTCTAGCAAACCACAACACATATCATTTTAACAACATTTCCCACTCCCCAATTACATAAGTAGAGCATTACATTTCTTCTCTCACTAGGTATAAGTGAAAGAGGCATACGATATCTTAACCCCAGTATAGCATGGTAGATCAACTAGGTACAGTACAAATATCAACAGAGCATTTAGACAATTTTAAAGAGGTTTTCAGGTTTTATAATGCAAACAAAGCCAATTCATCTTTGAAGTCCACACAAACTTTTTAGTCCAATTAAAATGTCCAAATTAAGAGTCCAAATGTTGATTAAAGATCTCTTCAGGCTAGAATTTAAACACCATCTTCCCTCCAGCCCCCAGACTTAGCAAGGCAACCAACCACCCTCAAATACCAACACAACAATTTTTCCACACTGACAGACAGGACAGGGGAATTCCCAGTTGCTTCCCCTGCGGTCCTAATGCTTGTAACTTGGAACAGCCCACTCTTGACCTCTTTGCTTGAGGGTTGAGCAATTCAAAATTAGCCAAAAACTGGAGTATATTCTCTCCCACCTTGTATTTTGGCAAAAGCCTACCGTCCACAGAGGAAGGATCCATGCCACGTTTTCTCTGGGCTTCTTTCAGCTGCAGCGTCTGAATCTTAACTAATTGAAAAACTGTATCTGCTAGGTTGGATTTGCAAGAAGACCCCTTTCTGAGTTTGGGTTTTCTGCTTTCCTCCTCTGGCTCAGCCTTCCAATTCCTGCCCACAAGTGAGGAATCAAGCTTACCACTCAGCTTCTCCTGCTTGGTCCTCTTCTCCGGCTTCTGTGATGGGAGTTGCTTCAGGGGCGAGCTGAGGTCTTCTGTGATGCCCTCAGAATCCTTTCTGCCTGCCATTCTGCATGCAGTAATAGCTTCTATCTGCAATGAGGTCCTGATCATTTGTTTCCAACCAGCCAGCACTAGTTGTTTTTTTTAGAGATGGCAGGGAGTGCTGGAGCATTCCCAACTGCTGGGGCACCTCTGATGACTGGAAATGCAATAGCAGGCTCCAAGTCCAGAACAGCCGCAGTTAAAGCAGCAGAGAATGGGGCTTTTGTAGTCTTAACAGTGCTTGATTGCTGCAAAGCAGGATATCCACCTCCATCAGTGGGTTCAGGCAGTTGTGTCTTATATGGTGGGGGAGGTGCCTGTGCAGGTGGCAACAATTGCAGCAGTGGGGTGGTAGGGCCTTGAAACAAGAGAATATTCTTTGGAGTAAGTCTCTGAAGACAGATTCTGACTTTACACCAAAAATGTTGCACTGGGATAGAGACCCTGGGGTGGCCCTGAAGGCAAGTTCCAATCTTGTCCCATGTCTTTAAATCAAAAGTTCCCCGCTCTGGAACCCATGGGGTCACATCCACTATTGCACAAATTAATTCTTCCACTTCTCTAGGAGTAGTTTTATGGCCATTCTTATCCAAGAGGTAAATCAAGTCCTTGCAAAACATCTGTTGCAAAGACGTTAAAGCATTCCCCATATTGTAAAGCTGTCAACTTACCCTGTAAGGGATCCAAGGATGCTTGGATGAATTTCAGGCGCCTGTCAGACCTTGCCGTCTGGTCGAGATGAGTGACGATAGACCAATTATCCTGGTCATAAAAACCGATCGTTAGCCCAACAAGGTGCGAAATGCTTTACCGGAGTTCAAAAGCCTCACCGCAGTTCAAAAGCCTCACATGGGGCACTACTTGTAGGAGTAAATCAGAGAAAGTCAGAGTTCCTAAGCGGAGATCCTGCTCCGTTAAGAATAGCATAGACAGAAGATAGAGAGAAAGAAAACATACTGCAGTCCTCAAGCTTGAACAAAGGATAATGGCGTCTGCTTTATTAATCAGAGTATAAGATTACATGAGTCACATACACATCAGCCTATCAGAGTCTCAGACCCATATATAGAGAGTGAATCAGCATTTTTCACACAGTCTGCGCATGAATTATGATGTGCATTATCTCACGTCATCACAGAGGGACCTTTGTTTACAGGCTGTGGGGAATGCAGGCAGGAAGAATGCAGTTCTAAACCAGATAGATTCTCACACTCGTGCATCTTTTCAACCACAATACCAGAGTATAGAAAGTTAGTAAGACTCATTAGGCTGAGCAACGGATTCATTATGTAGTATTCATTATGTAGTTCATTGGTGATCCTGTTGTCTAACTACAGCTTTCTTTCCTTACACTCTCTGATTACGTATTACCTGGCTAACTTATTGCTGGAGATATGTTGAAGCAAAAAACTCAAGTCACTAACATTTCTCAATTATATCTGAAAATGTCCAACTTCACTGATAACCTAACTGATTGCAATATGTTACTACCAATCCCTGCACAGCACAAATAATCCATTACTGTTAGTCATGTAGGTTGGAGTTTCCCCAACCTTGTTATTACTGGAGTAAAAGTAATTGAATGACATGGATAGGTGAAAGGCATACTTTGGTGGACTTTTGGTAGGTTTTACTTTACATTCAGGAAATATATTATCAGCAGTTTTGGAGGATATGAAAAATCATTTTCTATTAGTTACATAGAATAGAAAGAAGGAGTAATGTATAGTCTTCTCTTGTAGCAAGTTTAACTAGATCACTTTGTACAACTCATATACTGTAGATTGTTTCACTAAACCATTCCTTATAGATCATTTTCTACAACTATTCTTCCTCTTTACTGTCCCAGTAGTATGAGGCCTATCCACTTGCCTTTGCGTGTGATGGCCAATAGTGTGAATAGTAAGGGTTCATATATAACAGAATATTTTTCAGTGTGAATATAACGTTCATTAACACCGAGAGGATCCTGCATCAGATGGGGCTCAGAACCCCCTTCACCTGCTTGGTTGTTACATGAAAATATGAAAGTGTTCCCTCTGTACATTCGACTGCAATGCAGCCAGGATGAAGGAGGGACTTTAGCTTCTTCCAGCTGAAGAGGCAAGAAGTAGCCTGGGACACTCTAGCGTTCCTGCTTGCAGGTCTGGTGGTCGGATGAGAGGCTTATTTTAAGGCCTGCCCTGCCTTTGCCTGCTGGCAGCATTGACATTGACTTCAAGGAATGAGCTTATGCAATTCTCTTCGGATGCACCCATGAAGGTAGAGATTCTGAAATGCTTTGGTGCCAAGGGCCACATACAGCTGGGGGAAAGGGGGAATAATCTTGCCTATGTCTGTTCACACTGTCTCTTCCTGCCACAAACACACATTTTAGCATGTTCCCAAACCTTAACAATCTCCCATACCTATCAACAAGACTTAACCACATTTGCTAGCCAAACTAAGCAGCTAGGTTTCCTTAATTCACTCTGTTCAGCTAGGCAATGTAGGTCTGGTCCCACCAGCATGAGGGGCCACAAAGGGAACAGCTAGAGGCTACCTATGGTTCCAAGGCCACAAAAGGTACAATTCTGGTGTATGGCACATATTTGTGTGCACATGTGTTATGTCCTTGTTTAATTGCTGTTGGTTTTGCAATCAAGTCTTTGCTGCAAAAGCGCACCGTTTTTGCAAGGTGCAAACTGTATGTTGTTTTAATTATGTTCTGATTGGTTCCCACCCTTTCTGAGAAGACGGGTAAATGTATCTAGTTCTCCCACTGCTGTTTTGTGTATATAAGCAAGCCACCTCACTTTTATTTTTTTAGTCCGAACTATTCAAGTTATGAGCTTTTAATAAATCACTTGTGTTTGAACTGTTCAATGCTAGTCAGAGTCCTTCCTACCTTCAGACACAACATTGGTGACAAGGATGGGATCTCGCTCTCCTGCCTGCATCACAGAGCCAGAAAAGTGGCAGCTCTATGAGATCCAGTTCAAGAACTTCTTAGTCACGCAGGACATCGATGAGGACAAAAAGAAGGTGTTTTTCCTTGCCAATTGCGGGATGACCACTCTGGAGCTGGCATCCAACCTGCTGCCACCGATGGACATCGAGGTTGCATCGCTGAAGAATATCCTGGACGCACTATGGGAACACTTCAGGCCCACTGTGTCCATTTTTCCTGCACGCCTAGCATTTCACTGGAGAGACAAGCAACCAGATGAGTCGGTTGCAGACTATGCGGCAGTGCTCCGGTTGGCAGCCATTCCCTGCAAATGGGAGAACCTAGAGGTAGCCCTCTATGATCGTCTTCTGGCAGGTTTGCGAGATGAGGCAGCTCAGAAACAATTGCTAAAAAGAGAGACTCTGATGTTTTCCCAAGTACTTAGTGAGGCACTAGTGTCTGAGGCCACAGATTCCGGGGTAAAAACCTTCAAGCAGGCCACTGAAGTCAAACCCCCACAAGTGCAGCCTGTTACAGCTCAGAAGGAGACAGACGTCCAGAGGTTGCACTATTGACGTTCATCAGTGTCTTCCAGTGACTCCGATTCAAAGGATGACATCCATAAGGTTCAGCCTATGCACTCCAAAAGAACCATCCAGCCGTGCAAGGGTTGTGGGAGACGTCACCTCCACGCTCATTGCCCGTTTAAGTGTGCTGAATGCCACATCTGCGGAGTAAAAGGGGCACATTGCCAAGGTGTGCCGGCACCGTTCCAACAAGTCCTCCAGGGATAAGGATCATTGGGAGCAGGAGCACGCAATCTCAAGGATCTCTGCCAGTCAAGGTTCCAGCCCAAGTTCCAGTGCTTGCGTGGCTGCAGACTGTCTGGTCGCCGATGTCCGTCTTCAAGGTCAGCCTTGCCGCATAGAGGTTGACTCAGGATCGTCTTACTACGTCATCGGCCAGAAGCAATACTTCCAGATTCCTCCAGCTGACCAGCCTAAATTGTGGACTCTGCAGGTCCAGCTGACAAATGTGCAAGGTTGGCACATCCCATTGCTGGGTGTTGGTACTTTTGCTGTAAAATTCAATGGCAGGCCTGTCAAACTCCCATTGGTTGTGACCAAAATGGGTAAGCACAATCTGTTGGGCATGCAGTGTTTTGGGCCCCTGGGTATTGCTCTTGCAGGGGTTGGGAAGCCTGAGACTGGCATACCTGTCAACTATCCTGATTCCCCTAGGAAAACCCCTTATTTTTACCCCTCTTCCCGCCCCCTCCCATTTTATTAATTTCCCCGTATTTTCCCTTAGTTTTTTAAAAATATCCTGACCGGAGCCCTCATAGGCGAAGCTGCAGTATTTTTTTCTGGCCACCAGAGGTCGCTGTGTGGTAGGCTTATTGCTTGTGGAAGGAGAGAGAGAGAGAGAAGGTGTGTGTGTGGGGGGGGGGCGTTCTGTAGTTTTCCCTTTCTCTTTCCCTTTCCTACCAGCCACATGGTCCTGGAGGCTTCGTTTTGGCTGCTGGGAGCAGGAGTCTACTCTAGGTGAGCGATATATTTCATAAATGCAGGGGCAACCTCATGCTTTATTGAGCTGTTTCTGCCATGCCACCTGGCTGGATGATTTTGTTTCTAGAGTTCTAGAGTTAACTTGGGAGGGGTGGGGCTTGCTTGATCACTATATGAGAGAGAGATACAACCAGCCATATGTATCTTTAGGTTCCTCATCCACATATCTTGAAAGGTTCTCACTGCAAACATTTACAGGGTGGCTTGTAAGTCCCTACCCAGCCATAAAGAGGGTAGGGCTCTGTGTGTGGGGGGGGGAGGGAGGGAAAGTGCTTTCATTGGACTGCTGCACAGAGGGGTGGGGTGCGTGCTCACGGAAAGGATGGGTAGGGACTTACGGGTCGGGTAGGGACTTATGAGCCACTCTGTAGTTTGTGGGGGGGAAATTAAAGCCATTTACAATCTTTGCATAAAAGCAAACAAAGCATTATTTTTTACCACCCACATATTTTCTTGCTGCTGAGAGTAGAACCATTGGCAGAGAAGAAGCTGGGTTCAGTCCTAAGGCCTGTAGCCTTGGCAGAACCCTACTCTCACACTTTGGAACCTGCAACATCTGAGCCATGGCGCCATACTTTACTTCATCAGACTTGCTGTCACTAAGGAAAATAATTAAGTGATACGGCTTCTGGATCTTCAAACGACACTCAGATTAGAATAATTCTAATGGGAAGATGATTATTAGTTCATAATGAGATACTTGCTTCATTATTTATGTATTTCTCAATACATGTTCTGTACAATATAGCCTTCATCTCTAACTAACAATAGTGATATTTGTGGCTGGGTGAGAGGGTGGGGAAATAATACAGCAAATTCCAGTGGTCAGAATGATATCTAGAGCCCTTTAATCTAATTTTGCCTCACATTTGCAAATGTGTTTATAATTAGAGCCTACAGTATGACTGATTTATATTCATGATGATATCTTATGCCTTCATTTGTTCCACAGTTTCATTTTATACTGGAATTAAACAAAGGAGCCTGGTGTTAAATCAGCTGAAGCTTAGCAACTGCTACTATGCATTACAGAAGAAGGAAACTTTTCCCACAGTTTACGCTATGGAAATCTTGATTGTTTGAAGAGACAGTCAAATTATAAAGAACTTAACCCAGGTTTGGTGGAGTTCCATACACCCCCCCCCCCTTGTCTCTGGAACAGTTTGCAGTAAATTCAGAACAGAAGGCAGCCGGGGGTGGGGGGTGTTCACTGGAATAAAAAAAGTGTACTTTGTTAGAGACCATAGTGCATTTGCTGCTTCCCAATTTCAGAATAAGATGATGGATGTTTAGTAGATATTGGGCAGCTTAAAGTAAAACCCCATAATTTAGAACATTCCACTTCATTACATTCCAAGAAAAACAGGGGACAGGGAACAAAAAGCAGCAGTACTGTAATAAGAAAGCAGCTAGGTACATTTCCCTTAAACTTTTAAAACAGGGAAATCAAAATGCATTAAACAGTAGCTAAAAATGCCACTATGCATATCACTTAAAAAGAAAAGAAAGATCCTAGGATTGTTAATCAGGTGGGTGTAATAAACAATAATAATTGTGTGCCATCAAGTCAGTTCTGACTTTTGGTGACCCTTTTCTAGGTAGAAAGTGATCAGGAATGGTTTACCATTCTCATCTCCTGGGGGTGCCCTGGGACTGTCAAATAACTAAATTCAACATTACTCCTACCTAGACGAGATCTGTTAAAATGAATGGGCCAAAATGCAATTAACCTCCATCTATTTTAAAGAGTCCACTCTAAGTGGGATTAATATGGGATTTAATTTATACATACAGTGGAACCTTGGTTAACAAATGGCTCAGTTAACATTAAAATTGCATAGCAAAAGGAAATCCATAGAAAATAGTGACTCGGCTTACAAAAAAATTTCAGAACAGATTAATTGGTTTTCAATGCATTCCTATGGGAAACCACATTTTGGTTAATTTATTTTGGTTTTCAATCCATTCCTATGGGGAATTTGGTTAAAAATAATTTTTGCTGTAAGAAACATCACGGAGTATGCATTAATTACATTAACTGAGGTTCCACTGTATAGGAATATTTTACAGTTGCTTACCATAGCTGAAAAAGAAATATATTCTGAGAATTTAATCTAGCTTCAATACATGGTTTAACTCAGGGATTCTCAACTTGTGGCCTGTGGGCCGGATGTGGCCCATGGGGCCATTTCATGTGGCCCCTCACTGCCTCCACCACACCAGGAAGTGCCATGTGGTGGAGGAAGGGCAAAATGGCTGTTCAGGGAGCATGACCCAGACTCTTTGTTTATCAGATTAGAAGAAAAAAATACTACAATTTTTTCAACAATGAAATCCCTTCCTAGTATGCTGTCTGGGTTATCACAATAAATGCTGAACTGTTGATTAGCTCCTACAGTTACTTCCCATTCACAAAAAGAAAAAATGCAGGTTACAGTAGATCAGAAATGTTTGTAGGATTGCAATCAAGGGGCTTTTAGCTTTTTAAGGGAATAGGAATGAGCTGTCTGTAACATCTAGTTTGTCCCTTTTCTATTGTTCAATCACACAGTCGGTTCTGACCCTTTGCGACCCTATGGACCATTGTCCTCCAGGCAACTCTGTCCTCCATCATCCCTCAACCTGCCCAGCTCTGTGCCCATTGTGTCTACAATACCATCTAGCTATCTCATCTTTTGCCGCCCCCTTCTTCTTTTGCCCTCTACCTTTCCAAGCATCAAAGCTTTCTCAAACGAATCCTCTCTTCTCATTTGATGTCCAAAGTACTTTAGCTTCATCTTTACTATTTGACCTTCTAATGAGCAGTCAGGGTTGATTTCTTCTAAGATTGACCTATTTGTTCTCCTCGTCCAGGGGATTCTCAAAACTCTCCTTAGTTCAAATCAAAATGCTCAGCCTTTTTGAAAAGGTAGGTATACATGTGTTTTGAAAATTATGTCCCCTCCCTGCAGCTTTCAAGGCAGTCTAGCCTATTACAGGCCCATCCCCAATCCCCCAAGAAAGCAAATGAGTTGTTGTTCAGTCGCACAGTCAATTCCGACTCTTTGCGACCCCATAGACCATCGCTCTCCAGGCACCCCTGTCCTCCACCATCCTCCTTAGTCCACACAGGCCCATGCCCATTGTGTCTACAATACCATCTAGCCATCTCATCTTTGGCCGTCCCCTTCTTCTTTTGCCCTCCACCTTCCCCAGCATCAAGGCCTTCTCAAGTGAACCCTCTCTTCTCATTTCATGTCCAAAATACTTCAGCTTCATCTTTGTTATTTGTCCTTCTAAGGAGCACTCAGGACTAATCTCTTCTAATATTGACCTATTTGTTCTCCTCGCTGTCCAGTGGACTCTCAAAACTCTCCTCCAGCACCACATCTCAAAGGCATCTATTTTTCTTCGCTCAGGCTTTTGTAATGGTCCAGCTCTCACAGCCATACATTACCACCGGAAATACCATTGCTTTGACTATGCGGACCTTTGTTTGCAGTGAGATGTCTCTACTTTTCAATATATTCCCCAGGTTTTTCATAGCTTGTCTCCCAAGAATCAGTTGCCTTTTTATTTCATGGCTGCAATCTCCATCTGCAGAGATCTTGAATCCTAAGAAAGTAAAATCTGTTACTGCTTCTACTTCTTCCCCATCTATTTTCCAGGGACTGATATGGCCTGTTGCCATTATCTTGGTTTTCTTGATATTGAGTCTCAGGCCAGCTTTTGCACTCTCTTCTTTCAACCTAATCAGGAGCTTCTTTAGGTCTTCCTCACTTTCTGCCATTAGGGTGGTATGAGTATTTGATGAAAATTCCACCAGATCAAAATCCTTCTATTGACCAAACAATAATATTATTTTTCGTATTAAACATATTGCTAATAGTAAGAATAAAGTGTTAATAGTTTTTGGAGAAGTGGACTTGGGCAATGCAAGCGCGGCGCCAAAATGGCCGCCGCGCTCTTTGCGGCCCCCCCCCACAGGACGAATGATCCGGGTAGTTTAGGGCGTGGCCAGCTCCCTCATAAAAGGGGTGGCCACGAGGCAGCCGAGCTGCCATTTTAGCTAAGCGACGGAGCGGAGAAGTTTTTCCCTGTGTCTCCGTCGCTCCTTACCTGGAAGCCTTTTTGGCGGCGAATCTTCTCTTTCGGCTTCCTTTGCCTTGAGCGAGATGCCTTCGAAGAAGAAGGCACTTTCGGGTGCGGCTCGCACAAGCAGGAGGCGCAATCCGGGTCGGAGGACCACGGTGGCGCCTCCCCAGCAGCCGCCTTTGCCGGCACCCGCCGGGACCGGCGGGATGGGGTCGATCACCCCTTGGCCGGAAGCTGCGGCCCGCGCCCCACACGCGGTGGACACCGCTTCTGGATCTGCTCATTCTGCAGGGCCTGCACCAGCGGTGGCGCAGCTCCCCCCGGGGCCTTCTAGCCTTGGGGGGTGGTCTGGCCCTCTGCCTTGGCAGGTGCCGGCACCGACCCTCCCGGGCTTCGGTGCGGGACAATGGCCCTATCCGGGTCCTGGGGTACAGGGCCCTGTACCCGCGCCTCTCACAGGTGGGCCGGCCGACCCTTGGCCCCAGGTTAGCATGCAGGCCTTACTGGCCCGTGTGGCGGCCCTTGAGGCCTCTTTGGCTCGGGCCAGCCACGCTGGGGCTACCGGTGGGGTTAGTTTTGAGGCGCCGTCGGTCGGGCAGCAGCAGGCGACGGGACGGGTCGAGCTGCTGCAGGCGCGTGGCGCACCTTCAGCCACTGCCTTGCAGCTCCCCGGCCAGCAAGCAGGTGTGGGTCAGGCCCCGATGATGAGCTCTACGGCGGTCGTGAGCTCCGACGCCCCCGGTGGGCCGGAACCCCCGGTGGGGGCGGCCTGCGGGGGTGCGACATGTGAGTATCCGGTACAAGCCAATACACCTACACACATTGCCACTACTGGGGGGGCCTTTCAATGGCCTTGGCCTCGCGCGGGTGGTGCGGTGGCCCAGCCGCCGGCGCCCCACTCGGCGATGTCGACTGCTGCACAGCTTGCTGGGGTTACAGGTGTTCCCTACCCTGCCGGGAATTTATTGGGGGTGGCGGGGCCAGCACAGGCCCCTTTCCAGATGCCCGCGCTGGCTGCGGTCCCAGTTTCGGCCTTGCCAACGGTGGGATATTCTTTGCCACTGGGTGACCACCTAGCGCAAGCCACCAGGGAGAAGATATGGCGGGGGGAGTATGTCGATATCTTTTCACTCTTAAACAGAGAGCCCACCAAGGAGGAGAGGGAGGGGCAGGATGAGAAGGATAAGGAGCAGGCACGTCGTCGCAAGCCACCACGTACCTGGGCCAACTGGCTGCCGGCTTATTTAATTTACATGGCAGTGTACTTGATAGTGCGGCCAGATTTGGCTATTCCGATGGTCCAATATTTGGACAACATCTATAGGGCGATGGTCGACTTTCCGGGCCCCTCGTGGTTGGCTTATGACGAGGAATTTCGCATGCGGATTCCCCTGCACCCCGAGATGAGGTGGGACGAGCCGTGCCAGAGGCTTTGGCTTCTGTATATGACGCCCACGCGCCCTGCGCCAGGGGAGAGATACCATTGTGGACATGCGGTCCAGCGAGCGGCTCCAGCTCAGGTTCCCCGCCAGGTGGCGGGGCAGGGGGTTCCAGCCCGCCTGCTGTGCTGGACTTTCTCGTCCAATGGTTCCTGCAATAGGAAAAATTGCAAGTACAGGCATGAGTGTCCCACCTGTGCGGGCCCCCATGCAGCCTCTGCCTGTCCCAGGCCTGGAGGGACGCGGGGCAGAGGGAAGGGCGGACAGTGGACTGGCAAGCCTGCTGCAGATGGAGCTAGTTCACCGAAAGGCTCCCTCCCCAATTAATGTGGACATGTTGGAGCGTTGGCTCGCATTGTACCCGAAGGGGGAGGATGCAGATTATCTGCTTCGGGGCTTTAGACAGGGGTTCCGTATTCCTTTCATGGGTGACAGGTCCCCTCAGGATGCCCCCAACCTTTTGTCCCTTAGGGGAAGGGAGGAGGTGGCTGCCGCCAGCATTAATAAGGAGGTCAATGCGGGCAGGGTCGCCGGCCCTTTCCCTGCACCCCCGTTCACTAACCTTAAGGTATCGCCCCTGGGCTTGGTTCCCAAGAAATCTCCGGGCGAGTTTCGCCTTATCCATCACTTGTCCTACCCAGCCGGCCGATCGGTCAATGATGCTATACCTGATGACCTTTGCTCAGTCAGGTATACGTCTTTTGACCATGCGCTGCGCATGGTGCGCTCATGTGGCCCGGGTGCGCTACTGGCTAAGTGCGACATTAAGTCGGCTTTTCGCCTCTTGCCTGTGCACCCGGGCGACTTTGAATTGCTGGGTTTTAAATTCCGGGGTGAATATTATTTTGATAAGGCCATGCCTTTTGGCTGTTCCATATCATGCTCGGCATTCGAGTGTTTCAGTACCTTCCTGGAGTGGGCGTTTGTGCGCAGGTCAGGGTCCCGGTCTGTAGCCCATTACCTGGATGACTTTTTATTCGGGGGTGAACGGGGCTGGGACACGTGTCCACGTCTCCTCAACACATTTCAGACGCTAATGGAGGAACTCGGTGTCCCTTTAGCGCCCGAAAAGACCGAGGGCCCATCTAACAAGCTAGTATTCCTGGGGGTGGAGATCGACACAGTAGCGCAGGCGTCTAGGTTACCGGGGGATAAGGTGTCCCGGTTAGTGGCCCTCATCTCGGATTTGCTGGCCAAGCGCAAGGCATCGCTGAGGGACCTCCAAGTGTTACATGGTCACCTTAATTTTGCCTGCAGGGTGGTCGCACCGGGCAGGGCTTTTGCCCGGCGCTTATGCGATGCCATGGCAGGGTTATCCAGGCCCCACCATAGAGTCAGGATTACCCGGGGTATCAGGGCAGACATGTTCGTCTGGTTACAGTTCCTGAGGGAGTTCAATGGGGTCTCATTTTGGAGGTCTGACCTCCTGGCTTCCCCGAGTTTTCAGGTCCAGTCTGATGCCTCAGGATCCCTGGGTTATGGGATGTACTTCAATGGGAAGTGGGCCTATGGTGGGTGGCCACCGGCATGGGCAGGCACGGGTCGCCTGCGTGATCTCACATACCTTGAATTTTTTCCTATCCTGGGGGCTTTGATGCTGTGGGGCGAGGAATGGGCCAACTCGGTCGTGCATTTCTAGTGTGACAACGCTGCGGTTGTCCGTATCATCAATGCACAGACTTCTAAATCACCCAGGGTTATGGACCTAGTGCGCCAATTTGTGCTGCGCTGCCTGCGCCTCAACGTTTTGTTCAGGGCTAGGCACGTCCCAGGGGTTAATAATGATATTGCCGACGCTTTGTCCCGCCTGCAGATCTCCCGGTTCCATGCCTTGGCCCCGGATGCGGAGGAATTTCCCTCGCCACTCCCGGATGAGATATGGACCATTGGCAGGGAGAGGTGAACCGGGCGATCGGCCTGTCACTGGCGCCCCGCACGCGTAAGGCGTATCAACAAGCTTTTAATTCTTATAGGGCATTTTCCGCCCAATTTCACCTGCCAGAGACCTGGCCTATCCCGGTGGACCATGTGCTGCGGTTCATGGTTCACCTGCATTCCCAGGGCCTCGCACCTCGCACCATAGCATCTAAGCTGTCAGCGTTGGCTTTTATGGCCAAGGTGGGGGGTCATGTGGACAGCACCTCTGACTTCCGTGTGAGACATGTTTTGGAGGGGTGGGTGCGCGAGCGCGGGCGTTGCCCGGACGACCGGCACCCTATTTCCCCAGGGGTTCTTACCCAGTTGGCCCGGGGCTGGCCAGGCCTCTGTTTTGATCATTATGAGGCAGCCCTTTTTCATGCAGCCACAACGGTGGCATTTTTTGGAGCGCTCCGCATCAGCGAACTTGTGATGCTGTCTAAGGCGGATGCAAGTTGTAGGGCACTGGAACTCGAAGATGTATATGTTGCCAAAGACTGGGCCCAGTTGAGGATACGCTCCTCTAAGACTGATCAGCAGGGCGTAGGCAGTGGTGTAAGACTGCTACGGTGTTCTTTGGCAGACATCTGTCCGGTTGGTGCCCTACAGGAGTTCCTTGCACTGTGTGGCACGCACCATGGCCCGTTTTTCTGTCACCAGGATGGGTCTCCCCTCACTAAATTTCAGTTTTGGAAGGTGACAGGCAGAGCCCTCGCCAGGGTGGGCCTACCAGGTGCCCGTTATGGCACACATTCCTTCCGTATTGGGGCAGCCTCTACAGCAGCTGCTTTTGGGTACTCCGGGGCTGACATACGCAGCATGGGAAGGTGGGGTTCACAATGTTTTCAGTTTTATGTGCGCCCGCTCCCGCCGTGAGTACCAACCCAGTCACCTTACATCATTTCCCTCAATTTTTCTTACAGACCCTGGGTGTCGTATTACACCAGTGACAGTATGGCTGGTGGGCCACAGCTACGTGCAAAGGGCAGCGCGTTACGCTGCGGCGACAGAGTGGGGACCCCGACTGGGACTGGGTGAACACGCCAGTCTCACATGGCATGGTAAGCCTGGGATGTTGTGGCGGGAGCTGCTGCCTTTTCTGTTTTCAGGCAGAAGTGCTGCCCCGCCTGACATTCTCATCATGCACCTGGGGGGCAATGATTTGGGTCGGGTCACCGGCTTGTCGCTCAAACATGCGATTTGCAAGGACCTCGCCTACTTGCACTATGTCTGGCCTCCCGCAACCCTGGTTTGGTCGGACATTGTCCCGCGCCATTCTTACAGAGGAGGAGTTGACCTCATGGCCATTGACCGCGCTAGGCGGTGGCGCGGTTCCTTGCCGACAAGGCTTGGGGACGGGTCAGTCGTCACCCCGCTATTGGACTAGAAAATTATGATTTGTATGCAGGGGATGGGGTCCATCTGTCGCGAGGAGGTATGGATCTCCTGTTGGGTGATTGGCGAGCAGGCCTGTTGACCGAGCTGACGGTCTGGGGGGGGGGCGTCAGGCCTTCTTTGAAGCCCCTCCGTGTGGCGGGTAGCACTGGTAAGGTAAACAGTTATGACCCACAGGTATCCGGCAGGTTCGCAATTGACTGGACAACACTAGATAGGAATAAATTAGTTAAACGTTGTCCGGTCAACGACGAACCAGGCGATGGAGTGATGGCGATAGCTAGCCAGCATGCATCACCCCGTGATTTCATGGATACGAGTCAGAGGGTGGGGTCATCAGTTAGATATTGACTACGGTCAACAATTTGTTTGTTGTCAACAAACAAATCGATACAAATTGATACATTGTAACCAATTGCCGTTGGCAATTTTGGGTGGTACCTTACCAGTGTTACTTCGGCCTGCTTGCCTTAAGAATTATGATTGGTCAATTACCAATAGAAATTTATAATTCGGACTAGGGCATGAATCAATAAATGTGGCCCAATGCCGTTATCCACTTTTACCAGTGTCTGAGTCCTTTATTGGGGGGTGCGCCTGCAATAACAACTTGGAATGAGAGTTAAGGACATCTTTATAATTTTCTGCTTTGAGAGTAATTCACAGTGGGAAAGACAGACTATTTAGGTGGGAAAGATGCAACTATAATTCCCTTTTTTTTTGCCGAGAAAACGAAACAGAACATGTCTTGTTCCATATCTAGCTTGGATAACAAGACTGCTTCTATGACATGCTAACCCACAATCGCTATATTTACCTTGAAACTGGCAGATTTGATACAGTTAGACAGATTTACCTTCTGAACATTTTCTTCAAATGCATCTGGTGTCCCCCTTGTTCCTTAGCTGCTAGTTTATGATGCATAACAGTGGATGTGACTTCATTACATCATCTACAAAAAATAATAGGGTTTTCTGTAACCAAGGGGCATATACAGTAGTGAAGACAAAAGAAAAGTGGAAAACTAAAGCACCACATAGCAACTCTGTGAAAATGTTCTCAGTGCACATTTTTTTATTGTTTTCCCTTTTGCAGTGAGACTGGGTGAGGGTCAAGTCATGTGGTAATGAGTTGTGGCGCTTGATACCCTAGTTTATAGGGAGCCTCTGCCAAACAAATAGTATTTTAGATGTTATGTGGTGTGACCTTGTGTGTATGCTATAGAAGAATGTTTTACATAATGTACGTTTTCCCCAGAAAGTCAATATATCATGAGAAAAAATTATTTTGGGGTTACCCTGGCAGACTTTAGAAGCTAGTTACAGGTTAGCTTTGCAAGAGTCCCTCACAGAACAGCAAACTGTTCCAAAACATGGTGTGTCCAATGTGTCCCCTTAAGGAAATCCACTGTGATAATTCCAATATATGCCACGACTTTCACTGCCTGAAGGACATTTGCTTTATTCCTGTTTCCAAGTTGACATTTTGCTTCTCAATTGCTCAAGAGACCCACACATTTTGCTTTATATTTTACTATTTTGAATATTTTAGAGTGATCTGCACTTTGGGCCATTTCACAATTTACCACAGTACTTAGAACAAAGCGTAAGGATTTATGTGCTTGCTCAATTTTGTATCTCTTTACTCTTGGGCATTTTAACTTCCTTAGTCTTAAATTATTAAATTATCCAAACCTGATGCCTTAACTCTACGGCAAAGCATTTTTCTTTTCTTGTTTTTTCTTGTTGTTGTTTTTTTTTGGGGGGGGCTTGTATTTCCATTTTGTTCATAGACATATTAAGAAATTAAAAAGCAAAATATTCTGTCACATGTGAGATTATCACCTCCTAGTGGAGGTATGTTGCTTTACCCTAGTTTTCCTCTTTTAAGACTTCATTGCTCTGAACTCCTAGGATAGGTTTCCGATAGTTTTGTATTTATACTTCTTGAGTGACCAATATGAAACACATACATACAAGACATACCTTGTCACCTGGATTTTTACTGAACTCAAGAGTATGTTTCTAGTGAAGTTCTTTTAAAAAAACATTTTAAAAACTCTGTCTCTAAACAACATGAAAAAGAGTCAACAGGGATTGTCTGATTTTAATAAAATCAGAGGCACACAGATGAGGGGAGTTTTCTAACTCTCCTCCAGATCTTTGCTTACTTTGATGGAGCGTATCTCCATGGCCAAGCTTTTATGGCATTCTCTTGCTTTCAAATTGGAATCAATATATCTTCTTTCTGTGTAATTCTGGTAACAGCAGGACTGCTGATGTTGTCACACCCATCTCGACACAAAAAAGTTTCAAACAGGACTCCTGTTTTTAATTCTTGCTTAAATTTGACTGGACCTCCTGAAAAGGGAAGCTACTTTATTCAATCACTGAAATCACATTTTAATCATTCAGTGATTCAGCAACAGAGAAATATAAATGAGAAAAATTACACATAATCTTTATACTTATTTTTAACTGGTGAACCTGGGGTACATAGAAAGAGCCTCCACAAATTGTGGTATTATTGAACCACAATTGGGCATACCCCTGGCAATGGCCACCTTGTTTCTGGCTAATCTTTCTCACATTAGATCAGAAGGAACTACAGAATGAATTCACTAAAAGGTGGCTTCATTTTGGCAGTGTTCACATCTGGCTTAGAGATAGAAGAAAAAGAACTGGTGAACCTGTAAATTGCAGAGATACTACTACACAGGCTCTGTTCAACAGGTTTATCATCACTCTTCTCATTTTATGTACAGCATTTCTCCCTTCCTATCACACAGACACAGGAGGGCATGTTTGCTTGTGTCACTACAATGCCTAGTCTCACAGTTTATCCTTCAAACAACTCCATGAAGGAGCAATGGGTGCTGAGGGTTGAAAATTACTGTATGCTCACTTGCTAACAAGGCTGTGTTTTCAGTGTATTTTGAAAAGCTGCAAGAAAAGCAGCAAGGGAATTTATGGTATAATGGTTGGAGTTGTACTAGGATTGGAGAGATCGGGACTGAAATTCAATCCTTACTTCAATAGCTGTAATCCTCGCTGTAATGAATTTACTTAGCAAAGAGCAACTAGTTCCACCTCTCTTCATTGTTGCTTTCTCCACATGAAAACCAATGGGGGTCATTTTTTATCACCATTTGACTCTCAAAATTCAAATTGCAGCAATATGCAAAGCTGCTTTTTCCCATCTGCATCAAATAGGTCAGTTGCATCCCTGCTTGGACAGGTGGTCCCTTGTAACAGTTATCTCAATGGCAATAATCTTGTATCGACTTCTGCAATGCTATCTACATGGGGCTTCCCTTGACCCTGGTACGACCCTGGTATGGAGGCTTCAACAAGTGCAAAATGCAGCAGCTAGGCTGATTACTGGAGTGAGAAAATTCACACAGGCAGGGCTGCATTGGTTACCTGTTTCTTTCCATATCAGGTTCAAGATGTTAGTTTTAACTTTTAAAGCCCTAAACCAGAGGTGCCTAAACTTTTTGGGCCACGGGCCAGTCATGTTGTTCAAGGGGCTGGTCACTATGGCCAACAAGCCGAATCCAGCACCCAATGCCAATTCTTCCAGCCCACGTTTTACTTCCACTTTTGGGAGCGACAAGGGCTTTGTGGGCTGGATGAATTGGTGTTGGGGGCCAGATTTGGTCCACAAGACATAGTTTGAGCACCCCTGCCCTAAATGGTTTGGGACCTTCCTACATGGCAGACAGTCTCCCTCTTAGGATATCAACCCACATCACCCGATCCTCTCAAATGGTGCAGTTTCAAGTGCCGACACCAATATTGGCAAAGAAAGTCACGACCTGGAGAAGAGCATTTTCGGTGGCAGCACTGACTTTATGGAATTCCCTTCCAGTTGAATTGTGCCAGGCCCCATCCCTGTTTACATTCAGAAAGCAGCTCAAATCACTTCTGTTCAGAGAAGCCTTTGAGAGGGGATCGACAATTGCCTAGCATTAGGTTTCTCATCTGGCCTTTTCCTGCCATCAATAAGGTTTTTGTATTGCTATTTGTGATTTTAATATGTTTTTAATGTGTTTGTTCATTTGTTAGCCGCCCAGAATGGGAAAACCTCCCAAATGGGTGGGGTACAAGTGGAATAAATAAATAAAATATAAAATGAGAAAATCCTGTTTTCATATAGAATCTATATGCAACGAAGAATCTTTTTTTAAAAAAAAAACTGGGCCCTTCCTGCTCACAGATAGAGCCTACACAAGAGGAGGTGGAGATACGTCACTCTGGTGGTGCAGTGGTTAAACTGCTGTACTGCAACAAAAAGGTTATGAGTTTGATCCAGGTCAGGACTCAAGGTTGACTCAGCCTTCCATCCTTCCAAGGTCAGTAAAATGAGTACACAGCATGTTGGGGGCAAAATGCCCAGAGAGTGCACCAAGCACCATGGGGCGGTATATAAGTGTACAGTAATTGCTTTGCTTTGCTCTTCTCATGTAGAATGACAGAGGTCCCTCCAATCTAAGTCTGTGGATTGCAACTGGAACTTGTAAGACCAAAGAGAGTTTAACTCTTTTTTACTGTAGCTTAACTCTCAGAGTTGTTGTGGTGGTAAAAACAGGGAGGAGAAGATTCAGCCATTTGGAGAAACAATAAGACACACATGTAATGAACAAAAAAGTGAAATAATTTGGAGGCACAGAACAAGTAAACAGGGAGAGCAGGTCATAGCAAGGAGAAATCAGGAATCACCCATTTCAGACACTGAATTAACAGAACTGCAGATGACCTATGAAGTACAGAGAGGATCATTTGGAGATTTTAGGGCTATTCAGGCATTATGCCCGAAACTGTGGACAACAAAACAGGTGAAGGGGATGTGGGGTCTAAAGGAAGCCTTGACCTCTATATCTCCACAGACCATGGAAGTGAAAAAGAGCTTTGTGTGTTGAACATGGCAGCTTGAAAAGGGGCCTGTGAGCATGTTCAGTTGAGGTCACTTACAAGCTCTGTTTCTGACCTTTGTACTAAACATGACTAGACAAGTGGTCCTCTCCCAACTTTTCATGCTTGCAGGTATAACACCTGAGTAGGGCTAATGTGTGAAGGATACAGTGAAATTAAAATCAGTAGAAGCTGGTTGCAATAAAAGTCTATTCAGCAACAATGAATCACAATGTAGGTGGTCAAGAAATTTTCCTAATACTGTACAGAGTAAATGTTGGAAATGCTGAGGAAATACGTAGAATAACGAAGGAAGTGAACTCTTCTTCTCATATTCAAAACTAGCTAGGGATCTGAATCTCACAGCTTTGGACAGCAATCCTCTTTTCTCCTTGCAGCAAGATTTCTCTGAATGAATTTCTTTTCCTGAGAAATCCCATAAGATTTCCAAGGATTTAAGTAATCTGGAAGAAATGCCACACTGTATAGGATATCAATTACAAATACTGTAAAATGACATCTTTCCTGCATAGGATTTACTGGAAAGGGATGGAAGTGATACAGGATTTGACAGGTTAAAAATATGAAAGTTTTCATTTTTTGTTTGATTTATGAGAGCGAGTGAGTAAGTGAGTGAGATAATAAAATTTACATTTTTAAAAAAGGGGTGTCTCATTTTCATGGGAAACCAGGAAATCTCATGAATGCCAAAGAAAGACTTGCCAAGGAATCTCAACAAGTCAGTGAGAATGAGAAATTTCGAGTGCTTTTCACTAGCTTAGAACACAGAAACTGCTCCATTGAAGTGGACAACTTTCAATTTAAGCAAATTCTTTCATTTCTAAACACTTACAATTTGAGCTCAGTTTTCATTGTACACCTCTCTGAGTATGGTGACAGTTTCCTTTTACACTTGAACCATCAACCAGAGTTTTAAGAATTACTAATTAGAGAGTTAGCAATAGAACCAGGTTCCTGGTTCATTGACTGCCCAGCCTCTTTCGGTGGCATACAAAATATTCAGTCACACACACAATCTCACTGAAATCTGTGGGTCTTCTATGATAAGGCACTGTTGATTACATTGGAAATCAAGTATGCTGTTATTCTTTTACTTTTTGCATCTGACATAACAATAAAGCTGAAGTTTGCATTGTCTTTTCCTTTTTGTAATTTGGGCTCCACAACCAGCTTCCCATGCCTATGAAATGCGTTCCTTTGAGACTGAAGAAAAATAACACTATGCAGTCTGAAAGGAGTAACTCCACCAGAGAAATCTAACATCTCTAACCTGGGAAACACTTCTATGGCCAGCTTGCAAAGGCCCCATAGCCCTGGTTAATCCACATCTACTATGGTCCTATATACTCTGACCAGCACAGCTAAAAACATTTAGGCCTTTCACTTTTGCCCTCCATGACACTACTTTCACGCTTATGAAATCACTACTACTAGATTTTTCCTTAAACATTTTGCTTCCTAGCTAAGATTTCTTTTCAGAAGGGTGGAGGGAGCTGGGCAAGGCACTCCTATGAGCACTAAAAAAGTTTCTACTTGCAAACTCATGACTATAAATCTATGCTTGCAATATGTCAATTTATTTTGTGGTATTAATTGACAGCATAGACACTTCCTCCAATCTGATTGAGAATGCCATTATCACAAAACGAGATAATTTGTTGACACCGTCACTGCTTCTGTGTTAAGAAGTCTGCAACTCAGTGGACAAATGCAAGGAAAATAATAATAGAGAAGCAGCAGCCACTCACTGTCAGGACCATCTTCCGCCCTACTGGGCAAGCAGCAAGGAATCTGAAGACCAGTATGGGCCTAGAAGCCAACCAGCCATACACATGAAGACATTGCATTCTCAGATGAAGATGAAACATAGACTAGCTGGAAGTAACTGCAGGTCCACTTCCTCTTCCTCCAACTTCAACTATGGAAGAACAACTGACATATTTATTTATTTACACTTATATCCCACCCCTCTAGGGAAAAATAATCCCTACTCAGAGTGGCTAACATCATAAAAACAGTCATCAGCATGAATACACGGTTTTTCCTCAATCGAACTCTAAGTCTCCTTCAAACATGTCCACCGTTTTTGCATTAGTAATGCTTTCCTAATCTGAGCAGGAGCCAGCGTGCTAGATATCTGAAGAGGTTCACAAGGTGCTTCTATGCTGCAGGGCCATCACCTTCCCAATTGTCTCTTGCTCATTGTGGCTACTATTGACAGCCAAATTCAGAGAGTTCAACTCGAATCAGATCTGTGAGTGCTCCTGGAATGCCCAAGGGGTTGATCGTCTCCCCAATGTTAGTTAATATTTATATAAACCCTCTGGAGATTTGGAATTAGTTGTCACCAATATGCAGATGACATACAACTCTATCTTTTTTTTTAACATCCTCTGCAGTGGAGGCAGTCTGATACCTTGATGTCTGCCTGTCCTCAATATTGGATTGGACAAGGAAAACAAGTTGAAACTGAATCCTAAGAAGATGGAGGTCCTGTTGTTGGGGGCACCATCAGCCCAAGGGGTGGTGGTCCCTATGTTGGATGAAGTGATCCTTCCTCTGAGGAACTAGGTTTGTAGCTTGGTTATTTTAGATTGGTGCTTAAATCTGACCACCAGTTGCGGCAGTATCTAGGGCCATATTTTTACATCTCTGCCAGATCTCCCAGTTGTGCCTTTTCTTGAAGAGGCAATCACCCTGGGCCATTCATTTGTAGTCTCAAAGATTGCATATTGTAATGCTCTCTACATGGGTCTACTCTTAACCCTGATATGGAGATTACAGTGAGTCCAGAATTCTGCAGCTAGATTGATTTCCAGGGTGAAGAAATTTGATCACATCACCCCGGCTCTGGCCCAGTTACACTGGGACCTCATTCCTTTCTGTATCAGGCACAAGATGTTAAGATTCACAAAGAAAGTACTATATAGTTTAGGACCTTGTTATCTAATGAAAATCTTTCCCAAAGAATGGTTGCCCACACCGCTTCTCTTCTAAAACAGCACAGCTCTGGTTCCCAACATAAAAAATTGCTTCAGCAAGAAATCAAAGCTTCTTTATGGCATCATCCTCATTTTGGAACACCTTCCCGGTGGAGCTGTGCCAGGACCCAAACCCTTGAGATGTTTAAAAAAAAAACATCTGAAGACAATTCTGTTAAATATCAGCTCCCTGTAGCTAGTTAGTTTTGTTTAGCTTAGCTTAATTTGCAGTTTAAGTATCAGTTACACCTTTTATTTCCCCAGACTTGCTCTGCCTTTTTTTGTAGGGAGGGGCATGCAATTTTATTAACTTTTTAACTTGCAGCTGCCAGGTTGGGTTTGTGTTGTTCTATCATATATGTATGTTTATTGTGTAAACTGCCCAGAGTGGGTACAGTACCCAGATGGTAGAATATAAATTGATTAGATAGATAGATAGATAGATAGATAGATAGATAGATAGATAGATAGATAGATAGATAGATAGATAGATAGATAGATAGATAGATAGATAGATAGATAGATAGATAGGATTCCTATAAGGAGGGTAAAACTGTTCCACTGGCAGAAGCCTTACTGTCAAAGGACAAACACGATTGAATTTGACTTATATACAGTATCTCCAGGAACCAATGTTGGGCCTTGATGAACTCCATCCCCTTTCTTCCATCAAAATAGCAGCAACATAAAGAAAATCCCATATTTAGTATAATCCCTATGTCCTTTTTCATTAACTGTGCAGAACAGTTAGTAGTTGTTGAATATCATAGTATTCTGTAATTCTCATGCTCCAGTTTACTACGTAGACCCCCCCATTAAACAAATTCCCTTACTTCTCATTCCAACCCCCCACCCACCCCATCCCCCACATACATTTTGATTTTGCCTTTCTGCCTTTGTGGTATTAAATCTCCTGCTCAGTATTTCAATCTAACCAAATCTCTGCCGTTCCAAATCTATCTCACTTTTCGTTCAACACATGTGTTTCCAATTCAACAATTTTGTTCTATATTGTCATGAAATAACCCAGTCTCCCCCTCCTGGGTGTTTTCTGGGAATCCTAAGTAGCAGCCGTAGATGGGAACTCTCTTTTCTTTGGCCACTTTGTTTTAAAGAACAGTCAAGGCAAACGATTTAAGTAAACAAATAATCCTGCAGAGCTCATGAAAGGTCCCAAGGCCTAGGCTACTGTTTTATGTCTCTCTGGAGAGTTAGGCCTATTGCCAGCATAAATCTATTCCATGTTAAGAAATGTTAAACTCCACAAACATATTAAGTACAGGGCCAATACTCAGCAAATAGGTACTGGAATTTCTTAAACAATTTACTGTCCTTCTCACATGATTTGTGTGGCAGAATCAAAAATAGTTGATGAGGGAGGTAATTCCTTGCCTGCCTTGTCCTTCCAGGCAAGAATGAAGTACTTTAAAACTATTGATTAAGCCCCAGAAAAGGGTGAGGTATTTTATTGTAAGAAAGAAGCTTTTGTACAAATGAAGTAAAATTATATATAAAAAATAATGCTTCGGTGCAATAACATAATTTCTGAGATGTTTTACTGCATAGACATAAAAATAATGCTTCAGTGCAAATAACATAAATTCTGAGATGTTTCACTGCATAGACCTTTAAGGATTAGAAGTATTGTGTGAGGCATTTATGTATTTTGGAACATCCAACCTTCATTCTGTGCTTGGTGCATGCACGTGTGTGCATGATTTTGCTCTGCATCTCTGAAAGAAAGGATACTTGTACTGTGTAGTCTAGTCAGTATCCACAAGTTGTAAAGATTTTTATGAGAGAGAAAGAAAAGATTAGTACACCTTGCCTCTGTCTTGTCTGGAGGTGAAGAATTAAAATTTTCTTATTGTGGGGTCTCATTGAGGCAGCCTAAATCAATGACAATGAAGAATTTAGGTAGTTTAGCCCAATTTAAGATAACCTTATGAATAAATCGAGTCTGCAGTGGCTCAAGCGGTCAAGATGCTTAACTCGATGACTGGAAGGTCAGAGTTCGATTCCTGAGTATTGCACAACAGAGTGAGCTCCCGTCTTTGTCCCAGCTCATGCCTACCTAGCAGTTTGAAAGCAAGAAATTGCAAGTAGATAAATTAGGAGCCACTTTGGTGGGAAGGTAAATAGCGTTCCGTGCACTCTGGTGTAGAGGCATGCCTGCCATGTGTCCACGGAAACATCTGCAGATGTAGACAGTGCTGGCTTTTTGACTATAAATGGAAATGGGCACTGAACCCTAGAGTTGGATATGACAGGCTTTTGAGCAAGAGTGACCTTGACCTTTACCTTTACCTGTGAATGAAAGTTCTCCAGACTGCCGGTCCTCAATTGCTCTGCTCAACTCTTGTAAATTTTAGTCTCTGGTTTCTTTTGTGAATCAATCCATTTCACATTTGGCCTTCTTAATTTCCTGCTGCTGTCCACCTTTCCCAGCATTATTAACTTTTTCAGAGGCTTCTTATGATGTGCCTCAAATAAGACATCCTCAGCTACATTGTTTTGCCCTCCAGAAACAGTTAGGCTTCATTTAATCAAGGACCCACTTGTCTGTCTTTCTGGCAGTTCAGGGTATCCACAGAGCTTTCTTCCAGCACCAAATAAATCATTTTTTAACTATTAGCTTTCTTATTGTCCAGCTTCCACACTCGTACATGGCAAATGGGAATACAAGAGTGTGGATGATCTTGGTTATGGGCTCCAGTAAAACATCCTTTCGCTTGACAAACATTTCTAATTCCTTCATTACTGCACTTCCAAGTCTCAATCTTCTTCTGATTGTTTGACTGCAGTCCCCATTTGGATTGATGATTGAATCTAAGTATGCAAAATCTTACACTGTCTCAATTTCTTAATTGTTAATACTAAAGTTGTTTAGTTGTTTTGCAGTGATTATTTTGTCGTGCTTAATGTTCAACTGCTGTCCTCCTTTGGCCTTTTCTTCTTTCACTTACATTAAATGTTGTTTCAAGTCAGGAGTTCTCAACCTTTTAAAGTCAATTCTCCTGCGATATGACAAAACTAGAGCAGATCTCAAGAAATGTATCATAGACATGAACTGCCAATATGATCTACGTACAACTTTTACATGCTCCTTTATCCACCATCATGGAGTTTCATAACATCCTTTAGTGTAAACACAAGTGCCTCAGTGATTCTGGAAAGATTAAATCAAAACTTACATACTTTCCTACTGTTGTGACATATGCAACATGATTATAGAAGCTTCTCTGTTGAAACTCAAAGACCAATCGGAGGCATTTCAATGCTGCTGCAAGTAAAATCTATTAAAATAGTATTAACAAATTCATAATTTTAATTTGCCTTTTTGTAAATGGTGGCCTAAAGGAGAATCAGGAAATAATATGTGGAAGATCAAAGCCCAAACCTGAAAATAATCCAGGGTCAAACTAGCATATCAGCATATCAATAACAACTACGAAATAGGGAGAAACCAAGAAGTGCAGTCAAGCAAGGCTAGAATTCACACTAAGATGGGGGGTGGGGGAGAGAGAGAAGGTTGCCGTTACCAGGGTACGCCTGATTGTGGTTCAAAAATGCTACAATATTCAAGGAGTCTCTTTCTAAGAACTGGAAAATGTCGTGAACAAATCCAGAGTCCTAAGATGAAGTTTAAACAACCGAATTTCTGAAACCTCATCCAGAGTTTATCTTTAGGTGTTTGGCCAATCTGTAGAAAACCTCAAGTGAAGAAGACTTCTTTCCTTGAGGAATCTTTCCCTGCAATAATCCTTCCCTAGCAGCTTCCTACTGGATCCATACTTTCATTCTGCAGTGTCCCTATCAGTTGGAAAGGCTTAGACACATAGCTGTGTTCAGTTGTGGGTTAATTTCCCCACCCTAAACTCTAAGGATCCAGGGTTAGTTACAGAGCTGACATCATCTGGATAGTCAAGCTCCTGGACCTCAGGGTGCAAGATTGGGAAGAAGCTAGACATAACACCTGTGCCATGGTCAGATCACTATCTGGTGGCTCTAGACTTTCTGGGGGCAACACTTCATCGTAAGGAGGCAGGGTCTATTAAAGTGGCCCGCCCCTGGCAACTGATGGATCCGGATGGATTCCAGAGGGAACTGGGGGATTTTCCCCTGGATTGGCAACATGATTCGCCTGAGGCACTTGTTGACCTGTGGTGTGGGTCAACGACAGCTGCCTTGGATGTAATCGCTCCACTACGGCCTCTCAAAGCCCACGGAGCTAGGTAATCCCCGTGGTTCACGGAAGAACTACGGGAGCTCAAACGGGCAAAGAGACACCTTGAGCGCCGCTGGGTGAAGACCAGGAACGATTCCAACTGGACACTAGCTAGAGCAGCTATTAGGGCCTACCTAGTGGCGATGGGGATGGTGAGGAGGCAATACTTCACCTCCCTTATTGCCTCCGCTGATAATCACCCAGCCACCCTGTTTCGGGTGACCAGGTCCCTCCTTGGTAGGGGGGGCTGTGCCCGGTTGGCAGGGATCGGCTGAGGACTGACCATCTGGTGGAGAAAATCGATCGGATTCGCTCAGGGTTTAATCTGGGCGTGGATGGGGAGGGTCAGGGGGGAGCCAGTGCACAGTCTTGCTGTGTTATCTGGGATCGGTTTGATCCTGTTGCCCCAGATTAAGTGGACAGGCTCCTTACGGCGGTCCACGCCACTAATTTTCCATTGGATCCCTGTCCCGCCTGGCTGGTAAAAGCCTCCAAGATGGTGACAGGTGGCTGGGTTGGGGCTATAATTAATGCGTCTTTTCGGGAGGGGATATTTCCTGCACCATTGAAACATGCTTTGGTGCGCCCCCTCCTGAAGAAGCCATCCCTCGACCCAGCAGTCATAACCAACCACAGACCTGTTTCCAACCTCCCCTTTTTGGGGAAAGTATTGGAAAAGGCAGTGGCGCGTCAGTTACAGGGGGTACTGGATGAAGCAGAATATCTGGACCCCTTCCAGTCAGGATTCAGACCTGGATATGGTACTGAGACTGCATTGGTCGCGCTGATGAATGATCTCTGGTGAGAGCGGGATGGCGGTCATCCATCCGTCCTTGCTCTTCTTGACCTCTCAGCGGCTTTTGATACCGTTGAACTTGGTATCCTTCTGGAACGGCTCCGAAGATTGGGGATCCAGGGCACTGTGTGGTCCTGGTTTTCCTCATTTCTGAGGGGCGGACCCAGTTGGTATGGTTGGAGAGTGAGAGGTCCAGTCCTAGGCCCCTCAAATGGGGGGTGCCTCAGGGCTCGGTACTCTCTCCTCTCCTATTTAACATCTACATGAAGCCGCTGGGTGAGATCATCCGTTCCCATGGGGTGCGGTACCATCAGTACGCGGATGATACACAGTTGTACATCTCGGCCCGTGGGGACCCCAGTGATACAGTCAAAGTCCTTTCCAGTTGTCTGGAGGCAGTTAGGGTATGGATGGGGGCAAATGGGTTACAGCTGAATCCTAGTAAGACTGAGTGGCTGTGGATGGGGGGTCCTGTGCTATCCCGGGAGCTACCATCTTTGGTTTTGGATGGGGCTATTTTGCCCTAGGCCGACCCGGTGCGCAACTTGGGGGTCCTCCTGGATTCACGGCTGCTGCTAGAAGAACAGGTGGCGGCTGTGGCCAGGAGGGCCTTCACCCAACTTCGGGTGATTCGCCAGTTGCGCATGGTCCTGGACCGGGACTCTTTGCTCATGGTCACTCATGCTCTGGTGACCTCCAGACTAGATTATTGTAATGCGCTCTACATGGGGCAGCCCTTGATGACCATTCGGAGGCTGCAGCTGGTCCAGAATGTGGTGGCCCGTGTGGTGATGGTGTGTGGACGTTATGCCCATGCCTCACCACTGCTTTGGGAGCTGCACTGGTTACCCGCACCTGCCCTTTGGAACCTCCTGCCTGTGGAACTGCGTCTCCAGATGGAGTTGTTGCCCTTTAGAAAAGAACTAAAAACCTAGCTGGCAGGCCAAGTTTGGGGTGCAGGTGGAGGGGTGGCTTCTGTTGGGTGGTTAATATAGGGGAGGATGCCTGCCCCATGGTTTCTTCAGTTCCTGCACCCCTCTCTTTTTAGGGGTGGGTTCTTATTGCTGGTTTTTATCTGTTTTATTTGTTTTTACCTGTTTTTACCCACTGTTGTGAACCACCCGGAGTCGGCTTTGGCTGAGTGGGTGGTATAAAAATTTAACAATAAATAAATACATAAATAAATAAATATAAATTGTAGAAACCTGACCTCAACAACTATGCATCCACTGAAGGTTTCTGCTTCATTCTTACTGGAAGACTCACCTAGCAAGACTAAAACAGGATGCAAGATACTGTATGACCTGATGACAGTTCTCCTCACCTCCTCAGTGTCTTTCCTCCTATGACACAGCTATTTCTTCCATGAACTGAGGAGATATGTGGGGAGCAAGATAGGAGGGAGAGGGGATTTAATGCAGACAGGGGGAATCTAGCAGCACACACAAAAAAAGAGAGTTTGGCTGAGCTGCTTGTCAGTAGTCAACTAACCAGTATGGAGGTGAAAGTGCTCTCCCTTTAATCTCCTTCCCATGATTGATGAAAAACAGTTGAGCGGATTGAAGTGTGTGTGTGTGGACAGATGGATAAGAAAGAGAATAGAGAAATGAGATGAAGTGAATGAAGATTTTAGTAAGGAAGCAAAGGAAGGGCCACAGTGGTTTAGTGATTAATATGCTGAGCTTGACAACCAGAAGGCCAGCAGGTCAGCAGTTCGAGACCCACATGCTGCACAGTGGAGTGAGCTCCTGTCATCTGTCCCAACTTCTGCCAACCTAGCAGTTTGAAAACAAGAAATTGCAAGTCGATAAATAGGTACTGCTTCGGTGGGAAAGGTAACAGCATCCCATGTGCTCCAGCATCTAGTCATGCCAGCCACATGACCACAGAAACGTCTGCAGTTGCAGACAGCACTGGCTTTTTAGCTGTAAATGGAGATGAACACTGTCCCCTAGAGACAGACACAACTGGCTTTCTAGACGTTTGTCTTTAAAGGTGGGAATGATTCAGTTTTATTGCACACTTTTGCCTTTGATCCTACCTGCTATAGCTCCTCCCATCATTGGTAGGCAGCTGCCAAACACTCTCTCCAGAAGGAATAGGGGACTCAGAAGGGGAAGGTCCCACACATCTGTTCTAATGCAAAAGAATACAAATCTATCCTAATGGGTGAAGAGGAACATCAAGATGAAGAGCAGATCATGTCCCACTAGCTTTTACACTATTATTATTGTTGTGGGACATTTGGCATTTCCCAGAGTAGTTTGAAAAAGCTTGTATGTGTTTAGGCCATACAGGAATATAGAAGTGAACAAGGCACTAGGTGTGAAAATAGGATGATGATGGAGATAACAAATGTTGTTGATTTGACTCTAAAACACTTTGCTCTGTTCACTCATATTCTATTACGTTTCTATCACAGTCATTCTATTAACTCATTGCCATTATGATATTGTTAGCCTATCTGCTGCTGCCATTTTAATATACACATTAATGAAATTACTCTCATATTTAATATCATCTCAGGGTCAGAATCATGCATTTAGCACCTTGCCATTTAAGACCCTTGATATGTCTCATTATAGTCAACTGCCAGTCATTTCACCTGTTAATGGTCTAATATAAAACCAGAGGTCAAAATTAATGACAGCCTAAGAAAGTTCTAGGTTAAATTCTCAACACTACAATGCTTGATATTTTCCCACATGCAACATATTAACATTTTATTTCATTTTTTTAAAAAACTGTACAATTTAAATGTTTAAAAGAAGAAATGTGGGCCAATGTTGTTTAAGAATTCTTGGGTATCCATTGATTTTTATGAACAAGGCTGCTAATTGAACAGAAAATGCTGAGGGAAGAAACATATTTGAAGCCCATAAGGTGTTTGCCTGAAATATGTCATTTCTTGCAATGTCTGAAAGTTTCTTCCAGGCAGAAACTATAGTAGCTGCAGTATAGATGAACATCTGTCTTGTCATGTAGGCAGATATTAGGATTAAATTAACTAGAAATGAATAGAATGATACATGACAGGGTGCAGATGTCCCAGGCACAGTGTGATAATTTCATTGCAAAACTATGTAATGAATTCCATACATTACAGAAATACAAATGTACCACTTTGGGTAATTGTGATGAAAAGGTATAATATGCAATGCATAAACAGACTGCAGACCCAGGGGCATTTTTCTCCTGTTTGCTATTTCTTGTCAGTCATTTCAAAATGATTTTATTTGGTTTAATGTAAGCCTATTATTGAATTCTTTCTGGGTATTTCCCCCCTTCTTCCAGCATTTCAGAATCTGGATTTCATAGTGACATTAGGAAACTTATTACATGCCCACTCTTTCCAATAGATTGGTTACTTCCATTTTTCTGTCTATATTTTATCTTAATGTCATGCACCCAAAATCTCTGTAACCAGAAACACTTTATAAGTGTTCTGTGGGTTCTGTGTGATTTCCTAATTGGCATCTATTACATATTAAAAATGCAAATTAACAATTGCTTATATTTTATCACAGATATTATTAGTTTTACTAACTTACTTCACTTTTCTCAATGTGAAAGAATTATTAGCAGTACTGTATTTCTAAGCTGAGGTGTATAAAATTACATATACTAAAACCAATGCTAGGAAGCATGTTACTTACAAAAGTGAAAATGTTGCTTGTTGAGAAGCAACAACAATAGCCCTTCTGAAGTGTTCATTGATATACACCAAATCACAGGGCTATCAAGCTTTATACTATCATGGTCCTCACATACTGTATACTGGTGAGGTTCTGACAATACCTAATATCCTTTACAAAACTCCCAGTTTGCATCAATGCCCAAACGTCTTCTTCTTTTCTTGTTTGTAGAAGCAAGTTTACTATAGACTGAGATTGTTCCTGCTTCTGACAAGGGCTGTGCACCAGGGTTACCCTTAAGAACTTTCAAACACAAATTCAATGGAAGTCCCTCTGCTAAATTATACTAGCTTAATGTGGAAGTAGGCACTCACTCCTGCCTCCCAAAGCCCAGGCAATGGTGTGGCACAGGCATTCTCAACCTGCGGCACGCAGCACCATTTCATGTGGGGGCCCCACCACCTCCACCATACCCGGAAGTGCCATGTGGTCCGTCTCCCCCCCCCCCCCCAAGCTGTCTGAGGGAGTGTGACCCAGCTCCCGGCTTTAAAAGGCTGAGAACTTTTAGTGTATGAGAACCAAGACGATAGAAACAGCCGAAAGGTTGGCTTAACACATCTTTATTGCATGATGGTCCGGGGGAACATGTGGTAATGGCGGATGAACAGCTCAATATATACTGTGGCTATACATTTGAATGTGGCTCCTCGATAGCCCATTGGCTACTGTCTGCATGATGTCACTCCCCGTCATGCCCTTCTTGTCCAGGTGAGGTGGTGGCGGGAATCTTCCCGCGCTGTAGGTATTTGGGGAATTGGAACCATGTGAGCTGGGCGCTCGCTATTGCCCCTAGTGGTCACTAGCTCGCGTCCTAATACAGAGGGTTACAGTGTTACAGCTGATGATTGTTATATCCACTCATTCGAGTGTTACATTACTTAAAGGCACAATATTCCAAACACAACATCCCTCCTCCCTAGGATGAGACGAAGTCTCTCATCCAATATGGTTTATTGCAAGCGCGTTTTGGGCGCAAAGCTGGCTGGCTTGTCCCGGGGCGCTACCACTTCTGTGTTCCCTGGTCTCTTGTCCTGCAATGGGAGAGGGAGACTCATTAGCGACTCGCCGAGGTTCTGCGGTTTTCGGGATAGGGGTAAACTCCAATGAGGGAAAACCGGGGGCATTGGGGGCTAATGAAAAACCCCGCTTCTCACTTGGATGGGTGGGGGACCACTCCGAACCCCCCCCCTGGTTTTGTAACTCAAACTCAAAATCATCTTCAGGGATATCAGTGGGGGCATCCTGCAGGATATCTGCAGGGACAAACTTATTCCCTTCCCCCCTTGGTGGGGACCACTGGCCCCCCCTCTCCTCCCCCTTGGGCTGAACGGGTGGGAGAGGACCCTAACGTTGAGTCCTGTTCCGCGCTGTCCGCGCTCTGGTTTCCGGAGACCCGGTGCCGGAGTTGATCCGCGTGCCGCCTCCAGAGTAGACCTGTGCTGGTCTCTACGCAGTATGACATGGGATCCGTTTGCCCAATGACTACTCCCGGAACCCAGGCTGGCCCTGCGCTAGCGTAGTTTCTGCAATGGACCGGGGCACCTATTTCGAAACTCTTTGTGCCCGCTAACCCAATGTTCCTCCCAGTGTCTTCCACCCTTGTAGGGTCTAGCCTCGTCAGTACCGTAGTCAGTTTTCTGCACATTAGGAGCTCTGCGGGCGAGTATCCTTACGCTAGGGGGGTTTACCCTATACCCCAGCAAAAACTGGCACAACTGCAGATTTAAATCCCCGGGGCCCATGCGCCTCAGCGTGTCTTTGGTTGTGCGCACAAGGTGTTCTACCTGGCCATTCGTCGCCGGGTGGAAGGGCGCGGAGATGATGTGCCGTATGGCGTTGATGTCGATGAATGCCCTGAATTCGGCAGACGTGAAGCAACTAGCGTTATCACTAACAAGCGTGTCGGGTATACCGAACGAGCTGAACACCTTGTGCAATTGTTTAATGGTTGCGGCTGATGAGGTGTTTGCAACTGGGATAACCTCTAACCACTTGGAGTAAGCATCCACTATGAGGAGAAAAAGCGATCCTCTCAACGGGCCTGCGAAGGCAATGTGCACGCGGGACCACGGCCCCTTCGCTGCATCCCATTCCCTGTGCGGAAGTCGGGCCTCCTCGGGCGGGGAGCTTTGGCAACTCTCGCAAGTGCCCACCATGTGCTCGATATCGGCGTCCAACTGGGGCCACCAGAAGTAGCTCCTGGCCAGTGCCTTGGAGCGAACAATCCCAGGGTGGCTGACATGCAGCAGCTTGAGCACCCGTGCTCTCAGGGACTCGGGGACGACTACCCGCTGGCCCCACAGGAGGCAACCCCTCTCCATGGACAGTTCTAACTTTTTCCTAAAAAATGGGGCAAATTCCACCGCCGGGGAGGACGTTGGCCACCCTTTCTGCACCCATGAGCTAACCAGTGCCAACGTTTTGTCCCTGCCCGTCGCCTTGGCGATCTCTGCGGGCACTATGGGGGGTGAATCCAGGACCTCTATCATGAGCACTTGGTGGTCTTGTTCCACCTCGCACACATGGCTGCCCATGTGGGGGAGGGGTGACCTCAACAGGACGTCCGCGTGGCTTATGTCCTTTCCAGGGCGATACACCAGCGCGTTCTGATACGCGTTTAAAAAAATAGCCCACCTAAGCATCCTAGGGGACAGAATCTGCGGTGTGGGCTTGTCTGCGGTGAAAATGCCTAACAGGGGCTTGTGGTCAGTTACGATGGTGAAGGGGCGGCCATAGAGGAAGTCGTGAAATTTCTTCGTCCCAGCAATTATCGCTCATGCCTCCCTGTCTGTTTGGGGGTAGTTATGCTCTGCCTTCGACAGGGACCTGGAATAGAACGCCACCAGAGCTTCCCGCCCATTTTCCAACACATGGCACAGGACCGCCCCCACCCCCACTGGAGATGCATCACAAACCAGAACCACTGGTTTCTTGGGGTCAAAATGGGTTAAAATGTCTGAGGATAAGAGTTGCTTCAGTTCATTGAATGCCTTCTCCTGACTCTCGCCCCATCGCCATGCCTCATCCTTTTTTAGTAACTTATGAAGTGGCTCCGCTACCGACGCCTTCCTAGGCAGGAAGGAATGGTAGAAGTTTAAGAGCCCCAGGAACGACTGCAATTCGGGCTTGGAGGTGGGGCGAGGAGCATTTTGAACTGCGGCCACCTTTGATTCGGAGGGTTTAATGCCTACAGGGGTTACCCGGAAACCCAGGAACTCAACCTCTTTTGCGAAGAAGACGCATTTGTCTTTCCGCAACCTCAACCCCGCCTTTTCAAATACCGTCAGTACTTTGTCTAGCCTCTCAGCCAATTCTGACTCACTCCCCCCGTTATCAATATGTCGTCAAAATATGGCAAGACCCCCTCCAGACCCTTTAAGAGACGTTCCACTAGTGATTGGAAGATGCCTGGCACCGAATTCACGCCAAACTGCAGGCACATCACCTGAAACGCCCCCTTATGAGTGACTATCATCTGTGCAGCAGCTGCAGCTGGAGTTATCGAGAGCTGCTGATAAGCCTGCGCCAGGTCAAGCTTTGCGAAGCACTTTCCCCCATGTAACCTGGCCAACAGGTGGCTGACTACCGGCACCGGATACGCATTTGGGCGTATCGCCTTATTAATGGTGCATTTGTAATCAGCGCATATTCGAACCTCCCCGTTGGCCTTAAGCGTTGTTACAATCGGAGTTTCCCACTCCACGGAATCAACAGGAACAAGGATCTCCTGGCCCACCAATTTGTCCAGTTCCGCCTCTATTTTGTCCTTAAGTGCAAAAGGCACCCTTCACGGTTTGAGTCTTATTGGGCGGGCCTCCGGGTCCAGGTCGAACGCGACTGGGGGCCCCTTGAACTTTCCGAGTCCCTTCTTGAACACTTCGGGATGCGCGTTACACACCTCCTGTATTGGGTCAGTCCCAACGGCATGCACCCCCCCCAATGAACAAACCCAGGGGCTTAAACCATTGAGTCCCGAGGAGACAACAACTCCTCCCTTTGAGAACGACCAGGGGAAGTTCCGCGGCGTGTTGCTTATATTGGACCTTGAATTTTCCAACCCCCAACACCGGAATGCTATTTCCCTGCACGTCCCACAGCGTAGACCTCAGTGCTTTGAGCTTGGGCTGCACGTTGGGGGAAATTCCCAAAAACTCCCTCTGGGAAATGATGGAATATGAGGAACCCGAGTCTATCTCCATCTTAACGGGGACCCCTTGCACCAGTACCTCTACAAAATAACGTGGGTGTCCTAAGGACACGCTGTGGACTGCCGTGTCGTCGTCGCTGTCGTCGGAGATGCGGCCCACGCCGTCCTGCTTCCTTGAGGGCCGGACGCCTTCCTGGTTCTTCGGTGAGCGGTCTGTTGAGGTTTTCTGGTCTTTGCACCGTCGTCTGCAAACTTTGGCTATGTGGCCTCGGCGCCCGCAGTTGTGGCACTCGGCCTTCCTGAACAGGCACTTGATGCGGTCATGGTGCGCCCCGCAGCCATCGCAATGCCAGCCATCCTTCCGCACCTTCCGGATGTCCTCGTCCTTGCTGCTCTCCATGGAGGAGTGTGGGGCCCGCCTGGCCGCTTGCACTGCGCCCGCTGCCTTGCCGGGTTGTGGGGGCCTTGCTCTGAACCTCTTAACCCTGGCCCTCATGGCTTCCGCCGCCTGCGCCTCCTTCACAACCTCTTGCAGCGTCGGAGGCGGCTCCTTGTTCATCAGCTTTCGCTGAACCTCCTCGTCCCACAGGCCACACAGCATGCGGTCCCTGAGGGCGATTTCGAGGTTTTCCCACTTGCATGGGCTGGCGGCCAAACGGAGGGCCGCTGCAAAGGCAGCCATGGACTCACCAGGCGCCTGGACTCTCTTCCAGAACGCGTCCCGAGCCGAAAACATTGAGACCGAGGGCTGGAAATGGTCCCGCATCGCTTTCAGGAGCTGCTTGACCGGCACTTCATTCACCTTCTTCGGCGACACCAGGTCCACCAATACCTTCATGGCGGGGAACCCGAGCATTCTGATGAGGATGGCCCTCTTCTTCCCCTCGTCTGAGATGTCGGACACCATCAGTGCGCTTTGGAAGTCCATCTCGAACAGCTCCCATTCTTCCGGTTTGTTGATGTTGAAACCGGCCTGAGTTGTCTTGATTCCGTGGGGATCCATTATCCCACCGTCATCGCCAATTTAGTGTATGAGAACCAAGACAATAGAAACAGCCGAAAGGTTGGCTTAACACATCTTTATTGCATGATGGTCCGGGGGAACATGTGGTAATGGCGGATGAACAGCTCAATATATACTGTGGCTATACATTTGAATGTGGCTCCTCGATAGCCCATTGGCTACTGTCTGCGTGACGTCACTCCCCATCATGCCCTTCTTGTCCAGGTGAGGTGGTGGCGGGAATCTTCCCGCACTGTAGGTATTTGGGGAATTGGAACCATGTGAGCTGGGCGCTCGCTATTGCCCCTAGTGGTCACTAGCTCGCATCCTAATACAGAGGGTTACAGTGTTACAGCTGATGATTGTTATATCCACTCATTCGAGTGTTACATTACTTAAAGGCACAATATTCCAAACACAACAGAACTCCTAGTGTAGCATTTCAGTGAGACTGTACAGGAGAACACAGCCAGCCAGACAATATAGCTCAGGTGGTCCTGAGCCTGAGTACGCTTTAGCAAAACCAAATACAGGTAGAAAAACAACAGAAGTTGCAGAGATGCAATGGTTTTGGGGATTGTCCCCAACTGCATGGATTCAGGAGCCCTTCAGATAAAGGACTTGTTGTGTCCAAAGTTTAATCCCTTTTCAAAAGTAAAACCGCACCGAAAATAAAGCACAGAAGTGCACCATTGTAAAAGGCATGAAATTCAAATACATGTCAGCATGGTAAATGTTGAACTTTGTTTGTCCTCTGGAAGCCTGCCTAAATGTATCTAATTCTGTAATGGTCAAATCACTGTATATATAGAGGCCACCCCTGTACATAGCCCCCAGTCCGAAGTATGAACTGAATAAAGAATCACTGAGTTTAATCTGATCCTGCTGGTTAGAATACTTCTTGTTCCAGACTCAACAGGACTGTAGACTGGAAAGTAGGAATCCCTGGGCACATTATGTGATTACATTCTCCCATTATTTTGAATAAATCCCTCATAATTTCTAATTATTTTAGGATTTTCACCTCCTCTTCTATTCCTTAGTTCTTTTTACAATGAGACAACATGCAGGACATAATTCTTTTCCTCCCTCTCCTGAAAGCCATTTCTGTTTTCTTTTGCTTTCTCCAACTGAAGCAGCCCAAAAGGCCCTGGTTAATTTACCAGCAAATTAAGGTTATTCATTTTAAAAATCTCTTCATTGTAACCTGAAGAAGATGGAAAAATACTCTTCCCTCTATCATGAAGCTTTTCCTATTCTAGGCTCTTCTTCCTCACTTCAAACTTCCATTGCATTTTCTTGAAATGAGTAGGGTGAAGAGGCTACCATAAAAACATCTAACAAGCACTTACACAATGAAGGCTGAGAGAAGGGAAACACCTGCAAGTATATTATAATATAGATGTCGGACTTTCACTTCATCTGCCAGAGGTCTTTTTAATGGGGAAAAGATTAGGAGAAGGGCAGAGAGAGACGGTTGTCTGCTTTCTGAAAAGTGGAACATGCAACATGCACATTAGGGGGAAAGATGACAGGGCTTCCTATCATACTGGGTTTGGGGTTGCTGCTCATTTGCAAAACATTATCAAATCATCTACCAAGGGAGTGAGAGCTAGAAGTCACCTCCTCAAGGCTGGGCTACTGAGTTGAAAGATAACAGCAAAACAACAAAGGATCTTGAGGTCAGGTTACATGTTAAGGCAAATGCTTCTTTCTTTCTCTTACAACTTCATCCCCCTAGTTTGACAATTCTTTTACAGCTGCAGTACCTGCATTAGAGTTTCAGAGGCTTGGTCCTGGCAGCTTTTGGTGATGCTTGCTAATAAACTCTGTTTTTGTCTCCTGATAATTATTTTAATTTAATTTAATTTAATTGTCAAATTTATATATACCGCCCACTCGGCCAGCCAACTCAAGGCGGTTCACAATGACAATTTAAAAAACATGTCAAAACAGTTAAAACTACCCACCCCCTAAAACAAGGGGTGCAGGATCCAAAGGCACCATGGGGAGGAGATCTTCTACACCAGCCACCCAAATGGAGGTCACCCCTCCACCTGTTTTTGTCTCCTGATAACCAATCTTAAAACAAAGCAGGCTAATTTGCAAGCTACTGAAAGCGTCAAAGGTTCCTACCATGACAATTAGACAATTTTTCTCATTTAAAGAATTCTAGAATGTCATGCTCTTTGCAACCTTTCATTTGGACTTGAGAGAACAAGTTCACCACAAAGCCAGCTCCAGCTAAATCTCCTCACATCCTGCCACTTTCCAGGTGTTCATATACTGGCTCCATTTTCCTCATTGACCACTTGCTTTCACTATTTGTCTTGCCGAATGTCCCTTCTGTATATCAGGCTGCAATGTGGCCTGGAGGGAGGATGGCCTTTGCCCCCTTACATACAGAAGGAGGCAGGAAGAGGGTTGGGGGGGGAAGGTCTTAACAGAATATAATGACCTTCTGGTCATTACTACCCAATGAGGTACATCAACTGAGGAGTTTTCTCTATCAGTATCTGCATTTGCAAGCACTGGGAAACAAAGTATATTGACATCTATCTGGAAACTTACTAAGCACTTATGTGAAAACATTAAGCTGTGTCTTTGGAATGAGCAAGTATATTACAATGGATGGATAGCTCATCTTTTTAAAATCTGCAGAACTCCACTAGTCTCTTTAAACTGTGTCCTTCCTATAGTAAAACCCCAACATACATATGCCTCATGTTACGTAAAATTCAACATACATATTGATTTTCTGCAGAAAAGTGCCCCGATTTATGTAAAATGTCCCGATTTACACAACACGATTTCTCCAGAGTTCCTATGAGTTTGCTTCATTTTATGTTAAAAATTTATTTTTCCCATGGGGTTGCTTCATTTTACATAAAAAATCATTTTCCTATGGGTTTGCTTCGATTTGCGTAAAAATTCATTATCCTATGGGTTTGCTTCAATTTACGTAAAAAACTGTATAATGTAAAAACCTACAGAATGGACTGTTTATGTAAATGGAGGTCTTATGGTATTTTATAAAGAGCCTCTCATTCCCTGAACACAATCATTTTGGAAAGTGGGCATGCATACTTATTTTGTGATTCATTGGCTCCAAACAATGAACAAAAGGTGGAATGCAAGAGTCCCAGGGGGCCATTCAACAATTATGTGATCCATTTTTGGGGGGAAATTGACCCCCTCCCCCCCTATGTAATCCAACTGTAATTTTAGCTTCAACCTCCTCCCCCTTTAAAATTACATAATCCAGAGCTTTTGTATCGAAACTCTAGATTTTAGAGCTTTTCACTACTGGTGCCTAATGCACAACAGCTCTGAATGGATTGTGTAATCTTTGACCTGCCCCTCCCCGCCCCCACATAATTTTTCCATAATTCAGATGGCAGACCCTCTCCCCCCCTTCAAGGATCACGTAATTGTTGAATGGCCCCCAGGCAATGAGCAAAAGAAATTTGAGTAATTTAATTTTAATTTAATTTAATTATCACATTTATATACCGCTCACTCGGCCAAAGCCAACTCAGGGCGGTTCACAATAAAAATTAAAAACACAAGTTAAAACAGTTAAAACAGTTAAAACTACCCACCCCCTAAAAACAAGGGCTGCAGGATCCAAAGGCACCATGGGGAAGAGTTCTTCTACACCAACCACCCAATGGCGGTTACCCTTCCACCTGCACCCCACACTTGACCCGCCAGCCAGGTTTTAAGATCTTTTCTGAAAGGCAGCAATTCCGTCCGGAGACGTAGCTCTGTTGGCAGGAGGTTCCAGAGGGCCGGTGCAGACACGGAGAAGGCTCTCCTCCTTGTGCCAGAGAGGCGAGCCCCTCTGGCTGATGGAACAATTAGAGAGCCCCTCCGGTCCGCTCTGGTTGGACGGACAGACGTCCTCAGAGTATGTAACAAAGTCACATTATACGTGTCCAGCATTAAAACCCATAGAAACTTAACAAAAGGAAGGAAAGAACAGACTCTGCCAAGCAACATACAGTGGAGTAAGTAAATATGAATGTATTGTTTTGTCCTGTCAGTACAAGTTGGTAAGAAAAGGATAAACAATGGGTTCTGGAAATATTGGAGTACTATGAAGTATATTTTTATTGAAGGTTTTTTGAAAGCCAATTACCACTTGTGGTGGTGGAGCATGGGTGTCTCCCCCTTCTAAAAAAAGGAACATTACCAAAAGGAAGGAGGGGGAATGGGTGTTTTTCTTGGATGGTTCCATTTGGATTTCCTAGAATGCTCCGGAATCCATAGACATTTTTCTGAAACATTCTGGGAAATAATTTCAGCCATCAGTGGGCAACCACTTTGATCTATATTCAGTATTCACTGAATGGGTTACCCTTAATATTGTATAAAAATTTCAGCACCTCAGAAAATTAGCTGTGTAAAACTGTATAACATTTGTTAATTTATTATTTTTGTTTCCAGGCCATCTTTCTCCCAATTAAGAGACTCAAGGTGGCTCACAAGTTATGAAAAAAACAAACTAAACCCACAAAATGTTATGATGTAAAACCTAAACATACAGCAGTATTAAAATAATTAGTTAAAATTGTTTTAAGCACATCAAAAGCACATAAAAGAATGATAAGGCCATCATTACACAAGATGAAATTCCAATCAGCTGTTAAAAGCATGTCTGAAAAAAGATGTTCTTCACTGCTTGCCAGAAGGACAAGAGGAACCTGGCCTGGTGGTCAACCTGGCCTTCTGAGGTACCTCAAAGATTAACAAATCTATTTCAGTGTGGGACTATTGTGGATTACAGGACCTTCTTCAGACACATCTACTTCTTTGTGTATGAAGAAATTGGTCATAATTTGTAAAATATCAGGGTAAAAATGAACATGTTACTGTAAAAGTTGCCACAATAAGTTTGCTCCTATTTTTATTATCTACATGAGCAGAGTTGTCTTTTTGATTCATCCAAGCTCAGACTCAATACTGTTTTCCTATAAGTAACCTGCTCTTTCAAAATCACTGTTTCAGATATATTTTATTCAGCAGGGCCAATTTAAATACTAAGCATTTAAGGGAGCCAAGGGGAAGGTTTGGGGATTTTTTTTTCCCTACAGAAGAACACTGGCTGAACATCAAAATGCATTGGTAACTTTCACAAGCCTTCAGAAGCACACACCATGGTTCTCTGCCTAAAGACCATCCACATGGGTGACCTCTATACAGGCAGTAGTACTACTGTACAGTCATTGGACTAACTATGGGATACACAGAAAAAGCCTCTTTGAATATTGTGGCATATTTGAACCACAATTGGGCATACCATGGGCAACGGCAACCTTGTGCTGGCTAATCTTTCACACACTTGGTCAGGTGAAAGAAGCTGCAGAATAAACTCAACAAAAGGTGACTTCATTTTGGCCATTTCATGTCTGACCTAGACCTGCAAGAAAATGAAAAGGACTAACTATTGTGAAATTAGTCCCATTGAATTCAGCTGAGTATACTCCCAGAAAGGTGGTGGTTGGACTGCAGCCTATGATGCTAAAGTCTACACCAGGGATGATTCTTGTACTCTCGATGGCAAGGCTGTCCTATGACAGCTGTCCTCTAACCTGGGCCTGCGGCAATGTCGTGCGCAGGTGAAAAAGGGCACAGCAGCTGAGATGGAAGGGCCAATAAGCTGGGGTAAAAAAGTCTGCGACTAGAAAGGCAATTTCCCATTCAATATGCCTGGTCACTGTCTGTTAGATTCTCGCAAGAAGTAGGCTAGGCAGCAGAGTGTGGGTTAAACATAGTGATTCTTTATTCAGATCGGGAGTCGAGACTGGGGTTATGTGGGGGGAGATGTTATCTTATATACAGAGGTTTTCCCATTCAACAACAAAGGAACATACCAGCGGACAATCACAGTTTACTACAACCATTTGGTCTCCTGCGCTGCTTTGAAATGCACCCCTCCTTTTGAAGAGGTCGCCCCTCTGGCAGATCCTGGCGGATCCTCTTCACGCGATGTGTCCCTTTGAAGTGAGGTAACAATTGGACATTACATTGTCCCTCTGGAAATGTAGCTGTCTGGAAAAAGATTGTATACTCCTCTTTCCCATAAAGCTCTCTTCAGGTATTAAAGTCCAAAACCCAGTGCATTAGCCCTTCATATCGGGGTGGCAGATGCGCTCTGTAGTCTCTTCAATGGACAATGGAATAAGTATCCTCACCGCTGCATACCAGATTTAAAATCCTTACTTAATAACCTATATGAATATGATGTAATAAACATAATAAAAAGTATGTCACCCCAGATGGAATCACGACATGGCCCATGGGCCGTCCCCGGCCCATGGCACCATTCCATCTGACCCATCACTTCCACACCTGGAAATGGAAGCAGACATGTTTACGTCAGCCATAAAATTTGCCCGTGCATGCATAAACGCACCTGCATCTGTCATAAATGTGGAAGTGGGCACATTTATGATAGCTGTAAATATGCCCGCTTCCACTTCCGGGTGGTGTGGTTGGGCCCACTCAGCTGTCCAGGGGGCATGGTCAGGCTAGTGGCATAAAAAGGTTGGCCACCCCGGTCTAGACTAGCACAGAAGTCTGAAACTGAAACTGGGTGCTCAAAACTTTACATCCTGTCAGTTCTCCGTTGCGTGCAAATGACTTTTTTTCAAAGGAAATAAATAGCATTTAAATGGCATATGGAGAAAGAACATTTCATTTTCTCATAACGAAAGACAAATTTTGGTGATCAGGGCTTGTTTTGCCCCCAAAACAGATGCTCAGTTTAACTCACTTAAATGAACTTGCTTTTTGACTAGATCATTCTTGGATAAATTAATTGTGCATGGCTGGAATGAAAATATTATCTTTATGAAGAGGTAAGTAGTATGAAACTTCTTGGATTTCAGTGAAGGTGTTTCATTGTTTTCTCACAACAGAAGGAGTGCACAAACTCAGCCCAGTGGAAATAACTCTGGATAATCACACTCCATTACTTTCAGTGAAATTGAGTCTTCTCACTACCCAGGCGATCCGACATAGGATGGAAACAGAAAAATAATTACAGTCGTGCAGTACAGAATAAGTGATTGATGTAAAGCAGATTGAAAACAGTACATTTTAATCCTAAATTTGTACATAAGGCTCACCACCATTGCCATTGCTGTATAGTTCTGGATAGAATCGATGCTTCTGGAAATATTGTTCATTAACATCAGGCAAACACTTTGTCCTTGTGGTGCTGTGGTTAAACTGCTTGCTGTACTGCAGCTAAAACTGTTGATGTTGTGAGTTCAGTCATGACTGGGATCAAGGCTGACTCAGCCTTGAATCCTTCCGAGGTCAGTAAAATGAGTACCCTGCATGCTGGGGGTAAAATGCTAATTACCCTTGTGAACCACCCAGAGAGTGCACTAAGTGCTATGGGTAATTTTCTAATTGCTGTATCTTGAGTATATCACAGTTGCTTCCTGATGTTCAGTCTTCTATTTGGGATGCTGCTGCTTTGTTTGACTATCTCTTTTCATGGAATTATTTCTTGAAATATGGCACAGAATTCTGGCCTTGTATAATATATTAATTGCATGTCATGGCAACAGTTCTGCCTTAGAATGACAATCTAGTCAGTTAGGTGGTGAGTAAATAAGTAAATTTTGATTTTTTTCTCCATTATCCTAAGTTTTCAAGACCCTCCAGGTGGTATCTGGGATTGTACCACTTACCTCACAGGTGGCAGGGCATGTAAACCCAACATCTGCACACACTCTACCTTTCTACAACTTCTGGGGGATTTATTAGTGGTCTTCCATTCTTGTCATTAACTATTTCAGTGGAGATAATTCTCCTCTCTTTTCTGCATACTTTTAACTACCTTGAAAAATGTTTGTGGGGCTGTTCTTCTGTTATCTGTTAACATTTTTCTAAAGCATTCCCAGGAATCTTGTTTTCTTTTATGATTATCCTTTTGGTATCTATGTTACAATCTATAGTTTATATAGTCTTCTTCACTCCTCGATTTAATCCAACATTTATATAATTCTTTTTTCAGCTTCTTTGACCTCTTTGCACCACCATGCAGTGTGTTTGGATTTTTTTCCAGTTTCCCTTTTTCTGCATAGTTCTTCTGCAGTGCTAAGCAGAGTAGTTTTATAATCCTTCCATTCATCCTCTGCTTTGTTCACCTCTGGGGACAGTTGGATAAATGCTGTCTCCAACTTTTGTTGCAGCTGTTCTGCTATTTTTCTTTGATTGAGTTTTGCTATCTTAATTAATTGTTGGGTTGTTCATTTCTTGCTGTTAACTCCACAATTTTATGATCGGTGTCACACGGTCCATTGGGAATTGCTTTTGTACTGAGTACTCTGGATCTTCTTTTTACTCTTGTTAATATGTAACTAATCTAACTTTTGATGGTGTATATAATCAATCTAACTTTTGATGGTGATATCATTCCATTTGTACCATGTATAACATTATGAATCTCGATGTTGGAAAAAAGTATTGGCGATAAAAAACTGGTGTTGGTTGCATAAGTCTAGTATCCTCTGTCTGTTCTTATTTCTTTCACTGTTTTCAGAAGCATGTGGACCAATGAATTGTTCATACTCTCTTCTGTTAATACCCACCCTGCCGTTAAAATCTCCTATTAGAGTATGCTATTTTTTCCACTTCCTCTATCACTTCAGATAGTTCATAAAAAAATTGGGGTTGGACTTTGAGAGCCATAGCCCTTCTTAGAGGTCATTAATTCATTGGGTCACTGCTAGTTAGAAAACAACTTGATGTCATATAACATATTTGCAAGGTACACCAATAAAAACCACTCTCAGAAGATCAACTAATATTATGATCCTGTGTATATACTTGCCATAGAATATTTTGTAGAATATTCATGGCAGATTTGAGGTTAACTAAAATATAGAAATTCAGAGAACAACTTCAAAAAGTGATCCTCTTAGCTATTAGAATGCAAGAAGAAACCAAAGTCCCTGTTTAAACTCTGATTGACATTGACAGTTTTAAAAAACAATTCCTATTCTGCCATCTCATGCTCCATGCGTAATACTAAAATTGATTTTTCTATGGGCTGTTACTATGTGGTTTATGATAGAGTGTCTGGGAAGCAAATGTTCACTCAAAGGCTTTGTGGGGGAGGGGTTATTTTAAAATATTATATTAATAGGCATTTATTCTTAGATTCAGAGACAACCCTATGTATCTCCATCACATACTAAACTTAAGCTCTACAGGTATTGTGAATGGTTTTTGTCACATCCTTTATTTTGCTAATTACTGTATAATAATTGAGCAATGCCTTGAGTCCATTACATGGTTGTGTGCCTCTATGTGACTCATTGTATCATCAAATTATTCTACAATAGTTACCTAGATGTATCAAATTCAGTGTTTTGGCATGTCAAGGCTTGCATGTAGGCATGGAAGTTGGAGTTACAGACACCTAAATGTGGCTCACCTGGATAAAAGGCCTACCTAGGAAGGCTCTGAGACCTAATACAGTTCTAGCTCTGCCCTAGCTTCTTGTATAGTAAAGATGCTGTGCCCCCACTAGCCGGGAGCTTCCTTTCTTCACAGGAAGCTAGGGCAGGGTTAGGCATATGATAGAATTATGGGATTTATAGTCCAAAGCATCTATAAATCTCATGCCTGCTTCAAGAACAGAGTCCTGAGATCTTCTAATTAGTAGGGACACTACAGTGATGTCACATGCTAGCAGCTCTTTTTGGGTTTCTCTATTGCCTATGACAGTGATGGTGAAACTTGGTGCTCCGGGTGTTCTTGGACTTCATTTCCCAGAAGCCCTGATCAGCAGGAGTGCTGACTTGGGCTCCTGGTAATTGGAGTCCAAGAACACCTGGAGTGCCAGGGTTCATCATCACTGGCCTATGAGTTTAATCACAATCTTCAAAGTAGCTGAGAGGAGAAGGCTCGGTCTCAAATGTGCATTAGCTTCACATATTAACCAAAGCTGAACTGTTTTGGTTAATATATTATCATATCTACCTGTGCTTTTGTCTTATTCTTGGCTATCAGAATTGGTAAGCATAAGCACGTCAAAATTTACCACTATGACTATTTTAACAAAAATAAAATAAGAATTATTATTAATATTCTTTTAATAGTCAAGATCAGCTATCTTGCCATGTTAAGAGATTTTGTTGTGGATTATTGGCAATTACTTTTCTCCTGTCATGGTTTTTACATTTTGTGCAATATCTATAATCTTTTCTGAAGCTTAATGTGCATACATAGCAAAACATTTGTCTACTGTTCCTACTTTTAAAAAGTCTGTGCAACAGAAGTGCAGTTATCATTTCTTTACATTTGAACCACTATACAAAACAGTGATTTCACAAATGCACAAATTTTCTCTGACACCACCACCAATGGTTAATATAAATACTTTAAATTGTAGCAATGGTGGTTTGACAGATGAGAATTGTCATCTCATGATAAGAATTGTTTTCTCTTGTTTAGGATGTTAAGATGAACTGAGTCATGATTTGTTGTTCTTGTTGTTATGTGCTGTCAAGACATCCCCAATTCATTGCAATCATATGAGCTTTTCCCCAAAACATTTTGTTCTGAGCAGCCCTGATCAACATTTATAAATTCAAGGCTGTAGCTTCTTTTAGAGATTCAATCAATCTCATGTTGGGTCTTTATTCCTCTGCCTTCAACTTTTCCCAACATTATTATCTTTTCCTGAGAGTCTTGCCTTCTCATGATGTGCCTAAGGTAGGACAATCCCAGTTTCATCATTTTTGCCTCCATAGATAATTCAGGTTTCATTCGTTCTAAGACCCAGTTATTTATCTTTCTTGTAAATCTAGGAATTCCACAAAGCTCTCTTCCAGCACCATATTTCAAGCATGGCTTAGTGTGCACTGTGGAATATGAGCATTGAGTCATTAACTAGTAGCAATTCACCATTCTACACCATTACACTTATTTTGACAGTACAATGGTGTAACAAACATGATCATGGCTAGCATCTGTAATTCTGGACTCCAAAATTGCAATATCTTGGAATGTCAGTTTAAATAGCTAGTGCATACCTGTCAACTGCGGCTCTGGACAATTCAGGACGTGTGCACAACGGTTTTGTGCAAGTCACATTCTACACATGCGTAGAAGGCTTTTACGCTTGCATAGAACCCTTTTACGCTTGCATAGCCTTCTACGCAAGCGTAGAAGGGTTCTACGCAAGCGTAAAAGCCTTCTACGCATGCGTAGAATGTGACTTGCCCAGAAGGGATGCGCAGTACCTCTTTTCCCCCGCTGCCAAATCCGAGGTTTTGGCAGCTGCGGGCGGGAAATGGCGCAAATTGGTGCCGAAAATCAGGAAATCCCAGCCAATCCGGGAAGGTTGACAGGTATGAGCTAGTGACCTTGACGTAACAACAACAAAATATTATTGTGCCTTTTGACTTCACTCTTAATTTACTTCATACCATAACAGACACCTCTACCACCACCTTTGCAGGCGCACCCCCCAAAGAAAGACTCAGACACCGGTATATGGATAACGGCATTGGGCCACATTTATTGAATCATGCCCTAGTCCGAATTATAAATTTCAATTGGTACTCAGCCAATTATAATTCTTAAGGCAAGCAGGCCGCAGTAACACTGGTAAGGTTCCTCCCAAATTGCCAACGGCAATTGGCTACAATGTATCCATTTGTATCAATTTGTTTGTTAGGACAAACAAATTGTTGACCGTAGTCAATAAACTATCTACTGACCCCACCCTCTGACGTGTATCCGTCAAATCACGGGGTGATGCATGCTGAAGAGCTCCTGCCATCACCCCATTGCCTGGTTCGTCGTTGACCAGTCAACGTTATTAAACTTGTACCTGTCTAAGTGTTGGCCAGTCAATTGCGAACCTGCCGGATACCTGTGGGTCATAAATGTTTACCTCACCAGTGCTACCCGCCACACGGGGAGGCTTCAATAAAGACTCACCGCCCCCCCAGACCGTCAGCTCGGTCAACAGGCCTGCTCGCAGATCTTCCAAAAAGAGGTTCATACCTCTGGCCGACAGATGGACCCCATCCCCTGCATAAAGATCATAATTTTGTAAACTAATGGTGGGGTGTCGTATGACCCGCCCCAAACCCTTGTCTGCAAAGAACCGGGCAACTGCCCTGTTCACCGAGCGACGAGCACGGTCAAGGGCATGGAGGTTAATACCCCCCCTGTAAGCGTGACAGGGTATGATGTCCGACCATAGCAGCGTTGTGTAAGGCCACACGTAATGCAAATAAGCTAGGTCGCTGCAAATCACATATTTTAAAGAAAGGCCAGTGACCTGGCCTAAGTCATTGCCCCTGAGGTACAGCACCAGGACATCCGGCGGTTCAGCATCCCTGATGGAGAAAAGGAATGGCAACAGTTCCCGCCACAACATTCCACGCTTACCATACCACCTGATACATGCAGAGGCACGTAGTCCAAGCTGGGGTCCCCACTCTGTCGCCGCAGCGTACTGCGCTGCCCAGTGCACATAGCTGTGGCCCACCAGCCATATTGCCACCGGTGCGCGGGGACACACAGGGTCTGTAAGAAAAAACGGAGAGAACGGTGACTTATCTGGTACTCATACCTGAAGAGGGCGAACCTATAATGCAAAACACTTAGATCCCCATCTCCCCATACGGCGTATATCAGCCTCAGAGTACCCAAAAGCAGCCGCAGTCGAGGCAGCCCCTATCCTAAAAGAATGGGTGCCGTAACGAGCCCCGGGGAGGCCAACACTGGACAGTGCCTTACCGGTCACCTTCCAAAATTGAAATTTAGTCAGGGGAGACCCATCTTGGTGGCAGAAAAATGGGCCAGGGAGCGTGCCACGCACTGCCATGAACTCCTGTAGGGCACCAATCAGACAGATGTCTGCAATGGAACATTGTAGCGGTCTAACACCACTGCCTACACCGTGCTGATCGACTTTTGAGGACCGTATCCTCAACTGAGCCCACTCATTAGAGACATAGACATCTTCGAGTTCCAGTGCCCTACGAGCCGAATCCACCTTAGACATTACTACCAACTCACTGATGCGGAGCGCTCCAAAAAAGGCCACCGTGGTAGCCGCATGAAAAAGAGCTGCCTCATACCTGTCGAAACACAGGTCATGCCAGCCTCGTGCCAGGTGGGTAAGGACCCCTGGAGAAATTGGGTGGCGAGTGTCCAGGCGGCGTCTGCGTTCCCGTGTCCACCCCTCCAAAACATGTCGTATACGGAAATCAGTCGTGTTGTCAGCAAAACCCCTCACCCTGGCCATGAATGCCAGTGCTGACAGCCTGGATGCTATGGTGCGGGGAGCTAGGCCCAGACTGTGCAGGTAAACCATAAATTGAAGAACTTGTTCAACTGGAATGGGCCACACTTTGGGCAACCGAAGTTGCCCACAAAATTGTTTAAATTGATTAAAAGCGTGTTGATACGCCTTACGCGTGCGGGGCGCGAGTGACATGCCGATCGCCCGGTTCACCTCTCCTTGCCAAATGCCCAAATCTCGTCCGGAAGTGGCGAGGGGAATTCCTCCGAGTCCGGAGCCAAGGCGCGGAACCGGGAAATCTGGAGGCGGGATAAAGCATCAGCAATATCATTATTAATGCCTGGCACATGTCTGGCCCTAAAGAGCACATTGAGGCGCAGGCTGTGTAACACAAACTGGCGAACTAACGCCATGACCATGGGCGATTTGGATGTCTGAGAATTGACAATGTGCACAACCGCAGCATTGTTGCACCAGAAATGGACCACTGAATTGGCCCACTCCTTGCCCCATAGCATCAAAGCTCCCAGTATCGGGAAGAACTCGAGGAATGTAAGATCGCGTAGACGATCTGTGCCCCGCCATGCTGGAGGCCATTGGCCGTAGGCCCACCTCCCCTCAAAATAAATCCCATATCCGAGGGACCCAGAGGCATCCGACTGAACCTGAAACCTAGGGGAGACCAATAGGTCAGATCTCCAAAACGATACCCCATTGAATTCCCGCAGGAACTTAAGCCAAACCAACAGGTCAGCCCTCATGCCCCTGGTCAGTCGGACCCTGTGGTGGCGCCTCGATAGCCCAATCATGGCATCACATAGGCGTCGAGCAAAAGCTTGGCCAGGCGTGACCACCCTGCAGGCAAAATTAAGATGACCATGTAGAACTTGGAGCTCACGAAGTGACACTTTATGTTTGGCCAGCAAGGCCAAAATCATCGCAGAGATCTGTGTGACCTTGTCCATAGGTAACCTGGATGTCTGCGCGACCATGTAAATTTCTATGCCCAGAAATGTGAGCGAAGTTGATGGGCCCTCAGTCTTTTCGGGCACTAAAGGGACACCAAGTTCCTGCATTAGCGTCTGAAATGTAGTGAGGAGACGCATGCACGTGTCCAAGCCCCGTTCACCCCCGAACAAAAAAACATCGAGGTAATGGGCTACAGACCGGGACCCAGACCTGCGAACAAAGGCCCACTGGAGAAAAGTGCTAAAGCATTCGAATGCTGAACAGGAAATAGAGCAGCCAAAAGGCATGGCTTTATCTACATAAAATTTCCCCTGGAATTTAAAACCCAATAACTCAAAGTCACCCGGGTGCACTGGCAACAACCGGAATGCCGATTTAATGTCACCTTTTGCCAGAAGTGCACCCGGGCCACAAGCGCGCACCATGCGCAGGGCCTGGTCAAATGACGTATACCTGACCGAACAAAGGTCATCAGGAATGGCATCATTGACCGAATGACCCGCCGGGTAAGATAAATGGTGAATTAGACGAAATTCACCAGGGGCCTTTTTGGGAACCAAACCTAAAGGGGAAACCTTAAGATTGGGAAAGGGAGGCCTGGAAAAGGGGCCCGCTACCCTCCCTGCATACCTCCTTGGCAATACTTAGGGCGGCCACCTCCTCCCTACCCTTCAGGGAAAGCAAATTAGGAGCATCTTGGGGTCTCCGCACCCCCTTGAATGGGATACGAAAACAACACTGGAAACCCTCGAGTAGGTACCTCGCCTCTTCCCTCTTTGGGTAAGTCGAGAGCCACCTCTCCAACATAAATATGTTAACCAGGGAGGGGGCCTTTTGACTGACCAGCTCCTTCAGCGGCAGTTCTGCCTGCTCCCTGTCCACCTCTACCTCTGCCCCGTGACCCACCGGCTTGCGGACACGCAGCGGCGGCGTGGGGCCAGCGCAAGAGGGACACTCATGTTTGTATCGGCACTGTTTTCTATTGCATACCCCATTGACAGAGAAACTCCAACACAGCAAGCGGGCTGGAACCCCCTGCCCCGCCACTTGGCGGGGAGCCTGCGTTGGAGTAGCTTGCTGGACGGCATGGCTGCAATGGTACCTCTCCCCAGGCGCCGGGCGCGTGGGGGTCATGTATAAAAGCCACAACTTCTGGCATGGCTCATCCCATCTCATCTCCGGGTGTAAGGGCACCCTCATCCTGAATTCCTCATCGTAAGCCAACCACGATGGGCCAGGAAAATCCACCATTGCCCTGTAAATATTGTCCAAATATTGGACCATAGGGATAGCCAAATCGGGCCGGGCCCGGAGGTACACCGCCATATAAATGAGATATGCAGGTAACCAGTTGGCCCAAGTGCACGGTGGCTTGCGACGACGAGACAGCTCTTTATCTCTGTCATCCTGCCCCTCCTTCTCTTCCTTGGTGGGCTCACGGTTCAATAGGGAGAAAATATCAACATACTCCCCCCTCCAAATCTTTTCCCTCGTGGCCTGGGACAAATGATCCCCGAGGGGCAAGGAATACCCTGCCGTCGGCAATGCTGACACCAGCACGGTATTCATACGGGGCATCGGCAGCAATGCCTGTACAGTCCCTGCAATGCCCGGTACAGTCCTGGGGGCGGAACCCCCCCCACCCAATGTTGTGCCAGTATGGGACCCATTGGCACCAGGGTAAGCTGGGAACTGATACCCACCCGCCTCGACATGACGAGGCCATGGCGACTGGAAACTAACACCTGAAGTGGACTGTGATGAGGGGACATTAGCTTGAACATGATACTCACTGGGTGCATCCCCGTGAGCCACCCCCACTGGGGGTTCCGGCCCACGGCGGGCGTTGGAGCTCGCGACCGCAATCGAGCTCTGGGGCCACATCTGGCCACTCCCCGGCTGTAGTTCAGGATGAACAGGGAGCTGCGAGATCGCGGCCGGCACAGGCCGGAGCGTCTCCAGCAGCTCAACCCTACTGGCCGCCTGCTGCAGAGTGGCGGCTGACGAGGTTGCAGGCAGGCAAAAGGGGGCCCCAGTTGGCAGTGAAGTCCCCCCCCCGAGGGGTTGTTAGTGACCCCCAAGGATGCTTCCAGCATGGCTAAACGTGCCAGCAAAGCATCAACAGTCACAGAACCCCCAGTATAAGGCGGGCAAGGTGGGCCACACGGCCCACTAGGCGAGACACTGGGCACCCCCCCCCCTTGGGAGCCAGGCCCTGAATAGGGCCATGCCCAAAACTCCGGCCCATGAGGGGCCGGAGGCAAGCCCTGCTGGGTGACCGCACCAGGCCCTCCCCCATTATCAGGACCCATGGCCGGCAATTGCGGGCCGGGGGCCAAAGCCCCTGCAGGGCCATCCTGAGGCTGGAGAGCCAAGGGCCATGCCCTAATCTGCCCCATCCCACCGGTAACGGTGGGTGCAATCGACGCGGGGCCCTGGTGCGGGGGTGCAGTCGCGGTCCTCTGACCCGAATGCTTCCCCCTAGCAAGCGCAGGGCCAGGCAAGGTCCTCCCTCTTGGCCTCGGCTTGGTCGCTGTGGCCTTCCTTTTGGGAGGCATATCTCCAGGAAGACGATCCCTTTCCGGGGATCAGAAGCACCGAAAATGGCTTAACAGCCGAAGACTAGGCTGGAGAGCCGTGGAGCAGCAGAGAGCGACGGAGAAAACTTCTTCTCTCCGTTGCTTCTCCTTAAAATGGCAGCTTGTCTGCCTCGTGGCCACCCCTTTTATAATGGGGTGGCCATGCCCCCCAACTCACCCGGATGTCTGCGTCCGGGTGGGGGTCCCGCAAAGAGCGCTGCGGCCATTTTGGCGCCGCGCTTGCATTTTCTATACTGTTTCCATCTGTACTACAAACTGATTTGAACACTGACTTTAATTTACTTCATTCAGTTTCCATGATATGCAAAGAAGTATCTTTAGTGTTTCTTTCAGTCACAGGCTACCTTTATTTTCACTGATCGAATGCTTACATTTGCATGAGGTAGAGTTTAGCATCATTCATGCTGTTATTTGGTTTCTATTTTCTGCTACTGTTTCCAAATTAAATCTTGCTGTGCAATAATGTATGGAGCATAGTGGTGGTTTTCTATGTCCATATATATTTACCTAGACACACACACACACTTACTGCTACCTTTGTGTAAGAATGTGGGTTGCCCTAATCCATTCAACATACTGCACTTTCACAATTCCTGGAGCAAAGAGAAAACTCAATATTGGACTATGCATCTTCTTCAACACAATTTCAGCTGCTGCGTATGGGTGTTTAGACATTAGTTTTATCTCTTTGATTTATTTATGCAAGCAAGATTTGTCATGAATTTTCATCCAAGCAAAACACTGTGACATCCACAACAGCCTACAAATCTGCTTTGTTGCAGCCTCTGCCACTACCCTATGAAAAAGAAGTAATGTAGAATATTTGTAAGCTCTGCCAAATCAGTTTCTCATCTTGGGCATTGTTGCATAAAATGCATTTTATGTATTGGAGGGGAAAATACATCTGGAGTCTTTCGTTATTTTTTTAATACAGAACAGTTGGGACCACAGGGAATATTGTGATTTTAAAGTTTTCTGATAGGGATGTTTTCCTACCATGAGTGCTTTCTTTGCAGAGATATACACTGCTACAAGTCTTTATTCATTTATTTATCATGCTACAATTCCCTAAAAAGAAAAGACTTATTCCATACCCGCCCCGCCCCCCCCCCCCAAAAAAAAAGGGGGGGAGAGAGAGAGAGCTCCAATGGATAATCACAAATTCAGTTTAAATAATTGATAAACAAAATTACTTCTGGTGACTAGCTGAGTTAGTCATGTGACAGGGTATCATGTTTTAACCAGAGCAATTATTATTCAAAAAAATAAGGAATGGAGAAAATTATTGATAGCAGGCATCTTTTTCAAAGACCTCCAGATTGAGTGCAACACTTAAGTCAAAAATAAGCCCATTATATCACCTACTGATTTAATATAGTTAACACAACACTATACTCTCCATTCCAATTAAGGAACCTATACAATACCTGATGGAAGAGGCATACCATTGGTTTTGTAGGTCCTAGGTCTGTGGTGGCGAACCTATGGCACACATGCCAGAGGTGGCACTCGGAGCCCTCTCTGTGGGCACCCGTGCAGTTGACCCAGCACAGAATTTGCCCCACCCCTCTGTCCAGCTGCCCAAAGGGAGAGTTTCCTCCCTCCCTGTGTTGGCACTTTGCAATAAATAAATGTATTTGGGGTTGCAGTTTGGGCACTCAGTCTCTGAAAGGTTCGCTATCACTGTCCTAGGTGGTCAGAACTTTATGCCACATTTTGAAATGCACCAAATACCCTTTGGACCAAATATATCAAGTCTGAGTGCTATAATTTCTTTGGGATCATGACTGTATGATAGAGTGCACAATTTGTATGCAAAATTCAAGTCCTGACAATTCCCAATGTTCTTGCTTTCTTTATAGACAGTGTAGTAGTTTATGGAAGAGTCTTCTTTGCCTGATGCCTAATAGAGCTGTTGCACAGTAATTAAAATCCCGTGGCATAATGTGGTAACATTTTGGGGTTGAAATTACCATTTTGATAGTTACTGTAAAGATTTCCTCCTTTGGTTCTACAGCTCCCATGCTTACATGTAATGAAACAGTTACTTTAATGCCATGGTTACCAACATGGGGCACGCGCCCCACAGGGGGGCAATTTGTGAATGAGTTAATAAAATTGAAAGGCCTTTTAGACTTCCTCCATGTGACTAGGAGTACATTTTTTGAATAAGAATTATATGCCATTGGGGGGGGGGGAATCAGGATTTTAGAGATACTTCAGTGGGTCATGGCCAAAGAAAGGTTGGGAACCACTTCTTTAAAATCCACCAAGGCACAGAAAAAGGTGGAAGATTTTATTACCTAAAATCTCCTCTTACCAGTAAAATCATCACTTTTCTGCATTTATAACTTATGCATAATATTTTGGCCAGTACTAAATGGACAGGCAAAACATCAGGGCTAGTAGTCTTTTCCAGTCTGGCCAGGTTATCCTGCTATGCTAATAGAGTAGACCATATTGCCAGTGACTCAACATCAAGTGTCAGGGAGCAGTTAACTAACCTGACAAACCTGAGGACTAACGGCTTGGGTGTCAAAGTCCACAGGAACGGAGAAGATCCCCAAGTGGATTATATCACACTTGAATCCATATTGATGGAGGGCAGCAGCTTCATCAATACTGGCCTGGGGTTGATGAGGACTTCATGAGCCAAAAGGGCTCAGGACCAGAAAGTGACTTGCAGAACTGAATCAGTGGTACAGGTGTCATGCTGCAATTCGGAAAGCAGCTGAAAGGCCACTGCATTATATTCTCAGGACAGTCTTCATGGCTGATTGCCATGAGAATCTCCAATATTCAGATTCAGATACAGCAGAAGTAGTAGTAGTAGTCCTTTGCACTCTTAAATTAACATCTTGGTAAATCAGATGTTTGCGACCCCCGGCCTGCAGGCCTAATCTGGTCCATGCATATCATTAATCAGCCCCACAGTGGCCACCCCGGCACCTCTAGACCTGCCACCACCTACCCCCAGAAGTCACATTGTGTCACTTACTGTGATGGCGGCAGCAGCGATCACGCCATTTTCGTGGCTTTTTCCACAGCCTCTGCTGCTTCCCAGGGTGGTGGGAGGATTGTCAGAGCAATTTTGCTCTTGGATAAGTTTCTGACACTTCCCCATTTCATTTTGGCTGCTCAAACGTGCCACTGGGCAACTTCTGGTGCCAGGTGGAGCTTGCATCATTGGCTTGGTTCCTAGTGCGGAAGCAGGAAGTTGCCCAGCGGCACATTTGAGCAGCCAAAATAAAGTGGGAAAGCATCGGAAACTCCAAATGGTGCAAAATGGCTGCAAAAATTCTCCCGCTGCCTTGGGAAGTGGCGGAGGCTGTGGAAAAAGCTGCAAAAACAGTATGATCACTCCCGCCGCCACTAATGATGACAAAAATGTAAGCAGTGGGCACCAACATGCCTCCGGCCCCTAGCGGATAGTGTCAGGGGCCGAGCCAGCCCCTGGCGGGAAAACATTGTGAAAGCCTGATCTAAAGTATTTCAATTAACCAGAAATCATGGTTTAGTCAAGTTTTTATCAGTTTTATAAAATCTGAAAGGTAATTCCTTTTTGTTCAGGGTCTCTGCCAGCCAAGAAGCCTGTACCATAACAAAAACAGCACTGTTGTATCTCCAGCTAACAAGCCAGGCTGATAAAACAGACTGATTTATTCCAATCAGAACTCCGTTGATACTTTTTGATAAATTACAGTAAAACCCCGACTTACATATGCTTCGAGTTACATAAAATTTGGAATTGCATGATGATTTTTGCACTAAAACCATGTCCCAATTTACATAAATGTCACAATTTACATAATACAATTTCCTATGGGTTTGTTTCGAGTTACATAAAAAAACATTTTTCCTATGGGTTTGCTTCAAGTTACAGTGATACCTCATACAACATCCAAACTTGGTTCCACAAGTTTGGACTTTATACAGATTTGGACTTTGTATGAGGCATGCAAAATCTTAGCCGTGATGCCTCATACAACGTCCAAATCCTTGCCATGATGCCTCATACAACATCATTTCCATAGAGATACATTTTACTGTAACAACACAGACTTCAAGGCAAAGTCAAGGAAACAGACAGGAAACTGACAGAACTTTTAGAAATCATTGTCTAAAGGCTAAATACATTACAAAAACATGTCAAACAACCCTGATTGTCCAAGAACCTGAAGAATGCAGCAAAAATCCCAGGAATGCTTCTAAAAATTATGACAAAAAAATTAAAAAATCCAAAATCGCACTCAAAACCACTCCTAAACACTCTTCGCCTCGTGCAAAACCCACAAGAGCAATGCACACATCTGTCCTGCCTTTTATACTACCCAGGCACAATGCAACCGGGGGAAAATCCCAATGCCTCATACAAAGTCGCAGCGACTTTGTATGAGGCAACTTTATTCAAGGAATTAGGCAATGTTGTATGAATTCGATGTTGTACGAAGTGGACTTTGTATGAGGTATTACTGTATGTAAAAATTCATTTTTCCTACGGGGTTGCTTCGATTTACATAAATATTATTTTCCTATGGGTTTGCTTTGAGTTAAGTAAAAAATTCCATTTTTTCTATGGGTTTGCTTTGAGTAAAGTAAAAAACCGATTTATATAAAAGCCTACAGAACAGACTTTTTATGTAAGTAGGGGTTTTACTGTATTTATTACGGGTTTTGCTCATAGTCTTGTTCCTGTTTTTACATTGCTTAAAATTACTTTGATGTGAAATATCAAGATTAGGTAGCACTGGAACCAGTCTAAGGTACAAAATAAATTAACGTGTGTTTCTGGAATGCTAAATAATCACAATCAGTTTTTATACATATTTGAATATTTTGATAAATATTGATCGCCTCCAGGCAATTCTGAGCCAGCATTGCTCATTCTAGAAACTGCTTTTCCTACAAATATATCAGAGCCATAGAAATGATTTTATAATTATTTAAAGGTAGCAACAGAAAAAAAAGAAAGAACTGTGGTGGGAGGTGGGACTGGGGTATTTTAACAATGACAAAAAACCCAATACTAATGCAGAGATAAAGAATCGATTTTGGCTACTGGATGCAGTAACAGCTGTAGTAGCCACTGTATTGGCATGCATCAGAGCACATATTCCCCTCCAGTAAGATTTATGTAAAACCATGTAACTTGCTGGCATGTAAGCTAGAGCTGCCCTCAGGCTAACTTCTGTGCTTCACTCTTTCTATAATGTTCAAATTTTGTTCTGTAGGATATACATATTTTACAAACAAGATCTAATGGAGTCTGTTATATGTTTGGCTGATTGTGCAGTTTTACTTCTGGAGCAGCCAATGCAATTGGTTCTGCTTTTGGAAGGCATGGTGACTGAATGTGTTCGGAGGGAATAAACGAGACAATTCATACAACCATATGTTTTGCTCCCCACACCCATACCCCTGTCTGAAACTGCTGCTGCATAGTTCCTTTGGGGGATATCAGTCTTGTGGATGATTCAACCCTTGTTAAGACCAAGCCGTCATTTGCTGGATCAGTCTGCATTTTGAGAGTTTTCCGTGACATAGTGACTTGGGATCTCAGCTCCTACTAAGTTCTGCCTCTCTTCTAAAAGTCAACTTTCAGCAGGTTTACCTCATAATAGCCACAAATGAGTTAAGGTATTTTTTAATAAATAGTTTCTCCCTTTGACCTGATGGGAAACAGGAACAGTACACATGTGAAGGCTATTAAGAGTCTCAGGCTCCAGTACTGTTTGGGAATTTACTTTTTTCTATTCAGTGTCATCATCATATCACCATCATTATCATCTCTTTCCATTTATTCATTTTTCCAGCCTTCCTCTCAAGGAGGCTGGCTGGATTGCTCAGTGGTTTAGGTATATGGCTGTGGAGTCAGAGGTTGGAAATTTGATTCCACACTGTGCCTCTAGGGAGAAGAGCTAACCTATGTAGCATTGGGCAACCTGCATTTTGCCAGGGTGCCCCAAGAAAAAATGTTAAACCACTTCTGGGTATTCTGTACCTAGAAAACTTGGAAAGGATTACCATAAATCAGAATTGAATTGACAGGCACATTACTATTGTTGTTATTCCCCTTAGCACAGCAAAAAATGGCCAAACGGAGAAAAGGATACAAACACAATGTACCGTTTGTGTGTGCCCAAAAATGATGAAGATAATAATAAACGAATCTTCTTATAAGGTCTTTGTATTCTTAATGTTATTTTTATTTTGCAAACTCTTGTATATTAACTTGTAATTTCATCAAACAGAAACCAAACTCAGATACTTCTCTGCACAAAAAGTCTTCAAGTTCCTTTTGTAATCTTGACAATAGTAACCAAATTCAAATATGTTCTCTTCAACTTCTTCTCTATGTCCTTTGTAACAATATGAAACAATGATTCATTCCTCTATTACACTTTCTATCTCTCGTCCAAAACAGCTCATAAACTCATATTCAGTTGGGAAGTCAAACTCCCATATAAATTGGCCCCAAACTCCCGACGTCTATCCGGTTAATTAGACATTTCATTCAATAAATTTCATCAGGGGAGTTTTTGCAATATCTGAAAGGTTACAAAACACATGTCTGTTACAATATTATATGTTCAAACCAGCTGCAAGCCCCCATGCTCATTATCCAGTCCAAGCTTACCCAAGCTTACCACTCTTGTGTTTTGCGTCCTCTCTGTCTCTTCTGTAATTTCTCTATGGTTGCTAAGGACGTTGCATACCATTAGAGTCCTATCTCTTAAATACAACTTGCTGCCTGCTCCTGACTGAATCTGCAAGCTCACATTACCACCTGTGTACTGATGTTTTACTTACAAGGAGCACCATGGTTCTGATTCCTGTGTACTTACAAAAAGCAGGTTAAATCAGTTTCATAGTTTAAACCCTTAGGATGCATGGTTCCTAGTCTATGAATATGAATATAGTATGCCTCCTTTCCTATCTCTTAGATACAACTTGCTGCCTGCTCCTGACTGAATCTGTAAGCTCACATTGCCACCTGTGTACTGACTGTTTTACTTATAAGGAGCACCATGATTCTAATTCCTAGTTTCATAGTTTAAACCATTGGTAAATCATTACATGAAAAAAACCATCTTGACACAGATTTTAAATTTGTAGTGTTAGAAAAACTCACAGTCACAACAGGTAGAGGTATCAACATTGAACAATTGCTATTACAAAAGGAGGAATCAGAACCATGGTGCTCCTTGTAAGTAAAATAGTCAGTACACAGGTGGCAATGTGAGCTTGCAGATTTAGTCAGGAGCAGGCAGCAAGTTGTATTTAAGAGATAGGAAAGTAGGCAAACTATATTCATATTCATAGACTAGGAACCATGCATCCTAAGGGTTTAAACTATGAAACTCGCTGCTGCCTCTCCCCGGCCCCTGTCATCAGCCTGGGGATGTGAGGCACCTGGAGCCGCTCTCCTCTGCGCCCGCCTTGGTGGGATAAAAAGGAAGACGCGCCCAACGCCGCGGGACCTCGCCGCTGCCTCTCCCCGGCCCCTGTCATCGGCCTGGGGATGTGAGGCACCTGGAGCCGCTCTCCTCTGCGCCCGCCTTGGCGGGATAAAAAAGGAAGACGCGCCCAATGCCGCGGGACCTCGCCGCTGCCTCTCCCCGGCCCCTGTCATCGGCCTGGGGATGTGAGGCACCTGGAGCCGCTCTCCTCTGCGCCCGCCTTGGCGGGATAAAAAAGGAAGACGCGCCCAACGCCGCGGGACCTCGCCGCTGCCTCTCCCCGGCCCCTGTCATCGGCCTGGGGATGTGAGGCACCTGGAGCCGCTCTCCTCTGCGTCTGCCTTGGCGGGATAAAAAAGGAAGACGCGCCCAATGCTGCGGGACCTCGCCGCTGCCTCTCCCCGGCCCCTGTCATCGGCCTGGGGATGTGAGGCACCTGGAGCCGCTCTCCTCTGTGCCCGCCTTGGCGGGATAAAAAAGGAAGATGCGCCCAACGCCGCGGGACCTCGCCTCTGCCTCTCCCCGGCCCCTGTCATCGGCCTGGGGATGTGAGGCACCTGGAGCCGCTCTCCTCTGCGCCCGCCTTGGCGGGATAAAAAAGGAAGACGCGCCCAACGCCGCGGGACCTCGCCGCTGCCTCTCCCCGGCCCCTGTCATCGGCCTGGGGATGTGAGGCACCTGGAGCCGCTCTCCTCTGCGCCCGCCTTGGCGGGATAAAAAAGGAAGACGCGCCCAACGCCGCGGGACCTCGCCGCTGCCTCTCCCCGGCCCCTGTCATCGGCCTGGGGATGTGAGGCACCTGGAGCCGCTCTCCTCTGCGCCCGCCTTGGCGGGATAAAAAAAGGAAGACGCGCCCAATGCCGCGGGACCTCGCCGCTGCCTCTCCCCGGCCCCTGTCATCGGCTGACAGATTGGCTGCAGTTGCGAGGTAGCCCGGTGCGCCCATAAGAAGATCTGCCATGCCGGGGAGCCACCTACGTTGCCGGACGCTTCCGCTTGGTGAGAGCAGGGGTGGCGGGAGCGAGAGACTGGCTGCTGTTGCGAGGCAGCTGCGAATTGTACTGTTAATTGCTATCTTATAATTGTAAGTCGAACAATCAATTGTATTATTGTTCTATGATGTGTATTAATTGTATTATCGATTGTGATTTGATATTTTTGTAAAGTTTATTGTGATTCTCATTATGATTGTATTTTGCACTGTATTTTCCCCTTCCCCCTCCTCCTCCCCCTCCCCTCCCCCTTATGTTTTGTTTGTATTTATTGGATTGCTCTGTAAACCGCTTTGAGTTGTCAGTAGACAAGTAAAGCGGTATATAAGCACAATAAATAAATAAATAAATAAATAAACTAGGAATTAGAATCATGGTGCTCCTTGTAAGTAAAACAGTCAGTACACAGGTGGCAATGTGAGCTTACAGATTCAGTCAGGAGCAGGCAGCAAGTTGTATCTAAGAGATAGGAAAGGAGGCATACTATATTCATATTCATAGACTAGGAACCATGCATCCTAAGGGTTTAAACTATGAAACTGATTTAACCTGCTTTTTGTAAGTACACAGGAATCAGAACCATGGTGCTCCTTGTAAGTAAAACATCAGTACACAGGTGGTAATGTGAGCTTGCAGATTCAGTCAGGAGCAGGCAGCAAGTTGTATTTAAGAGATAGGACTCTAATGGTATGCAACGTCCTTAGCAACCATAGAGAAATTACAGAAGAGACAGAGAGGACGCAAAACACAAGAGTGGTAAGCTTGGGTAAGCTTGGACTGGATAATGAGCATGGGGGCTTGCAGCTGGTTTGAACATATAATATTGTAACAGACATGTGTTTTGTAACCTTTCAGATATTGCAAAAACTCCCCTGATGAAATTTATTGAATGAAATGTCTAATTAACCGGATAGACGTCGGGAGTTTGGGGCCAATTTATATGGGAGTTTGACTTCCCAACTGAATATGAGTTTATGAGCTGTTTTGGACGAGAGGTAGAAAGTGTAATAGAGGAATGAATCATTGTTTCATATTGTTACAAAGGACATAGAGAAGAAGTTGAAGAGAACATATTTGAATTTGGTTACTATTGTCAAGATTACAAAAGGAACTTGAAGACTTTTTGTGCAGAGAAGTATCTGAGTTTGGTTTCTGTTTGATGAAATTACAAGTTAATATACAAGAGTTTGCAAAATAAAAATAACATTAAGAATACAAAGACCTTATAAGAAGATTCGTTTATTATTATCTTCATCATTTTTGGGCATACACAAACGGTACATTGTGTTGTTATTCCCCTTAGGGCACATTTTCCTCACAAATCACAGAAGTGTCGCTTCTCTCAATAAATGCAACATTTATCAAACAAGAACTGACTTTATAAAGGCCTCAAAGTTCTTTTAAAGATAAGTAATAATGGGGGCATTCCTGTCACCATGTAAATGGAGTTCCAAAGGCATGGAGCCACTACTGAAAAAGTCCAGTCCCAGGATCTAGAAACTAAACAGGTATTTAAGTAAGAAGTGGTGACAGCTGTCAGTCTTGACAGCTTTAAGAAAGGATTAGACAAGTTCATGGAGGACAAGGGTATCAATGGGTATAATTATGGATACCTAAGGACAACCTCGGGGTTGGAGAGATAGTCAGGATATCTCTCAATGCCATTTCCAGGGAATCCTAAGCAGGTGAAGGCATCTCCTTGGGAATACCCTGAAGGAAATGGTGAGCCACTGTGTGAGACAGAATGCTGGACTGGAAGGGCTGTGGCCTGTTCCAGCAAGGCTGTTCTTATGTTCTTAAGTGCTGTATAGCAAACTCTATTTTATTGGTTGATATCCAGTGGTAAATTGCAATTAGAGTAGGTCCATTGAATATATTGAACTTGCAGAGGAGCTAATTCACCAAATCTCGACTGATTTAATGGCTTATACTAGTTGGATCTTACTACAGTACTAGACTTCAGCTTCTAGCTTCTTGGTTTCTTGGTGTATTTCTCTGGATTTTAGAGATCTGCTGATGGGATCTACTGATGGAACTAATTTGTCTTGCACACGGTGAAAAAAATGAATAGATAATATAATGTATTAGATATTAGAATGATCAACCAGGCAGGAAGAAAGCTTTATTGACCTATTCAGCATTATGTTCTCAATCAACGTCAGCAAATGTTACTTTCCCTCTGGTAGCCAGCTGAAATGATTATTCCCATGACCTTACTCTAACGCCTAGGAAAGAGAGAGAATTAAAGCTTTAAGTTAGTCTTACTAAGCTTTGGAAGACATTCATTAAGGGGAGATTCTGATGATATTTCTGGCAGTAGAAGAAATAGGCACAGATCTTGGTTGCAGGACACAGTAATAAGTGCCAAAATGCCAGAGATGGTTGTTAGCCACCTGCTAGAGGTGGTTGTTAGGTACTGTGATCCTATGATGGACAAAAAGTAAAATGCTCCAGCAGCTAGAGGTAAAGGTAAAGGTATCCCTTGCTCAAAAGCCAGTCGTATCCAACTCTAGGATTCAGTGCTCATCTCTGTTTCAAAGCTGAAGAGCCAGCACTGTCTGCTTCTGCAGACATTTCTGTGGTCATGTGGCAGGCATGACTAGACACCGGAGCACATGGAACACTGTTACCTTCCCACCAAAGTGGTCCCTATTTATCTACTTGCAATTTCTTGCTGTCTAACTGCTAGGTTGGCAGGAGCTGGGACAAAGACGGGAGCTCATTCTATCCTGAAGTACTCAGGAATCGAACTGCTGACCTTCCGCCTCCCAGTCAGCATCTTAGCCATTTGAGCCACTGCAGCATACCTGCCAGCAGCTAGAAGCAACCATTTATTGTTTTTTGGATTGTAATAAATTGTACAAATGTAGTTGTTCTGTTATCAAATAGCTTATTTTAAACTTTAAAAATATATCACTGGAACCTCCTAAGAAAAGCAATGTTGGAATGTCCAGGCAAACAAAAAAAATCTTTTCCTGACATTGTTGTTAGCATTAGGCTGTTTCTCTGGAAAGAACATTGTATGCACAAGCCACAGCTTTTGTCTCTCTGGACAAAACCCATCTCACATCACATGATAGTGATCATATGGCATGTGAAATGCTTGAATAATAGCAAGTATTTCACAGCAGATCTACTGTGGAACAATTGACCTCTATCCCAAACAACAAAGGCCTATCCAGAAAGGCATCATGGCTGATGATATCAAAAGCACCCGAGGAAGCTAGAAGAATCTGTAAAATTTCACTTCCCTTTCTTTTTCAGCCATAGATAATAAGTAGAGTGGTCATTCTGAAACCAGACTAAAAATATTCCAGGTAACCCCTGACTGACATTTCATGATGACTCAAACATTTTGTTGAAAAGGGGAATGTTTCTGATGGACCAGCTGTATTTATAATCTTCAGGATCCAAAGATGCTTTCTTTACTAAATTCCTTGAAGTTGTCTCCTCCATCTGTGGAAAACAACCAGTTAGTTCTCCTAACTGGCCAGAATTCTATTAGCATTTGGATAAGGATGAACATGGCTTGGCTAATTGCAGCTAATTTGCAAGGTGCTGAGATGCATCTTGGTTGCAGGCTGGGACATGGGCCCAGCTAAGCAGCTGAGATACAACCTGCCATGTTATCCATTAGCCTCTAATAGTGCAGCAAGTCATGCAGAGATTATGCAAATATAATAGGATTCCAGCAATTAGATATAAGACATGATGAAGGACAAAGGTTGAGAAAAGAAATGCCCAGCTGCACTCCAAGAGGCTCTTCACGTGCAGCAACTGCAACTCAACCAACAAAGTTAATGACAGAATGAACCTGATGCATATGTAGATGCAGAAATGGCAGAATCCAGGTTGAGCTGGGTGCATGGACCAAGGAACCTGTATTGCCACATGTATTTATCATAAGCTGTTGCATTTTCTTACCATTTTTGTACTTAATTTTAATGGAAAAGTCAATCTAGGCATTTTTAAATTCTTGCACAGTTTAGAACAGGGGTGCCCAAGCTGTGGCCCAAGGGCCAGATCCAGCCCCTGACACCAATTTATCTGGCTCATACCACCCTTGTCACTCCTGGAAGCAGAAGTAAAACACACCCGTATGGGCACAAGCTGATGAATTGGCATTGGGGGCAGATCCCACAGGCCATAGTTTGGGCACCCCTGGTTTAAGTAGAGAAAATGGCAGTTTAAAAATATATCTCATCCTGTTGCAAAACAGATTGCAAGGTGTGTTTTACTTCCACTTCTGGTGGGAGGAACCATGTGACCAGCCCACTGAACCACATGACCGGCCTACAGTCCAAAAGGTTTGGGCACTCCTGATTTAGAATTACCTGGTTGGATAGCTTAGTGGTTTAGATATCTGTTTGTGGAATAGAGGTTGGAAGTTTGATTCCCCACTTTGCCTCCAGGGAGAAGAGACAGAGTGTAGTCCTGGGCAAGCAAAAAGTCCAAGGGTTTCCCCAGAAGAAGGGAATGGGAAATCACTCCTGAGTATTCTCTCCTTAGAAAACTTTGGAAAGGGTCAACATATGTTGGAATTGACTTGATGGCACACAAGGCAATGCAATTATTGGCGAAATGAAGTTTGTTGTTAGCACTGAAATCAGTTCTGTTTGTCTACCCTTATTTGCATTTTCCTCCATGAGCGGAATTGTTTTATTACCACTATCTGGCCTTCACCTTTGATTATTTGGGATACTGTTCTCTTTCTCTCTCTTTTTGGGCCAGTGTCCTCACACACACACACACACACACACACACACACACACACACACACACACACACACACACACACACACACACACACACACACACACACACACACACACACACACACACACACACACACACACATTTTTAGGGGACTGTTGTCTTTTCCCCTTGCTTATCAACCCAAAAGACTCAAATGGGGAGCAAAACAAGTCCCTAAGAAGGCAGGAATCCATTCACAAAATATTTTCAATTTTTTCCTTAAATAATTTATTTTTATTGCTGTTTAACTGTAGAGACAGAAAGTGTCATGTTGATTTCATTATTCTGAAATGTTAAGGTTGTGTAAGAAATATAATGGAATATTAAACATTTAATTCTCCCCCTCCCCCCAATGCACTGAACATGATTTACATTTTATTTTTCTATAGGGCATAGCTTGGGAGCTTTTCAGTGTTCTCAGAGGTTTCATTTTAAGAGCATTTGGCTATTGGGGGGAGTATTTGGAAGTTTAATGAGCAAACACAAATGTGCTTGGTATTCATCTACACTGTCTTTTGTCGCGAGAGACAAAAGAGATTGTGTACAGTAAATACGATGGTGTACAGTAAAATTAATTAATTATTTTTAAAGTGTGACCCAATACAACAGAATCAACATCAAACTGATGTGACCACTCTTCAGAAACACAGCCAATCTGTTGGCAAGCTTATGTACAAACTAAACTGCTGGAGTAAAATTCTGCAACTTATTTCGGTGGTCAGAAGTCACTCCATTGGAAGCCAGCAGCTCATTTTTGGTAGAGAATCATTGCAAAGCTGTGGTGCAGCTGTGTTGAAAGCCTTTCTCTTTGGGACTGGGAACAAAGCCTCACAGTAAGATCTGAAAACAGAGGCAGGCTGGCTAAGGTAGAGGCACGCTTTGAAGACTTGGGGTACCCAAACATTTTCAACTTTAAAAGAGGGGTAGGTCACCTCATGGTGGTTGAAGATCACATTCCATTACATGAAAGATAATTTATGGGATGTGGAACTGTGGTTGGACATTTGCAGTTTGCAGGGTAAAAGGTTGATGTAAGTAAGAACACCTCTTTCCTTCACTTTCTTGATTTCTCTAGCCCTCTCTCAAAACCACATGTCCATTCTCTCTCTCTCTCTTGCTCGCTCATTCACTCACATGTGCAGATGTGTGTGCACGTGCATGTGTGCATGCTTGTGCACACACACACATGTGCGCGCACGCACACGCACACGCGCGCACACACACACACACACACACACACACACACACGCACACATGTATGTACTGTATTTTCTGGCATATAAGACTACTTTTTAACCCCAAAAAATCTGTGCCAAAGTCGGGGGTCGTCTTATAGGACAGGTATTTAACTGCAGCTTGTTCCCCCTTGCTTCATATGTCCGGCGCATATGGTGGGGGGTGCCGCGGCCGAGTCCCTGCTCTGTGCGGGGAGTATGAAGCAAGGGGAAGCAAGCTGCACACATCTTCCTGTACCTCGAGGAGGAGAACGTGAGCATGGATTGGCTCTCCACCAGAACCTGCCCATTCGACTCGGAGGGCTGCGCGTCTTCAGGTTGAGTGTGGGATAATTTTTATTTGGTGTGCATTGGAAGAGAGGTAGTCTTATACGGCAAGTATATTCCAAACTATATTTTAACTGGAAAAGTTGGGGGTCGTCTTATACGCCCAGTCGTCTTATACGCCGGAAAATACGGTACATGTCTTACACCTAGCAAGCCTGCCAACCAGCCTGTTCTTGCCATCCTTTCTGAAGCATGCTCACCATAGAAAGATAGGTGGCACTGCCAAGTGGGTAGAGCAGAGTACAGTGATACCTCATACAACGTCCAATACTTGGTTCCACAAGTTTGGACTTTATATGGATTTGGACTTTGTATGAGGCATGCAAAATCTTAGCCGTGATGCCTCATGCAACGTCCAAATCCTTGCCGTGATGCCTCATACAATGTCGTTTCCATAGAGATACACTGTATTGCAAACTTCAGGACAAAGTCAAGGAAACAGACAGGAAACTGACAGAACTTTGAGAAATCATTGTCTAAAGGCTAAATACATTACAAAAACATGTCAAACATGTCCAAGAACCTGAAGAATGCTGCAAAAAACCCAGGAATGCTTCTAAAAATTATGACAAAAAAATCAAAAAATCAAAAATCGCACTCAAAACCACTCCTAAACACTCTTTGCCTCGTGCAAAACCCACAAGAGCAATGCATGCATGTGTCCTGCCTTTTATACTGCCCAGGCACAATGCAACTTTGGAAAAAACCAATGCCTCATACAAAGTCAAGTGACTTTGTATGAGGTAACTTTTTTCAAGAAATTAGGTGATGTTGTATGAATTCGTTGTTGTACGAAGCAGACTTTGTATGAGGTATTACTGTACACAAAAGTGTTAAGTGTACACTCTTCCTGCTGATTTCTGTGACTGCCTCACTTGAGTTCCTGCTTGATAACTGGAGGGCAAAGTGTGGTATGTACTAGTTTGATTGTTGACCTCAGCATAGGCTGCAAATATGAGAGTACCACCGCCACCGCCACCACCACCATAATTATTTTTGTTCTCCATGACAGTTTGACTTTCCATGGGTAATCTTGGCTAGAGGAGGTAAATGAAGAGTGAGGACAGTTTATTTATTTATTTATTTATTTATTTTTCACGCTTATATACCACCCACTCAGGTACAACCCAACTCAGGGCGGTTTACATAGCGGACAGTAAATACATAAAAGACACATAATAAAACAAAGTTAAAAGTTAAAAAACCCACCCCTAAAAGGTGCAAAAGAACCGAAGGAACCTTGGGGGAAGGCACACTTCTCTATACCAACCACCCAACAGTACCCCCATCCCCACCCGCACCCCAAACTTGGCCCGCCAGCCAGGTCTTTAGTTCCTTCCTAAAGGGCAACAACTCTGTCTGGAGACGCAGTTCCACAGGCAGGAGGTTCCAAAGGGCTGGTGCGGACACGGAGAAGGCCCTCCTCCTTGTGCCAGAGAGGCGAGCCCCCCTGGCTGATGGCACAATTAGAGAGCCCCTCCGGTCCGCTCTGGTTGGATGGACAGATGTCCTTAGGGCGATGCGGTCTCTAAGATACCCTGGCCCACTACCATGTAGGGCTTTAAAGGTCAAAACCAGCACCTTGAATTGCACCCGGAGACAAACTGGTAACCAGTGCAGCCCCCGAAGCAGTGGTGAGGCATGGGCATAACTTCCACACCCCATCACCACCTGGGCCACGGCATTCTGGACCAGCTGCAGCCTCTGAATGGTCATCAAGGGCAGCCCCATGTAGAGCGCATTACAGTAGTCTAGTCTGGAGGTCACCAGAGCGTGAGTGACCATGAGCAAAGAGTCCCGGTCCAGGAGTGGGCGCAACTGGCGAATCACCCGAAGTTGGGCAAAGGCCCTCCTGGCCATAGCCACCACCTGTTCTTCTAGCAGCAGCCGCGAATCCAGGAGGACCCCCAAGTTGCGCACCGGGTTGGTCTGGGGCAAAACAGCCCCATCCAAAACCAAAGATGGTAGCTCCCAGGATAACGCAGGACCCCCTATCCATAGCCACTCAGTCTTGCTAGGATTCAGCTGTAGCCCATTTGTCCCCATCCAGACCCCAACAGCCTCCAGACAGCTGGAAAGGACTTTGACTGCATCGCTGGGGTCCCCATGGGCCAAGATGTACAACTGTGTGTCATCCGCGTACTGGTGGTACCACACCCCGTGGGAACGGATGATCTCACCAAGCGGCTTCATGTAGATGTTAAATAGGAGAGGAGAGAGTACCGAGCCCTGAGGCACCCCATATTTTAGGGGCCTACGACTCGACCTCTCACTCTCCAACCACACCGACTGGGTCTGGCCCCTCAGAAATGAGGAAAACCAGGACCACACTGTGCCCTGGATCCCCAATCCTCGGAGCCGTTCCAGAAGGATACCGTGGTCAACGGTATCGAAGGCCACTGAGAGGTCAAGAAGAGCAAGGACGGATGGATGACTGCCATCCCGCTCTCACCAGAGATCATCCATCAGCGCGACCAATACAGTCTCAGTACCATATCTAGGTCTGAATCCTGACTGGAATGGGTCCAGATATTCCGCTTCATCCAGTACCTCCTGCAGCTGATGTGCCACTGCCTTCTCCAGACCCTTCCCCAAAAAAGGAAGGTTGGAGACAGGTCTGTAGTTGGTTAGGATTGCTGGATCGAGGGAAGGCTTCTTCAGGAGGGGGCGCACAAGAGCATGTTTCAGCAGTGCAGGAAACATCCCCTCTCGAAAAGATGCGTTAATTATAGCTCTGACCCAGCCACCTGTCACCGTCTTAGAGGCTTTTACCAGCCAGGCGGGACAGGGATCCAATGGACAATTAATGGCATGGACCACCGCAAGGAGCCTGTCCACTTCATCCGGGGCAACTGGATCAAACCGATCCCAGGTAACACCGCAAGACTGCGCACTGGCTCCCCCCGGACCCTCCCCGTCCACGGCAAGTTTGAACCCCGAGCGAATCCGATCGATTTTCTCCACCATATGGTCAGCAATGTCCTCAGCCGATCCCTGCCAACCAGGCACAGGCCCCGCCCTACCCAGGAGGGACCTGGTCACCCGAAACAGGGTGGCTGGGTGATTATCAGCGGAGGCAATAAGGGAGGTGAAGTACTGCCTCCTCACCACCCGCATCGCCACTAGGTAGACCCTAATAGCGGCTCTAGCTAGTGTCCAATCGGAATCGCTCTGGGTCTTCACCCAACGGCGCTCAAGGCATCTCTTTGCCCGTTTGAGCTCCCGTAGTTCTTCAGTGAACCACGGGGATGACCTAGCTCCACGGGCTCTGAGAGGCCGTAGTGGAGCGATTACATCCAAGGCAGATGTTGGCGACCCGTACCACAGGTCAACAAGTGCCTCAGGTAAATCGTGTCACCGATCCAGAGGAAATTCCCCAGTTCCCTCTGGAATCCATCCGGATCCATCAGTTGCCGGGGGCGGGCCACTTTAATCGACCCTGCCTCCTTACGATGAAGTGTCGCCCCCAGAAAGTCTAGAGCCACCAGATAGTGATCTGACCATGGCACAGGTGTTATGTCTAGCTTCTGTAAACTTAGATCACTCTGCCATTGCCCTGACAAAAAGACTAGGTCCGGTGTGTGGCCACTGCCCCTGGTCGGACCCTGAATTACCTGAGGCAGGTCCATAGCTGTCATGGACGCCATGAACTCCTGTGCCGCCTCGGAACCAGACCCCAGCGAAGGCAAATTGAAGTCCCCCAAATCCATCAGTCTAGGGAACTCCAAAGCCAATGCCAAGATGGCTTCAAGGAGCCCAGGCAGGGAGTCCCTTACCCTGCAAGGAGGCAGGTACAGGAGTAGGACCCCCAACTGACCGTTAGGGCCCAACCGCAGGAGCAGGGCTTCACAACCCGAAATTTGTGGAGCAGTGGCCCTGACAACTCCCAATGACTCCCTGGCTATAATGGCAACACCACCACCCTTACCCACATCCCTAGGCTGGTGCCAAACACCCAACCCGGCCGGACACATCTCTGATAGAGGCACCCCATCCTCAGGTCTCAGCCAGGTCTCAGTGATGCAGTTTGGAGCAGGGCTACTAGGACACTTGCAAAACTGAGAATTACATTAAAACCCCAACTTACATATGCCTCAAGTTACATAAAATTCAACTTACAAAATGATTTTTAGCTAAAACCATGTCCCGATTTACACAATTTCCTATGGGTTTGCTTCGAGTTACATAAAAAAATGATTTAAGCAAAAGCCTACGAAATGGGTGTCCCCCCCTCCCCCCTGGTAAGTAGGGTTTTTACTGTAGTTCCAGAATTGGAAATGCATTATTTGACAAGGCCCTGAGATGTAGCCTCTTTTGAAGTGGATGTGGAAATGGGCAATTTTGCAGGCAAAAGACATCTTGCCAAATAATGTTTTTCCATGTAATGAAGCTGAAGCAATGTACTGTCCAATGAATCACAGTGTATTCTTGGCATCGGATTCTTCATTAGCACATCTGAATTGTTTTAACTCCCTCTTGATAGGAGGGAGATAAATGTTTAGGATCATGTAGGGAGTAGGGGAAATAATTAGTCAAGGCACAAATTACAATTAGGGTGTCTGCAACAATTCACATTCAAAGTACAGAGGCACTTATTTATCATTTGTGGCTTGAAAAATTGACCAGTTTGGTTAAGCAAGGCTTAATTATGTATCTCTGCATATATTTGGGTTAATTCCATTTTGCAAAATTGGGTGGTTTTTCTGACTTAGGGTGAATTATTAGCATTAGAGTATCCAGGAAAATATGAAGTGTAAATTGATCCCAACATCTTATTTAAAAGTAATAGAAAATAAAGCTGGCCTCATGTTTTACTGTTTATGTATGATATTTAACTGTCACAAGATGCTGAGGTAGTTCATCAGCGTAGGAACAAAAATAGTGGTTCTTCTCATGCTGCACAGCACCCATCTCCACCACTACAACATATCAGGCAATGAGGATCCACATTGCTTCTTCATCACTAAAGTTTTATGGGGGTGGAATCAGTGATGCAATGCAGCAGGTTCTGTTAGGTTCTGCAGAACCAGTAGCAGAAATTCCCTCAGGCCACATCTACTTCATTGGCCACGCCCACCTCCATACAGGATGTTTGTCAACGCCCACAGATTTGGCCACGCCCACAGATTTGGCCAGCCCACAGAGTAGGTAGTAAAAAAATTTGCAGTGAAGTGCTAACCTGCTCAAGAAAAAAAAGGAGTTTTTAAAATATATATGTAGTTAACTTTCTGAAGCAGGACATAGAGCATTTATTGACAGTCATACAAAATAATCATTTCCCATTTTTTGTCCCCTCTTGATCAGGTTTTTAAAAAATATCAGTTTGTTTGTGGGTAGAGTGTGGCATTTTCCAGAGAAAACAATGTGTTATTTATTAATTGGTTTGTTTTGTTTTGGTTGGTTTGGTTTATATACTGCCCATCTGGGATATAATACCACTCTGGGTCGCATGCAGCAATTAAAAACCCACACAAATAAACATAGCTAATAACAACAATCAACAAAAAATAAACAAAAGTGGCTAATTGTGTCCGAGGATGGTGAATAAAAATTGAACAATAACAAACTGGCCATAGAAAGAACATCAATTGTTTCTTAAAGGTATCCAAAGAAGGCATAACACAATTCCACCAGCAATACATTCCAGAGTGAAGATGCCACCACAGAGAAAGCTCTCTTCCTTGTCAACACCTTTCTAGCCACTCTTAGGGTTGGCACCTGGAGTAGCACAAATTGCGAAGAGCAGGTAACACAGGCTGATGATCTGTAGGAAAGACATTCCTACAGATTGGAAGATCTCAAACACCATTCCCCAAATTCCCAACCTCAACAGCTGGCCCAGGATGACACTGTAGTTGATGGTATCAAAAGCCATTGAGAGATCCAGGAGTACCAGGAGAGACAAAGTTTCCCTGCCAGCTTCCTGGAGGAGGTCATTTTGCAGAGCGAACCATGCAATCTCGGTGCCTTGACAAGGTCTAAAAACCAATTGGAATGGAACCAAGCAACTGGTTTCCTCCAAGAATGCCTACATCTGATCAGCCACCATTCTCTCAATAACCTCCCCCAGAAAGGGAATATTGGCTATGGATCTGCAGTTGTCCAATCTGTGTGTGTGTTTGTGTGTGTGCAAGATACAAGAGCATATATGTAAAATAATTTTGCTTTCTTAAAAAACAATGCCAGTGCTACTTTTCCCTGATTGTAGTAGTGTCCTTGCTGAGCAGGTATAGTTCATGGTAAGGGATTATCTGTGTTTTACTGCTGATTGAACAATTGATACTGCGACTTAAATGGATTGAGGATATTACAACTCTTTCAGCTTTATATGTGCCATGTAGATGGCAACAACCAGATGTTTGGTCATCTTTCATAAAGGTCTATTTTTAGATTTTCCAGACTTTTATTGGGTTTTTTTCTTTTGTAGCTGTTAATGCTCTTGTTCTATTACCACCACCACCCCCTTTGATATTTCTGGCTTGTTGTTGGGGGAGAGGGGTCATCTGCTTGCTTGTTCCTTTTAATTTTAAAAAAATGATCTAAGCACAATAAAAACATGAACTAAAAACAGAAACAAAAAGGAAAATAAAGTGTTTATGCCCCTTTATGTACGACTAAGTATTAGTGCCTGAGAACAGGAGATAATACTGTGACTCAAATACTGGATGGCCTGTTATTTAGACGTTTGAGATAAAAGGTGCAAAGAGCTATAGTCACCCCTTGTGTTAACTAGAGCTTTAGCTAACTGTTTTCATTTACTCCTAAGAGTGCCATCTTGCAACCTCAGAAAATACATGCTTAATTGGAAGTAGGTACCTCTGAGTTTATTTGCTGCCTTATCTCTTTTTTTCATTCACACTTGGGTTCAGAGGTAATTGGGCTCAGAGACAGATAGAGTGTAATATAATGAAATCATACAAATACCTAGGCACCTCCACTATCACAGGCTCTCCACCCTGTGAATTACAGCATTTTTTCATAATGAGGTGCCAACCATTTCACATGTCACAACTCAAAATCCTAAGATGTCTTACTTATTTTATTGTTTCAATGAGTAGATGATGTGAGCAAAAGAAACAGTACTGGCTAACACATACCAAATAAATTGAAATTAGAAACAGGCTCCTGAAAGTTAACAGCATTTTCTTTGCCTCCAAAAGCTCAGCATATGAAATAGCAAAACCACAAGAGTTGTAGGTCAATAGAGAAACACAAATTTGAAAAATAAGATTTCATAAGGCAGACTAGGAAAGAAAAGAAAGGCATTTTGTTAAATTGATCCAATGAGAAATTTGGTCATAAAATCTCAACTACTTCCAGATTATAAACCTTACAAGTTAGAGAAGCTGTTGGGAAATCTTTCTAGTGTAGGATATATAGTTACAGATTTATTTATTTTTGGTTTTTATGTTGCATGTACAGTCATAAATTGGAAGGGGCCTTGAAAGTAATCCGGTCCATTCGTTGATTAGTGGAACATAGGATAAAACTAAACCATGCCTGAGAGATGTCCATCAACTTCTGATTCTTCCAGTAAAGAAGGAATCACCACCTCTTTGTAGTAGTGTCCTTGCTGAGCAGGTAAATGTAAAGGTTGCTCTTGCTCAAAAGCTAGTCATATCTGACTGTAGCCGTTGGTGTTTATCTCCATTTACAGCTGAAGAGCCAGTGCTGTCTGCAGAGGTTTCCATGGTCATGTAGCAGACAGGACTAGACACCAGAGCACATGGAACACTGTTATCTTCCCACCAAAGTGGTACCTATTTATTACTTGCAATTTCTTGCTTTTAAACATAGGCATGAGCTCATTCTGTCGTGCAGCACTCACATCTCGAACTGCTGACCTGCCAACCTTCTAGCCATCAAGTTCAGTGTCTTAACCACTAAGCCATCACAGTCACATAGCTGAACAGGATGTTTCTCCTAATGGCTAGCTGAAACGTGCCTGTTACATTTTCTTTTTTACAGCTTTTCAAACATTTGACAATTACCTGGCTGTCTTTGACCCTTTTTTTCACCTGCTAAACTTGCAAAGCTGTTTTAACATTCTTCATAGGACTTAAGTTTTCAGATCTCTTACCACTCTGTCACCCTCCTTTGGATAAGTTCCAGTTTACCTGAATCCTTCTTAAAATATGACACTCAGAACTGGACGCAGTATTCCAGGTCCAGCCTGATTAGAAGAGAATGGAGAAAGCAATTCTTACTTTCTAGCATCTGAATGTCACACTTTTTCTAGAGTGTCCTAATATTGCATTAGCAATTTTAGCAGCCACGTTGCAGTGCTGGCGTGCACAGGTTGTGGTTCTTTAAGAACCTAGATCCTTTGGATCTGTACTCCTGCTTACCAAGGCCATTTCCTGTACTTAGGACTTTGATTTTTATTTTTATTTATTTTTCATGGAAATGCAGATGGTATTCTTCTCTCAGTTTTTGATAAGAATTTCCATATTTCCAGATTTTGTAAAGCTGGAAATCAGCAGAAAGCAAAATTAACAGTCACTTTTCCAGAGAGAGAATTTAGGGTTTAGGAGCTTAAGGCTTTAAATGCAATTCAGGGACAGACCTTACCTTCTTTTCCATGTGAATAATAACAATGGCCCTTGTACATGAAGATCTCAGGATGATTGCCTCTTTGCTTCTCACATGAAGTAGCAGGAGCTTCAGTTGCCTTCAGATTCCTTCAGAGTCCTGCCTAGACCCTCGTATTTTATGAAAGTTTGCACAATTATGGGAATTAGACTGTTCTGTAGAACCTGGCTTGGCAATTCTTTCTCAGGTGACCTAACTGTAGTATGACTCTGTTGTCAGTTTTGCTGTTCCAATGACACAAACTGTTTTCACTGTGTCCCTGCCTGTGTATCAAGCACTCCCGCACACCAGCTCTTTTTAATGTCCTTTCAGATAGGCTTTGTGCCTCTTAGTTAAAAATATTTCAGCCTCTCTGATAAGTTGGAGTATAGTGAGGTGTGGTTTGACTCTCTTTATTTTCATTTCCAACACAGCCACCAACTTGCAGATGTTGCAACTGTAGTTCTCAGAGTCTTTTCAAACAGGAAGAGAAACTTGGCACCTAATCTGTAGGTCACCTCATCAAAAGTCACTACGGAGGAAGGATGAGACCAATGTTCCCTTTGTGTTTATGCACTTTTGCTAAGTTGAAGTAGTAAGCAGTCTCCAATCCCAAATATTCCATTCACAAGCTGGTGGGTCTTGACCTTTCCCCAAGAACACTTAGGAATAAACACATTCCTAAATCATACCATCCTGGGTAGCCACCAATTCTGGAAAATAAGAATTTGAAAATGAAGAAAATGAAGCTGTAAGTGTAAACACAGAGGGAACATTGGTACATATCAGAACTCATCATAACAAAGTTCTTCAGAAATCTTCAAAACATTGACCAAAAGCTGGGATGGGGGGGGGGCAGATGTCTCACCATTTCTCCACAGTGACTCTCGTCATAGGAAGAGACTTCAAACTGGCAAAAATGAGTGGTGCTGAATATCCTTTACACCCAAAATAGACCCTTTGGAAGCAAATAAAGATCATAGATTGTAAGGAGATCACAAAATAAAGATTTATTTCCCATGACAAAATGTCAATGCAATATAAGAAACAGCATATTTTCAAAAATCCATAAGGCTCAATATCAGCAAATGAAAATCAGCAACCAACATAACATCTCATAGCAACAGCAATAGAAATAGCACTTATATACTGCTCCAGAGTGCTTAGTGCATTCTCTTGGCCATTCACAAGGTAATTAGCACTTTTTTGCCCACATGCTGGTTAGTTATTTCACCAACCTCAGAAGGATGGAAGGCTGAGTCAACCTTGAATCCAGCCAGGATCAAACTCACAAGGTCAACATCACATGGTGCTGCACCACAAGGAATCCAAATAAACAGACAAATGAAATGACATTCAGATTAAATAGCCAGCTCTGTGAATAAATTGTGCTTGTTTCTCACATTACACACTGCATTAATTATATTTATTTATTTAATGCTTTGTTTGATGTGAGGGAAGCATTTCTTAGCCTCTTCTGCAAAAAAATAAATAAATAAAATCTTTAAGCTAATATATCTTAAGGAAACTGAAATAAAAATGCTCCAGGACTAATGAAGTAACTAGCTTTGACGTGTCCACAACCAAGGCAGACATCTAACACATTGCTTTAACTGAGTGCTTATTTAACACATTATTTCTCAAATGGGCCCTACAGTCATGCTGTTTATATGAATGTTCACCGGCCACTTTGCACTCAGTGTATATAATTTTATTGTTTTGACTTAAAAGTCGCAGGGCTGAAATAAAAATGCATGGGTGGCGCCTAGCCATACTGCCCCTAGAGAACATGAGGCCAACAGCTCATGAATTGGTGCCAACAGGTTGCTGGGAACCCAACTAAACCGAGCAGCAATAAGTTTACATACTGGAGCTCTGCTGAAAGATGTGATCACACCTCCTAATGTGACTCCATGGCTCTGTTACTTACAGCTAAATTACATTATTATGACTTCATTGTTGAATCCCAAGTGCTAATTATAGCCTAGAGATCTATTATTTGATTTGGTAACATCAAGTGCTCCTTTTCTACATCATGTAATCTCTTGTAGTTTATTAATGTCAGTTTTGCGCACACACGGGGACTTGGTTGTTTGCCAGGCAGAATCAAATTTTCAAATTTTCACTGTGTTATGTTGCAGGGATTTGCTTGCTACAATCTAATTATATTGGCACTGAAAGCTAAATTATATTATAAAGCAGTTTAACTCTTTCACTAGAACAGATTTGCATATGTTGTGTCCTTATTACCATTGGTTTATTAGGCTTTTCATTTAAAAAATCCCTTGCATCTATATGCAAAAATAACAGTTTCTATGGTATTAACTCCTACTTTCCCTTAGAATAAGGATTTTGATTCATTAAACCATTCTCCAAAAATATGGGGTGCAAATCCTGAAAATAGTAGTGTGAACAAATAGTAGTGTGACTCCTGTGGCACTTTAAAGATTAATAATTTTACTGTGGTTTAAGCTTTCATAGGCTAAAGGCGACTTTGACAGATAAACAGCAGCATGTGAGCCAGCTTCTTTATTTCTTTTTGTAGGATTACAGCCATGGATGTCATAGAATAATCACTAGCTGCATTGAGCTCTATAATTAAGAACACCATGTAATCTCAATAATAAGGAATTGATATGGGGAGTCGCTTACATTTGACATGTTGGGGAATACATATGCAGTGGTGTGGAAAAATGTTATTTCATGGATTCAGTCATCTGAGGTTGAGAATGATTATCTCAGGATATTTCTTCTTTTGTAAAGGACTCGTGTCCATATTCTTTCCAAGAAAACAAAAAAGCTTACATTTATTAGAGAGAGAAAAATTGGATTGGAAAGGTGAGGGACAAAAAAGAGTTGTGAGAAGGAAGGAAGTCAACCCCAAAAATAGCAATCTAGAATAAAAGAAGGGTCTGCAGAATCACAGCAGGTAACTGAGAGTCTAGGAAACATGAGGAAGTCTTCTTTACTCTTCCCCATGCAAAGACATGAATTGTCTCTAGAATAAGCTGAGTCGCACCAAGTCACATCTGACAAAGCAAAGGCTGCTAGTCATTCATCATTTTATTTATTTATTTATTTATTTTATTTACATGATTTCTACCCCGCTTTCCTCATCCTTGGATGACCCAAGACTGCTTACAAAAAAGTTAAAAACATACATCAATTAAGAACAACTTACAACACACACACACCCAATACCCTCCTTAACCCCATAAGAAAAATACACAAACACAGTTTTAAAACTTATTTAAAAGGATTAAAATAGGAAAGAATTAAAAAGATAAAAAGATAGGAAAGGGAGGGGGAGGAGAGATAAATACACAAAGGTCCGTTAAGGAACAGGCAGAATTATATCAGCCAGCGGGACTGGGCTGTCACAGCTGTCGGGCCCCACACTCGCTGGCACAGTGAGGTCTTAAGCGTCTTCCTAAAGGGTAGTAGCTCTGTCAGGAGGCGCAATTCAGGTGGTAAGAGGTTCCACAGGGCCGGGGCAGACACAGAAAAGGCTCTTCTCCTGGTCCCAGTCATGTGTGCTTCTCTTGAGGGAGGGACCATCACTAAGCCTCTCCGGTCTGCCCTTGTAGGACAGGTGGAATACCTTGGGGTGATGTGGTCTCTTAAGTATCCCAGTCCACTGCCATGTAGGGCTTTAAAGGTCAAAACCAGCATCTTGAATTTATTTTTATATACCACATCATGCAAATGGTTTTATTTTTATATACCACATCATGCAAATTTGTTCTGAAACAAGTCTGCACAAATATGTCTGCATGTAACCTGTGGACTGGAAGCTGTTACTTCAGGTACAATGTTGCGTAAGGAAATTTACTTGGATACCACAACAAAACATAAATAAAAGTTGGTCACTATGGAAATGAGATGTATGAGGAAGACTGCCAGAGTGACTAGAAGGGATAAAATCAGGAATGAGATTTTAAGGGAAAGAATTGAAATATAAATGGAGCGGCTGTTACCCATGACATGGGCCTTAAGGTGCCCGAGGATGTTGCAGAGGATGTTGAGTACCAGGCTCTGTCACTGATGTTGAGCCTGGATGCCATCTCTTAGGCTCCCTTGGATGTTCAGCCACAATGTTCAATTGTATTTCACGTTTTATGTAATTTACCATCTTTGCTTGTCTGTAAACCGCTTTGGGTCACCAATAGGTGAGGAAAGCGGTGTAAAAATTTACTAAATAAATAAATAACTAATCTTAAACACATACAGAGACAACAAATAAAGTGGTTTGGTCATTTGGAGAGAATGTCTTGGGATTCCATACTATACAAGGCCTATGTTTATTTATTTATTTACAATATTTATATACCTCCTTCCTCACCAATTGGTGACCAAAAGCAGTTCACAGCACAAACTAAAACATCAGCTAAAACCCTATCCAAACCCAATTATAAACATAAATTGAAGCCCTCTAAAAACCACCCTAAACCCTCCCTGACCCATTAAAAAGGAAGGACACCCAAGCAGAGACAGTTATCACCCCCCAGGTGGGCTACACAAGCCAGCGGGATTGGGCTGTGACACCAGTCATGCCCCACACTCGCTGGCATAACCATGTTTTCAGCGCCTTCCTGAAGGGGAGCAGCTCTGTCTGGAGGTGCAGTTCAGGTGGCAGGAGGTTCCACAGGGCCGAAGCAGACACCGAGAAGGCTCTTCTCCTGGTCCCGGTCAGATGTACTTCTTTGGTTGGTGGGACCACTACAGAGCCCCTCCGGTCTGCTCTCGTAGGACAGGTAGAAAATCTTGGGGTGACACGGTCTCTTAAGTATCCTGGTCCACTGCCATGAAGGGTTTTAAAGGTCAAAACCAGCACCTTGAATTGCATCTGGAGGCACACTGGCAACCATTGCAGCTCCCGGAGCAGTGGCGAGACATGGGCATAATGCCCACAACCCGTCGCCACCCGGGCAGCTGCTTTCTGGACCAGTTGTAGCCTCCGAATGGTCATCAAGGGCAGCCCCATGTAGAGCCCATTGCAATAATCCAGCCTGGAGGTGACCAAAGTTTGAGTGACCGTGAGAAGGGATTCCCGATCCAGGAGCGGGCATAATTGGCAGATGATACAAAGTTGCACAAAGGCCCTCCTGGCCACTACTGCCACCTGCTCTTCGAGCAGTAATCGTGAGTCCAGGAGGACATCCAAATTATGCACAGGATCTGTCTGAGGCAATGACGCCCCATCCAGCACCAAAGATGGTAGCTCCCAGGATAATGTGGGGCCCCGTACCCACAGCCACTCAGTCTTGCCAGGGTTCAGCTGAATGATGGAATGGTTTTGGGATAGTAAATTGCATGTGCATCCTACAGTGTCACCTACAGACATTGCCATACGGGTGCATTTCAATTCCACTTCTGGGAGTGACGAGGGTGCCATGGGCTGGGTGAATTGCAGTAAACCCATTCGTCTGGATTCATGGGGGCTTGGGATTCAGGGAATTGAAGTCCATGAACATCTGGAGTGCCAAGGTTCACCATCACTGGTCTACTGGATGTTTGGACTTTTCAGTTGTTTCTAGCATGGTGGGGTCTGTGAAAGGAGTGGTTGCACACATTAACCAAGAGATGGACAAACGGAACCATTAGCGTCGAATGGCCATACACTGCCTCATCCACCAACAAGCACTGTGTTGTAAATCACTGAAGTGGGGCTCTGTAATGAAAATTGTGGTGTCTTCTGTTAATTTCATTGGGGCTCATGCACTGAACCACAGAAGTTTCAGGCATTTCTGTCTGAGCTGAATGCTGCCTATGAAGATATTATGTACCACACAGAGGTCCATTGGCTGAGTCAAGGGAATGTTTAGAAATGGTTTTATGACTTACTTCCACAGGTTTCTGCTTTTCTGCTGTCAAAAAACAAAGAAGTACTAGAGCTTAAAGATGCAGAATGGAAATGGCACCATGCCTTTCTGACAGATATAACAGAGCTACTCAACAGTTTCAGTGTGTAACTTCAAGGAAAGGAGAAGCTCATCTGTGATATACATTCACACATGAAAGCATTTGAAGTAAAATTGGACCTCCTCATTTAACAAGTGAAGGAGCAAAACTGTCATCTCCCCACTACTCAATAGCTGTTGCCTGAAAAACCAAGTTGCAATCCCAAACAGTGTGGATTCACTGGAAATGTTGCAAAGGGAGTTTCAAATGAGATTTAAAGAGTTTCATTTCCAAGAATCCATTTTCATTTCTGGATCCCATTTTCTGTTGACATTTAAGTTGTTGAGCACATTTACCAAATGGAACTGGCCGAACTACGGAGTTGTGACTCTCTGAAAGACAAATTCAAGTCAAGCAGCATACTAATTTCAAAGCATCTCTCCCCTCTGACACATATCTTAATTGCAGGAAATATTCACTCAAAATGGCAACCATCTTTGGAAACACCTATGTCTGTGAACAGACTTTTTCTGAATGAAACATCTGAAATCTCCAATCAAATCCAGACTAACTGATGTACACTTGCTTCACCTATTATGATTGGCAGTGACAAACATGGAACTGCACATAGATTATGTCATCAGCCAAAAGCAGACTCACACTTCCAATTGAAATACATTCCATTCAAAAAACAGTCTGCCCCCTCAACAGTCTGAGGGACCGTGGACTGGCCTCCGGCTTAAAAAGTTTGAGGACCCCTGTTTTAGAGTAATCTAGTGAAAATTACATGTTTTTTTCTTCATTTTTCCTGAAAAGTCATATTTTGACTTATTAAAGGTCATATTTCTGCTTAATTTTGTAACATATTTTGGACATATTTGGTCATTGGGAACCCTCTATTTAAGCCAGCATGTTTGAGCCAGCAAAGAGAGAAGTTGTCTGTTTTTCTTATTCGCTCCTCAGTTCAGAGATGTGTGTGTGTACAGTGTAACAGAGAGAGAGAGTCAGAAACAAAGACTGCTCTACTGACCAGTCCTGAAAAAAAGGTGAAAATTTGCATGTTTTCTTTTCTTTTTCTGATTTGCTCCCCAACTCAGGGATGTGAGGGAGTGAGTGAGAGGGCAAAGGCTTCTCCCCTGGCCTTGCCTTTAAAAAGAGTGAGAATTTTCCTTTCTCCTCTTTTTCTCATTTGCTTAAAAACTCAGGTGTGTGCGTGTGTCAAGGTGGTGGAATCACCTGAGAGTTGCAATCTGATTTCAACATGCCTAAATGTAGATGTTCAGCAAGTGTGAAATTACAGCATCTTGTTCAACACTTTTGGGAGCAGATTTTCAGTAGCGATGGTGATATTTTGTTTTGTAAATTGTGTGAAGTCAAAGTATCAGCCCAGAACCATACTAATATTCAACAACATTGTGACACTGTGGAACACAAGAGTTGTTTAGCAAGATTTACCTTCACTGAGAACAGGCAACATATCCTTTTTGAGTGAGCTCTTCTTCAACTGCAGGTTCATCAAAAAGCCAGTCAGTATTTGGTCAGGATCTCTGTACAATGATGGGTACAGTACTTCAAATATTCCCTTAGGGAAATTAGGTAGTAGTAACATCAGACTTTTTTTTTTGAGAAGTACACCAGTCATCCTATTCCAAACGAATCTACTCTAAGGAAAAATATCTCTGCCTGCTATGAAGATGTGTTGGGAATTATAAAATCTGTTGTTGACAACAATAAGATATGGATTTCAATAGATGAAACAAGTGATGTGAATGGAAGATATATACGTAATGTTATTATTGGCACTCTGAAATGTGACAAGCCTGGTGAAGTATTTATTTTACCAAGTGAAACTCTTCACATCCTCACAATCCTCACAAAAACCCTATGAAGTCAGGTTGAAAATGCTGCTGCTGCTGCTTCCATATCTAGGTCTGATATTAAACTGCCAGAATGGAGCAACTTTTGGTGAATTCATTCCATAGTTCTTTTCTCCTGACCCTGTGTGAGAAAGATTAACTGACACCACAAGATTGCTGTTGATATTAGGTCACAAAGTGAACTTCATATCTGAGTAGGGGCTTGGCACTCAGATTTTCGCCTTCTTAATCCAACACACTAGGGCTACACAACACTGGCTTTCTCATTCATAACAACAAAATTTGTCCAGATAAGATGGTGGGATCCATCCATTTGAATTCCATCAAGTGTTTCTCTGGAAATCGAATCAGATTCTTAAATATTTCCCCCTCAATTACCATCAGAACAGTGCTGTGGCATAGGCTACTTTGAAAGAGTGATGGCTCAAGACTTTCATGGCTTGGCAGGGATTTGAACATGGGGCTAAACATCCTTTATCCAATGTAATATCACCTACACCTATATGGAACTCAAAACAACACTCAGTGCAGCTATTCCATATTAATTCATGTGAAAAGTCAATTTTTCATAGAAATAGACTGAGGTCTGAGAAGATTCTATAACATGAGTAGGATCTCATGGTAAAGCTGGATCCCTTGGCTGTGGTATTTAAGCTAAAATATTGACCTTATTACCTGGTTATGATATAATTCATTTCCCTATTATTAGTCTGCAGTGTCTGAAAACTATGCTGTTTCAGCTGGATTTAATGTTATATGTGTTCCAGTTATATATACTTTTTTCTGGGAAAATATTTAATACAAAATCAATTACTAATAAAAGGGAATTTGAACCCAAAGGAGGCTCCCACAGAAAACCAATTTTCAGTGGCAACGTGACTCATTAATGAGCCTGGCTCTGTGCTGCCTTTGTGCTGAGTGCCTCCTAATGAAATACAGCAGGTTAATGGTTGTGTTACAGTGGGCTTAAATATGAACCACAGCAGGTGTGTACCTTAATGAGGTGTTAATGGTAGGACAGGTGCATGTAAATAAGGAAAACAGAGGGTAGTAATGGGTGAGACTATAGAGCCAAGTTTGGTGAGCACAGAAAACTGGAACACAAATAACTGCTCCTTCACCCTCTAATTATTTGCCTGGCAATGTTTGTTTTCATTCCAGTCAAGAATGCCTTTCTTCATGTAGATGTGTCAATTGGTTTAGAACTCTGAACTCCTGAGTAGGGCTTAGTTTCTGACCTGATCCAGCCATGTATATTACAGGAAACTTTCCTTCATCTCTATACAATATTTATTGTATTTATTCCTAAAATCAAGATGATATTCATGTCTTGGAAAAGTTACTGTTTTTGGACTCCAGCTCCCTGAAAACCTGATGGAGTTAAGTAACTTTCCCAAACTTTTTTGCGAATGAATGGTCATGTTAATCTGTTTCACCATATTGGCAAAAGGAGGGGGAGTAAATGTAGAGGGCAAAATATTTTAGCATCTTAAAGACTTATTTCAATGTGAGTCTTTGTGGATAATAATCCACTTCGTTTACACAGGAATGCAAATACATCTCCCTTGTATTTATTCTCATGGTGGTGAGACTTTCTTAATATCAATGTGAGGATACAGAAAATAGACAAAGGGACAATGTTAATTAGCAAATCCTTGCCAGGTTTGACACTTTTATCTACAGGAAACCATTCTATCTGTCCTTATTCTATCCTGGTACCTTCTTGACCACAATACAGGGTATACATCGCAACAATCCAATGCAGAGGCACCCACATTTCTTTCAGAATAACCCATAGTTTCTCATAATACACAAAATCAAATACTTTGTTGTAATCTATAAGCATAGACAGTTCTTTCTCTGAAAGTCTTTGGTGTCTTCCAGTATCCAACATATATTTGCAATATGATTTTGGGTGCATCTCCCTTCTTGAAATCCACCTTAAACATTTCTCTCTTTGTACAAGGTAAAAACTTTTGGTGCAACACCTTAATCATCACATTACTTACATGGGAATTTAAAATGATAATTTCACTGTTACTGCCCTCCTTGGCAGTGTGTTGCCAGCCTATAGCATGTTGTTTTGTTTTCCAAATTTGTTGGTGTATTATTGTTAGGATTTTGACAGATTCAGTCTCTGTGGAATGAAATAATTCTATTGATATCCCACCAGCCCCTCATGATTTATTTCTTCCCAGTGTTTTCAGACAAGTCATAACTATACTTTCTAGAGCTGCCAGTTCTCCATCATAGGATTCCTCTTCAAAGTAGTCTGCCACCCTTTTATATCTCCTGCATAGGTCTTCAGTATACTGTTTCCACCTTCTCATTATTTTATCCTGGTCAGATAGTATGCTTCTGTGCCATTCATTTAAGATTCCTAATCTAGGCTTAAATTTCCCTTTGAAATCCAGGGAAACATCTCTTGTTTGCCTCAAGTCATACTTTTCACATTCAGTGTTACAAGTGTGCATGCTGTTCAGCACTGGAATTTCACTTGTGTGCATGTCAGCCACTATATGTCCTTTCAGCACCCTAGTTGTGGTATAAAACATCAATTTTATTAAAAATGTAATTTTCACTCTATTTCATGAATTGAGAGTTTGTTACTTGGGTCCTTTTGTGCTCACCATACATAGGGAGAATGGGAAACTGTAGCTAAATGGGCCTTAGGTACAAAATATTAGTCCAATTTTTTTTACAAAATATCTACAAAATATTCTCTACATGTTGGCCAAATCTTTCTACAGATGTGTGCAAAGTCTTCTCCCCCCACTCATGGCAAACACATTCCAAGATATCTGTTGTTATGTAATTTTACCTATGTATAGTGACTTTTGGGAACCCTGTAGAAGGATACTATATAGTCAAAACCAACAATAGCAGGATTTGAATCACCACTTCCCCCCCAAAAAAGTAATAATAATCTTAGAACTACACAGCTGAAAGGGACCCTATGGATCATCAAGTCCAACCCCTATCAAGGATAAAGAGTAGAGAAACAAACTCCCAAGCTGAAACAGTAAGGTATCCAGCAGTTCTTATATAGATAAATCTATTTTTATACCTTGCAATCACTGTGGAATGAATGCTTGGAAACAACTGAAAAGGGCTGGCAGAGCTGGGGGAACTCTGAGTTATGAGGAACTCTGAGTAATTTAATTTTATGTAACTCAATGGCAGCTGAATAGTAAAATTCCTTGCTATAAAAGTTACACCAGTAAGTGAAAATGCTGCCTCCATTTTCTGCCATTCTGCAATGAGGTCTGTCCTACCCTACCAAATTTTTTTTTACTGCTGGATCACAGTCATTTTCAGCTGAAGAAATTAGATGATGTTCATCAAATGTGTGAAAAAATATAGAGATGGGGATAGATGAAGATGTAACCCCACAAGTCAGCTTCTATCAAGCACTGTAATAGTCACTCAACTAAGCTTTCCAGAACATATTTATGAATAAGAGGAAGGGAAGAACAAATCTATGACTCCCCAACATAGTTAGAAGCCCATCAAACCTCTCATACGAAATCTGACATCCACCATATTAAAGGCTCTTAAGTCTTCTAAAATCTATAAGACACTTTGTTGAAACCCCGGTGAAGATGATCAACCAGTTTCAATTCTAAAGTCTGTGACTGAGTTGCAGAGATTTTTAAAGTAGTTACAAGCTTTTCACTTCAAAGGGTCTGATATTTTATAATTTTTCACACATTGCTCTAAAGAACCTATATGGAACAAGAGAAAAGAGCAATAAAAAATGCTAGTTCTTGTCTCCTGTGGGAAGTGAGAAGAAACCTTGCCTCAGAAGCCAGGCTAGTCTTAAAATGAAAATGTAAGCTCATCTTGTGAGGTGTTCATTTTTGTTCAATTTGTGAACGAAGCTGACAGGCACTTTAGACAACTTACCATGACACCGTGTGCCATAAATGTGACATACTGCCTGCAAAACAACTGCCGACTTTTAAAGCATCATTCTCATTCTCCAGAAGGGGAATATTTACTTTAAGTGCAGATTGTTGAGATCTGTGGCTAGTTTGCTACCTGCGCATCTTTAATGTGTTTGTGAATACTCATAAGAAGTATGCAATTATAAGCATCTGTGACTTGACTGTAGTGCAAACCAGGGCTGACAGCACAATAGAATACAATAAAATAAAGTGTCATCCCTGCACTCTGAATGCTGGTAGGGAGAGAAAAGCAACATGAAGGCAGGGAAGATAAAAACATGTAATTGAGAAGTGCAGAGCAACATGTATATATTCTTGCAGTCCCCCACACCCCATTCTTCGCACAAGAGTCAAAGTCATTTATAGTGCTGAGGTGAGAAATGTGTGGCTATACCCCCCAACATCCCTAGTCAGCATATCAAATGGTGAGAGCAATGGGTGACCCAATCCAGCAATATTTTGGAGGTTTGTCCTTATAACAGTTTGAATAGACGGAAATCCAAGATGAAATTTAGGCGTAACAGGGGCTGTGCCATATACAACCTTCACTCCCATTGTCATGCTCATTGTTGTTGTTGTTCAGTCGCACAGTCGACTCCGACCCTTTGCGACCCCATGGACCATTTTCCTCCAGGCGCCATCCCCCTCAACCCTCCCAGCTCTGTGCCCATTGTGTCTATAATACCATCTAGCCATCTCATCCTTGGCCTCCCCCTTCTTCTTTTGCCCTCCACCTTTCCCAACATCAATGCCTTCTCAAGTGAATCCTCCCTTCTCATTTGATGTCCAAAGTACTTTAGCTTCATCTTTACTATTTGACCTTCCAATGAGCAGTCAGGGTTAATTTCTTCTAAGATTGACCTATTTGTTCTCCTCGCTGTCCAGGGGACTCTCAAAACCCTCCTCCAACACCACATTTCAAAGGCATCTATTCTTCTGCGTTCAGCCTTCCTAATTGTCCAGCTCTCACATCCATACATTACTACTGGGAAAACCATTGCTTTGACTATTCTATTTTTTGTTTGCAATGTAATGTCTCTGCTTTTCACTATGTTCCCCAGGTTTCTCATCGCTTGTCTCCCAAGAATCAGTCGCCTTTTTATTTCATGGCTGCAATCCCCATCTGCAGTGATCTTTGATCCTAAGAAAGTAAAATCTGTCACTGCTTCTACTTCTTCCCCGTCTATTTTCCAGGAACTGATGGGGCCTGTTGCCATTATCTTGGTTTTCTTGATATTGAGTCTCAAGCCAGCTTTTGCACTCTCCTCCTTCAGCCCAATCAAGAGATTCTTTAGGTCTTCCTCACTTTCTGCCATTAGGGTGGTATCGTCTGCATATCTCAGATTATTGATGTTTCTCCCAGCGATTTTAACCCCATATTGTGATTCGTCCATCCCTGCACTGCGCATTATGTGCTCTGTGTATAGGTTGAATAAGCATGGTGACAAAATGCAGCCTTGTCTTACTCCTTTTCCTATTCCAAACCACTCTGTTATTCCATGTTCTGTCCTAACTGTTGCTTCTTGGTTCATGTACAGATTTCTCAGGAGGCATATGAGGTGCTCTGGTATTCCCATCTCTTTAATTACTTGCCACATCTTGTTGTGGTCCACACAGTCAAATGCCTTAGTGTAGTCAATAAAACAAAAGTAAACTTTTGCTCATTAAGTAGTCCCATCTTCCAATTTACATGTACAATACAAACACCAGCAAGAAGTGGGTCTACATGCCAACAGCTTTATGCACCTTGGCCTCTCACACCAGTTCTAAGAGTAGGATGTAACTCAATGGATAGGAACTGCAAGGAAGGAGATGCAAGCCAAACATTAGCAGATGATTCCTCTTGATAACAGCTACTTAACAATACAGTAGGCTTCCTTAAAAGGGGAAGGGCTCTCCTCTGCTGGAAATATTTAAGCAAAGACAGTATGGGTGCTTATCAAGGATGTTGTAGTTGCATTATTGATACTGAACAAAATAGGAAGACTGAGTAGATATTCTCCAAGAACCTATCTGGTTCAGATTCCATATGGGTCAAGGCTTTACATATATGTAGAATCTGTTCTTTCCCCCATGAAGGAGTCCCATAAGTTCTCCTTTAAATACGAGGCATATAGAACATGTAATATATTGCATTATGCAATTCCTTTGAACTTTCCAGTTTACAGAACTACTCAAGATTCATACACTCCCTATTAAACCTAAGGATTTAGAAAACAATGTAGGAAAAAACAAAGTAGACATAATAATAGCTAGTGCAGAATATAAAAACAATGTCCTTCAAATATATGGGACACAATCAGCATTTATTAAAATCTCTATACATATTTATATACACACTATGCAAACATCCATTTTATATTATCAAATATGTCAAATCTTTACACATCAATAGATATTTTTAGTGGTTTGGATTGAGCTCCTGGAGGATTGGTCTCCTTATACTACAGACTATATCCAAATTAACTTTAGATAGCTTCATCAACATACTCTGTGTGGGTGGAAATTACAACATATACCTGTACTTTTGGCATAGTTGATTAGCTGTATTGTTAGATGGCATGATCTCTTCTTTTATAGTGTACTAGCAGAGTTTGCCCAGCGTTGCCGGGCTGTTTTAAATTGTGTTGGAAGGTTCTTTTCTTAATGTTTGTAAAGAAGAGGTTAGTCTGTAATTGTCATTTTTAAAATGTTTATGTATACACACTTTTTGTGGTCATTTGTTAAATATATTGTATTGTTTTGATACTGTACATTAATAACATTAATCTTTGTAATTTTTCTGATGTATTTTTGAATATTTGTTTTAACATATATGTTATTTTTTGCGACAATGCCGGGCAGTTATGAATTGTGATTATTATTTTTGTGGCGGTTGTTTTGTGGATTAAAAAAAGAACAAAGGATGATATAATGTTTTTTTAAAAAATTTATTTAACCAAATAATGTTTTAGTATGTGACTGTTTTTTAATAGTTGTACCATAGGTAATAATTTTAACAATGTCAAAGTACATGTTTTTTACATTCAATGTTTTTAAACTGTGTTTAGATGTTTTTGGCTTTTATGTGAGTTGAAACTCAACACAGGATTTTAGAAATCTTTTTATTTTATTTTGTGACATATATTTGTGATTTGTGTAAAAATGTGATGTATTGTTATGTTTTTGACTTGTTTTTACTCTTGTGGCCTTTTGTTTGGGGCTGTTGTGTATTTTTTAGTTGTTTTTACTATTCTGCCCTGCAGGTGGGTCTGCTAGTGGTTCTCTTTTACTTTGACTGTTTTTTCTCTCTTGGCCTCTGGGTGGAGCTTCTTCCGGTACATAGTCTCTTTGTTTCTTCATTTCTGTTCCGGTGGTAGTGGAGGGAGGATGTGCTGCTGGTGAGTTGTCTTGTTTTCTTTATTTTGGGGGTTTTCTTTTTTTTGCTTTTGTGGTGGTGGGCTGGGAGGTGTTTCTGTTTGTTATTTTTTGTTTTGGTTTATTTTTTCAGTTTGTATAGTTTTAGGTGTGTTTAGGTGCGCTTTCAATTTGCTAGGTTGGCAGGAACTGGGACAGAGACAGGTGCTAAATCCATCATGCAGTACCCCGGTCTCAAACTGCTGACTTGCCAGCCTTCCAGCTAACAAGGTGAGCTTCTAAACCATTTAGCCACCACAGCCCCTGTATTCAGCCTGTTATAACTACATTCAAAGTAAATTAATCAGCACCTAACTTGGAGGCCGAATTCCCAGGCTTCTCTAGCTTTGCCCAGGGAATTAAAACTCAAGGAAACGACTTCCCTCATTGAAAGTAAAGGCCCTATATTATCACATTACACATAACAGAAGTTCATATATTCATATCTGAGTTACTATTTTGTTACATGTACTTCCAGACCATACATTCTGTATATGTATAATTTCCAGGTCATTTCTTCTTTTTTTCTAGTTTGTTCTTTTCCTTTTCTAGTATGCATTTTCAAATGAATACTTCCCCCATTTTCTTGCATTAGGAACACCTTCCTAGCTGCCATATATTCTTGGTTTTTAAAAAGCTCAGTGTTAATCATAGCCACCAACCATGAATTATAGGAAAAGGAAAAGGTCTTCCTTGCTCGAAAGCCAATCGTGTCTGACTCTAGGGGGCAGTGCTCATCTCTGTTTGCAGCAAAGAGCCAGCACTGTCTGTGACTGTAGACATTTCTGTGGTCATGTGGCAGGTATGACTAGATGCATGGGGCACGGTTATCTTTCCTGTTGAGGCAGCACCTATTTATCTACCTGCAATTTCTTGCTTTTGAACAGCCAGGCTGGCAGGAGCTGGACAGATGATGGGCACTCACTCAATCATGCAGCACTCAGGTCTCAAACTGCTGACCTGCTGACTTTCTGGTTGTCAAGCTCAACATATTAACTCCTAAGCCACTGCGGCCCCAACCATGAATTATAGCCTGGAACTAAATCTGAAGACTGTGGTCCTTCTAGCTATCATGCGTGGTGATGTCCTATGATGTTTAATGGACAACAAACACATTTCTAAATAAAGGTGCCATCTTTATTAGGTTATGCTTTATGTGGCCATACAAATAGCATCATTCTTGCTAAGTAGCTATCACAATGATAACATGTTGATAGTAGCTATTAGCTTCAATGCCACTCCCACATTCATTTGTAGCACATGGACTTTTGCTTAGGCTAACATGATAAAAGGAATGGCTACTTATCCTGGATTGAGCCACCACCTATGACTGCCTTTCATTTCCGCCTTCCACTGTGAGGGCATCCAGGATGCCACCTGTGTTGTCTACCACTTTGATTACTGACTGTTTCGGTCAGATTCTCAACTGGAAAACAAACAGCTGTTGGCAGCTTGGATTGCAGCTATAATTTCAGGAAATGGTGGGTTATAAGGAGCAGGCAGGAAGCAATTCTGCACAAGGGCAAACAGAATGACTTGCTTAAATGCGTATTTAAGAATAGTACAATAAATAAATTGTTTAGTTTTTAAAGGCCGTCACAAGCTGCAGCAGTACTGAAGACAAGACCATACTTTCTGAAGACTCCAATATAGCGTATATATTTTTGCATACTTTAATTATCATATGCCGCAATGCTGCTTAGTTTCAGCTGCACATCTTCACAACTCAAACAATTTGATTTAGTCTAATCCCTGGCAGCCTGTTTTTGTACTATGCCATTCCATTTACATCTGTACCCACTCTTTTAAAAAAAAGATAACAGTCCAAACAATGGCACAATTCTAAAGTAATGTTCAGAACATTAAGATGGAAATTAAATAGCTACTTGAGTCAAGAGTGTTGGGTACATAAAGAGCTGTTGAAAATAAAGACTTACATCATTTTTCTTTTCTATAAGGCTGACTGGACAGCTTGGGACAATTATGTCTACATCCAAGGATGACATTTCACAGTAAGTTGTTGGCTGAGAAATCCCTGCCTTTTCCCACATAGCTCTACCCTGCTGAAGAAGTTTCCAAAACATTCTTCAGGGTACAAGATAACATTTAGTTAATTGTCTTAGCTTGTTTCAGCATCATCCTGTATTAACTAAGAGGGGGTGCTAGAAGGTAAAAAGGTAAAGGCAAAGGTTGCCCTTGCTTGAAAGCCAGCCGTATCTGACTCTAGGGTTCAGTGCTCATCTCTGTTTATAGCCAAAGAGCCAGCGTTGTCTGTGTCTGCAGACGTTTCCATGGACATGTGGCAAGCATGTTTCAACACCGGAGTGCATAGTACATTGTTTACCTTCCCACCAAAGTGGTCCCTATTTATCTACTTGCAATTTCTTGCTTTTGAACTGCTAGCTTGGCAGGAGCTGGGACAGAGACGGGAGCTCACTCCATCACACAGTACCCAGGAATTGAACTGCTAACCTTCCAGTCAGCGGGTTCAGTATCTTAACCACTTGAGCCACCGCAGTCCCACAGATAAAATACAATATGGCAATTTAGGTGTGTGTGTGTGAATTTTTTTTCAGGAGTGGCAAACATTGCAGGAGGGGCAAAAATGTCACACCCACATATATAACATTGGCACCACGGGGTGGGTTGAGGGGGGAAGGCTGTTAGCTCAGGAGGGTTGTTGCCCCCCTTGCTCCCCTGGCTACGGCCCTGCAGGTTGGGGTTGGTTCTCCTGAGTCCTACTGCGACACTCTAGCCACTAAAATGCACTGGCTCCCAAGAAGATCAATAGTTGTCTACATTCTGTGACTCCTGATACAGCTCTGAAATATTCCCAGCTTCCAGAAAGCACAGTTTGAAAACCATTAACCTAGGTCTTTTTAGACTGTTTGTCTCATCTGAATGCAATCCTACATTTGAAAGTGCAAATGTACAAGCAGCAGCATGAAATGTTTGGAATATGTGGATAGAAATAGCAAGAGTTTATCCTTTCTTAACTGTATTCTACCTACTACTTTAATGGCAGGAGCTGTGAAACCACTGTCATATGCATTGCAGGGGGTGCTCATCTTCATATTAGGGAGGAATCCTGTACTCTGATTGTGCATTTCCCACAGACCCAATACACTTAACATAGCTGAGGGAGCGTGAGCATGATATAAGAAAGCCCACTGGTCCTTAGATGATTTGGGGAGAAGGAAGGTGCAGAAAAGATTAGCCATGACTCAGTCATTTCCAGAATAAGTGAATAACTTGAAAAAAGTCAGCCTGTCACTCACCTCACAGGTTTCAGTTTCTCTGTATCTCTCTTAAAAATGTACCCCATATTGGATATGATATTCCATTGATTGAGGCTTGGTGCAAGCACTTCTCTAATCTGGACATTGTACTTCTACTGATGCATACTGCAATGATTCCCCCCCCCCCCGCTGTTACATTATGTTGTTAACCCATGTTTAGATGTGGTCTATGTAAGATGCTTTAATGTTGTTTTCACATGCTACTACTAAGTGAGGTGTCAACCATCCTATATTTGTCAATCTGACCACAAGAAAATAATTGAGTGACAATATCTAAAATATCTAAAAATGTACTAAAATCAAGGTATATTACATTTACAACATTTTCATCATCTACCAAGTTTGTGAGTCTATTAAGAAAAAGATGAGATTATCTAGACATAATTTGCTAATTAGAACTGCAAACTAGATAGTTGGATATTTAGGGAAAACACTGGCTATCCAGAATAGTATGATACCTTTTGATTAGCAGTATTTGGAATCACTTGTCTGGAGCAACCACTGTGTTAAGTTGTGTGTTATATATGATGCTATGTATTTGCAGTTCTACTATAGGCCATCAAATGTTTATCTTTCAGAGACTAATAAACAAATACCAAAGAAACACTGAAATACAAATTTATCACAGGATATTAAGAATTTTTTGAACCAAATGAACAAGCAACAAGGATGTAAGGGAAAAAGCTAAAGACTAGGAAATAATAATTACACTACTTTCTTCATACCATTTTAGAAAGGTATCCAATATCCTTGCACTGTATGATGTTGCGTCTGACCACCTCCTACATGGATGGAATACTATTACAATAATGTAATATTGATGACTGAGTAATTCTTGTATAGTACAAGAATGAAATTTCCCAAAATTTCCCAGAATGTTTGACAGCTTTAGAATGGATATTAGATATTCCAAAACCTATGTTTCCCATGGCATCCCAAACATCTCAGGTATGTCGTAACTCTTGTAGAAGTTAGAGTGACAGGGAAGAAAGAAAAACCATGCTGTGTTCATGTATGGGAGCACAGTCTAGTCTCCCATTCTTCCCTGTCACTCTAACTTCTACAAGAGTCACAATATATTCACAACAAGTTTACTTTAGAATATTATACATCTGATAGACATACAGTGAACTGATACTGGGCTTGTAGAACTCAGAGAAGTTATATCCTTGCTTTCTTACTTCTCTCTTCCTTTGTGGATTTTTTTGGATTTTTTTAATAAAAAATTTCTAATTCTTTAGACCCTTGTTTGAGAGCATTTTGCCAGGCACTTCAGTTTGAACCAAGAGTAAGTATACACAAGTAATCTTAGATCCAGCTTGATGTGTAGATATCTGTTTGTGAGTTGCATTACAGGGACTTGAATTTATGGTTCAGTTCCATGCATAGTTCTACGTGGAAGTTACAGCATTCCTCTGGAACCACAAGATGGGTTCATGGAGAGCAAGTAGGACTGCAAAGGTTATGCTAGCCAAAATGCAGCCACATTCCTTTAATTTTTTCTGGCTTTTGTCAATACTTGCAGACATTTAAGAAGGAGGCAGAGAAATATAAGTATCCTTCTTCAGAGCTTGTCATTTGTTGTTCTTCCATACAATTTCAAAAGCTCCCTATTTGGTTTTTGTGCTGGTTTTCAATCTTTTGCACAACCCACTGCTAATGTATGGCAAGATATTTTCTGTAACATAAACAAATAGGAAATGACACTACATCAAATCCAACTGCTGCTAGTTAGCATTAAGGAATTGTAAGGCACTCAGAAATGGGAGGTGGGAATGTGGGTCTACATAAATCATCTGTTTAAATTAATGACAAACAAAATTGAGTTCCCTTTGTGGTTGATTTTCATCTTAGCTGCACCCTACAATAAAATAGTTATCAAAGAAATCTACCAATTAGTTGTTAATTCAAAACATCTTCAAAAATAAGTCTTCAAATCTCAACTGATATCTTTCCAACAACCTCCTAATTGCAGCAAGTTGGTGGTAAAAACATTGCATTAAATTAAAAGATGTATTTAATTTGCTGGAGTATATATACTATCCCTTGCTTAATTATTCCCAGAATTTCCTCATTATGCTGTGAGTTTTCTGAGAAAATTTGATATGTATATGTCTATACCAAGATACAAAAGTAAGATAAGTTATTATACCCTAAAGTGCCATACTCCACATTGGGCCCTGTGGGACTGGCCTTGCAGTGGTGGTGATAGGAAACCTATTGGTACTGATGTTTTTCATGGAACTTATTGTAATAGCAACATGTATAACACACTTCCCTCAACCAAAAATCTGATGGCATCATTGAGACTACTACTTTTATTCCATTCCACTTTAATTTGTATACCGCTCTATTCTGCCCGAAGGCGACTCAGAGCAGTTTACATAACTGCATGCTGTCTGCAGAACAGACAGCAGCAAAAAAGTGAGAAAAATACAATAATAGAAATATAGAAAGTCAGGTATATCAAACACAATAATCAGGTACAAAATACAATATTCAAAATACATATAATCAAAAGTCCAAGAACACAATTAAGCAAGTAGAACCCAGCTTATGTAAAAAACAGAGCCCGAGAGACTGAGTCCTTTAACATAGCGACAAGCTGCAGGCACAAGTGGCTCCCATCCCCGGAGTGATGGTGTGGCTCTGAGGAGAGAACGGGACCCCTAGGGCAGCAGCTGCAGTGTTGGCTTTTTCTTACCTTCCAGCCAGGTGTGGCTCGGGAGGTGGCAGCGGCGGTGGTGGCTCACAGGTGGCTCCCATCCCCAGAGTGATGGTGCAGCTCTGGGGAGAGCATGGGACCCCTCGGGTGGCGGCTGCAGTGGTGGTTTTTTTCTCCCTTTCAGGTATGGCTCAGGCGGGGGGGGGCAGCTCGCAGGTGGCTCCCATCCCCGGAGTGATGAATTTCTGAGTGAATTGTTGTGGATTACGATCCACTTTGGACATATATAGTTATGGCCATATTTATGACCATAATTCATATATCAAGACACAAAAAAGAACACCCACCTATTAAAAGTGATGCATGATCTTGGATAATAACAGTTCCATGCTGTCTAGATGGCTTTGACTTATGGTGACCCTCCTCAACATTGTAGGTATAAAGTACTCAGATGTGGTCTACCAGCCCCTTGTTCTGGTGGCAGTCCAGGACTCTGCAGCTTGCCCAAGGCTTCACAGGTAGTGAAGTATTTACCCAATAGGCTGCACATGACCTCAGTTAGCCTCTCTCTTGGGTGCCATGGAGACAATAGATTAGAAATGCTGGCCTCTGGATCCACAGTCAGGCACTTCAACCCAATTAGCTATAACAGCCTCTGACCAGCTGAGGTGAGCCCCACCCCTCCTCCCTTTGCCAGGAGAGGTAAAGGGCCATCGGGGCCGGCAGAAGACAACAGCCTCCGACCAGCTGAGGTGAGCCCTGCCCCTCCTCCCTTTGCCAGGAGAGGTAAAGGGCCATCGGGGCCAGCAGAAGACAACAGCTTCTGACCAGCTGAGGTGAGCCCCACCCCTCCTTCCTTTGTCAGGAGAGGTAAAGGGCCGTCCGGGCTGGCAGAAGACAACAGCCTCTGCCCCTCCTCCCTTTGCCAGGAGGTTGTTGGGACCATCCTCACCATCGGCATCCCGGGCTCCCGCCCCCTGCAGGGGGCTTGGTAGGCCGGCGGCCGCGGCAAAGATTCTGCCACCACCACCCTGGAGACACCTGCGGCCAGTCGGAGATTGCTGGGACTGCCCCACCATTGGCGTCCCGGGCTCCTGCCTCCCTGCGGGGGGCCCAAAGGGCCGGCGGCCGCAGTGGAATTTCCACCGCCGCTCTTGAGACACCTGCAGCCAATCAGAGCTTGTTGGGACCACCTACACCATCAGTGTCCCGTGCTCCTACCTCCCTGCGGGGGGCTCAAAAGGCCGGCGGTCGCACCGGAATTTCCACCGCCGCCCTGGAGACTCTTGCAGCCAGTCGGAACTCGCCGGGACCATCAACACGGGTAGAGAGACAGAGAGGGTATGTTTTAAGTGGGTTAGGGAGGGAGGGAGGGAGAGATGACACTGCCAGCTGGGAAGATGGGGCGACACTCCATCTGGGTTAATGGTGGAGGTTCCAGGGGCCCATTTAGAGGTTGTGATGGGCATGGGGCATTATAGCGGGAACCGCGGGGCGGGCCACACTTGGGGAATGCGGGACCGATGCTTAGTATCTGTCCCGCATTCTGGCCCCCCGGTTTCACCTCTAGGTCCTGAGCAGCTGATCCAGGGTGACCCCACCCTTAGGCTGCTGCTGATGAATGCCAGGTCGGTCTGTAGTAAGGTGCCCCTAATACAAGATTCTATTCTGGGGGAGAGGGCTGACCTGGCATGCATCACTGAGACCTGGCTGAGACCAGAGGATGGGGGGCCTCTATCAGAGATGTGTCCAGCCGGGTTCGGTGTTTGGCACCAGCCTAGGGATGAGGGCAAGGGCGGTGGTGTTGCCATTATAGCCAGGGAGTCACTGGGAGTCACCAGGGCCACTGCTCCACAAATTCTGGGTTGTGAGGCCCTGCTCCTGCGGCTGGGCCCAAAGGTTCAGTTGGGGATCCTACTCCTGTACCTGCCCCCTTGGAGGGTAAGGGACTCCCTGCCAGGGCTCCTCAAGGCTGTCTCAGCATTGGCGTTGGAGTTCCCTAGGCTGATGGTTCTGAGGGACTTCAATTTGCCTTCGCTGGGGTCCGGTTCCGGGGTGGCTCAGGAGTGGCTCAGGAGTTCATGGCTTCCATGGCAACTATGGACCTGGCTCAAGTAATTCGGGGCCCTACCAGGGGCAGTGGCCACACACCAGATTTAGTATTTTTGTCGGAGCGGTGGCAGAGTGATCTGAGTTTACAGAAGCTAGACATAACACCTGAGCCATGGTCAGATCACTATCTGGTGGCTCTAGACTTTCTGGGGGCAACACTGCATTGTAGGGAGGCAAGGTCTATTAAAGTGGCCCGCCCCCGGCAACTGATGGATCTGGATGGATTCCAGAGGGAACTGGGGGATTTTCCCCTGGATCGGCAACACGATTCGCCCGAGGCACTTGTTGACCTGTGGTGTGGGTCGACGACAGCTGCCTTGGATGTAATCGCTCCACTACGGCCTCTCAGAGCCCATGGAGCTAGGTCATCCCCATGGTTCACGGAAGAACTACAGGAGCTCAAACGGGCAAAGAGACGCCTTGAGTGCCACTGGGTGAAGACCAGGAACGATTCCGATTGGACACTAGTTAGAGCCGCTATTAGGGCCTACCTAGTGGTGATGGGGGTGGTGAGGAGGCAATACTTCACCTTCCTTATTGCTTACACTGATAATCGCCCAGCCGCCCTGTTTCGGGTGACCAGGTCCCTCCTTGGTAGGGGGGGGCTGTGACTGGTTGGCAGGGATCGTCTGAGGACTTTGCTGACCATCTGGTGGAGAAAATTGATCGGATTCGCTCAGGGTTTAATCTTGGCGTGGATGGGGATGGTCAAGGGGGAGCCAGTGCACAGTCTTGCTGTGTTATCTGGGATCGGTTTGATCCTGTTGCCCCAGATGAAGTGGACAGGCTCCTTGCGGCGGTCCACGGCACTAATTATCCATTGGATCCCTGTCCCGCATGGCTGGTAAAAGCCTCCAAGACGGTGACAGGTGGCTGGGTCAGGGCTATAATTAATGCATCTTTTCGGGAGGGAATATTTCCTGCACCGTTGAAACATGCTTTGGTGACCCCCTCCTGAAGAAGCCATCCCTCAATCCAGCAGTCATAACCAACTACAGACCTGTTTCCAACCTCCCTTTTTGGGGAAAGTATTGGCAAGGGCAGTGGCGCGTCAGTTGCAGGGGGTACTGGATGAAGCGGAATATCTGGACCCCTTCCAGTCATGATTCAGACCTGGATATGGTACTGAGACTGCATTGGTCGCACTGATGGATGATCTCTGGCGAGAGCTGGATGGCGGTCATCCGTCCGTCCTTGCTCTTCTTGACCTCTCAGCGGCTTTCGATACTGTCGACCACGGTATCCTTCTGGAACGGCTCCGAGGATTGGGGATCCAGGGTACTGTGTGGTCCTGGTTTTCCTCATTTCTGAGGGGCTGGAGAGCGAGAAGTCCAGTCCTAGGTCCCTAAAATATGGGGTGCCTCAGGGCTCGGTACTCTCTCCTCTCCTATTTAACATCTACATGAAGCCACTGCTTGAGATCATCCGTTCCCATGGGATGTGGTACCATCAGTACGCGGATGATACACAGTTGTACATCTTGGCCCGTGGGGACCCCAGTGATGCAGTCAAAGTCCTTTTCAGTTGTTTGGAGGTGGTTGGTGTCTGGATGGGGGCAAATGGGTTACAGCTGAATCCTAGTAAGACTGAGTGGCTGTGGATGGGGGGTCCTGTGTTATCCCGGGAGCTACCATCTTTGTTTTTGAATGGGGCTATTTTGCCCCAGACCGACCTGGTGCGCAACTTGGGGGTCCTCTTAGATTCGCGGCTGCTGCTAGAAGAACAGGTGGCGGCTGTGGCCAGGAGGGCCTTCGCCCAACTTCGGGTGATTCACCAGTTGCGCACGCTCCTGGACCGGGACTCTTTGCTCATGGTCACTCATGCTCTGGTGACCTCCAGACTAGATTATTGTAATGCACTCTACATGGGGCTGCCTTTGATGACCATTCAGAGGCTGCAGCTAGTCCAGAATGCGGCAGCCCGGGTTGTGATGGGGTGTGGACGTTATGCCCATGCCTCACCACTGCTGCGCGAGCTGCACTGGTTACCCGTTTGCCTCCGGGTGCTATTCTAGGTGCTGATTTTGACCTTTAGAGCCCTATATGGTAGTGGGCCAGCTTACCTTAGAGACCGCATCGCCCTAAGGACGTCTGTCCGTCCAACCAGAGCGGACCGGAGGGGCTCTCTAATAATGCCATCGGCCAGGGGGGCTCGCCTCTCTGGCACAAGGAGGAGAGCCTTCTCTGTGTCCACACCTGCCCTTTGGAACCTCCTGCCGGTGGAACTGTGTCTCCAGACGGAGTTGTTGCCCTTTAGAAAAGAACTAAAAACCTGGCTGGTGTTGTGTTCTGATGGTTTTACTGTACACATGGATTGAAATGTATCTGAGTCAATGTAACCTTGCCTATAGCAACAATGTAACCTTCAGCTGTATCATATAAGCCCTGTAATAGGACGCGAGCTAATGACCACCAGCTGGCAGCAGCGAGCGTCCAAGCTCTCTTGGTCCGAACTCATCAAAGGCAACAGCGCGGGAAGTTTTCCCGCCACTACCTACACCTGGACAAGAAGGGCGTGACCTGAAATGACGTCACGCAGACAGTAGCCAATGGGCTACCATGGCACCACGTTCAAATGTATTACTGCTGTATATAAAGAGCTATTGATCCGCCATTACCTCATGTTCCCTCTGTCCACGATGCAATAAACCTGAGTTAACCCAGCCCGAGGCTGTGTCCCGTGTCTTGGTTTGCATACACCAAATTGGCGACGAAGGTGGGATAATGGATCCCCACGGAACAGCCAGGGCACAGAGCGGGTTCAACATCACCAAACCGCAGGACTGGGAGCTGCTTGAGATGGACTTCCAGGCGGCACTGGTGGAACTCAGAGTCAAACAAGACGACGAGGAGAGGAAGAGGGCCATCCTCACCAGAATGCTCGGGATGGAAACCAAGCGGACGCTGGTGGGCATAATCGCTCCGAAGAAGGTGAGCGACTTTAAGGCGAGCGACATCATGAAGCTGCTGCGAGAGCGGTTCTGCCCCTCGAGGGCAATGTTTCCCGCTCGGAGCGCGTTTTGGAGGCGAGTCCAAGCGCCAGACGAGTCGGTTGAGGCATTCGTGGCCGCCATGAGGATAGCCGCCGCCCCCTGTAAATGGGGCGACATCCTGGAGATGATCCTCAGGGACGGCGTGTTATGTGGCCTGAAAGACAAGGAGGTGCAGCGCAGCTTGATGAATAAGGAGCCGCCACCCACGCTGGCCGAAGTCATAGAGGCCGCGGAAGCCGCAGAGTCCACGAATGCCGGAGTGGACGAGATGCATCAATGGCGTGAGTGGCGTCCTAAAGCCGGCAAGGCGGAAAATTCGGTGCACGGGAAGGCCGGACAGTCGGTGCACGCGACTCGGCGGGCCTCAAAGTCGTCTACGGAAGGCAGCGACGGCGAGGAGGTCCAGAAGGTCCGGAAGGGCGGTCGACGCTGCGAGGGTTGCGGAGCGGCCCACGAGCGCGCGAGATGCCCGTTCAGGAAGGCCGAGTGTTACACCTGCGGCCGTCGGGGGCACATCGCCAAGGCGTGCAGAAAGCGGAAAGAGGGCCGGAGGCAATCACAAGACCGCGCGGCCAGGCCGGACCGTCCAGCAAGGCCCAAAGATGGCGCCCAGACCACGAGGAAGCAGGACGGCGTGGGCCGCGTCTCGGACAGCAGCGAGGACGACGCGGAATTGGACAAACTGGTGGGCCAGGGGATTCTTATTCCTGTTGATTCCGCGGAGTGGGAAACTCCAATTGTAACGGCTCTAAAGGCTAACGGGGAGGTGCGCATTTGCGCAGATTATAAGTGTACAATTAACAAGGCGATCCGCCCTAATGCATACCCGGTGCCAGTGATAAGCCACCTTTTGGCCAGGCTAAATGGGGGAAAGTGTTTCGCTAAGCTCGATTTGGCACAAGCCTATCAGCAACTTCCTGTGACCCCCGCCACGGCCGCGGCACAAACGATAGTTACACATAAGGGAGCGTTCCAGGTGTCGCGGTTACAGTTCGGCGTGAACTCGGCACCCGGTCTTTTTCAATCGCTCGTGGAACGCCTCCTAAAGGGCCTGGAGGGGGTGTTGCCTTATTTTGATGACGTGTTGATAACAGGGGGGAGTGAGGCTGAACTAGCGAAAAGGTTGGACAAGGTACTGACCGTGTTCGAGAAAGCGGGGCTGAGATTGAGGAAGGATAAATGTGTTTTTTTCGAAACAGAGGTCGAGTTTTTAGGGTTCCGAATCACACCCGAGGGGATTAAGCCGTCTAAATCCAAGGTAGCAGCCATTAAAAAGGCCCCTCGCCCCACATCCAAGACCGAGCTGCAATCTTTCCTGGGGCTCCTAAATTTTTACCATACATTCCTCCCGCGGAAGGCGTCCGTGGCCGAACCGCTCCATCGGTTGCTGAAAAAGGAGGAGCCGTGGATGTGGGGTGACGAGCACGAGAGGGCGTTCAAGGAGCTAAAGCAACTCCTAACATCTGAGGCAATCCTGACGCATTTCGACCCCAAACGGCCTGTGGTCCTAGTTTGTGATGCATCCCCGGTGGGGGTGGGGGCGGTGCTTTGCCACGTGTTGAAGGACGGAAGGGAGGCCCCGGTAGCGTTTTACTCAAGGTCCCTGTCCCAAGCGGAGCGAAATTACGCACAAACCGACAGGGAAGCATTAGCAATCGTATCGGGGACCAAAAAATTTCACGATTTTTTGTATGGCCGCCCGTTCAAAATCGTGACCGATCACAAACCGCTGTTAGGGATTTTCACGGCACACAAGCCAACGCCGCAGATCCTGTCCCCGAGAATGCTGCGATGGGCTATTTTCCTCAACGCGTACCAACATGAGTTGGAGTACAGGCCCGGAAAGGAGATCAGCCATGCTGATGCGCTTTCGAGATCCCCTTTGCCATTGTCGGACGCCCAAAAGGCGAGAGCAGAAAAGGACCGCCAGGTGTTGCTAATTGAGGTTTTAGACGCTCCCCCAATAGTGCCAGCCGACATTGCTAGGGCGACAGGCAAGGACAGGACACTGGCGAAGGTTTGCTCATGGGTGCAAAAGGGGTGGCCGGGTTCGTCCCCGAGTACGGAGTTCGACCCGTTCTTTAGGAAAAAGCTAGAGTTGTCCCTAGAGAGGGGGTGCCTTCTGTGGGGCCAACGGGTGGTGGTCCCTGCGCCCCTGCGGACGAGGGTGCTCGAACTGCTGCACGTCAGCCACCCGGGCATAGTTCGTTCAAAGGCGCTGGCCCGGAGTTACTTCTGGTGGCCGCAGCTGGACACGGATATTGAGCACATGGTTGGCACTTGCGAGGCTTGCCAGGGGTCCCGCCCTGAGGCGGCCCGTCTTCCACATAGGGAATGGGACACAGCACGGGGACCATGGTCCAGGGTGCACGTAGATTTCGCTGGCCCATTCCGAGGAACCATGTTTCTCCTAGTCGTGGATGCGTTCTCCAAGTGGCTGGAGGTTATCCCGGTAAAAAGCACGTCCTCCGCCACGACAATTAGCCGGCTACGGAGAGTCTTTTCCACGTTCGGTTTACCCGACACTTTAGTCAGCGATAACGCTAGTTGTTTCACCTCCGCTGAGTTCGGGGCATTCATGGAGACAAACGCCATTCGGCATATCACGTCCGCACCGTTTCACCCGGCCACGAATGGCCAAGTGGAACGGTTGGTGCGTACAACAAAGGAGGCGCTGCGGCGCATGGGCCCGGGGGACCTGAATCACCAAGTGTGCCAATTCCTCTTAGCGTATAGGGTGACCCCTTTGGCATCCGGCTACTCGCCGGCGGAGCTCTTGATGCGGCGAAAACTGACCACGCTCCTGTCCAGGCTAGACCCAACGAGAGTCGAGGATAAAGGAAAAAACGTGGGGTTGGCAGTCTCGAAAGGTTTCGCTGCCGGTGACCCTGTTCACTGCAGGAACTATTCCAGCGCAGGGCCAGCCTGGGTGCCAGGGACGGTTGTAGAACAGACGGGGCCAGTGTCGTACCGGGTCGAGACGAACACCGGCCTCCTCTGGAGGAGGCACGCAGATCAACTGAGGCACAGAGTGATTGGGCCGGTCAGTGGAGCTCAGCAAAAGGATTCAGCGTTAGGGTTCTCCCCCACCCGCTTAACCCAAGGGGGAGACAGCAGTGGACAACAGTCCCAAGCATGGGGGGAAGGAAGCAGAAGCAGCGGCCCCGACTCATATCCTTTTGATACGCCAGCTCTAGCAGGGGCCGGGGAAGGGGGAGAGGAGTTCGCGACCGCTGCCCCCGATAGTGATTTTGATTTTGATTTGGCGAGCCGGGGGGGTTTTCAGGAGTGTTCCCCCACCCATCCAAGCGAGAAGAGGGGTTTTTCGTTAGCCCCCAGTGCCCCCGGTTCCTCCCTAAGAAAGAGCACACCTCCCAACAGCGCCGCGGAGCCGCGGAAAGTCACTAACGAGTCTCCCTCTCATATTGCAGGACAGGAGACCAGGGGACAAAGAGAAGGTAGCAATCCCAGGGAGAGGCAGCCCGCACCGAGACCCCAGCGTGTTCGAAATAAGCCATCTTGGCTGAGAGACTTTGTCTCATAAGGGGGGGGGGGAGTGTGTTAAGGTGGGCTCGAGACTTTGTCTCGTCCTAGGGGGGAGGGATGTTGTGTTCTGATGGTTTTACTGTACACATGGATTGAAATGTATCTGAGTCAATGTAACCTTGCCTATAGCAACAATGTAACCTTCAGCTGTATCATATAAGCCCTGTAATAGGACGCGAGCTAATGACCACCAGCTGGCAGCAGCGAGCGTCCAAGCTCTCTTGGTCCGAACTCATCAAAGGCAACAGCGCGGGAAGTTTTCCCGCCACTACCTACACCTGGACAAGAAGGGCGTGACCTGAAATGACGTCACGCAGACAGTAGCCAATGGGCTACCATGGCACCACGTTCAAATGTATTACTGCTGTATATAAAGAGCTATTGATCCGCCATTACCTCATGTTCCCTCTGTCCACGATGCAATAAACCTGAGTTAACCCAGCCCGAGGCTGTGTCCCGTGTCTTGGTTTGCATACACCAAAGCTGGTGGGCCAAGTTTGGGGTGCAGGTGGAGGGGTGGCTTCCGTTGGGTGGTTAATATAGGAGAGGATGCCTGCCCCATGGTTTCTTCAGTTCCTGCACCCCTCTCTTTTTAGGGGTGGGTTCTTATTGCTGGTTTTTATCTGTTTTATTTGTTTTTATCTGTTTTTACCCACTGTTGTGAACCGCCCGGAGTCGGCTTTGGCTGAGTGGGCGGTATAAAAATTTAACAATAAATAAATAAATAAATAAATAAATAACAGGATTCCTCAATCTTGGCTCTCAATTACCAGAAGCCCAAGTCAGCACACCTGTTGATCAGGATTTCTGGGAGTTGAAGTCCAAGAACATCTGGAGAGCCAAGATTGAGGAACCCTGAACTATACAATTTCAGTCCTTGATTAGCAGCAGAAGCTCTTCAGGCCTCAAGTCACAAATCTTTCCACTAGCTTCCTGGAGATCTCTGGTATTATGTGGTGCTCTGCATGGTTATGCAAGGGTTGACAGAAGAACAGGTTGACCTGTTTAGCTTTTAGATGCAGATGAGATCAGTATATTGAGGATAAGAAAGTTCTCAGGTACCCCTGACAAACTTCAACAACTTTAATGCAACTGAAAACCCAGGGAATGTTGATTGTATTCATACATCCATACAAACAAATGAGCCCGGATATTATTAATATCACATTATGTTTAAAATCCTAACAATGCTTTCCATCTACATGAAACAGTGCTCTCCTATACATGTACCACTCCCTTTTTCAAGATGTTGGACGTTCTGTCTCCGTCTTCCTGCATGTACAGTTAAGAAGGAAAACACAAAGTAATTATTTTCCCTCTCTGTGTTTTGGCTCCTTCCTCAATAACATGAGAAGGATGAATAGCTGGTTGGCTTTAAAATAAAAACACTGACAGTAGTAAAAAAGTACAATATGTTTTCACTTAGAAGAGGCATCGTGAAATCATTTGGTGCTCCTGTCAAAAAGAGCAATTGCTTGTTGTCAGTGTTAATCCTCTTGGTTAGACACAGTGCAAATGGATTCCACCTATGCCTGAGGTGAATGTTCGCAGCATGTATCCTTTAAAGAGGTCTGCTATTGGACCTTTCACCAGCTATCCTCACTTTTGCAGAAGTTTGAAATGAATAAAAGCTTTTGAAAATGAAAGTATTTTTCTGTTTTCCCCAGAGTGATACTAAAAATCCTATTACAGTTCATAACTTTCTTCCAGGCAGCAGGTCTTTGGAAATATCATCCAGCACAATTATTTTGCATAATAAAACTGGCATTTGTTTTGAACTGAGGTTGTTGATGCCTCCATTTTGGAAGTCTACAAACCATAAGCATGTTATGCTGCAGGCACTTAAAAAAATACACCCCACTCTTCCTACATCTTCTTCATATGTAGCCAGAATTGCTCTGGTTGATGAGTGGGTTCTTTGTTACCTCCCTTACACAAACTGGTACTTGAGACTATTATTTTCTCTCTCTCTTTTAGCGGGTATTAATTCACAGATAAGACAGTTCTGCCTCTTAATCTAGCTGCATTCTGAAAGTTTGAAGTCTTTCTTTGTCCCTTTTCCCTAAGAAGTCAATTTAGAATAGAATTTAGAATTCAATTTAGAATAGAATTTAGAAGTCAATTTAGAATAGAAATTATGAGGCAAAAATGATGATTGTGCAACCTCAACCTGGTAGCTTTTAGTGGAACATGTTTGAACCTGCAGTATGCTTCCTGGAGAAACTCATGGAGGAAAGGGATGCACGGCGGCGCAGATCCACTGCTGCGTGCTTTGCCAGCCCCGCCCCATTAGAGATGGCATGGGGCCGGAAGAGGTGGGGGCCAGGCCTTCCTTAAAAGGAGAGGTCCGGACCGCCCTTCCTGCTTTCACATTGGCTGGGCCAGGCAACGTTTGTGCCTGGCTCCAGCCGATCGAGCAACCACGCGGCCTGGGCCTTCGGCCTCTTGCTGCGTGGCTGCCCTCTTCATGGTGGTCGGCTGCAGCTTTGCGTCAGTGCCTCTTCAGGGGCGCCTCCGGTTACCTGGATCTGCACGGCCCGGGCCTTTGGCCTCCTCATTCTGCCTCAGCCTGCACGCGGCCTTCAATTAGCCTCTTGGCATTTGAATGTTGGCTCCGGGTTTACCCCAGGCGGGAGGATGCCGCCTACCTTTTGTCAGGTTTTTCTGAGGGTTTCTGCATACCTTTTGTGGGCATACGTGCGCCTCAGGACATGCCTAATTTGCTCTCCCTGTGGGGCAAAGAGGGTTTGGCTAGGGATAAGATATTTATGGAGGTTCACGAGGGGCGGGTTGCCGGCCCCTTTGCTGACCCCCCTTACCCAAATTTGAAGGTTTGTCCCCTGGGCCTGGTCCCTAAGAAGTCCTCGGGCGAGTTCCGCCTGATTCATCATTTGTCATACCCTGCGGGTTCGTCGGTCAATGATGCTATACCGGATGACCTTTGTCCGGTTCGGTATACGTCTTTTGACCAGGCGGTCTGTATGGTGTGTTCCTGTGGCCCTGGAGCATTGATTTCCAAATGTGATATTAAATCAGCATTCCGGTTGCTCCCGGTCCACCCGGCTGATTTTGAGCTGTTGGGTTTCAGGTTCGAGGGCCAGTACTTTGTCGATAAGGTGATGCCTTTCGGCTGCTCGATATCGTGTTCAGCTTTCGAGCGATTTAGCACCTTTTTACACTGGCCGTTTGTTCGCAGATCTGGCTTCTGCATGGTGTCCCATTACCTGGACGATTTTTTTGGACGGGGGCGCGGGCCCATCCAGTACCTGCGAACAAATGCTCCATATCTTCCAGGATCTGATGACGGAACTGGGCGTACGTTTGGCCCTGGAAAAAACGGAGGGCCCAGCCACTGCCTTGACCTTCCTGGGCATTCGGATCGACACGATTAGGCAGACATCCAGCCTACCTATGGATAAGGTCACCCACATATCTGAGGTGATTTTGGTCATGTTGTCTAGGTGCAAGGCATCCCTGTACGACCTCCAGGTGCTTCATGGATACCTCAACTTTGCCTGCAGGGTGGTGGCACCAGGCAGGGCCTTTGCCAGGCACCTGTGTGATGCTATGGTTGGTCTATCCCGGAAGCATCACAGGGTGTGGGTGACATCTTGGCATGCCAGCCAACCTCCAGGTCTGGCTCAACTTTTGTCCAACTTCAATGGAGTTTCCTTCTGGTGCTGGGAGCTTGCTCTTGCCCCCGACTTCCAGGTCCACTCTGATGCTTCAGGGACCCTGGGTTATGGCATCTATTTTGATGGCCACTGGTGCTGCGGCCATTGGCCAGATGCTTGGCAGGGTATGGACATCCTCCGCGACTTGACCTTCCTGGAGTTCTTCCCTATCCTGGGTGCCCTGGTCCTCTGGGGACACTTATGGAGGGATTCGGTGGTCCACTTTTGGTGCGACAACGCAGCCGTGGTCCACATTGTTAATGCTCAGATGTCTCGATCCCCCCGAGTGATTGGCCCTTGTGTGCCAGTTTGTCTTGTGCTCCTTGCACTAAAACATTATTTTCAGGGCCGAGCATGTCCCGGGTCTCAACAATAGTATAGCTGATGCTTTGTCCCGCTTACAGATACCCTGATTCCGGGCACTCGCGCCAGGGGCTGACAAACTTCCCTCCCCATTGCCTGGCGAGGTATGGACATTTGGCTACTTGAAGCATCCCAGGCAATAGGCCTGTCTCTGTCCGATCGTACTCGCGTATGCTAGCGCTTTCCAGTCCTTCCGGGTGTTTTGCCAGAGCATGTCCCTCCCGGACATGTGGCCCATCCCGGTGGCTCATCTCCTGCAATTTATGGTCCATCTGCATGACAGGGGGCTGGCACCGTGCACTATAGCCGGCCGCCTTTCGGCCTTGGCCTTTGCAGCTAAGCCCTGGGTTTTTGGGATGCCACTGCCGATTTCAGGGTGTGTAGGGTTCTGGAGGGTTGGGCCCAGAAGTGGGGTCATCACCCGGATACTCGCCAGCCAGTTTCTCCGGCTCTTCTTTCCCGCCTGGCTCAGGCTTGGTCGTCCCTTTGTTATGACCAGTATAAAGCTGTGCTTTTTCACGTGGCCACCACTGTGGCTTTCTTTGGAGCTTTGCGGGTTAGCGATCTGGTCCCCCTTTCTTGTAACAACCATTCCCGTAGGTGTCTGGAATTTGATGATGTCACTCTCCCATGGTGTTCTGTGCAGCTGCACATGCATTCCTCTAAGTCAGACCAGCAGCATCGGGGCTGCTTTATCTCCCTCTTTCGTTGCAGCTTTCCCGCAATTTGCCCGGTCGCTGCCCTGTCTGCCTTTGTGGCGGTTTGTGGTTCAGCTCGTGGCCCCCTCTTTTGTCAGTGGGATGGCCAGCCGCTTACCAAGTACCAATTCTGGCGGGTGACGGGGGCTGCTTTGGCCAACCTTGGCCTGCTGGGAGCCAGGTATGGCACACATTCCTTCCGCATAGGCGCCGCTTCAATGGCTGCCCTTTTTGGTTACTCGGATGATGACATTTGTCGGATGGGCCGGTGGGGTTCTAACCATTTCTGATTGTATGTTCGCCCCATGTTTTGTTGAACAACCTGCTGGCACTTGTTTGTCTTGTTTTCTCTTACAGCTCCAGTCCTGTTTGGTTTGGCGTTGTCTGTTTGGCTCGTGGGCCACAGCTATATATTTTGGGCAGCCTGTCACCCGAAGGCGTCCTGTTGGGGTCCTCATTTTGGCCTGCAGAACCTGGCCTATCTCTGCTGGCACGGTGTTTGTGGGATGTGGTGCCACCAGCTCCTTCCTTTTCTTTTCTCCTTGGGGGCACCTTCCCCTCCTGATGTTCTTCTGATCCACTTAGGTGGCAATGATTTGGGCCAGATTACTGGCTTGGGCTTGATTATTGCCATACTGAGGGATCTCGGTCTCTTGCAGTGCCAGTGGCCATTGGTGTGCTTCATCTGGTCCTATATTATCCCACAGTCCTTTTTCCGGGAGGGCAGCGACCCGTGTCGCATTGACCGGGCCCGGCGGTCGGTCAACAGGGCTGTTGCCTGATTTTTTGCTCAACATGGCTTGGGTACCATGGTGGCACATCTGGCCATCAGTGTTCAGGATGCCTCCTTGTATCGCAGGAATGGAGACCACCTCTCGGCGAGGGGCTTGGACCAGTTCTTGGCTTCCTTGCAAGCGGGCCTGGTGACCGAGTTGTCGGTCAGGGTGGTGGTGGTGAGTCGTGGTAGGCTCCTCCCCGTGTGCTGGCTAGCACTGGTAAGGGGGCACTGGGTGACCCCTATGAGTCCAGCAGGTGCACACTTGGTTGGCCACAGGATGGATAAGATAGAGGGAAACTCGGGTGGCCAATCAGGTGTGCTTTAGGAACAAGGGAAGGCTATGCTAGAAACAGCTTGCCGAACCTTCAAGTTCGCCGGACTCACATCAGAAGCAGAGGTTAAGTCATTTGCACTTCTGTTGGGGGTCGAGATAATTGGTTATAACCATTCGTCCTTACCAGTGTTATGGCGGCCCGCTTGCATTATTGAATTGTGATTAATAAAAGTGGCCCAGTTTAAACCCAGCACAGTGTCTGTCTCTTTATTGGGGGGTGGGTCCGGCAAAGTCAGATCTGTGACTTAGAGCCTTGGAGTAAGTAGATCCTATCTCTTTAGGAGAGATGCTTAAATGGCAGATTCCTCTCCTTTGCAAGTGGATGTGGTTTCTTTTGTGATTCAACTCCTTTGGAGAAACTGGTGAGTCGAAGTCCTTTGTTGCTCTTGATTGTTTGTTTTCTTTAATTCAAGTGATGGCTTAGAAACAAATCTCTTATGTAATAAGTTACAGACTTTCCTTCCCAACATTGATATCTGTCTTTGTTCCTACAATTTGAATATCATGGAAGTTCTGGAAAAAAGGGAAATATAAAATTTAAAACAAAAAGTTATGTTTGTATATATGCTCCCAGGAAGACAAGATTTACTGGAAAAAGCAACAATGCTGGGAAAGATTGAAGGCAGCAGGAGAAGAGGAAGACCAAAGACAAGATGGATTGACTCCATAAAGCAGGGGTTCTCAACCTTTTCACACTACGGGCTGGACCACGCTCCCTCAGACAGCTGAGCAGGCTGAACACATGTTATCTCCCACCATAAATGCTGCCATGAACTTTGTGGTGTACTTGTGCAGGCATGGGGGGTGTTTACAGCTGTGGTAAATGCTTCTGCTTCTTGGGTCACTGCTGTGGGCCAGATGGTTTGCTGCCATTGGCCAGCTCCAGTCCACAGGCTGTTGGTTGCAAACCCCTGCCCTAAAGGAACCATAGCCTTGAGTTTAAAATAGTTGAGAAGGGCTATTTAGGGAAAGGCATTTTGAAAATCACTCATTCATAAAATTGCCAGAAGTCAGAAGTGATTTCATAAGGTGTAACATCAACATGCATACCAAAAGTTAGGAAACCCTTCACCTCATGCAAATCATAGATATATTAAGTAATCTGTTACCTTAATTCGCACCTCAAGTAAACACTACAACTTAATTCTACTAGCCACCCCACTTCCTATATAGAACATCATGAATGGCATGGAAGAGCTTAAATAGAGCAGACTATGAGAGTACCATGATCTAAAAATAGCAGATTTGCAGTGCAAACATATCATGGTTGCAATCTGTACTAATTCAGCTGATCCAAGGGAAGGAAATGTTGTGTTTAATTGATTTAGTCTTAGATAATCAAAGTATTTTTCTCTCCTTGTGGAATCAAAAATTGTAGACCACCATCATGTATTTACTGGAGCTGAACACTGAAGGTGTGGCCAAGGTGTATGTATCTATGTATCAGTGTTTTATGTAGGGAGGGTGATTTGTGTCTTTGATTTCTTTATTTTGAGGATACATTTTCAACCATGACTTCTTGCTTTAAGCAAAAAAGTTTCTCATTGGGGAATTATTTGCCTCACTGACTAAACCCACCCACCCCAGTTTGGCGCTCTCAAAACATTTGGATTACAATTCCCATCAACTCCCAATTTGCGTTCGAAAATAGCCGGGAATGGAACACGCTAATGAATAGTAGCTTACTTTATCTCTGCTTGTCTGGGATTGTCCCAGGAAGATATTTCTTGTTTCAAAAAAAAAATGTTGCCAAATCTTGAGAATGTGAGGTCAACAGGTGGGAACAAGTGATGAAAAGAAAAGTGTAGAACAGGCTATGGGAGCCCGGGGGGGGGGGTCACCACCCCTCATGGCCACGGGATGCTCAGGTGTTTGTTGAACAGTCCTTACTGCCCACCTGGCACCAGGAAAATAGTGGATGCGTCCATGAGAAACTGCCACAATGTTGCTCTCAAATTCTGGGATGCACAGCAGTTGTTTATTCCCAAGGCCTTGCTCAGTCTGACAGAGTGCACTCCCACACAATGCAGCTCTGCTCTGCACCGTTATCAAAGCTCTGAGCAAACTGTCTTTGAACATCCAACCATTCCTGCCCTTCCCCTGGCGTCTTCACTTGAACTTGTGGGAAAACTGTAGCCATACCTTGGCTATCCAGGAGTCCTATCTCAACTGGTGAAACAGTCCCAAATCCTCTCTTCTCCAAAGACGAGGCATTGGTAACCTTTAAAGGTTTATTGTAGAAGTGATGCAAGCAATGAAATAATCCATACAGCAAAATAAGTTAACAGATTAACTATAAATTCTAAAAGCACTTTCCCTAAAAAAGCAATAAAGTACCCCACCTTGGGTTCCTAAGCTATTCTAACTCTAAACTTAGAAAAATAACAAAGTCCTACTTTGCTAAAGTACTGCATCTCTCAGCTCTCAGAGACTAAGAGTTTGCTTTCGTTGGTTTTCAGCAAGTCTCTTAGAATATGGGCATGCGGGCCCCCATCTCTGTCTCCAAGTTTCCATCTGGTCTCCTTATCAAATGTTCAAAGAGAAAGTTCCCACTGTCTTGGGAAATGGTTCTCTGATGGTCCTCTCAAACCTCTAAATCTTAGGGTTTTTATACAATATTTGGGCACTCCACTCCCCCTTGGAATGTGAGTTATGTGAGAATGAAGTACCCTCACAGGTGTTTTTCCATAAACAATGATGCAATGTTTTCCACCCCAGGTATACCTCAATCAGGGCGGGCAACCCATAATTCTATTTGGGTGTCCCTGTACCTTTCCCCTTAGGCAAAGGCTTCTGGTCTGGGTGAAGTGTTTCCTTCCTGGGTTTCTCCCCCTCCCAACTCTTACAGGGTTAATGACCAACAATGAACCAGGGATTACCTTAGTTCATTCTCCTTTCAGATGCAAAGTACAGATGCTCTGAATCTTTAACTGATGTCTGTCCCCTAGGGCAGTAACTTAGTGATGTGTCCCTCTGGAACACATGGCATTCACTGAGAAATGTTGCACTCTCACTTTATCCAAGGGATTCTCAACCTAAAAACAAGCAGTGTAACTAAATATATAAAAAGTAATTCAAATAAATGGTATCATTCCTTGAATTCCTCATGAGACAGGCAAGTGAGATTGAGCCAACAGCCCTTGTCCTTCTCTCCACAAAAGCCTGCTTTGTCAGGAACATTCTAATTAGCAAACATTTGGTACAGCCCAGTGTCAAGGCACAATGGAACAATATGAAGGTGAACGCAATAGAGCTATTTCCCACCTTTGATTTGTTTACAATGCTGGGTAACAAAACAAAACTACATCAGCAACATTTCTGACAATGGCATGGACTTTGTAATGAAAAACCACAATGCTTGATCAATTCTTGCTGACCCATAATAATATCTAAAATATAAGAATGTGATTGGGGTTAACATATGAAATGAGAGGTCTCACATATAATCATACTGGCAGCATTTATGGACCAATAAAGAAATCACATTAGACTTGTATTTTTCTAACTGGAAAGGTGCCAAAGCAATGAAAAATACAGTAATTTCTGTTGATGTCAACTAGGGATGCAAAAGAAATTGTAGACAACACAGTTTTGATTTTATTGGGCAAGTGGAACTATCACCCAAATGATTAGAAAAAAGTAGAAATGTCAATTATAGTAAAATAATGCCACGTCATATTATATTGTGCCAGCTATAACTGCTATGCAATTTATTTATTTTACGTTAGGAAAAGGTTGTTAGTTGTCGTGACTTTTTTTTGGGCAGGGAGCAGGCAGTTATATGATGTCATTCTGATTTCAGTAATAATCTTCAGTGCGGAAGTAATAGAAGCACAAATCAGAAATCAGCCCTAACTATGCACCACTTCTGGAAAATATTTGCCGTTGTAGCATATTATGGGGTTCATGCCTTTAGCCTTGATTGCAAAAGGCATTCAGGTTCATGAAAATTACTCTTCTCAATTGCCCTTCTGTTGTGTCCAAGCGTTATTTGTTATAACCACTTTTGAGTACCGTAAAGTCTACGGCAAAATCATGTGCCTTTTGCAAAAATGCCATTTTCAAATGTATGTCAAAATAGCTGATTCATCAGTACAAACTTTCCCGCTTCTCTGGAAGCCCGCAAAATGTATCAACCTGTGTAATTGCCATTCTCACTGTATATAAGCTGGCCACCTTGTACATGTTCACCAGTCCGGTATCTATGAGCTGAATAATAAATCACTGTGTTTGACCTGATCCTGCTAGTCAGAGTACTTCTTAAGGACCGGACTCAACACCTTCTCAACTGGCCTTTGCTATGCTTTTACCATAAGGAATATGCTACACTTGCCCAGGAATGGTGGCAAACAATAAAGCAATGGCACCATAGAAGCAGTCAAGAAAAATGATAGCAATGCTTCCAGCAGATTCTGGTCCATTCTGACTGCTCCAGGGCAATGAATGAGAAGGCCTTGTTCTGACAGAATTTAATCTAAATCCCTAAAAAAAACATACATGTGCATTTTGAATGATTTTTAATCTCAGTGTTGTTTGCATGTATTACCTGACAGCATTTATAACTTGAAATAGTCAGAATGCAGATGATAATCCACATAAAAATCCCTTTCTCTTTATTTTCTTAGAAAATAGCTGTCATGGGACAAAGAGTCTAATATTTATTTTCCTACTCCACATATGCAAGAATCATATGTGTAAGTAAGGATTTGCTTCTCTGGCAAGAAGAACAGTGAATTCTGACATCAGCTGGAAATGGGTAGAGATATGTGTCCATATAGTACTTCAAAACAAATCACACATGCAAATAACTTTTTCTCTTCTTTTGCTGTTGAAAGTGCAAAAAATAATAATAATCCCCTGAGACCCAAGACCTGGTGACATCACCCACAGCTATAACTAGCTGTTTGGGCACTCTGAGCTTTGCTTCCATGTTAGTTAAGCTCAGGTCCTGTGAAGTTAGCAAAAACTGGGGAAAGATTTAGGAATGCAAAGGAATGCCTAGGTTTGAGCCTATGGTAGCCATATTGGATCTGTGTTGAAACTGCTAGAGCAGAGGTTCCCAACTTACAGCCCATGGGCCAGGGCCAGACCACGATGCCATTCCATCTGGTCTGTCACCACTTCTGCCTTCACTGCACCCAGAAGTGGAAGCATTTATGTCAGCTGTAAAATGCACCCACATATGCACAAGTGTGCCTGTGGCTGTCACAAATGTGGAAGTGGGCACATTTACAATAGCCATAAATGCACCCATTTCTGCTTCCAGGGGCATGGAAGCTGTCTGGGGTTGTGGTCAGGCCTGCAGAATAAAAATGTTGGCCACCCCTTTGCTAGAGTTATGCTTCCTTCCACCTAAGGAGTAGTAGCTGAAAGCACAGTGTGTGCACAGGGAGTTTGGGTTCATGACTACCTAAGAGCAAATAGGTTTACTTCCATTCAGGTTTTAGCTTCCTGGGTTAAAGCTACAATCACTCTGGTCTAGTTCATTCATTCATTCATTCATTCATTCATTCATTCATTCATTCATTCATTCATTTATTTATTTATTTATTGGATTTATATAACCACCTTTTTTGCCTAAGCATCCCAAGGCGGCTCACAACATCAGTTAAAACCCATACCAATACTAATTAAAACCAAATATTATAAAATTATCTAAAAATGTCCATAAAACCTCCCCAATCCCCTTAAAAAGAGGGGCACCAGAGCAAAAGTAAATAAAAACCCAGGGCAGGGCTAAATAAGCCAACAGGGCTGGGTCGTGGTACCAGTTGTACCCCACACCTGCTGGCATAGCTACATTTTTAAGGCCTTCCCAAATTGGAGCAACTCTACCCAGAGGTGCAGTTCAAGTGGCAGGAGGTTCCATAGGGCTGGAGTAGATACTGAGAAGGCTCTCCTCCTAGTCCCAGTGAGATGTGCCTCCCTAGCTGATGGGACCACTAGGTAGCCCCTACAGTCCGCTCTTGTAGGACGGGTCAAAATTCTTGGGGTGATGCGGTCTCTTAAGTATCCTGCCCCCCATGGGCTGTAGGTTGGGAACCTCTGTATTAGCAGGCTCAAAACAGATCCTACCATGAAGGGCTTTAAAGGTCAAAACCAGCACTTTGAATTGCACCCAGAGGCACACTGGCAACCAATGCAGCTCCTGTAGCAGCGGCGATGCATGGGCATAACGCACCCTGTCACCACCCAGGTAGCTGCATTCTGAACCAGCTGTAGCTTCTGGGTGGTCATCAAGGGTAGCCCCATGTAGAGTGCATTACAATAATCCAGTTTGGAGGTGACCAGAGCATGTGTGACCATGAGCAAAGAGTCCCTGTCCAGGAGCAGGCATAATTGGTGGATGACACAAAGTTCCGCAAAAGCCCTCCTGGCCACGACTGTCACCTGCTCTTTCAGCAGTAGTCGTGAGTCCAAGAGGACCCCCAAATTACACACCATGTCTGTCTGGGGCAAAGAAGCCCCATCCAGCACCAAAGATGGTAACTCCTGGGATTCAGCTGGAGCCCATTGTCCCCCATCCAAACCCTTACAGCCTCCAGGCACCTGGATAGGACTTCAACTGCATTACTTGGGTTCCCATGGGCCAAGATATACAGTTGGGTATCATCAGCATATTGATGATAATTCACCCCGTGGGAACGGATGATCTCACCCAGCGGCTTCATGTAGATGTTAAATAGAAGAGGCAAGAGTACCAAGCCCTGTGGCACCCCATACTGGAGAGGCCTAGGGCTGGAAAACTCATCCTCCAATAACACAAACTGGGTCTAGTTACAGTTCTGACCCAAGCCCTCTATGATGGGGAAGGGGGAACGATGTAAGTAGAGGAGTATCTCCTCTTCACGCATTATATTCAAAGTATGCATGCCACAAATGGAACTGTAGTGGAAGGGATTTAGGTCAGAAGGCAATGACTCAGTCTGCCTCATGTAGTGTAATCAATGAAGGAATAATACCTGAACAGGATTAGGATCCAATCATTAAAGAAGCTGCACCACTATTGTCCCAAAAGTTAGAAATATAGGTATTGGTTTCTAAGGTCTTTCTGGGTGACTCATTCCTGGTTTTGGAACTGTTCATTTCTGCGAAAATGTAAGTTGGCCCCTTCTCTGTTGGCCTTGAAGTACCAGGCAATATCCTTCTATCCAGGCAGGTTTTGGCAACTGGCTGGCTTCTGAGTAAAGTGATATTATTAGTGTGCTTTATAATTTCTTACAATTCCACTGTGCTTTAACAGGATAATTTAACAATGTTTTAATTATACCCGTTTTCAATCTCTGACATGCCTTGGGTCCACATTTTTGGAAGAAGGCAGAATGTAACTCAACTAACTCACTCAGTAAAGCAAAAAGTAACAGGCTAATTTTTTTACAATAATTACATTGCCAGTTTTGACCTGAAATCAATATGGACCTAGTAGAAACTGAAATCTGTTAAGGATTCACATTTTTGGGTAAGACCTAAATAAAATGAGGGCAAATATTTTAGTAATTGAAACATCATATCTCCTGACTAGGGCATTTTGTGCCACTGTTCTGGCAGAAGAAAACCCTGTAAATTATGACTTTTAAAGATTGGAGCAGTTCAAAGAGAAATGCTTCATAGTTGCTTGAAAGATCAAAAATACTACTTGACTGTTTGAAATGGTCAAGATGAATTGAGAAGGAATTGCATGAAGCTGCACTAATGCTGGGGTAGCAGATGACTGGGCCTGAAAGAATAATTTAGAAGGATTGCAGATGGAGAAATTTCACAGAATAATCCCAAATAAATTCTTCGTCCTAATATTTTTACTGTGCAATTTTTTGTCTAATGGAAACACTGCTTATATAGTTTAGGGAATCTAATATTAATATTTTCCTTAAGTATTTGGGGCTGTTATAACAAGGGTAGGGACTTGGATGTCATAGAATTGGATACAAATTCATTTTCCACTAAGGTGGACATTCTTTGATCATGGTGATTTATGGCCGGTATACTTGAAATTGTGGGAAAATGTCCTCACTACCCAAGTGGCTGATGCACTAGATCAGGGGGTTATCAACCTATGGCCCGTGGCACCAAATAATCTGGCCCCCACCCTTTAGTGCCTTGCACGGAAGACAAAGAAGGAGTCGCAGTGAGGACTAACACAGGTTTATTGGTTGATGATCAGGATGAACATGTGGTAATGGCGGAGGTACATCACATTATATACAGTAGTGCACTACATTTGAATCTAGTTGCATGGTAGCTTATTGGCTGCTACCGGCGTGACATCGTCCAAGTCACGCCCCTCTTCCGTAGTAGTTTGCTAGTGCGGGAGAGTTACCGCTGCTGTCGGTGATTTGAGGAATGAGAACCATGTGAGTTGAACGCTCGCAGCTGCCCTCTATGGGCAGCTTACTCGCATTCCTATAACAGCTGGGCTACATTGTAATTGTGGTCAGGTTACATTCATACATTTCTTAAAGCAACATTGTGCATACATAACATCCCTCCCCCCTAGGATGGGATGAAGTCCCTCAACCATTGTGGCTTGCCGCACGTGCGCCTGGGGCGTGCGGCCGCTTGACTTAACACTGGGGAGCCTGGTTCTGTGGAGTCCTGTCCTGCAACGGAAAGGGGGGACTCATTAGTGGCTCGGTGTGGGCTCTGCGGTAACCTTGCATTGGGGGACGGGAATGGAATGAACAGTTGGGAAGTGAAACCCTGCCTACCATTTGAGGAGCTTGGGGTCCCCCCCAGTACGAATCTTGGGACCGACGAAGAGGCCCTCGTGGCCACGCCACCCCCCGTTACCTGCCCGGGAGTTCTAGAGACTGTGGTGGGCGGACTCCCCCCCATTGCCTGTCTTGGGGGTGTTTGTCTCCGGGGAGCTGGCGCTATGGGATATTCTAAAACAAAAGGACTGGGGGGACTGGAGGTACCAGGGGCTGAACTGAAACCCCTCTTCTCACTAGGATGGGTGGGGGACCACTCCGCTACACCCCCCTGGTACTGCAACTCATAATCATAATCAAGCTGATCCCTCTCTTTCAAAGTATCCTCCTCTGTGGCCGAGAACCCAGGATATGCATTTGTATCCGCGGGTTCCGCCGTGTCTCCCCCTTGGGTAATGCGGGTGGGGGAGGACCCTAACGCTGATTCCCCTTCCCTGGTGACTCGCCTTCTGAGTTGGTCGGCGTGCCTTCTCCAGAGTAGACCCGAGCTAGTCTCGACCCGGTAGGATACTGGCCCCGTCTGCTCAATGATTGTCCCTGGAACCCACGCTGGCCCCGAGGCCGCATAGTTCCTGCAGTGAACCGGGTCCCCTACTGAAAAACTTTTGGAGCTCTCTCCCCCTATGTTTATATTCCTTCCCTCATCCTCCACCCTGGACGGATCCATCCGGTCAAAAAGTGTTACCGGACGCCTCCTCATGAGGAGTTCAGCTGGGGAAAATCCTGAGGCTAGGGGGGGTTATCCTGTAACAGATGAGGAACTGACACAGATGAAGGTTCAACTCACCGGGACCCATGCGCCGCAGTGCATCTTTCGTAGTGCGCACTTGGCGCTCTACCTGACCGTTTGTGGCGGGGTGAAATGGGGCAGCGGTAATGTGCCTGATGGCGTTCCGCTCAATAAACGTCTTGAACTCCGCAGACATGAAGGTACTAGCGTTATCGCTAACAAGAACGTCTGGCAGGCCGAAACAGGCAAAAAGCTTGCGCAACTGTTTAATGGTTGCCGCAGAGGAGGTGCTCCTCATGGGGATTACCTCCAACCACTTGGAGTAGGAGTCGACTACCAGCAAAAACATGGCCCCGCGGAAAGGGCCAGCGAAGTCAACATGAATCCGGGACCATGGCCCGCGGGCCGTGTCCCATTCCCTATGGGGTAACCGGGACTCCTCGGGCCGAGAGCTCTGGCAGCTCTCATACGTGCCCACTAAACGTTCTATATCCGCGTCTATCAGGGGCCACCAGAAGAAACTCCTGGCCAGAGCCTTGGAGCGCACGATCCCCGGGTGACTGGTATGCAGTAGCTTCAGTACCTTGGCCCTCAGTTTCTCTGGGATAACTACCCGCTGGCCCCAGAGTAAGCAGCCCCTTTCCAGGGAAAGCTCTACTCTCCGCCTGACAAATGGCTTGAACTTTTCCTCGGGGGGAGTAGTGGGCCACCCTTTCCTCACCCAGGAACTAACTTGGGCCAGCGTCTTGTCGGCCGCCGTGGCTTTGGCGAGGTCGGCCGGGAGAATGGGGGGTGAGTCAAGAGACTCGATCAGTAGGACTTGGTGGTCCTGCTCTACCTCGCATGTGGGGTCCCCTACACTAGGGAGGGGAGATCGGGACAGTGCGTCCACATGGGAGATCTCCTTCCCTGGGCGATAGACCAGCTCGTACTGGTAGGCGTTGAGGAAGATGGCACAACGCAGCATCCTGGGGGAGAGAATTTGCGGTGTGGGTTTGCCGGTAGTGAAGATCCCCAGAAGTGGCTTGTGATCCGTCACTATCGTAAACTCGTGGCCGTATAAAAAGTCATGGAACTTTTTCGTTCCTGCGATGATGGCTAGGGCCTCCCTATCAGTTTGCGCGTAATTGCGCTCGGCCTTCGAGAGGGACCTTGAGTAGTACGCTACCGGGGCTTCCCTCCCGCTCTCCAACACGTGGCATAGAACCGCCCCCACCCCCACTGGGGACGCATCACAGACTAGAACTACTGGTCTCCTAGGGTCAAAGTGGGTCAGGACGGCACTCGAGGATAGGAGTGCCTTCAGTTCCCTAAAAGCTTTCTCTTGCCTATCTCCCCACCGCCAAACCGCCTCTTTCTTCAATAGTGCGTGCAGTGGCTCAGCAACGGATGCCTTCCTCGGCAGGAAGGAATGGTAAAAATTTAAGAGCCCTAGAAACGACTGCAGCTCTGGTTTCGCGGTGGGGCGAGGGGCGTTTTGCACAGCCGCAACCTTGGACTCGGAGGGCTTGATGCCTTCCAGGGTTACCTTGAACCCGAGGAACTCGACCTCCCTCGCAAAGAAAACACATTTGTCCCGTCTCAGTCGGAGGCCCACTTTCTCGAATATAGAAAGGACCCTGTCTAGCCTTTGCGCTAATTCTGACTTGCCCCCCGCTGTTATCAACACATCGTCGAAGTATGGGAGGACGCCTGGAAGCCCCTTTAGAAGGCATTCCACAAGGGACTGGAAAATTCCAGGGGCCGAATTCACGCCAAACTGAAGGCGCGTCACCTTAAATGCCCCCTTGTGCGTTACAATCGTTTGCGCAGCGGCAGCAGCCGGGGTTACAGAGAGCTGCTGATATGCCTGCGCCAGATCTAGCTTGGCAAAACACCTCCCCCCATGAAGCGTGGCCAGTAAATGGCTGACCACGGGTACCGGATCAACTGGAACCAAAATCCCCTGCCCCACCAATTTGTCCAGTTCCGTCTCGATCTTGTCCTTGAGGGCGAACGGCACTCTTCTTGGCTTTAGGCGTATGGGTCGGATTTCTGGATCCAAGTCAAATGAGACTGGGGGCCCCTTGTAAGTCCCGAGCCCCTTCTTGAAAACGTCCGGGTGTGCGTTGCACACGTCCCGCATTGGGTCAGTCTCTATGGCGTTAATGCCGGACAGTTCGATTCCTAGGGGGGCAAACCACTGTGTTCCCAAAAGGCAGCACCTCCCCCCCTTGAGGACCACTAGGGGCAGTTTCTCGGAGTAATTCTTGAACTTCACCTTGAAGTTCCCCACCCCCAGCACTGGGATCCCGTTCCCTTGCACGTCCCGTAGGTGTGACCTCATGGCCCGCAACTTGGGCCGCGCATCTGGGGGAATGCGCATAAACTCCTTTTGGGACAGGATGGAATAGGACGACCCCGAGTCTATCTCCATCCTCACTGAGACCCCCTGCAACTGTACCTCTACGAAAAAACGCCGGTGCTCCAGGCCCACGCGGTTCACGCCTGCCATGCTGTGGTCGTCCGAGACCTTCCTGGTGCCGGCCGCCTTCCGTTGGTGCGTCTGGGGATGGTTCGAATTGCCCTTGTCCTCGACTCGCCCGCGCCTGCACACTCGGGCGATGTGTCCCTTTCGGCCGCAGTTGTGACACTCGGCCTTTTGGAACGGACACCTCGTGCGGTCGTGGGATGCCCCACAACCGTCACAGCTGCGGTCTTGCCACTCGCGGGTCTGTCGCTTCTCTCCTTGCTTCTTGACCCGCTGGACATCGTCGTCCTCGCTGGAGCAGGGGTCTGCCGTAGTGGACGACTCCTCAGACGCCGTTGGTGTGCCGGCGGGCGGCTTGGGGGCCCGCCAGGCTGTTTTCGCTGGTGTCCGCCGGGCCGCCTGTACTGGTGACTTGGCCCTTTCGGACGTGGCCCCTCGGGACTTGAACACTCTGACCCCGCTCCTGGCCGCTTCGGCCGCTTGGGCCTCCCGCAGTACCTCATTGAACATGAGGCGATAGTCGCGGGTCATGAGCTTCCGCTGAAGCTCCTCGTCCCTCAGGCCACACAGCATGGGGTCTCGGAGGGCCTGGTCCAGGTCGTCCCACTGGCAGTGCACCGCTGCAAGCCTGAGGGCCGCCGCGTAGGCGGACATGGATTCGCCCGGTCGCTGGTCTCGCCTGTGGAACGCTACCCGGGCCGGGAAGATCGACACGGGCAGCTGGAAATGCTCGCCCAACAGCCCCAGCATGCGGTCGATGGGCACCTCTTCTACCTTCTTGGGGGCCACCAGGTTCATCAGGATGCGCAGCGTGGCCGGCCCCACCTGGGCCAGGAAGTAGGAGCACATCCTCGCGTCATCGTCAACGCCCGCGGCTTCCATCGCGTGCCAGAACTGGCACTTGTAGAGCTCCCACTGTTCGGGCTCGCTGACATCGAACTGGTAAGGCTTGACCTTGGGATTCGCCATTATCCCACCTTCATCGCCAATTTAGTGCCTTGCACGGAAGACAAAGAAGGAGTCGCAGTGAGGACTAACACAGGTTTATTGGTTGATGATCAGGATGAACATGTGGTAATGGCGGAGGTACATCACATTATATACAGTAGTGCAATACATTTGAATCTAGTTGCACGGTAGCTTATTGGCTGCTACCGGCGTGACGTCGTCCAAGTCACGCCCCTCTTCCATAGTAGTTTGCTAGTGCGGGAAAGTTCCCGCGGCTGTCGGTGATTTGAGGAATGAGAACCATGTGAGTTGAACGCTCGCAGCTGCCCTCTATGGGCAGCTTACTCGCGTTCCTATAACAGCTGGGCTACATTGTAATTGTGGTCAGGTTACATTCATACATTTCTTAAAGCAACATTGTGCATACATAACACACCCTCACTCCAGCCAGTGCTGGTGCCATGAGAATTGACTACAGACTCATTTATGGCCATCGAAAATGCATTTACAACAGCCACACACTCAATTATGGCAGCCAGGGACTCATTAACACATTTATAAACAACAATAAATGAGTCTATGGCCAATTCTGGCAGCAGTGGTGGCAGTGTCTGACCCCACCAACTGCTTGAGGGAGCATGACCAGGCTCCCAACTTGAAAAGGTTGAGAACCCCTGCACTAGATGATGGATGTTGGTCTATATATGGCTTGGCGTCAGCAGTGTCTTTTCAGATGTGAAGGTGGGGTGAAAAGAGACTGGGTTAGGATATTGGAACATGTTTAAAGGTACTCATTTGTTTTACTTTACCTGAACTAAATCACATTATTTTAATCTTGAAAAGTATTCTTGTGTGTTTTGTTGTTTCTGGAATATTTAACTGACATTTAGGAAAAATATTATGGTAAATTGCAAGATGCATCTAGTTATAATGATTATTTACTGCTGTTCTTGAAGATAATACAAAAATTTCCCAATATGCCTTGACATTTTCTTCTGTTCTTCAGGACAGCTACTGATTTTCTCATCATTGGTTAAATTTAAGTGTAATCTTCTTTGCTCAGGATTGTGTATGTTAGTTACTGGCTTCTGAAAATGCTTCAAAATCAGAAATGTTTTGATGTGAGTAAAAATTTATGTGCAGCATTGCCAAATACAAAGTCCACTGATCCAATCTCAAAGTAAGTTCAATTCTGTTTCAAAGACACATTCAATCTGCTTCATAGACATGTTGATTTGATCAGCACACAAGTGATATTTAAGTCATATTTTTGTGTCTTTAAATCAAGTAATGCAAGTTTGCCATGTATTATTCCTTTACACTGAATAAGGAATGCGCGGTGGCAAAATGGCTGCCACATGCTTTGCCGGTCCCTGCCCTGAGGCATGGCACAAAATGGCACCGGGGGCGTGGCCAGCCTACCCCTTTATAAGGGGTGGCTGCCCGCATGGCCCTGGCAGTATCAGTTCGGCTGGGCCAGGGACACGTTTGCCCTCCACCCCCTCCCTAGGGAGCAGTGTGATTATTTTGGTCGCTTCGGGGCTGGATAGAAATTTTTGCTTGAACCTGCATTGGCCTATTGGTTCTTGGCATTTTCACCCACCCTACACTGTTGCTGATGGTAGAGCTATGGGGTTATGGTTTTGTTTATTACTTGGTCACTTTGGCGGCTAGCACTAGTAAGGAGAAAGTGCATGACCCATTTAATCTGGCAGATAGGCAGTTGGTTGGCCATAGGGAGGACAAGGTTGAGGCAAACTGGTTATGTCCAACCAGCTGATAACTAAACCTGTTGCCATGCTTAACCAGCATGCAACACCTCCATAATTGACCAGAGGCATTTTACAATCAGGAGCTAACAAATAGCATCCATACAAGAGTCAACAATGTGTTTCAGTGGAAACAGATTGTTGACAGGGTACCACAGTTTGTTGCAGTGGTAGCAAATTGTGACATGCATTTAATTAGTTTCGGAATTAAGATTTACTCCTTACCAGTGCTATTATGGCCCATTTGGTCCTTAACAGTAGTTAAGGAAAGTTTAAGATGAAGTTAATAAAGTGGCCCAATTTTTAATCCAATTCTGTGTCCGTGTCGTTATTGGGGAGTGGGCCCGGCAATGTAGTCTCCATGCATATGAAGTATTCTTTATAAAATTATACTGTATATATAACTTATTTTTCACAGATCAAAGAACATAAAAATGCTATTTGAGGACCAACCATTGCAACTGTCTAATGCTGTAACCAAAGGTTTATAAGGAGTCATTCATACTTTCAGTTTTTTAGTTTGTTTCTGTAATGAGCACACTTGAATTATGAACAAAATTTCCCTCTTATTCCTCCTCATAACTCATCCCATGAATAGAGATTTTTGTGTCATTGCTACTGTTGTTGTTGTTGTGTATTTCCCTCCCTTTCCTCTTCCCAAACTAACTGTGAAAGGTATATTCATGAGAGCAAGGGAGGTCTTTATTTGAATATGCTCTGGTCTTTAATAAACCCCAAGGCTGGTGTTTAGATGGGCTGCTGCAGAACAAATCTGCTTTTGTTTAATGTTCTATCCTGGACAGGCTTTCATTGGTGAAACAAGTTGCATCTGAATCCCAGGAATTACTATATTTCATTCTTTCCCTTGCTTTATTAATACAGTAGAGAGATTTGGAGATGGGTGTGTCTTAGTTTAATATCTAAATCCTTGTTTGTGGAATTTTCATATGCAAGAAGGAGAGTCCACAAAATTGTTCTTCTCACCTGCAAGAAGCTGAGATATTTTCTATCTGTTTCAACATGATTTCCCCACTTACAAGACTGGTTTTTGCATAATTAAAACAAATTGCACCAAGCTGTAATAACTGTCACATTGTTTCATGGACCTTTATGAACTGTAAGCAGTAGAGGGGCTATTTGCATTTATTCCAATGACCACCCAGTTCTTCAGTGCTTGTTTCCTATGAGGCTGTCCGCATAGGCATATAAGTTGCTCTTTGGGGTGGTGTAGGGCGATTTCACACACACATGTTGTGCACTAAAGCAGATCAATCAGCCCCAACTAGTCCTATTTTGAAACCCTGTTAGGGTTTTTCCTAAATTGCCATATTGTATTTTATCTGTGGGACTGCGGTGGCTCAAGTGGTTAAGATACTGAACCCGCTGACTGGAAGGTCAGCAGTTCAATTCCTGGGTACTGTGTGACGGAGTGAGCTCCCGTCTCTGTCCCGGCTCCTGCCAAGCTAGCAGTTTGAAAGCAAAAAATTGCAAGTAGATAAATAGGGACCACTTTGGTGGGAAGGTAACAGCATTCTGTGCACTCCAGTGTTGAGGCATGCCTGCCAAGTGTCCATGGAAACATCTGCAGACGCAGACAGCGCTGGCTCTTTGGCTATAAACAAAGATGAGCACTGAACCCTAGAGTCGGATATGACTGGCTTTCGAGCAAGGGCAGCCTTTACCTTTACTATTTTATCTCACTGCCAGCATATACAGTATGACATAAAATAAAGCAAAGCAGCTGGGAAGCAGCTGCTTAAGCCATGCTGCTGTCGATCAGCTGCTTCTGGCATTTCCCAAATGATTGGGAGTATCTTGGCAGCCAAAGAGCTGGGAAACAGCTGCTATAGACATGCACTGCCAATCAAGCTGCTGCACTTCTTTTATCATTCATGGTCACTGTTTTCATGCATTGCTTAGATCCCCTAATCTACGTGATGCATTGAAACAGTTATAATCTATGAAACATGCTGATAGGGGTGCTGTTGACCTGCTGTAGCACCCCTATCAGCAGTGCATGGCTATATAGACAGGGCAAATGGGCTGAACATAATTTTGCTGTTCCCCTCATTCTCAAATGGATTGGAAAAACCTGACACAGCCTGTTCTGGGAGGGCCAGTGTAGACAGCCCTCTATTTGCTTGTGCATTGTTTCTTACAGCGATTTGCATAGAGTGATTTTCTGTAAGTTGTGAAAAGCTTAATAGGAGACAAAAGGAGCCCCTTGGTTTATACTGGAGGTCAGGAATCTCACATAGGTTGAAAATTCTTCAACAAAGTGTTTCTCATCATGTTAGGAAAAGGTCACCCTTGCTCAAAAGCCAGTCATGTCCAACTCTAGGGGTGCAGTGCTCATGTCCATTTACAGCCAAAGAGCCAGCACTGTGTGTGTCTGCAGATGTTTCCATGGTCATGTGGCAGGCCGACTAGATGCCAGAGCACATGGAATGCTCTTACCATTCACACCAAAATGGTACTTATTTATCTACTTCAATGTCTTGCTTTCAAACTGCTAGGTTGGCAGGAGCTGGAACAGGTGACAGGTGCTCACTCCATCATGCAGCACTGCTGACCTGCTGACCTTCTAATAATTAAGTTCAGTGTCTTAACCACTAAGCCACTGCAACCCTCCCATTATGTTAAGACAGCGTAAATCAAATAGAGTAAAGAATTACATTGTGCATATCCATATTTCTGATTCAAAAGCACTAATTTCCACTACTAATGAGAACAAGTGGCTAGTCTTTAATGGGTTTAGCCAGAATGGATTTTAGAAAAAGGAAGCACACAACTAGACATGTGCTTTGTTTACTGAAATTAGCTGGAAATTGGGGTAAAGCTGATTTTTTGTCAATTAACAAACTAATCCAAAGCAAAGTAAGGGAGCCCAAAGTGACACTTGAGTCAAATTGGACATGTCTAAATGGAGTAATATTGCACTGTGACTTTAGTTTAAAAGGGCACCCTCCAGAGATGGCACTACAGGAAGGTTTTTTTGGTCGCCCTGCCCTTGAACACCACATTATGAGCATGCACCAATGGGTGTGTGCTGGGCAAAGGGGGAGGGGGAGTTAGGCTAAGGGGATTAAGGGTCAGCTCCACCACCCCCACCTCCCATTTCTACATGAAAGTACAAACGGATCACCTCCCCACCCTTAGGTAGTAGTATGAGACTAATAGATTGCTTTGGAGCTGCATAGAAATTTCTGCACTCACCCTAATTTGGCCGGTGGGTGGGTGATGTTTTGCCTATCCCACACTGTTGCCAATATGGGCATCTGGGATAATCTGTGGATCATATTAAGTAGGTCACACCTAGTGGGTAGTGCAGACCAAGTGTATTTCAATGAGCTCTCAGGATATCTTAGGAACAAGCTACAGAGTTGCCCAACACCTGGGATTCCAGGATTCAGAGATTCGATGCTGGTATGAGGTGTACACTGGCAGCCCACTGATATCACTGACCACCTAAAGTCATGAGGCTTGGGAGGCATTGGTCAAGTTTGACCTGAGTAGCCAGCCAAGCATATGCCAGGGCTTTGGGACTCACCCTGTGGGGATCAGGAGAAAAGGTAAGGAGGAATCCTTTCATTTCCTATTGTATCTTTTCTTTGAAAATGGTCTGATAGGTACACAAGGGATTTGTAGTTATATCAGATGGCTTCCTTCTTTTTTTTTTACTTCTTTCTTTTCTCTTAAAATCATTTCATTTTTAAAAGATTTCAGCATTGGTGGGTTTTTTTTTTACCGTTCAGCAAAAGTAGTGCCTATATAGTGGGTGCTAAAATGTTATACATTTTAATATGTTATCTATGTCTTATTTTTTGAAGTTGAAATGAATTATGGTGGCAATGTGCAGTATGAAGTTCACTCAAAGAATGAATGCTAGTGTCACTATGCGACTGGCAGGACAGTAAAAGAAAATGGTGGAAGCACAGTTATTGTTTGAGGATGCAAGACCATTTTGAAGTGGTATTTGAAATTCAAAAACCTTGTGGAACTAAAGTGAAAATATGAGTGTGCAACAGAACATCCAACATTCCTAACAATTGCATGTATTCATGATAAGTTTGAGATGCATGGCATTGTGTGTGATGTGCACAAGGGAAGATCCAGGACAGTGTTAAGTGTTGCTCAAGCAGTAGTTCGCCATAATCAGAAGTGTCTGTACGCTGATGGTAACCATTATGAGCTCTTCTTGTAATTGCAGAAGTCAAACATGACCTGAATTCATCTTTTGTTATAGGTATATATTGAGTATTACAATTTTAATAAAGTTTTTTCCTTTCTTAACATGTGTATATCGTTTTGACACCCCCTGTATATGCTAGTATGGACATTGTGACTGCAAGAATAATATTGACAGCCACCAACACTCCATTTGAGCTGTCATGTAATAGATGCTATAGAAAATGCCAACAACTTTAAAAAATAAAACATTTGTTGTTCAGTCGCTTAGTCGAGGCCAATGCTATGCGACCGCATGGACCACTGCAAACCAAGCTACCCTAACCTTCACCATCCTCTGCAGCCATTGCATCAACAATGCCATCTAACCATCTCATCCTCTGCCGTCCTCTTCTTCTTTTGCCTTTGATCCTTCCCAGCATCAAGGATTTTCTCAGTGAGTCCACTCTTCTCATTTGGTGACCAAAGAACATTGCAGGCGCACCTACCTAAATAAAGACTCAGTATTGGATTAAAGGCATCGGGCCACTTTTATTGAATAATGCCCTAGTCCGAATTATCACTTTCAATTGGTGTATCATCCAATTGTAATTCTTTAAGCCAAGCAGGCCGCAGTAGCACTGGTAAGGTTCCACACTAAATGCCAATGGAAATTGGCTACGTGTATCAATTTGTATCAATTTGTTTGTTCAAACAAACAAATTGTTGACCGGAGTCAATATACTATCTACTGACCCCACCCTATGACGTGTATCTGTTCAAATATCAAGGTGATGCAGGCTGTGAAGCTCCTGACATCACCCCTTTCATAGTTCGCCCTTGACCTCCCAAACCTGTTTCCCCTGTACCTATCTACGTGTTGGCCAGTCAATGCGAACCTGCCGGATACCTATGTGTCATAAACCTTTACCTTACCCAGTGCTACCCGTCACACGGGGAGGCATCCATGATGACTCACTGCCCCCCCAGACCGTCAGCTCGGTCACCAGGCCTGCTTGCACATCTTCCAGAAAGAGGTTCATACCTCTGGCCGACAGGTGGACCCCATTTCCTGCCTATAGGTCAAATTTTTCGCAAGCCTATCCTCGGATATCTACTGGCTGTCCCAAGCATTCTCAGCAAGGATCCGGGCAACAGCCCTGTCCACTGACCACCGGGGACGGTCCAAACCACGGAGGACCATGTCTCCTCTAAAACGGTGTCTCGGCATGATGTTAGACCATGGCAACCGCATGTACGGCCATAAATGATGTAAAAAAACCAGGTCACTGCACCTCGACATTTGAAGGAAAGATCAGTGATCCGTGTGAGATCATCGCCGCCAAGGTGCAGAATAAGAACATCAGGTGGTCCAGCATCCCTGATGGACATCAGGAATGGCAACAGTTCCCGTCCTTCCATGCTGTGCATACCACCGCATACGTGCAGATACATGTAGCCCGAGCTGGGGTCCACACTCTGTCACTGCAGCATATTCTGCCGCCCAGTGTATATAGCTGCGGCCCACCAGCCCCACTGCCACCGGCGTGCGGAGACACACAGGGTCTATAAAAGAGGAAAAGGAATTAAGGACATAACTAGGTACTCATACAGTGAGGGGACGTACATATAAGGAAAATATGCGCAAGCCCCCCACGTGCCCACGCATATCCCCCTCTGAGTACCCAAATGCAGCCGCGGTCAATGCGACATGACTTCGGTGGATTTAGACGTTTGGGCACTGACAATGTGCATACCGCAGCATTGCCACACCAACAGCGAGGCACAGAATTAAGCCATCTGTCCTCCCAGAGCCTAAAGGGTACCCAGAATTGAGAAACATTTTCGGAAATGTAAGATCGCGTAAGTGATCCGTGCCCTCCCATCCCTGTGGCCAATGACCATAGGCACACTGTCCTTAAATAAATCCCCCCACCCCAAGGAGCTGGAGGCATCCGACTGTAGTTGGAACTGGGGCTGACCAGAAGCTCAGACATCCAAAAGGAGACAACATGAAAGTCCTGCGGAATGTGAGCCAAACCAACAGGTCTGCTCGTAAACCCCTAATCAGCTGCACCCTGCGGTGTCGTTTATCAAGACCCGCCATAGTGTGTTCCAGACACCAGGCGAAGGCACTGCCAGGTGTTACCACTCTGCAGGCAAAGTTGATGCGGCCATGCATCACCTGCGACTCTCGGAGAGGCACCTTCCACCTGGCAACAGTGCCACATTGCAGCAGGGGCCGCTCCCCTTGACCGACAATTCAGTCACCTGGCCCTATTGCACGTTATTCAAAAGAGAGGTGCATCCACTTGTTGACCGGTGAACCCCATCTCCAGAATACAGGCCAAATACCTGTAACCCTATCCCCAGGCGACAAATGGCTGTCCCCAAGCCATTCTAGACCAGGAACCAGGCAACAGCCCTGTCCCCGGACCGTCGGGCACGGTCCGACCGCTGGGTCAAAGTCTCACCTATGATATTGCCTCAGCATGATGTATGACCATAGCAATCGTGTAGACGGCCATAAATGGCCAAAAAATGCCAGGTCACTGCACTCGGAAGTCTATAAATCCGGGCCAGCAATCCGTGCAGATCACTGCCTCCGAGGTGCAGAATTAAAAAATGTGGTGGCCCAGCATCCCCAATGGACATCAGGAATGTCAACAGTTCCCGCCACCTAAATGCCGTGCACACCATACCACTGCATACGCATGGGTACGCGTAGCCCGAGATGGGGTCCCCATTTTGTCAAAGCAGCATACTGTGCCGTCCCAGTGCACAGAATTGTGGCCCACAAGCCACACTACTACCAGTGTGCGGAAACACACAGGGTCTGTAAAATCAGGAGGGGGAATAGAGGGCAGAACAAGGCACTCATTCAGTGAAGGGACGGACGGACAGAAAAAATTGGGCAAATGCCCACCTGCCCATGCAACATATGTCAGGCTCCAGGCACCCAAACACAGCCGCAGTTGATGCGGCGCCTAACCGGAAGGAATCGGTACCAATTCTAGTTCAGTAAGGGTCGACTCGGCTTGGTAGCAAACGACAGGCCAGGGCGTGAACCACGCGCTGCCACAAACACCTGTGGGGAAGCAACCAGACCTATGGCAGCGCCAGGCTAGTACCCTCTTCCGGCTGATCGGCCCTTGAGGAGCAAAGCCTCCACAGAGCTCACTCCTAATCGAGCAGCACATAATCCATTTCGAGTGCCCTGCAAAAACACGTTCCCTGTTGAAGATGGCAGCAGCTAACTTAATCTGAGAGCTCCAGATCAAGGGACAAATGTGGTTGCCCGAAAGTAGGCCCTCCATACAGAGCATAAGCGCTGCCACGTAGGAGTCATATATATTAACTACAAGTGCTAGCAGGGCTCATCGCTGGCATCTCAGGGTGAAGGGCCGCCCTAATCATAAGGTCTTGACCTAAGCTAACAATGATGGGCCAGGGAAAAACCACCACAGCCCGGTAATCATTGTCCAAGCACTGGACCATTGTGATGGCCAAATCAAGCCGGGCCCTTACATATCCTGCCACGGATGCCCAATAGGCCGGTAACCAATTGGCCCACAGGGAGGCAGCTTGCGGCAATGGGGCAACTCCTTGTCCCTGTCGTCCTGCCCCTCAATGCCCTCACCAGTGTGTTAACATTGCAGGAGGGGGGAAAATGTGAATATATTCCCCAAGTCCCATAGTCTTGCTAATAGCCCAGGACAAATGGTCACCCAGGGGTATAGAGTAACCGGCATTTGGCAGAACCACCGTTGGCATGGATTAGAGTGAGTAAACGCATAATCGGCCCTTCGGGCCCCAGAGAAATTAAATAAAAGCATAGGGGCGGTCACCCCAGTAAGAACCAGGGTGTAATTGGCCTGTTGCGACCATGGCCACTATACCCCCCCCAGCGTGATGAGCTAGTGTCATAGGTGTGCTGATTTGACTAGGATACTCACTCGGTGCACCCCCACAGGCCGCCCCCACTGGGGGTTCCAACCCGTGGTGGGCTTCGGAGCTCGCAATGGCCCTCGAGCTCTGTGTCCCCGTGCATCCAGGCTGGATGGGGAGCTGCGAGGCACCAGCCTGCGCTGGTCTGATGGCCTCCAGCAGCTCAACCCTGTTGGCAGCCCACTGCACAGCCATGGCCGGCATGTGGGCTGGAACTGCCGAGTTGGCACGCCCACCATCGAAGGTGGTGGAGCAATGTCCATTGATGCCCCCAGTGCCGAATTGCAGGCAGGGAAGCATCCACAGCATCTAACCCACCGGGACAAGGTGGGCCGGATGGGCCGGATGGCCCAACCAGGTAATTGATGTGGGATAAACCCATGTGATAATCCCTGGCCAGAACAGGGGCATGCCCAGTAATCCAGCCCATGAAGTGCAGGAATGACGACGGGGCGGAAACCCGCACCGTGCCCAAGTGGGCCGCTATGCCCCAAGGGGGGCAAAGAAGCAGCGGGGATAAGAACCCCAGTGGAGCAGGCCTGTGCCGCCCACCGCCCGAGTCCTCAGCCTGGGCTCATTGGTGGCAGCATGTCTAATGACCCCACCCCCCACCTGCGGGGGTGCCATCCGAGCCCCCCGGCCCGGTGGCACCCCCCAAAAGTAGAGGGGGTGGGCTGAGCCCCCCCAGGCATGACCAAGGGGGCCGTCTGAGTGAAGCGTATCTCTTCCTGCAGTACTCAGGAATCGAACTGCTGACCTTCTGCCTCCCAGTCAGCATCTTAGCCACCTAAGCCACTGCAGTCCGGTGCTGATCGGAGGAAGGGAAACCTCCAATCAAGGGATTTTAAAAGAGAGAGACATGTAAATGTCTCTCTTCTGAAATTTTTTAGCAAAAGGAGCCTCCAAAAGAGGCGAGCAGGGGAGGAAGCGATAGAGAAAACTTCTCCGCTCCGTCGCTTCGCAAAATGGCAGCCAGACTGCCTCGTGGCCACCCCTTTTATGGAGGGGTGGCCACGCCCCCTAACTAACCTGGATGTCCAAATCCGGGTGGGTGGGGCCCCCGCAAAGAGCGCAGCGGCCATTTTGGCACCACGCTTGCATTAGCTTCATCTTCAATCTTTGTCCATCCACGGAGCAGTCATGGTTTATTTCCTTCAGGATCAACTTATTTGTTCTCTTTACTGTCCAGGGTACTCTCAAAATTCTCCTCCAGCACCACATTTCAAAGGCATCTATTCTTCTTTCATCAGCCTTCCTTATGGTCCAGCTCTCACAACCATATTTTAATACTGGGGATACCATTGCTTTGACTATGCAGACTTTTGTTGGCAGGGTGATGTCTCTACTATTTATTGTGTTCCCTAGGTTTCTCATAGCTTGCCTCCCAAAAATTAATCTTCTTTTTATTTCATGGCTGCAGTCACCATCTGCAATGATCTTGGATCCCAAGAATGTAAAGTCTGTCACTGCTTCCATTTCTTCCCCTTCTATTTGGAGGGAGTGATAGGGCCAGTTGCCATTAACTTGGGGTGTTGTTGTTTTTTTTTGGGGGGGGCTGCTGAGTCTCAGACTAGCTTTTGTGCTCTCTTCTTTCATCCTAATCAAGATGTTCTTTAGGTCTTCTTCACTTTCTGCCATTAGGGTAGTGTCACCTGCATATCTCAGGTTTTTGATGTTTCTCCCAGAAATTTTAATTCTAGCCTGTGATTCATCCAGCCCTGCATTGTGCATTATGTACTCTGCATATAAGTTAAATAAGCAGGGTGACAATATGCAACCTTGTTGTACTCCTTTTCCTATTCTAAACCAATCAGATGATCTGTATCCTGTCCTAACTGTTGCTTCTTGACTCATATACAGATTTTTCATTAGACAGATGAGGTGGTCTGGTACTCCCATCTCTTTAAGTACATGCCACAGTTTATTGTGGTCCACACAATCAAAGGCCTTGGTGTAGTCAATGAAACAAAGAAAACAAAAGGAGGACAAAAGGAGAAAGAGTCAAAATAAGGGGGAGAGGGGGAAAAGTGTATTCCCTTGTTGCATCTTACTTTTAAGCCTTACTTTTAAGCCTTCAGGGCCAAAAATGTTTGATGGGAATTAAGATATCTGAGAAGTGCTGAAGGTATCTGAAACGTTGTGATGAGACTTACTTGACTTCTTGGGGAAATTCTACACAACTGATTGTCTCAACAAGTCTGTATATGGCTGCAGTTCTTTAAGGCTGCTCAGTTAAAGATTGAACATGGAGCAGTCTTCTGTATTCCAACTCTTGAACTGCCAATCAAAGAATTATTATTATTTTACATCCACACCTTCTTTTACATTCTGTATGCACTCACAACCTGCACTAAATGTATTCATCTCTGTTAATGATGAATTGGAGGAATTGATAGAAAGGTTGGATTGGACACATCTCTAAAATATATGAACTTCCAATAAAATAGTTCTTTTTAAAAAGTAGCTCCTTTAATTATTGAAAAATCTAGGAGAAGCACTGAACAGATACTTTGAATATGTAATTGAACTTAATGCCCCAAATAAGAAAGAAAAGCACTGGGGCTATTAACATCAAAGCTCACATTGAAAAATGTAGGCTTTACAACCAATAAGCTGCTTCTCAAGGAAAAAAAGAAAGGATGAGAAAAATCTCCATATTTCAGTGTCACTTGAGTAAAACTGACATGATAAAAGCAAATATGTGAAGAAAGAAAAGGAGAGGGGAGGCAAAGGGGTGTCAGGTTCCAGCTCCTAGCAATATTGTACCATGTAAAGTCTTTAAGCAGCAAACTTCGTTAAAAAGTAAGTATTTCTCAGGCAGCTAACAAATGAGATTTTTCTTTTTCTTTCTATAGGCTGTAGTTGGAATGCTGGTAACATCCATATCAAAGCAAAATAAGTAAAAGTTGGGCTGAGAGAAATACTCTTTAGATAAGTTTTGGCTCCAAAGCACATGTGGTTAATGTCCTTTCCTCTGGTGGATGATGTTATATTATTTCACAAAAGGCAAAATCTTAATGATTCACAAAGGGAGTCAGCTTGGTATCCTAGTGATGCCACGATGAATAAAATATATTTCTTTTAAAAGTGGTAAAATTAACTAGGAACAAAAAAGCATCTTAGAACTCATGGTAGTCCTAATAATTCTTTTATTCAGAAGTGAGCAGAATGGCCCATGGGTTCAAGGGAGCTAAGATGTATTGGTTATGTCCCTTGACTTCTAGTTATGAGTCTGAGATTCCAGAATTTTTAAAAAAAGGCATATTAAAAGTATTTGTGGAGTTGTGAAGATAAGTTTGAAGATAGGAAGTTGCTCTAAATAATGCTGCCATAATAAATGGAACTATGAGTGAGCCTTAGTCCAGAGACACATAGTGAAACTCTGTTTCAAGGCCTCAGTTCATATGCAAATGTATCTGTGGCAAAGCAGTTGTGTACCATACAAACTGTGTGCCTTCAGTTTTTTTTAGTCCCATCTACTAGCCATTTCAGCGAAGCCTGGGGCATTTCCCCAATGTTAATGTTTCAGTGCATCATAGATTTTGCAGTCTGGGTAAATTAATGTCACAAACATAATTTGTGCATACTTATAAAATTGTTGCATTTTTTTAAAAAAAGCAATTAAAACAACATGACAATTCAGTGTGAAGTATAAGAATGCAGACATTCTGAGAATATATTCTTCTCATTTAAATAAAAATGACTTCTTTCTGTCAATCAGCAACACTGTGACAGGTTCTAAAATAAACAGTCATATTTTGAAGTGGGGAAAAATGCAATTGTCAAGTGAGGATTGAGGCCCAGGTGGCTTCCAGATCTACATGGTGCAGTTTTGTCTGCTCTCCCTCCATTCTAATAGTTGAAATGTTTGAAGTAGTAGTCATGTTAGTCTGTTCAAGCATATCTGAAAGTAAACAAAACAGAACAGCAAAAAAAGACAAAAAATGTTGTGGCACCTTTAAGACTAACTCCTGTAGTTAAATGTGAGCTTTCGTGGAGCAAGTCTGATGAAGTGAACTTGGTCTACGAAAGCTCACATTTAAATAACAGGACTTAGTCTTTAAGGTGCCACAACATTTTTTGTCTTCTTCCTCTTCTTCTTTTTTTGCTGTTCTGTTTTGTTTACTCTCAGATATCCATTCTAATATGGATTGATTCTCTGTTGTCCTTTTGTAATAACTTAGGTTCAGAAAAGGGTGAATTTACTTTTATTGGTTACATTGACTGATTTAGTTTACACACAAAAATATATCCTGCCCTCCCCTTTAATATACAGTAGTGCCTAAAGACATTTTAAAAATTAGAAAAATAAATGAAGATAAAATATCTAAAATAATAAAACCAATAATTAAACATCAATTTTTAAAAGTATTGTAGAAAGAAAACATATCTAAATTCAACATCTCACAGGTAATTAATGTGGAACCTTGGGGTCTTCTTGTTCCACCTCTGCAAACACTGAATATCTCCCTCCAGAGACAGTTGTAGGGGTTTATGGGAGTTGTCTTCTAAGTAGTTTCTGCTGTTATTCCTATAGAAAACCACCACTGGGCAGTACCAAGTGATGATAATATAGATGATATATGAGTAAAGGACAGAAATTATGTCAGATACATATGTCCAAGTAATGACTGAACTTCACACTTAGGTACATAGAAGATCTTTCTCTGTAGCTACCAGCCTAATCATAGAAGTTAGAGCCACATGGAGGAAACTCTCACCATGCCTCCACACTCTTCCTCAGCATTGATGTCATTTAGACACTTTCAGCAATGGCTGTAGAGGTCCAATATAGGTGATCTTGCAAGCCAGAGTCAAGACCAAATAATTTAAGTGGAATCACTATAAAAAGACTGAATTTCTGCCGGCTGAACAAAATATCCCACATATTTATGTCAAAAGATTGTATCTACTTGCAATTAGTGCTAAAGATGTAGTAAATGAATATATTTCAAAATACCAGTGAGAAACATGGCAGCAGGACAAAGACCTGTCTGGTAATTCCCTTGGGTTGAGAGTTACAGACTTTTTGTTTGGACCCCTCCCTTCAGTAATAACTGGTAGAACACTGCTTCACTTTGCTTTGCAACATTGTGGTCAGGCACCTATCCAACCACAATATGTGAAAATGCCCACCCACATGTTTGTGAGTCATGCCTTTGTGCCCAAGCATCATCCCTTGGCTAATAAAGGCTTACTGTGAAAATGCATCTTAAAACATTTCACATGTAGGCTAACACCGTATGTGGAATCTTTTTTTGTTTTACGCTCTAAGATAAGAAAACATAGGCAGTAACTCAAACACAGAGAGATTTGTTTATGCTTCGAAACAGTTTATAAAGTCGATTATATACAGATGTCTAAATATTTCTAAAGTGTTTGCTTATGGATGTGAAACAACACTACCTATTTTTATTTGAAATATTTCCCCTGGAATCTGCATGTAAAACTAAAATCATTTGTTAGCTGACACACTGCAGTAAATGAGGCTTATTTATCGAGTATATGAGGGGCCCAGGCTTGGATTTTTATATCCAGAAAAGCAATACATTTGAATTTTCATTAGACATTTCTCTTTTTGCAAAAAGAAAACAAAATGAATCATTGTATAAAACCAGTAGTATGTGGTTTACTTTTTGTCTTTGTTAAAGGACAACTGGCAAGTGGTGGGGGAGTATAATATTTCTGTTCATTTACTTGATTTTGGAAATCTGGCTGCTCTACAAGCAATGTAATCAATAGGGTAAATAACTTGCACAAAACAGCCCACCATGTAAATGCTTTTCAGTAGTAATCAAAGAATTCTAATGGCCATAAAACAACAGTTTGTATCTAGAGGTGTTCATTCTTTAGTGATCCAACCCTGTGAGTATAACTCAGCAAAAGCAAAGTATATTAAGATCGCTTTGGTTTCAGTTTAAGATATTGTAGGAGTAGGAATGCTCCCCTGAATGGCATGAAGACATTTTGGAACTGAAGAGCAGAGTGAAAGGATGTGGAAAGAGGACACTGAAGACTTTCCAATGGAGTATGGGAAGGTCTAGAAGCAAAGATCCAGTTTTTCAGAATAAAAGGAGCAACTCATGGAATGTAAGTGAAGGTGGCTCTTGATAGGTGGCAGCCATGGCTATATGAAGAAGAAGAACTCTATATATAGAGAAGAACTCTATATAGAAGAAGAACTCTTCCCCATGGTGCCTTTGGATCCTGCAGCCCTTGTTTTTAGGGGGTGGGTAGTTTTAACTGTTTTTAACATGTGTTTTTTAATTTTTATTGTGAACCGCCCTGAGTTGGCTTTGGCCGAGTGAGCGGTATATAAATGTGACAATTAAATTAAATTAAAATTTAAAATATGCTGCTGCCACTTTCTATCTTTCTCCCCAACCAGGCTCTGTCCTTAAAGAGGGCTGCATGCTCCCTTTGTTTGATTTTTGTTTGTGTTAAGAACAAATGACATAAAAGAGGAGGGGGAGAAAAGGGCCAAAATTGTGCTGACAATTCAGTAGCAGTGAAATTCAGCAATGTGCAGATTAAGGGGGTTGGGTACAAATGGCAGTGGCCACTGGGAGCGGTGATGGAGGCAGCAGTGGCGGCATAGATTGAGGTGGCAGTGTAGACTGAGGCAGTGGAGGCTGAGGTGGCGGGAGTGGCAGTGGTAGAGATTGAGGCAGCGGCGGTGGCAGAGACTGAGATGGCGGTAGTGGAGACTGAGGCGGCTGGAGTGGTGGCAGCAGGGACCTTGCGGCAGTGGCAGTCAAAGCCTAGGCGCAACTGCAACCCATGCCCAATCCTCATCCGGCCAGGCGGCCTGCCTCATGGAGGCTGGGGCGGCTGCACCAGGGTCTCCAGCCTCTGCTGGGAGTGGGAACACCGACACTCCAAGAGAAAAAGCTGGGACAAGCCTGTGAGGTAGGTACCTGTCCGGTTTCTTTTTTTTGGGGGGGGGGGGAAGGCTTGTGGCCACACCCACCCAGTCACCTGGCCATGCCCACAGAGCTAGCCACACCCACAGTTAGCCACACCCACTGTGTGGTAGTAAATTATTTTGGAGCCTGAAATCATGCTACTGAGTGCCTGTTTGGACCATTTTTTGGCCCAGATTCTATTTTAAAAAACAACAACAAACTCTGTAAAACCAGAGATAGAAGGTACTATAATTTATCCAATCAATGTTCTTCAGCAAACAGAGTGGCTCAGTGTGTTATCTTTGGTTCTTGGACTTCAATTCCTAGAAGCCTAAGTCAATTCCCCAAAACACTGATCAGCCAATGTACTGACTGAGGCTTCTGGAAACTGAAGTCCACCAGTGTTCCACAGAACATAGTTTGGGAAATACTAAACAATGATCTTCTTTTCCTAGTTCCCAGGTAAATGTTGCAATTTGGGAACCCTCTTCTGGGCTAACTGTAGGCAAATGAGACAGCTTTGCAAGCATAGCAGCTGCGTGGCGGGCCCGGACAGAAGCCTGTCACCACCAACGGACACCCCATCGCCAACAGGCGCCCTTGGCCGGCCCTGGCCAGAAAGAAGGAGCAGCAAGGAGCAGCAGCTGGGCGCTGGGCCCAGCCATTAAGCAGCCGCCGCTGGACACAACTTCACAGGAAAAGAACATCCTGAGCGAAGCTGGATGAGCAGCTAGTAACCAATAAGATCCTGGTTTATAATTGTACTAGCATGGGCACCCGGGGGTGTGTGTGTCTGATCACCCTCCACACACACACATTTCCCCCCCCTTTTTGATTTCGACCCCACATACAATAAAACACACACACACACCTCGCCCTCCCCGTCCCCTTTCTGCTCACCCTGGAGACACACACAAACACAAATACGAATACACACACACACACACATCCTTTTCCCCCTCCCACTTTTCCTCTCGTCCCCATTCCTCCCACCCCGCCCCCTTCTTCGGCCTCCTCTCAGATCGCCACTGAGCCCTTTCTGCTCAGCCTGGACATACACACACACACACACACACACACACACACACACACACACACACACACACACACACACACACACACACACACACACACACACACACACACACACACACACACACACACACACACTGCATTCCTCTATTCCTACCACCCCTCCTTGTGTTCCCATTCCTCCCACTCTGCCCCCTCACACACGCACGTCGGCCCCGCAATTCCCTTTTGATTCTCACCCCTCTGTCAGGTTGCTGCTGGAGGGCCAGGGGCAGCCAGGTGCACGCATGCCCGACAACTGCCTTCCCTCACTGTCCAAGTGTGTTATCTCTGCCCCACCCCTCCTGTGCTCATTCCATCCTTTATGATTGGCTTGGACGTGGTGCAGGGAATGCTGGGGCCTGTAGTTTTTTTGCTTTTTGTGGGGCTCACGACCCACCCGCAGCCCCCAGATTCCGGCTATGCAATCTGTGAGGCCAAAGGTAGGAATGTGCAAGATTTCAGGGGGCTCTGTCCAGAGGAGTAGAAACGCATTCAGGACACACGGATGTACCTTTCCATTTTGTTCCATTTTGTTTATGCAGGTTTTGTTTTTCTGCAGTAATTTGCTGAAGCTTATGTACACTTCTCCATACTTACTGTATAAAGCATTAAATGAAAGTAATCTTGGGGCAATTATGTATTGAATCTCATTAAGACTATTTTTTTAAGGAAAATGTTGATGGACACATGTCAAAGTATTGGGGGAATCATAGGGGCTTGAAACAGTGGCAAACTGTGCATGTTTTTCACAAAAATTAAGAGAGAATGAACACAACAAAAATTTACATCATAAATAAGACTATTTAATTTGGAATTCCAAAATCCAAGAAGAAATACAGATATTGAGGCATTTCTAATGTATTGCATAAATACATGTTATTGACTGTTACACAAGACTATTGGCTAATGACAGTGGAGCTATGGATTACCTTGCAGGTGAGTGCCAGTTTTTAGAATTGTGATGACAGCTATTTTGCTCAAAAGGACTAATTTCTGCAGAGAACTGTATTCACTCATGTTTAGTTTGATAATGATGCTTTTGCTGACGGATATATTTTAGAACTGTCCAAACTAGCATTGTCTGGTCTGTTTGTGAGGGGTCAGTTGTAGTTGTTATGGTCCAAGGAAGCCGCCGCCGCCATGCACGGACGTTCCTCCCCGCCCCCTGCCATCGGGCGGGGAGTTTAAGAGGGCTCCCCGTGACTCTGAAGAGCCGAAGACGCCGCCGCCGCACACGGACGTCCCTCCCCGCCCCCTGCCATCGGGCGGGGAGTTTAAGAGGGCTCCCCGTGGCTCTGAAGAGCCAAAGACGCCGCCGCCGCGCACGGACGTCCCTCCCCGCCCCTGCCATTGGGCGGGGAGTTTAAAGGGGCTCCCCGTGGCTCTAGGGAGCCGAAGACGCTGCCGCCGCGCACGGACGTCCCCCCGCCCCCTGCCTCTGCCCTTCCCACCTGGGGGGAAGAAGAAGGAGATGTTGACGCCGGGACTTGCCAGCGCTCCCTGCTCGTTCCAGGAGCCCATGCGTGTTGCTGGAACCGGGGGGGGGGATTTTTGAATGGGGTGGGAAGAGAGAGAGTTGGTTCTGCCAGCCAGGAAGGAGGGGCAGCATTTCATCTAGGGAGGTTCCAGGGATCCATATAGGTGTTGTGACGGGCATGGGGCGGTATGGCGGGTACCGTGAGGCGGGCCGCACTCGGGGAATGCGGGCCCGATGTTTAAGTGCGGTCCCTCATTCCAGCCCTGCAGGTACATCTCTGGGCCCTGAGCAGCAGATCCACAGTGACCCCACCCTTAGGCTGCTGCTGGTGAATGCCAGATCGGTCTGTAATAAGGCCCCCCTGATTCAAGATGCTATCCAAGAGGGGCTGGCCGACCTGGCATGCATCACCGAAACCTGGCTGACACCTGAAGATGGAGTACCTCTTTCGGATATGTGTCCAGCTGGGTTCGGTATCTGGCACCAGCCTAGAGGTGAGGGGAAGGGCGGTGGTGTTGCCATTGTTGCCAGGGAGTCCTTGGGAGTTGCTAGGGCCACTGCTCCACAAGTGTCTGGTTGTGAGGCCCTGCTTCTACGGTTGGGCCCCAAGGGTCAGTTGGGGATCTTACTCCTGTACCTGCCCCCTTGCAGGGTAAGGGATGCCCTGCCTGAGCTCCTCGAAGCCGCCTCGATGCTGGCGTTGGAGTTCCCGAGGCTCATGGTTCTGGGGGACTTCAACTTGCCATCGTTGGGGATGGCTTCTGAGGTGGCAAGGGAGTTCATGGCTTCCATGGCAGCCATGGGCCTGACTCAGGTAGTGCGGGGTCCGACCAGGGACAGTGGTCACATGCCAGACTTAGTTTTCTTGTCGGAGCAGTGGCAGAGTGACCTGAGATTACAGGACTTAGCCATCTCACCTGTGCCATGGTCAGATCACTATCTGGTGACTCTTGACTTCCTGGGGGCGACGCTTCATCGTAGGGAGGCAGGGCCTATTAAAATGGCCCGCCCTCGGCGACTAATGGATCCAGATGGATTCCAGAGGGAACTAGGGGATGTTCCTCTGGATCGGCTCCACGATTCACCCGAGGCACTTGTCGACCTGTGGAACAGGACGGCAACAGCAGCCTTGGATGAAATCGCGCCACTGCGGCCTCTCCGCGCCCGTGGGGTTAGGTCATCCCCATGGTTCACAGATGAACTGCGGGATCTCAAACGGGCAAAGAGACGCCTAGAGCGCCGCTGGGTGAAGACCCGGGATGACTCCGATTGGACACTGGCTAGAGCTGCTATTAGGGCCTACCTAGTGGCGATGGGGGTGGTGAGGCGGCAATACTTCACCACCCTTATTGCCTCCGCTGATAATCGCCCAGTCGCTCTGTTCCGGGTAACCAGGTCCCCCCTCGGTAGGGGGAGATCGGTGCCCGGTTGGCAGGGTTCGGCTGAGGACTTTGCTGACCATCTGGTGGAGAAAATCGATCGGATTCGTTCAGGACTGAGTCCCGGCGTGGATGGGGAGGGTCGGGGGGGTGCCGGAGCACAGTCTTGCTGTACGATCTGGGATCAGTTTGATCCTGTTGTCCCTGATGAAGTGGACAGGCTCCTTGCAGCTGTGCGTGCCACTACATGTCCTTTGGACCCCTGTCCCACCTGGTTGGTGAAAGCCTCCAGGGTGGGGACAGGTGGCTGGGTTGGGGCGATAATAAATGCATCCTTACGGGAGGGGGTATTTCCTGCTCCATTAAAACATGCTTTGGTGCGCCCCCTCCTGAAGAAAATATCCCTTGACCCAGCTGTCCTTAACAATTACAGGCCGGTTTCCAACCTGCCCTTTTTGGGTAAGGTTTTGGAGAAGGCGGTGGCGCGCCAGCTGCAGAGTGTCCTGGAGGAAGCGGATTATCTAGACCCCTTTCAATCGGGATTCAGGCCCGGATATGGAACGGAGACGGCATTGGTCGCACTGATGGATGATCTCTGGCGGGAGCGGGACGGGGGTTATCCATCCGTCCTTGCTCTTCTTGACCTCTCAGCGGCCTTCGATACCGTTGACCACGGTATCCTTCTGGAACGGCTCAAAGGATTGGGGATCCAGGGCACTGTGTTGTCCTGGTTTTCCTCTTTTCTGGAGGGCCGTACCCAGTTGGTGTGGTTAGAGAGTGAGAGGTCCAGCCCTAGGTCCCTCAAGTATCGGGTTCCTCAGGGCTCGGTGCTTTCTCCCCTCTTATTTAACATCTACATGAAGCCACTGGGTGAGATCATTCGTTCCCACGGGGTGTGGTACCATCAGTACGCGGATGACACCCAGTTGTATATCTCGGCCCGTGGGGACCCCAGTGATGCTGTTGAAATCCTATCCGGATGCCTGGAGGCCATTGGGGTCTGGATGGGGGCCAATGGGCTTCGGCTGAATCCCAGCAAGACAGAGTGGCTGTGGATAAGGGGCCCCGTGTTATCCAGGGAGTTACCACCTTTGGTACTGGATGGGGCGGTTTTGCCCCAGACAGACCCAGTGCGCAACTTGGGGGTCCTTCTGGATTCACGGCTGCTGCTGGAAGAACAAGTGGCGGCTGTGGCCAGGAGGGCTTTTGCCCAACTTTGGGTGATTCGCCAATTGCGCACACTCCTGGACCGGGGCTCCTTGCTTATGGTCACCCATGCTCTGGTTACTTCCCGACTATATTATTGTAATGCGCTCTACATGGGGCTGCCCTTGACGACCATTCGGAGGCTGCAGCTGGTCCAGAATGCGGCAGCCCGGGTGGTGATGGGATGTGGGCGATATGCCCATGCCTCACCGCTACTTCGGGAGCTGCACTGGTTACCAGTTTGTCTCCGGGTGCAATTCAAGGTGCTGGTTTTGACCGTTAAAGCCCTATATGGCAGTGGGCCAGAATACCTTAGAGACCGCATCGTCCCAAGAGTGTCTGCCCGTCCAACTAGAGTGGACCGGAGGGGCTCTCTAATGGTGCCATCAGTTAGGGGTGCACATCTGTCTAGCACCCGAAGGAGGGCCTTCTCCGTGGCCGCACCAACTCTCTGGAACCTCCTGCCAACAGATCTAAGACTTCAAAGAGAATTGCTGCCCTTCAGGAAAGGATTGAAGACCTGGCTGGCAGGGCAGGTGTGGGGGGCCCCGAATGGGATCACGGTCCCCGCCTGCTGGCTTACGTAAAGAATTAAGAACTCTCTCTTCCTTTTTTAGAGTGGGTAGGATGGATGGGTGGGATAAGGGGTTTTTAAAGTGTTTTTATATGTTTTTAGAATTTGTTGTAATGCCGCCCTGAGTCGGGTTCTGCCTGAGTGGGCGGCATATATAAATACGACTAAATAAATAAATAAATAAATCCAAGGATGTGGACAAACTGCTTATGGAGTTTTGGGCATGAATTTGGATGATCCTTGCTTCTCTTGCTTATTTAGAGCTAACAGATTTGGGTGGGATGGTTAGGTAATCCATAAGAGGTAATTAATGGCCACTGAGCAACTATAAGCAACCTCCATGTAGATATCTATTATACTGAACTTATTAAATTGCACAGTCTTCACTTGCATATAAATGCCTGCCTACAGAGTTTTCTGCCCCTGCATGTGGTGAAGAGAGTTACAATCCATGAAAATTTATTCAAAATAAAGCTGTTTAGTCCTTACAATGCTGACAAACTGTTTGTTGTTTTTGGTGTAACAGACTATGCTGTCCCCCACCCCAATGAAATACTGTATCTGTTTTCAATTCACTTCATTAAAAATGAATATATTGGAGTAAATTTGATGAGCTCGAGTTTTTTAAATAACTATGACAAAGGAAGTATATAAGAACATCCTGCTGTTTTGTTACTTAACAGATTATGTACAGTTGATTCTGTTAGGTAGCCAAGATGTTGTTCTAAAATCAATAAAAATTCACAGAGGAAATCCAATCTTTCTTGAAACATAATTTCTCTAACAATAACAAAACATGCTATTTGAATCTTGAGTTATAGGTAGGTTATGGTTTGGATTAATGCTTATATGTTTTTCAGCCTGCCTTCCTCCTTCAGTGTGAAGAAAGAAAAGATTTTCTCAATTTCATCTCAGACCAGAGGAAGCTAAGTAGGATGGGTTGAATTCTAACCTCAAGTACTCTTGGCAGCCTAGGGATGTGAAATCCAGTAGTCCATGCCTCACAAGGCCCAGGGTGACCCCACTGTCACCAGCCAATAGTCTCATGTCCCAGTCAATATTATTCTCTTAAGTCTCATAACCCTTGACTCTGAAATACAGTGGAACAGGGCTCATGTATGAGTATAAACAGACAGAGAAGGACAAGCCACTGGATGCTTTGTCATGAGTCTGGCTATTCTTAAAAGTGCATTCCCTTCATTATGTCAAAATGAATGAAACTGTCCAGACTTTGGGGGAAAAGTATGGAATGTGGAAGAGAGATTTGGTGGATGGGATGACAAGCACATGTGGCATAGAGATCTTAAAAAGAGCTGGAAGCGTGATGGCCAAAATACTAAGAGAGACACAACTCTCAGAGTTAATGTGTCTATTTCATTTTTTGCAGGAAACAGATGATCAAATAGAGTATTTAAAAATATATAGGTGTGACAAAAGAACTGCTGCTTTATAAAGCTCAGCAATTCATGGTGGCTGAAATAGCATGCTTAAGCAATTGATTTCAATGGTTTGAAGATTTCTATTCTGTACTACAGGTAGGTTGAAGCCAGGAAAGAAGCATTTGCAAAATACTATTAGAAAGCCATTGTTGTAAGTTAAGCCTATAATGCCTCAAATAAAATGGTTAGAGAGAGATGGGTGATCACAAAGACAAGCAACAGACTACTGCAGGATGCCTTATGATCTGATACACATGGATTTTCTCCACAATCTTTTGTAATATAATGATTTTAAAAAAAGCAGATTGCAATAAAATCATTTCATTTACTGCTATATTCTTGTTATTTTAAAACAGGGGTGGCCAACCTTTTTATGTCACGGGCCTGACCATGCCCAGATAGCTGAGTGGGCCGGACCACACACCCCAGAAGTAGAAGCAGGCACATTTACAGCTGTGATAAATGCACCCACCTACGTGTTTACGACAGCCATGGGCGTGTTTGCATGTATGTGGGTGCGTTTTACAGCTGACATAAACCATACCTGTCAAGTTTTGGATTTGGAAATAAGGGAAATTTCCAAGCAAATATGGGATACTTGACAGGTATGCTTATCCTGTGCTGCCCTCCAATGGTGGTAATAGGGCATCACAGTCTAATAAGGGATGACGGCGGGAAAGAGGGTAAAATAAGGGGTTTTCCCAGCCAATAAAGGATACTTGACAGCTATGCATAAACACACCCACTTCCACTTCCAGGTATGGCAGAAGTGGTGATGGTACAGATGGAATGGCGTTGTGGGCCAGGTATGGCCATAGGTTGGGAACCCCTGTTTTAAAACATTGACAAAATGTAGCATATTACATAATATCTATAGAAACAGGTCCAAAATTTGAGAACTTTGTGAAAGCTCAGACAACAGATTAGTAGAGTGGTTTAGGAAGTGGGGACAAGGTGTCTGTTGCAGTGTGTAAATCACAGGTTCTGATTCTCCTAAAACATAGTGCATGACAGGAGATGCCCTAAACCCCATCGCTGTTGTCTACCAGTGACCCAAAATATTGACAAAAATGTTAAAAAGTACCAGCTCTACACTTATCATAAAAAAGTAGATCTGCACATTGAAAATCATTATTCTCTTTATTTTTTATTCAAGTTTTCTCATGGGAGTAGTAGACAACTTTAATGCCACTGGAAAGACTTGAGTCAGGAATAAAAAGAAGTTCAAAAATGGCATATGACATATACAAAGGAGATTATCAGCAGACTTGGGGTATCCCAGATACCTTCCAAACCCTTTGAAAATAACCCCAAAGTGCTGCTTATAACAGTTCTAAGATAGCTCCTAAAAGTATCACTGAGTGTCACAGAATATTGAGTGTATGAAGAGGAAACTCTTAACTGGGTAAAAAGAAAATGGAATAGAGTACCTGTACTTAGAAAAAGGATAGGAAGGGAAAGACACATATAAACAAAACATATAGAATGAAACATTACATTGCTTGAGCAGTTATTTCAGACAGGATGCAGTTTTAAAAGGTCTCTAGAAATGGAAATTCCACAAGAAAAGGATAAAAGATTTCAGGTAGAGGCCACTATTGTATCTACCGCATAATGGAGACTGTATCTATTCCACTATATCCCCAGGACAACCACATGGAGTAGATAACTCTAAATGAGGGCAAACCCTCCAGAAAATCTGGACATGAAATGGAGTGCAAGAGCACTGTACAGAAAAACCCGATCAGTTGTCTTGCAGGGATATGACTATAATCAGATTTATAAACATTTGTAGAAACAGTACCACTTCTGAATAGAAGTGGAGAAATGTTTCTCCAAATGTTAGTCATTAAACAAAAGGAAGCATCACCAGTTTTTACTTGAAAAACAAGTATAACAGGGACATGGTTAGAATCCCTCTAAATAAGGAACTATATCCATACACACAGCGATATGGACAAGCATTCAAACTGCTGCAAACTTTTGCCTGCAATCTGAAGTGGTACAATTCCAAAACAAGTTTATCCCTTCCAGTCCATTTGTACTATATTTTCCTGCTTCTTTTTAGTTGCTCAATCCCATGATTTAGCAACCAGGTAATACTATGCTTTAGCTTGATTGCTAAAGTGTAGAGTTTCATGGGATTCACATCCAAACTGGTTTTGAAGGGAAAGGACCTGATTGCCCTGGGTTAGGACTAGTTTAGATTTCCTGGAATGGGCATCTAATTATTTCAGAGAAGCCCCAAACCAGCAGCAACAACATTAAGGCAAAGAATACAGCTAGATAGCTGGCTATCTCTGTTTGGACACAGTGCCACCTCTAGCTCAAGTAGCAACATAACAGGAAAACAATAGGATAAGAGGTGAACAAATCAGCCCCTATTTAGGTATGAGCCTGTTAATTGGTGATTAAATGTGGTGGCAAAACCATCCTGTTTACTGGAAAATAAGCATCCATTATCCATCTCCTTAACAAGGGAGTTCTGCAACACTCCATATTCACAGTGGAACTATAGCAAGCTGTGCTTCAGCACAACAATGGCTGCTTCAAAGTTTGACAGAAGGTCAGGTAGCAGCAACTCTCCAACACACAGTAAAGAGTGTATGATTAAGCAGATAACTGAATCAGTACAGGGAGCATTTCTCTTTCTTTCATCCAAGCAGACAGTGTTTGTCCCTTTGATCCCTGAACAGATCAAACAAAACCCACTAATCAATTATTTCCCTTTTTGTCTTTCAGCTGCTGCCACAGGCCTTCAAACACAACGACAAATCACATCAAGAATTCTTTATTTGTTTACCCTCCTTGCAGCCACTGTGTGCCACAGATAAGAATTTTTAAAAAAGCAATTGTCTGATTTCTGTTCTTTGGTATATTATGTCATAAAGGGGTACTTTTATATTTTAATGCAGCTGTAAGTCCATTTGGTAAAAGCAGGTGTCTCTGATGATTTCAAAGGCAATGTCATTCTATATTTCTCTTGATAGCTGGTGTATTTCTGCCATATCATATTCCCATTCACCTCAAGTCATTTGTGTAGTTCTGCCTTGCTTACTTGCCTCCTTCCATTAGCTATGGGCCAATTCACCCTGTCTCAACTTGGAACAGGGCTCAACAAACCTAAATCGTGTATTTGTGTCTGTATTTGTGCACAGTTTTCTGTTTTTATTTTAAAAACATGAGTTGTTTGCACACAAAATCCTGTTTGTGTCAGTTACAGCATATACAGCTGGAGATATCATCAATTGGATTTTTTTTTCTGTTTTTGTTTTTCCAGAAATCAAAGATTTCTTCTATCCCAAAACTCCCATGGGAGCACCATTATGGTAGGGGATCTGTGGGAATAATGTGAAGAAAAGAGGGATTTGGGGGTGGGGGGAGAAGCCATGAGATGGGAAGAGAAAGTTACCAAAAATCACCATTGCTGGGATATATATGACCTGCAGTAGTGATTTTCAATTAAAGAATTTCCCCTCACATCCTGTGATACCCCAATAGGTTTGCGGTGATGAAAGGAATTGCATCATCATCATCATCATTTCATGTCAGAGATTACTCTTGGTTGAAAGGATTTTTAGGGAACACCCGAATGAGACTCCTTTCATGTCCCCAAGTGCAGCTCTCGGATATCGAAACCCAACCTTCCAATTTTCCTAAGACTCGTGGAAGCCTCTGGATGTAATTGCATGCCATTAAGTCAGTTCTCACTTCTGGTGACCCCTTCCAGGGTTTTCTAAGTATATAATGCAGAAATATGGTTTAACATTACTCACTTTTGGGGGTGCCCTAGGACTGTGTGACTATGTCTCCAGAGTCTTAGTCTATTTCTACACCAACACCTATACTAATACCTGATGTTAAGCCAGGTTCTTTTATTTATTTTTGGGCAAGAGGAACATGTATACAAAATTGATTATTATTTTTATTATAACTCTCATAATCCATCAGTTGCAGTAAAAATATTTCAGAAGGCATAGAAACAAAAAATCATAAGAAATGTGGCTTAGGCCTGAATGCCAAGACCAAGACCAGATAATGTTGAACCTCTGAGTTTGTCTCTTTTTCAACTATTATCAGAGGGCATTACAAATGGAAGAAAGGTGAATAATTCTGTTAGAACGAGGTAATCATGTTAGAAAAATGAATACTGCAACTTCCAAGTGGGCAGAGAGAGCTTCTTTCTCCTTCCCTTTTGCATTTGCCTGGGGTATTCCTAATTCACATTCTTATGTTTTGCTATGAGGGATTTGTGGGACATTGTTTGAAACTTCAGATATATCTTTCTGATGTTACTATTACAGAACCTTCTGACTGATATGGTTCTGGCTCATTGTTGACCTGAAGCAGTAGCAGCAAGAGTGACAATTCATAATCTGAACAGTGAAACTGCCAGTATACCAAATATATGAACACAAGGCCCTTTGATCCAAAAGAATGCCCAAGGGTATTGAGGGATGCCTTTGATAAAGGGACCAGCCAATCACAGTACTCCCACCTCTGGTTTGACTTATACCAAAGTAGCTTTGATGCACTGTCAGTGTGCCATGCACTTTTGTAGAGAAAGCATTATTTTGTTGAGTTGCCAGTTCTATGGATTAGGAAGATAAGGGACAAACAGTTCGGTTCAGCAGAAGCAGTAGAGGTCACCACACAACATATGACTTTTCCAAAATCTTCCAAATCAGAAATAATCTGTCCATGGGAAAAACAACCATTGTATATGCAAGTCTAAAAATGTGTGCTGAAAAGAAAAGCAACACTTGAATATTTATACATCCCTCAAAGGATAATCTATCTGTACAAAGAAAGACATAATGCATTGAGCAAAGTCCTAAGACTTATAGACTTACTTCCTGATTCCTAATGGCATCCCCAAAGTGAAAATATTGATAAGTCAGCTTGATCACTATACTATGACATGAAAAAAGCTCATGAATATTTCCAAACTTTATCCATATTATCTCTGATACATAATCTTTCTCTACATGGCTCGGGAGACATGTCTGAGATAAGTAAAGTTGAGCTTAAAAGTTTCAGAGGACATTTTTGGTTTCATCACCTGCCTGTAATTGAAGAAAAAGGCCATTTTGTTGCATTTTCTTCAAATATGGTTCACCTCCCACACTCCTTCAATAGGCCCACCCCACAATGCTGTGAAATGCTACTGAATGTTCAATGGTGAGAAAGGTGAAAAATAACATACTGGCTGCCAACTATACTGTTCAGAGTGACAGAATGTGGGCTGGGTTGGGGGAAGAGTAGGAATAGAAAGAAACTGTGTAAGTGCTTAGCAATGGCATGAAGAGTGGGATAATTAAACTCATTGCCAAAAAAAAATGTTGAAGAAATTTGTTCCTCTCTAAGGTGCTTTTGGCAAAATGGCCATCTGAACTTGGTATTATGGGCTATATAGTTGAAAATGAATTATAGTGACCCTAATAAAGATTTCAAGGTAAGTAAGATATTTTAGGAGTGTTTTACCTGTTCCACACCCTGCTCCAATTACATGGCTGAGCAGAGATTTGAAACCAGGTTGTCTAAGCTCTTGTCCATCACTCTGTCTACTATACCACACTGAGTACTACTCAAACATACCCTGCAAGTAGAGTGCAGACTGTCTCTTGGGTGAAATAATCATTTCCAGAAACAATTATGGAGTCAGAACCTTGGAGAAAACTTGGGAGACACTTGTTATCAGCTATAGGTTATATGTATCGTGCACAGACTCAGACCTCGGCTTATCCCAACTCCTGCCAACTCCTGCCACGCAACGGTCGCCTCTCCACCTGCTCTCACTGATCGGCTGGAACTGGTCACCTTGTTCCCGGACTAACAGAACGGTTTTCTGACTCAGCAAGAGAAAGCAAAGCGGACTTTTGGTAGCGTTGCAAAAAGGGTGCCTTCATGCATTTGGCCCAAGCAGGAAAAACCGGCAAAGAAAATGGGGTTCTAATGGGTAATGCTGTTGATTTATAAAATGTTGCAGATAGACGGTTTCTGCAAAGCCTTCTGAGACTGGTAGCAGCTTCCCCCATTAGAACTTCTCCACTCTTACCACGGCTTTCTTATGGGAATTTGGCCTTCAGTGTTGCTCTAGGTGAGTGTTGTGTTCTGTAAAGCTGTGCCTTTAACAATGTACCTAGCCATGTGGTAACAATGTAACCTTTCTGTGTGCAACAGTATAACCTTCAGCTGTATCAATGTAAACCTGATAAGGGGACGCGAGCTAGTGACCACTAGATGGCAATAGCGAGCGTCTAGCTCTCATGGCTCAGATTCACCTGGATCAACAGCGCGGGAAGATTCCCGCCACCTCTTCACCTGGACAAGAAGGGCGTGACCTTCTACGACGTCACGCAGGCAGCAACCAATAGTCTGTCGACGAGCCACTTTCAAATGTATAGCCAGCTGTATATATTGAGCTACCCATCCGCCATTAACACATGTTCCTCCGGATCATCATGCAATAAACCTGTGTTAAGCCAACCCTTCGGCTGTTTCATTGTCTTTGGTCCCTTACACAAAATTGGCGATGAAGGTGGGATAATGGCAGCCCACGGGACCAAGACATGCGCCGGTTTCGAAATCAGGAAACCGGGCGACTGGGAGATCTTCGAAATGGACTTCCAGGCAGCACTGATTGAGTCCGAAGTCACGGAAGAGGCAAAGAAAAGGGCCATCTTCACCAGGATGCTCGGACAAGAAACCAAAAGGACCTTGGTGGACCTGATCGCACCGAGGAGGGTGAGCGAATTCAAGGCCAAGGAACTCATGCAGATGCTGCGTGAGCACGTCCGGCCCGCCACGGCGATGTTTCCCGCTCGGAGTGCGTTCTGGAGGCGAGTCCAAGCGCCCGGGAGACGGTCGCCGCATTCGTGGCAGCCCTGCGGCTGGCGGCCGGCCCGTGCAAATGGGAGAATGTCGAAATCACCCTCCGGGACTGTGTGCTGTGCGGCCTGAACGACGCCGAAACCCAGCGCACATTAATGAACCAAGAGCCGCCTCCCACGTTGCAGGAGGTCATCAGAGCGGCACAGGCCGCGGCAGCTACAAAGGCTGGGGTACAAGAACTCCAGGACTGGCGGCCGAGGTCGAGCAAGGCAGAGACTCCAGTGCATGCAGCCCGGCGAGCTTCGAGGTCGTCCGCAGAGAGCAGCGACGACGAGGACATCCGGAGGGTCCGGAAAGAGAGCCGGCGGTGCAACGGCTGTGGAGCGGCCCACGACCGCGTAAAATGCCCGTTTCGGAAGGCCGAGTGTCACAACTGTGGCCGCCGCGGGCACATCGCCAAGGTGTGCAGGAAAAGGCGTGAGACCCGGAGAAGCTCGGCAGACCGTTCCGCCGGACAAGACCGCTCAACGAGACCCAAGGATGGCGCTCAGGCCACGCGGAAGCAGGACGGCTTGGGCCGCATCTCCGACGGCAGCAAGGACGACGCCCCAGTATTCAGCGTGTCCGTAGGACACCCCCGCTACTTTGTTGAGGTACTAGTTCAAGGGGTTCCCATTAGAATGGAAATTGACTCGGGCTCCTCATATTCAATCATTTCCCAGAGGGAGTTTTTGAGAATTGCCCCCCACAGGCGACCCAAGCTCAAAGCGTTGAGGTCCACACTACGGGACGTGCAAGGGAACAGCATTCCAGTGTTGGGGGTTGGAGAATTTCAGGTTAAATTCAAGAAGCACGCCGCGTCTCTCCCTCTAGTCGTGCTTAAAGGGGGAGATTGCAGCCTCCTCGGGACTCAATGGTTCCAGCCCCTGGGTTTGTTTATTGGGGGGGTGCACGCCGTTGGGATGCACGCCATTGGGACTGACCCGATTCAGGAGGTGTGCGAGGCGCACCCCGAAGTTTTCAAAAAAGGACTGGGGAAATTCAAGGGGCCCCCAGTGACATTCGACCTGGACCCGGAGGTCCGCCCAATTCGACTCAAACCACGCCGGGTGCCGTTCGCACTCAAGGACAAGATAGAGGCGGAACTGGACAAATTGGTGGGCCAGGGAATCCTTGTGCGTGTTGATTCTGCGGAGTGGGAAACTCCAATTGTAACCGCACTAAAGGCCAATGGGGAGGTCCGCATATGCGCCGATTACAAGTGCACCATCAACAAGGCGATCCACCCGAATGCGTATCCGGTGCCGGTAGTCAGCCATCTGCTGGCCAGGTTACACGGGGGAAAGTGTTTCGCTAAGCTCGACTTAGCACAGGCCTACCAGCAGCTTACGGTGTCCCCTGCCGCAGCTGCTGCGCAGACCATAGTCACCCATAAGGGGGCGTTCCAGGTGACGCGCCTTCAGTTCGGCGTAAATTCGGCGCCTGGAATTTTCCACTCACTCGTGGAACACCTCCTGAAGGGGCTAGAGGGGGTGTTGCCTTATTTTGATGACGTGTTAATAACGGGGGGGGGGGAGTCGGGTCGAATTGGCCAAGAGGTTGGGGAAGGTCCTGACAATATTCGAACAAGCGGGGTTGAGACTGCGAAAGGACAAATGCGTCTTCTTCGCGACCGAGGTTGAGTTCCTAGGGTTTTGTGTGACTCCTGAGGGGATAAAACCATCCAAATCCAAGGTGGCCGCCATTAAGAAAGCCCCCCGCCCCAACTCCAAGCCCGAGCTGCAGTCGTTCCTAGGGCTGCTCAACTTTTACCACTCCTTCCTCCCCCGGAAGGCAGCAGTGGCTGAACCGCTACACAAACTGCTAAAAAAAGACCAGACATGGAAGTGGGGCGATGACCAAGAAAGGGCATTTAGTGAACTAAAAAGTCTCCTAGCGTCTGATGCCATACTGACCCATTTCAACCCCAAACGCCCGGTAGTCCTGACCTGTGATGCATCTCCGGTGGGGGTGGGGGCGGTGCTGTGCCACGTGCTGGAAGACGGAAGGGAGGCCCCGATAGCATTTTACTCCAGGTCCCTGTCCCAAGCGGAGAGAAATTACGCACAGACGGACAGGGAGGCACTAGCGATAGTTGCGGGGACGAAAAAATTTCACGATTTTCTGTATGGCCACCCCTTCACCATTGTAACGGACCACAAGCCCCTGGTAGGCATTTTTACCGCAGATAAGCCCACGCCACAGATCCTGTCCCCGAGGATGCTCAGGTGGGCTATTTTTCTCAACGCGTACCAGCTCGCGTTGGTCTACCGGCCCGGGAAAGAGATCAGCCATGCGGACGCTCTATCAAGGTCTCCCCTCCCCCTGACGCCCAGCCAGGTGAGCAAGGGGGAGCGAGACCATCAGGTTCTTATGATAGAGGTGCTGGATTCGCCCCCCGTAATGCCCGCCGACATTGCCAAAGTGACAGAGAAGGACAAGACGTTAGCGGCAGTTAGCTCCTGGGTGCAGAAAGGGTGGCCGGTGTCCTCCCCAGCGGAGGAGTTCGCCCCATTTTTCAGGAAAAAGTTAGAGCTGTCCCTAGAGAGGGGGTGTCTCTTGTGGGGGCAGCGGGTTGTGATTCCCACTTCCCTTCGGCCGCGGGTGCTCAAACTGCTGCACGTCAGCCACCCTGGCATCGTGCGATCCAAGGCGCTGGCCCGGAGTTACTTCTGGTGGCCCCAGTTGGACGCCGACATCGAGCACATGGTCAGCACTTGTGAAAGTTGCCAATGCTCCAGACCAGAGGAGGCCCGCCTTCCCCACAGGGAATGGGACACGGCTAAGGGGCCGTGGTCCCGGGTGCACATTGATTTCGCGGGCCCGTTCAGAGGCACCCTGTTTCTTCTTGTCGTGGACGCCTTCTCCAAGTGGTTGGAGGTTATCCCAGTCACGAGCACCTCCTCGGCCCAGACCATTGAGCACTTGCGGAGGCTCTTTTCCACGTTCGGCATACCCGACACACTAATTAGCGACAACGCTAGTTGTTTCACGTCCTCCGAGTTTAGGGCATTCATGGAGATTAACGCCGTTCGGCATATCACCTCCGCCCCGTTTCACCCAGCCACCAATGGTCAAGTAGAGCGCCTCGTCCGCACCACGAAGGACGCGTTGCGGCGCATGGGCCCCGGGGATCTGAACCTACAAGTGTGTCAGTTTCTGCTAGGGTACAGGGTGACCCCGTTGGCGTCAGGATACTCCCCCGCAGAGCTCTTAATGCATAGGAAACTGACCACCATCCTCACTAGGCTAGACCCCACGAGGGTAGAGGACAAGGGAAGGAACATTGGGCTAGGGGCCACAAAGAGTTTCAGTGTAGGCGCCCCCGTGCACTGCAGGAATTACGCCAGCACGGGCCCAGCCTGGGTACCGGGCGTAGTTGTGGAGCAAACCGGCCCCGTGTCGTACCGCGTGGAAACCAGCACAGGGCTACTGTGGAGGCGGCACGCGGACCAGCTCCGACGCAGGGTCCCCAATGAGCAGGGCGCAGACCAAACAGAGAAAAAATCAGCGTTAGGGTTCTCCCCCACCCGTTCAGCCCAAGGGGGAGGAAAAGGGGGCCGCGGGCCCCCACCAAGGGGGGAGGATGAAAGGGGGGATGTTCTCGTAGATATCCTGGGGGATTTTTCTGAGGAGGAGGAACCTGACCCCATACATATCTCGCGGAATTCCCCCACAAATGCGGATACCCCAACTGAGTTAGAATTTGATTTTCAGAACCGGGGGAGTTTTTCGGAGTGGTCCCCCACCCATCCAAGCGAGAAGAGGGGTTTTTCGTTAGCCCCGACCGCCCCCGGTCTGCCCACAATGGAATTTTTCCCTTCCCCTAAGGCCGCCAAACTGCGGCAAGCCACTAACGAGTCTCCCTCTCCCATTAAAGGACAAGGGACCAGGGAACAAAGAAGCAGTAGCGCCCCCGGGGGGGTCAGCCCTCATCACGGCCCAAACGCACGTGCAATAAGCCATCTTGGCTGAGAGACTTCGTCTCATCCTAGGGGGGAGGGATGTTGTGTTCTGTAAAGCTGTGCCTTTAACAATGTACCTAGCCATGTGGTAACAATGTAACCTTTCTGTGTGCAACAGTATAACCTTCAGCTGTATCAATGTAAACCTGATAAGGGGACGCGAGCTAGTGACCACTAGATGGCAATAGCGAGCGTCCAGCTCTCATGGCTCAGATTCACCTGGATCAGCAGCGCGGGAAGATTCCCGCCACCTCTTCACCTGGACAAGAAGGGCGTGACCTTCTACGACGTCACGCAGGCAGCAACCAATAGTCTGTCGACGAGCCACTTTCAAATGTATAGCCAGCTGTATATATTGAGCTACCCATCCGCCATTACCACATGTTCCTCCGGATCATCATGCAATAAACCTGTGTTAAGCCAACCCTTCGGCTGTTTCATTGTCTTTGGTCCCTTACACTAAAGTGAGGGGGAGGAAAGCTCAGTCCTGGGAAGGCGAGACTCTGAAATCTCTCTCCCTCTCTACCTTCTTTGTTTATTCGACCCTGCTGCACTGGCCGAATAACAAAGCTTGAGGACAGACACTTTCCCAACTTCTCTGTCGGTGAACGGAGGTCGGCCTGACCTGCCGCTTTTAATTGGTCAGAAGTCAGCTTCTTTATACTGCAGCCTTCTGAAATGGACCTGTTTAGGCTAAGCAAAGTTAAACAAACTAGCGAAATAAAAGCAGGATAATAACATAGGCATGTTAAACTTTAAATGAACACAATAAAGAATAAAATAAATTCATCCCAGCTGTGAAATCCACTACAATATGAATTTTCAAGACCTGAACAGATATGCTAATGACAAGACCTTTTGGAGATCATTAATTCTTAGGATCATCATAAATTGGAAATGGCTTGATGACATATAACAATAACAGGAGATGAATAATCAACTTTGTAGGTTACACAAAGCTAGGCCACTCCCACTAATGATCGAATCAAGATTCAAATGGATTTTGACAGGCAAAGAAACTGGGATGAAAGTAGTAAGATGAAATCCAACAGAAATATACAAGCCATCCAAGAGAATGATCTTCTCACCAGATTTGTGACTTACTGCTGGATTTTAGCCAGTAACAAATAAGTTGCAATAGAAATTACACTTATACTGTATACCGCCCCATAGTGCTTAGTGCACTCTCTGGACAGTTCACAAAGTAATTAGCATTTTGCCCCAACATGCTGGGTACTCATTTTACCAACCTCAGAAGGATGGCAGGCTGTGTCAACCAGGATCGAACTCACAATGTTCCGACTACAGTACAGCATTTAACCACTGCACCACCAGGGCTCTTAGCTGGGCTCTTAGAAATAATCACCAAATTAAAACAAAACTTTTAAACAACATATAAAATGATTACCATTCTATTCTCCCCCTTACCCCCAAAAAATTCCAAGACCTTACCTCACAATTAAAAGACCTTTTTCTCATCAGCATCTAAATGAAAAGGTCCTTATGTGATAGTAGAAGGACAAAGAGAAGGGTGGCTCCTCCAGAAGAGAGGTCTACAGCCTGGGTGAGATCACCAAGTAGATCCTCTCCTGCAGCAGGGACTCTCACTGCATGATTCTGTAGACATCAGCCAAAAGGAAGTGGGGGAAAATTGACTGATTAACTAACTACAGCTGTACAGGCTAATGTAATGCTGTACAATTGGGGATTATTTTTATTTTATTTTAAAAAGAATTATAATACATTTAACTAGAATGAGGACTTTTGGCTCCTCTATCCAGGTGTTCATTGTGGGTGGGAAGGTTTAGGTCCCTTGATCTTCTTCCTTTATCTTGGAGAAAGTTGTGAACTGGACAGCCCTTCAAACAGAAGTTGCTTTCAAAAGAGAATTTTCTGACAGCCCTTCAAATGAAGGACTCTCCCCAACTAAAAATGTCCAACTTAATCATCTACAAGCAGTGGATAAGTGGATCTCCCCAAAAGGGCAGGATGACTCATTGACTAAGGGAAGTGCCCTGTCACAGCTGGCCATCAGCGTGTTAAGCCAGCCATCTTTGGTTATGCTGCCTCTTTCTTCCTTCCTTCCTTCCTTCTCTTCTCTTCTCTTCCTTTTTTCTTTTCAGATATTTTTGCACATATTTAAAATGAGTCTGGGCTTCATTTTGGCAGTTTCATGTCTGGCCTAGACATGGAAGAAGAAGAACTAAAAATGGTGTTCAAGGCAGCAAATACAAATAAACTCATTGAACAAAATACATGTTCCAGTAAAAAAAGTCCTCAGAAAAAAGCACAAGATAAAAACAGTGCTCATCTGATTAAAATCTGATCCAGCCACAGATGAGAAAAGAGGCTGGTCCTTATTAACTATTTCCTGCTTTTGGTGTCTTGCAACAGAAGACAAGCAGGAGCCGCAGAAAGGGCTAAAACCAGGTTTATTGCATCGTAGTAAAGTGAACATGAGGTACAGGTGAAACACAACCTTATTTATAGTACATTTTGAATAGCCCAGGTAACAGTCCAAGCCCATCTTCTCCAGATGCAGTAGAGGCAGTAGTATCCTGCCCGATGCAGTAGAGGCAGTAGTATCCTGCCCTTCAGGTATGCAGGTGAATGGGTATCCTGTGTCCAATACTGCTACTGCAGGCGCAGCATTGTTCTTAACAGCTGGCTACAATGAAACACTGATTGCTTACAGTAGATACAATAGACAGATACAAATCCGTTAAGGGGATACTTATCACAAAGCATTCAGTACATAACATCCCTCCCCCCTAGGTGAGGACGAAGTCCTCCAGCCATTGAGACTTTCCGCACGTTCGCTTTGGGCGAGGGGTGGCCGCACTCCAGGCCGGAGTTCCTGCATTGGAGGAACGTGACTCGTTAGCGGTTGGCTGCGAGTCGGGGATTGGGGAGGTCTAGGTGTGGGAGTAAACTCCAGGGATGTGAGACCGGAGGCTCCAGGGACTAAAGAAAAACCCTGCTCCTCACTTGGATGGGTGGGGGACCACTCCGAAAAATCCCCCCAGTCCCCTAACTCAAAATCTAACAAATCCTCGAAAACCCTCTCTTCTAAATTGTCCCTCTTACCCGGCATGTCTGAAGAATGCGGGTTTATATCATTTTCCTCCCTCCTGTGGCTTGTGTCTCCCCCTTGGGATAAATCCTAACACTGAGTGCTCCCTCTGGCTACTAGCGTCTTGCCTTTCCACTACTCTGCCTCTGAGTTGGTCGGCATGCCTCCTCAAGAGGAGCTCTGTGCCTGTCTCGACATTGTAGGATACTGGCCCCGTCTGTCTGACCACTATTCCCGGTACCCAAGTCGGGCCGCCAGCCACGTAGTTTCAGCAATGTACTGGCTGGCCGATCTCAAAACTCTTGGTGCCCCCTGTTTCTATGTTTCTACCCGTGTCCTCCACCCTGGTTGGGTCTAGCCTTGAGAGGATCGTGGCGGGTTTCCTCCGCACGAGGAGCTCAGCGGGTGAGAGCCCTGGCACTAAAGGGGTTACTCGGTACCTTAACAGGAATTGGCAGAGTTGCAGGTTCAACTCCCTGGGGCCCATCCTATGCAGTGCATCCTTCATTGGTCGCACCAGGCGTTCCGCTTGACCATTTGTAGCGGGGTGAAATGGGGCCGCAGTAATGTGGCGAATCTTATTAATTTCTATGAAACCCTGGAACTCCGCTGACGTGAAAGTTGTGGCATTGTCGCTCACAAGTATGTCAGGTAAACTGAAGCAGCTGAATACCTTGCGTAATTGCTTAATCGTTGCAGCTGACGATGTACTAGCCATTGGAATTACCTCCAACCACTTGGAGTAGGAGTCTACTATTATGAGGAAAAGGGTGCCTCTGAAAGGACCCGCAAAATCCATGTGTAAGCGTGACCATGGACCCCTGGCTGTGTCCCATTCTCTGTGCGCAAGTCGGGACTCCTCGGGGCGGGTGCTCTGGCACCTCTCGCAAGTGTCTACCATGTGTTCTATATCTGTGTCCAGTTTGGGCCACCAGACGTAACTCCTAGCTAGCGCCTTGGTGTGCATGATCCCCGGGTGGCTGATATGCAGCATCTTTAGCACCCAGGACCTCAGAACTTCGGGAATTATCACCTGCTGCCCCCAGAGTAAACAGCTCCTTTCTAGGGAGAGCTCGTCTCTCCGCCTACCGTAAATTCTGAATTCCTCTGTAGGGGAGCTTCCCAGCCAGCCTTTCTGTACCCATGAACTGACTAGGGTCAACGACTTAGCTTTCACCGTAGCTTTGGCGATCTCAGCTGGCAGGATTGGGGGTGACTCTAGGTTCTCAATCAGGAGCACCTGGTGGTCCTGTTCTACCTCGCACTCAGAATCCCCTGCCTGTGGGAGGGGTGACCTGGAAAGAGCATCGGCATGACTAATCTCCTTGCCGGGGCGGTAGGTCAGCGCGTACTGGTACGCATTGAGGAAGATCGCCCAACGCAGCATCTTTGGGGATAAGATCTGTGGGGTTGGCTTATCTGTAGTGAAGATTCCTAAGAGGGGCTTGTGGTCAGTCACGACTTTGAATGGCCTACCATAGAGAAAGTCATGGAACTTCTTGGTTCCTGCAACGATCGCTAGGGCCTCCCTGTCAGTTTGCGCGTAGTTGCTCTCTGCCTTGGAAGGGGATCTCGAATAGTATGCCACTGGGGCCTCTCGCCCGCTCTCTAGCACGTGGCAGAGGACTGCCCCCACCCCCACCAGTGAGGCATCGCAGACCAGCACAACGGGTTTCTGTGGGTCGAAGTGGGTCAACACAGCCTCGGAAGATAGAAGCTGTTTGAGCCCCCAGAATGCCCGTTGCTGACTGTCCCCCCACCGCCAAGCCGCATCCTTCTTGAGTAATCTATGCAATGGCTCCGCAATGGACACCTTTCCCGGGAGGAACGAGTGATAGAAGTAAAGGAGTCCTAGGAAGGACTGCAATTCAGGCTTGGTGGTGGGGCGAGGAGCATCTTTCACTGCCGCTACCTTGGATTCAGCTGGCTTAATGCCCTCAGGGGTTATTCTAAAACCCAGAAACTCTACTTCCTCAGCAAAAAATACGCATTTATCCTTTCTCAGCCTGAGCCCTGCTTTTTCGAACACTGTTAGCACGTGGTCTAACCTCTTGGCCAATTCCTGCTCTCCCCCCCCCACTGTAATTAGAATGTCATCAAAGTAAGGGAAAACACCTGGGAGCCCTTTTAACAACCTTTCTACAAGGGACTGAAAGATCCCCAGAGCCGAATTTATGCTGAATTGTAGGCGTGTCACTTTAAAAGCTCCCTTATGGGTCACAATTGTCTGAGCGGCGGCTGTAGCTGGGGTCACCGACAATTGTCAGTATGCCTGGGCCAAGTCTAGTTTGGCGAAACACCTCCCCCCATGCAGGGTTGCAAGCAGGTGGCTTACCACTGGTACTGGATATGCATTTGGGCGGATTGCCTTGTTAATCATGCACTTGTAGTCAGCGCAGATTCTAACCTCCCTATTAGCCTTAAGCGCTGTAACAATGGGGGTTTCCCACTCAGCAGAATCCACCGGCACCAAAATCCCCTGACCCACTAATTTGTCCAGTTCAGTCTCGATTTTGTCCTTTAGTGCGAAAGGCACTCTTCTTGGCTTCATCCTGATGGGTCGAATGTCAGGGTCCAACTCGAAAGAAACTGTGGGCCCTTTGAACTTCCCTAGCCCCTTCTCAAAGACAGCAGGATGTGCATTACACACCTCCGTGATCAGGTCAGCCTGCACAGCGTGTATGCCTCCAATGAAAACTCCTAGGGGCCCGAACCACCGTGTCCCCAGGAGGCAGCAGGACCCTTCCTTTAGAACTACTAGGGGCAGCTGCGTGGAGCACCTCTTAAACTGAACCTTGAATTCTCCCACCCCCAACACTGGTATACTTTTGCCCTGAACGTCCCGCAAAATAGTCTTAAAGGCCTTCAGCTTGGGGCGTGACTTCGGGGGAATACGCAGAAATTCCCTGTGGGAGACGATGGAGTACGCCAACCCCGAGTCGATCTCCATCCTTATTGGGACCCCCTGAACCAGTACCTCAACAAAAAAATCGGGGCCGCTGCAACTGCACACTGTGGACTGCCTGGTCGCGGCTCTCTGGAACCCGTCGAGATGCGCGGTGCTCTTGGGGCTCATCATCAAAGATGTGCCCGACCCGTCTGCCTTGCGTTGGGGCCGTTCCATCTTGACGCTGCTTGCAGACCCTTGCGATGTGCCCGTGCCGCCCGCAGTTGTGTCACTCCACCTTCCGGAATGGGCATCGGCTCCGGTCGTGGGATGCCCCGCATCCATCGCAGCGGCGGTTCTCTCTGGTGCAGTCTCGCCTCTCCGGTCTCCTCTGCACCCGTTGCACGTCCTCGTCCTCGCTGCAGTCGGAGGTGGATGTGGAGGACTCGGAGGCCCCTTGCTCTCCGTGGGAGGAGCAGCTGTGGACTGGGACCGCCGGTGGGGGGGGCCCAACCGCGGCGGTCCTGGCTCGGCACACCCATTCGCCTTGTTGCACTGACTCGGCGGCTTGGGCGATGTGCAGGACATGCTCGAACGAGATGCTCTTGTCTTTGGCCAGTAGTTTTTTCCTGGCCCCCTCATCTCGCTGGCCCAGCAGGAGCCTGTCCCTCAGCGCCTCGCTCAGGAATGCTCCCCACCGGCACGGCATGGCAGCCACCCACAAGGCTGCCATGAAGTCTGCCACGGACTCACCAGCCCACTGGCACTGCTGCTGGAACGCCAACCTTGCCGGAAACATGGACACTTTTGGCCGAAAGTGCTTCCTCAACTCGGCGAGGATCTCGTCTAGGGGCATGGCCCTGAGCGGTCTCGGCGTCAGGAGGTTGGTTGCCAGTTCCAAAGTCTCTAAGCCGCACTGGGCCAGTAGGAATGCCCACCGCTGGGATGCCTCCTCGATGCCCTCGAGGTCCAAAGCGTAGAGGAACTGCTCCTCGTAGAGTTCCCATCTCTCAGGCTTTGTGATGTCGAAGGGCGCGATGTTCACTTGTCGGGATGCCATCCCACCTTCGTCGCCAATTTGGTGTCTTGCAACAGAAGACAAGCAGGAGCCGCAGTAAGGGCTAAAACAAGGTTTATTGCATCGTAGTAAAGTGAACATGAGGTACAGGTGAAACACAGCCTTATTTATAGTACATTTTGAATAGTCCTGGTAACAGTCCAAGCCCATCTTCTCCAGATGCAGTAGAGGCAGTAGTATCCTGCCCGATGCAGTAGAGGCAGTAGTATCCTGCCCTTCAGGTATGCAGGTGAATGGGTATCCTGGGTCCAACGCTGCTACTGCAGGTGCAGCATTGTTCTTGACAGCTGGTTACAATGAAACACTGATTGCTTACAGTAGATACAATAGACAGATACAAATCCGTTAAGGGGATACTTATCACAAAGCATTCAGTACATGACACTGCTATATGCTAATTTTCCCTGCAACTCATATCATGACTAATCATGTGCCTTTCCTGCACTGATCTTACTTTTCTCTCTTCTCCCCTCTTCTTTAGGCTTGCGATGTGGTGTGCAGTACTGCAATGTCTGCCACCCCTAGTTGGACATGTGAAGATGATCAGCAGATGAAGGCAGACTTGTTGCTACCAGAATCTCTGCTTCCTTGTATGCATCATATGCCACATGGCATGCTAACTTCTTTTATGCTAATGCTGGCTAAGAGGAGGTGAGAGGGTTGTAAAAATTCATGATAAAGTACTACCATGCTTCCTTTCCATCATGTTAGATCATCCTAGCATCAGAGAAGGTACACAGTGAGTCAAACATATAATAAGTCCAAAACTAGCAATTAGATCTAAAGTCATCCTTCTACAGGAAATGGGCAAGTCAATATTCAGAACTGGAGCTCCCTTAGTAGATAAAAGATGTACAAGCTTTTCTTGCTTCCATGTCTTGCAAACTAGCTTGTATTGTTTAGTAACTGATCATCAAAAGAAAAAGGTGGGCTTCACTTCTAGGACTGGTTCCTCCGTAAAGCTCTGGAGGATCCCTTCATTCAGAGGGCTAGCATACTATCAGTGTATAACTAGGAGCTATTAACTTGTGGTTTGACCCTCAAATGTACTTCATAGGATTGTTGTGGGGAGAAAGAAGGTAACCACAAATGAACTTTCTGGATGAAAAACGTAGTAGTAATCTTGTTGCATATCTTCTTGTGGTATTTTCATGTTCAGAAAAACTAAACTCAAGCAAATACTTTATCTAGGGCTGTATGTTTTAATGTAGATAAGGCCTTAGAAAACAAAGAGTGTATAAAGAAACCATCCAAATCCTTTCTCTCTCTGAAGTACTGTTGTCAAATTCAGTTTGACAGTAACCTCATGTTTAAAATAACAAACATCTAAAATGAAAGTACCTGAAGCTACTGTATGAAAGGAAATATGGACACAATGCTCTTGGGCATTTACATTCCCGTTTTTGCATTTGTGTTATTCTTTCCTTTCAACATATTGAAAAAAGTAAATCTATTCTTCCTGCTCAATGATCTCTTGTTTCCTCCCCTGTCCCACTTATTTAGAAGTCCATTCCACATATTGTGTGCCCTACTTTGATAGGAAAGAGATACTATTGATATTTTTTTATTTTAGTTTGATAAGAAGCATGTTTGTTTTTGTTCGTAGATTTAAAGCCCAAAATGGACCCAGCACTGTAAATAAAACATGCAATCTCATTTTAAAAATTTATTATAAGGAATTTTGTTTATGATTTCATGTTCTCCAGTAATAATTAATTGGAGGTCTTCACTGGTCCCCACAGACCAACTATCATTCAAAATGCACTAAAGGATGATCAACACACAGCAGCTTTTCAACAGTAGAAGCAACCATATTTCTTTTTGCTACTGGTTTATTATAACAAGAACAAAAAGGTCTTCTTAGAATGCATGTGCTTTGCAAACATTAAAAAACAATTTTTAACATTGGTATTGTTTTCTTAAATCTCACGCACAACCCTTGGATATTTAAATTATTGTGATTTTGCACTTTTGTCAAAAGACTTTGGAAGAACTTTACAAAGATTAATTAAACATATTTTTTGTGCTTATAGCTGTTTTTAAGCTTAATACATTTGAAAGATTTCATATAATTTAAGTAATAAAAAAGGAAAAATATGCCAAATATTCATTTCATTCAATGGTTCTATTAGTTTTCCAAGAGACAGAATTTTGTTCCAAGAAAACTGCATAATATTACTGTATAAAGTTTCACCTTATAACATGAAATGTTTATGATACCAGGTTTGAAGTCGTATTTCCCTACTAAATAGTAGTCACTTGAAAGAGATGAGTTATCTTTGTTGCATTTCTAATCATGATGTTGACTTCAATGTTACTTCGAAACAATCCCCACAATTGTTGACTCTCAGCATCAACAAGAAGACATAATCAATATGAAACACTAATGAGTAAATGATCCTCTTAAAAAAACAATTCAAGCAGAAATTAGTTTTTTTGATTTGTTATATTTATGTCTGATCTTTCTTCAGTTAAGTCAAGACCCTTCTTCTCTTTACTTTATCTGATACCAACCATGTGAAGTAGGTCAGATTGAAAGGGTGTGAGTGATTGTCACAAGACTACCCAGTGAGTGTTGCCATAGCACACTGGAATTTGAACCTAGATTTCCTGGATTCAGTACTACAATATCACAGGGTTCCATAAGCAGAAAATCATGGGTGTTCTTCCTGCCTCACCTCAGAAATTCAAGAGCACCTGGAGAAAGGAAGTCTTCATAAAATAATCTTAATGTTGAGGTTGAATAATTTCTCCTATTCGTGTATATTCAGAAGTTGCACAGAATATTCACATATATGACACATGAGTATACTACTCTATTTCATTCGCTGTGTAATGTGGACCTAAAGTGACTGTTCATAAAGGACAAGCACATGACTGTGGCTTCATCTTGAACGTAAGAAGGCTGATTTCCTTTGACCAGGCCATTGAGCCTCTGGCCATCTACTCAGTAGGACTGCTATCACCCTGTCACCAAAAGCCTATCTAAATGTAGATAAGCATTGTGTAGCCCATTATCCACTGGCAAACAGCTATTAATTGTCTTGCCTTTTTTCAAAGGAAACTATATGTAGAGGAATATGAGGGGTCCTCTCACCAGTAGTTACTTGTGTCATCATCTGTCGATGACCAGAAAAAATTCCAGCTTTGTAATAAATGTATTGTGCTTCTGTGGCCCTCATGGCACAGTAGTTAAGTTGTAGCATTACAACCTAAACTGATTACATTGTGAGTTTGATCCTAATGGGCTTAAGGATGACTCAGACATCCATCCTTCTGAAGTCAGTAAAATGAGTACCCAGTATGTTGAGGGCAACAACGATAATTACCTTGTGAACCATCTAGAGAGGGCTCTTAGTGCTATAGGGCAGTAAGGTCACCCTTGCTCGAAAGCCAGTAGTATCTGATTCTAGGGTTCAGACCCCATCTCTGTTTATAGCCAAATACACAGTTTTATCTGCATCTATAGACATTTCCGTAGAATATGGCAGGCATGATTGGACATCGGAGTGCATGGAACACTGTTCAACTTCCCACCAAGTGGTACCTATTCATCTACTTGCAATTTTTTGCTTTTGAACTACTAGGTTGGCAGGAGCTGGGACAGAGATGGGAGCTCACTTTATCATGCAGCACTCAGGTCTCGACCTGCTGACCTTCCAGTCTTCAAGTTCAGCATCTTAACAACTAAGCCACCACGTATACACGTGTAATTGCTATTTCTATTGCTATTTTGTTAATGTCCAAAGTTTTAGTTGATGTCCCCATTTGGCAGAAAACAAAACAGACATGCCTAGATAATAAGGAAATAAAGCTTTTAGTGGCTGATTTGCAAGGTAATATTTTAATAATTAGGCCACATTCCCTGTAGCATGTGGCACATATTTTTATTATTTATGCAGTGGCAGATATTGTTTTAAAGATCAGCCTATAGTAAGTTCCACAGAGACAGCTGATGCTGCCTTTATGATCCCTATTCATTCAGGATTCCAAATTGATAATTATGCTCAGTGTAAAATTACTTTCCCCGTTATGTTTTATTTGTTGCTTGGCTGTTCCATTCGCCAGCTTTTTAGTACTTGTGTAGTAAGTAAAACAAAGGGCAATAGAAATGCTAGACTGACGTTTTCTATGCCTTTCATTATTTGATGTAGTATTTTATAAATGCATGCCATTCCCTATAAGTCCTATAAGCCCTATTGCCTTTGTCCAGGATAGCTTTGTGTGTGTACTGCCAGATGCATGGGAGTCTTAATGAGGACAGGGATATCAACTCAAATTTTACACCCTCATCCTCCTTTTTGACATTGAGTTTGTTCTCTTGGTTCCTTCTCTCTCTGTCTCTCTTTGCAGGCGCACCCACCCAAATAAAGACTCAGACACCAGTATTGGATTAAAGGCATCGGGCCACTTTTATTGAATAATGCCCTAGTCCGAATTATCACTTTCAATTGGTGTATCATCCAATTGTAATTCTTTAAGGCAAGCAGGCCGCAGTAACACTGGTTAAGGTTCCTCCCAAAATGCCAATGGAAATTGGCTACATGTATCAATTTGTTTGTTGACACAAACAAATTGTTGACTGGAGTCAATATACTATCTACTGACCCCACCCTATGACGTGTATCCGTTCAAATATCAAGGTGATGCAGGCTGTGAAGCTCCTGCCATCACCCCATTCATGGTTCGCCCTTGACCGTCCAATCCTGTTTCCCCTGTACCTATCTACATGTTGGCCAGTCAATTGCGAACCTGCCGGATACCTATGGGTCATAAACCTTTACCTTACCAGTGCTACCCGCCAAAAGTGACCAAAGTCATCTTACCCCGTATCTCAAACACTAACGACAGTGTGGGATGGGTGAAAAAGCCAAGAACCAAAGAGCCAATTATAGGTTCAAGCAAAAATTCCCACCCGGCCCCGAAGCGACCAGAAAATCACACTGTCCACTAGGGAGGGGGTGGAGGGAAAAACTCCTCCACACCATCGCTTCGTAAAATGGCAGTGTGGCTGCCTCGTGGCCACCCCTTTTATAGACCCTGTGTGCGTAGACATAACTGGTACTCATACAGTGAGGGGACGTACATATAAGGAAAAACGTGCGGACCCCCACCTGCCCATCCGACATATATCAGCCTCAGAGTACCCGAACGCAGCCGCAGTTGAAGCGGCGCCTATCCTGAATGAATGGGTGCCATAATGAGCACCAGGGAGGCCGACACTGTGAAGTGCCATACCGGTCACTCTCCAGAACTGAAATTTGGTAAGGGGAGACCCATCCTCGTGGCAGAAAAATGGGCCAGGGTGCATGCCACGCACTGCCAAAAATGCATGTAGGGCACCAACCGGACAGATGTCAGCAAATGTACATCGTAGCAGTCTAACACCACTGCCTACTCCGTGCTGATCAGCCTTTGAGGAACGAATCCTCAATTGAGCCCACTCCTGGTTGATAAAGACATCGTCAAGTTCCAGTGCCTTACGAGACACGTCCCCCTTTGAAAATGGGACCAGCTCACTGATTTGGAGAGCTCCAAAGAAAGCTACGGTGGTAGCTGCATGAAAAAGAGCCTCCTCATACCTATCGTAACACAGTCTATGCCAACCTCGTGCAAGGTGGGTCAGAACACCTGGTGAAACAGGGTGACGTGTGTCCGGGCGGCGGCCATACTCACGTGTCCACCCTTCCAATACATGGCGTATGCGGGAGTCATTCACGCAGTCAGTAAAGCCCCGTGCCTTGGCCTTAAATGCCAAGGCGGAAAGCCTGGTGGCGATAGTGCGTGGGGCTAACCCCTGATCATGAAGGTGCACCATATACTGTAAAATCTGGTCGACCGGTATCAGCCACATTTCGGGTAATTGCCTTTGCCCACAAAAGGTCCTAAATTGGAGGAGTGCATGTAGATACGCCTTACGCGTGCGAGGTGCGAAAGACATGCCGATTGCCCGGTTCACCTCTCCTTGCCAAATGTCCAGATCTCGGCCGGGAGTGGAGAGGGAAGTTCCTCTGCGTCTGGAGCCAAGGCACAGAACCGGGAGATCTGCAGGCGGGATAAAGCATCAGCAATATCGTTATTAATGCCTGGCACATGTCTGGCCCTGAATAGCACATTAAGGCGCAAGGACCTCAAAACAAATTGGCAAACTAAGGCCATGACTCTGGGGGATCTAAATGTTTGGGCGTTGTCAATGTGCACCACTGCAGCATTGTCACACCAAAAGTGAACTACCGAATTAGCCCACCTGTCCCCCCAGAGCATTAGGGCCCCCAAAATGGAGAAAAACTCCAGGAATGTAAGATCGCATAAGCAATCCGTGCCTTGCCATGCCTGAGGCCATTGACCATAGGTCCACCATCCCTCAAAGTAAATCCCATAACCCAGGGAGCCGGAGGCATCCGACTGTACTTGGAAATGAGGACTGACCATAAGCTCAGATCTCCAAAAGGAGACACCATTAAAGTCCTGTAGGAATGTGAGCCAAACCACCAGGTCTGCTCGTAAACCCTTGGTCAGCCATACCCTGTGGTGTCATTTTGAATGGCCCACCATGGCGTCACACAGACGCCTGGCGAAGGCTCTGCCTGGTGTCAGTACCCTACAGGCGAAGTTGAGGTGGCCGTGAAGCACCTGTAACTCTCGGAGAGACACCTTATGCTTGGCAAGCATTGCCAAAATCGCAGCAGAGATCCGAGTCACATTTTCCATAGGCAACCTGGATGTCTGGGCGACGGTGTCGATTTCAATACCTAAAAAGGTAAGAGTGGTGGCAGGGCCCTCAGTCTTTTCAAGTGCTAGGGGGATGCCCAGTTCCCGCATAAGCACCTGAAATGTGGTGAGCAGACGGGCACACGTGCCCGTGCCATGTTCACCCCCGAACAAAAAATCGTCGAGGTAGTGGGCTACAGACTGGGACCCTGACCTACAAACAAAAGCCCAGTGGAGGAAGGTGCTAAATCATTCGAAGGCCGAACATGAGGTTGAACAGCCAAAAGGCATGGCCTTGTCCACATAAAACTTGCCCCGAAAACAAAAACATAACAGCTCAAAGTCATCCAGGTGCACTGGCAATAATCGGAATGCCGATTTGATATCACACTTTGCCAATAACGACCACACGAGCGTACCATCTGTAAGGCCTGGTCAAAGGACGTATACCTGACAGAGCAAAGGTCGTCCAGTATAGCATCATTGACCGAGGAACCCGCAGGGTAAGAAAGGTGGTGAATTAGACGGAATTCACCCGGGGACTTCTTAGGGACTAAACCTAGAGGGGATACCTTCAAGTTAGGATATGGGGTTCGACGAATGGCCCCGCCACCCTCTGTGCCTTGACCTCCTTGGCTATCTGCTCCACAGCAATGTCCTCATTACTCCTGAGAGAGAGAGTAGGTTGGGAGCGTTCTGAGGCCCACGAACCCCTTTAAAGGTTATGCGGAAGCCAAACTGAAAGCCCTCAAGTAGGTATCTCGCATCATCCTGTCTAGGATAAGCGCGCAGCCATCTTTCGAGCACCGGGACATTAATTGGGGAGGGGCCCTTTTGAATAGGTAGCAACATCAGAGGGAGCTCTGGCCACCCCCTGAACACCCCTTCCTCTGCCTTGTGACCCACCGGCACGCGGGCACGTGGAGGCGGCATGAGGGCCGGAACAAGAAGGGCACTCGTGCCTATATCGACATTGGCACTTGTTGCACACTCCATTGGCGGAAAAACTCCAGCACGGCAGGCGGGCTGGAACCCCCTGCCCCACCGGCTGGTGAGGAGTCTGTGTAGTAGCAGCCCGTTGGACGGCATAGCCACAGTGGTACCGGTCACCAGGTGCCAGCCGCGTGGGGGTCATATACAGCAGCCACAACTGCTGGCAGGGCTCGTCCCACCTCATCTCAGGATGAAGGGCCACCCTCATCCTAAATTCTTCGTCATAGGCCAACCATGACGGGCCAGGGAAATCAACCACAGCCCGGTAAATATTGTCCAGGTACTGGACCATTGGGATGGCCAGATCAGGACGGGCCCTCAGGTATACTGCCATATAAATCAGATAGCTGGCAACCAATTGGCCCAAGTGTGAGGTGGCTTACGACGATGGGACAGTTCCTTGTCCCTGTCATCCTGCCCCTCCCTCTCCTCCTTAGTGGGTTCACGGTTCAGGAGGGTGAAAATGTCCATGTATTCCTCCCGCCAAATCTTCTCCCTCGTAGCCTGGGATAATTGATCACCCAGGGGTAAGGAGTAACCGGCCGTCGGCAGGGCCACCGTCAGCACGGATTGAATTGGGGGTGCCTGCAGTGGGCCCTGTAGGACCCCCGAGAAATTAGGCGTACCCATAGGGGTGGTCACCCCTGCAATAACCGGGGGATAATTGGGCAACCAGGAAGTAACAGGACAGTGTGGATTAAACTGTCCTCCCACAGTAACTTGTTGCGGCCATGGCCACTGTACCCCTCCAGTGGTATTAGCTAGTGTCACTGGTGTACTGACTTGACCAGGATACTCACTCGGTGCACCCCCATGGGCCACCCACACTGGGGATTCCAGCCCGCGGTGGGCATCGGAGCTCGCGATAGGTATCGTGCTCTGCGTGCCGATGCATCCCTGCCAAGCAGGACTGGTCCCTGGTGGAAAGGCTTATTGTAATGGCCTGATGGGGAGCTGCGAGGTGCCAGCTTGGGCTGGCCTGATGGCCTCGAGCAGCTCAACCCTGTTGGCGGCTTGCTGCGCAGCCGTGGCTGGCGTGTGGGCCGGAACTGCAGAGTTGGCAAGCCCACCATCCGAAGGTGGTAGAGCAATGCCCATTGATGCCTCCAGCACCAAAATGCGGGCAAGGATAGCATCCACAGCCTCGAACCCACCGGGATAAGGTGGGCCGGATGGGCTGGATGGCCCACTGGGCAATTGATGAGGGATAAATCCATGTGGCAATCCCTGGCCAAAATAGGGCCATGCCCAATAATCCGGCCCATAAGGGGCCGGAAGAATGGTGGGGTGGACACCCGCACCGCGCCCGAGTGGGCCACTATGCCACAAGGCGGGCAAAGGCGCAGCAGGGGTAGAAACCCCAGGGGAGCAGGCCTGTGCCGCCCCTGCCCGAATCCTCAGATTGGGCGGGTAGGCGGAGGCCTGGCCAACCTCATTGGTGGCAGTGGGTATTATAACCCCACCACCACCCTGTGGGGGTGCCGCCCGAGCCCTCCGGCCCGGTGGCAGCCTCGAGGAGGTCGAGGGGGTGGGCTGAGCTCTCCCCCTAGGTCGTGGCCTAGGGGCTGTCTGGGCCTTGCGCTTGGGTGCCATGGCCACCCAAGCAGGCGCTGGTCGGAGGAGGAAAAATCCTCCGATCAAATAAAGCCACGTCGAAGCGATATCCCCTGAAGATCGAAGGATATCCTCCAATAAAGGGGCGAAGCCGGGAAAGAAGCGTCGGTGCGAACTTCTCCACTCCGTCGCTTCTTAAAATGGCAGTGCGGCTGCCTCGTGGCCACCCCTTTTATAGAGGGGTGGCCACACCCCTTAACTATCCCGGATGTCTGCGTCCAGGTGGGCCCCCCCGCAAAGAGCGCAGCGGCCATTTTGGCACCGTGCTTGCATTCTATTCTTTTTCTATGCCAGCTCCATCCCATTAGCTTTGCAATGGCCATTCTTTACATCATGCTTCAAAGTGCATGATATTTTATATTTACACACCTGGTTCTTCTGAGGTACATTGTTTTTTTTAAAAAAATGGCCCTTTTTTGTACCTTCTATCTTTTGTTTTTGCACTTATCTTTGCAATCTTATAATGAATTTTGCCTCTCCTGAAATCTTTTTACACATCCCTACAGAAAAGCTAAGACGCATGTACAAGTTTCTTTCTTCTATGCTACATAATTGATGCTCTCAGCCAGTTAAGTATCTGCATGCAAAGCTCCTTCATTGTTTATATAATAATCAATATCTGTATTTGAAGGATACAGTAGCCTAACAGTAACTGTTTAATGAACCATGGTTCCAGGTGCTGCAAAACTTTCTCTTTCATTTACGTGGGCAGAGTCTTCCCCCCTCCCCAGTACCTGTTTGTATTCTGCCTGCCTGTCTTTATGTCTGTGTGTCTGTGTCTGTCTGTCACCAGGAATTTAAGATATGCATATGCATACCAACACATAACCAGAGATTTTCACTTATCAACATGGTATTGAATGTTAGATCAGTACTTAGGACATCAGGTTAAAAACCCCACTCTTCCATGATACTCCTTGGATCACTATGTGCCAACCACACTGTCTCAGCCCAACAGGGTTATGGGGAGGGGGGGAAATGAGATAAAAGGATAGCCAGACAAGTCTTCTCAAGCTCATTGGAAGGAAAGTAAACTATGACAAGTAAATAAATAAAACTCGCAACATAGGTCTAAGCCCTTGTGAGAGGAGGCAATACAATCAAAATGTGTTGGCCCTGCCTTCCAAATTTTACCCACAGGTTCACTGAGCATGGATACAGATGCCTTCAGACACAACAGATGATGTAGTATAGCATCCTCAAACATTGGCACAAGAAAAGCACACATCTGTGATACAGACACACATATCCTGCAAACCAACAGCAATGAAAAGACAAAGGCAGGGCAGATGAAATCTGGTATTTTCTTTTCCAACTGCACAAATCTATACCTATAAGAAGGGGGTTGGGATGTGCGTGTCCGGCATGCGTGGCCACACCCATCCCTACTATTCCGTAATGAGCCAGCCTCACTTACCCATCCCACTAGGGCAGACAGGAGGGACTCAGTTGTGGTCCCGTCTGCAAAAGAAGTCCATCTTACAGGGACCAGGAGGAGAGCCTTCTCCATGTCTGTCCCAGCCCTGTGGAACCTCTTACCACTAGAACTCCATCTCCAGTCAGATCCCCTTTTGACTCTGCATGTGCTCTTAAGCAGAGCTGCTGCTGAGGAGAGCCAAACAAAGGAAGTGAGCACTGGTAAGTTTTGCAGTTGGAGTAGAGCTGCTTTAGAGGCCTCCACTAGTTTAAATTGATAATTTAAACTGCTGAGAGCCACCTCTGTTCAAACAGAGGAAGCAGTTTGAAGCTTCCAGAAGCAGGGGGGCAGAGCCACACCAGGCCCTTCCCTGAACTGTGACTCATAGGGGCGGAGCCACACTAGCCTTTAAAAGCTCTGAGCTCTTTCAGGGTCAGCCCTTTTGACTCTGCATGTGCTCTTAAGCAGAGCTGCTGCTGAGGAGAGCCAAACAAAGGAAGTGAGCACTGGTAAGTTTTGCAGTTGGAGTAGAGCTGCTTTAGATTGCAAACTAGTAACAAAAGAAGAATATAATTTTACTAGGTAGAAAGGTAGTAAACTTGAACATTTTTGAGGCCCAGAATACTGCACTTGTTAAAATGGATTCTGAGGGAACCGTTGTAGTTACCTGCAATACTTGAGCCATGTTTGTGTTCTTGCCAAAGCTTATGGAGAACTACACTTGCAGCAAGTGCAAGCTGGTTGCACTACTAGAAGAGAAGGTCCAGCAGCTAGAGGCCCGCATATCTAACCATCAACAAATTAAAGAGCTTGAGCTGTTCTTGGACAGAGCGGAGCAGACTATGCTGGACAAAGAAGAGACAGGGCACAGTTCTGAGGGAGAAGGCCCTTCACTAACTCAGGAGGGAGATGGTTGGAGGAATGTGACTCAAAGGAGGAGAAGAGTAGGGGATCACTCTGAGAGTCTGAAATTACAGAATAAATTTGAGGCTCTTTCCCTCATCACACCTGATGAGGAACACACAGAGGAACAACTGGTTCCTCCTGATGATCTCTCCTTCATCACACTTGATGAGATCCAGGAAGATGAACAACAGGAACAAACTGAGGTTCTCTCCCTTAATATGGTTGATGAGGTGCATGTAGATGAACAGATTGCAGGAGAAAGGCTCCTTGTACTAGGCGATTCAATAATTAGAAATACAGAGAAATGGATTTGTGATGCACATGATAACCGTATGGTGACTTGCCTGCCAGGTGCAAAAGTTGCAGACATCACAAGAAATCTAGATAGATTGTTAGAGAGAACTGGGAACGAGCCAGTTGTCATGGTACACCTTGGTACCAATGATGTTGGGAAGGCCAAGCGGTCTGTCCTGGAAGCCAAATTCAGGTTGTTAGGAAGAAGATTGAAGTCCCGGACTTCCAAGGTAGCATTTTCAGAAGTGCTGCCTGTCCCTCGCGCAGGACCTACCAGGCAGGCAGAGCTCAGAAGCCTCAATGCGTGGATGAGGCGGTGGTGTCGAGAGGAGGGTTTCAGATTTGTCAGGAACTGGAGAACATTTTGGGACAAGCCAAATCTGTTCAGGAGGGATGGGTTGCATTTGAACCATGATGGGACCAGATTGCTGGCACTCAACATCAAAAAGGCTGCAGAGCAGCTTTTAAACTGATAACTGGGGGAAAGCCGACAGGAGCTGGGCAGCATCCGGTTCGGGAAAGTGTGTACTTGGGTAGTGAGGAGGATGCAAAAATTACTGAGCAGAGCGAGGAGCTAGTCACTAGCATTCTAGCAGAAGGATGCAAGAGGCAGTCTAACAATGCAACTGGACACAAAAGACTGTGTCAGAAAAGCATATATAAATGCTTGTATGCAAATGCCAGAAGCCTCCGGAACAAAATAGGGGAGCTGGAATACTTAGCAATAGATAAGAATATTGATATTATTGGTATCACTGAAACCTGGTGGACGGATGATAACCAATGGGATACAGTTATCCCAGGCTACAAACTGTACAGGAAGGATAGGAAGGGGCAAACGGGAGGTGGTGTAGCCTTGTATGTCAAAGAAGTGATAAAATCGTATGAACTGGAATATCTAGGTGATTTGGAGTCACCATTAGAAGCTCTGTGGGTAAGAGTACCAGGCCACAAGGATGGTCTAACAGTAGGCATGTACTATCGGCCTCCGACCCAAACTCTTGAGGGAGACAGGCAGTTGGAGAATGTTGTAAAGGAGGCATCCAAGAAGGGAAGCCTGGTTATAATGGGGGACTTCAATTACCCTCACATAGACTGGGTGAACTGTTGTTCAGCACATGATAAAGAGATAAAGTTCCTAGATATGCTAAATGATTGTTCCCTGGGACAGATGGTTGAAGACCCAACTAGAGGTACAAGAATCCTTGACTTGATCCTGAGTAATACTCAGGATCTGGTGCAAGATGTTAATGTGACTGATCCAATAGGGAACAGTGACCACAACTCAATTATGTTTAACTTGATCATAGACCGCAAGTCACTGATAAAATCTAACACAGAGACCTTAAATTTTCAAAAAGGAAATTTCCCAAAGTTGAGGAAACTAGTAAAAAAGAAGCTGAAAGGGAAAATTGAGAGAGTCCAAACACTTCAAGAGGCATGGAGGCTGTTTACAAAAACAATAACAGAGGCCCAATTGGAATGCATACCCAAAAGGAAAAAGGGCACTGCCAGGTCCAAGAGGACTCCGATGTGGCTTACAGGAGCTGTTCGGGAAGTGATCAAGAGCAAGAAAAGCTCATTTAGAAGATGGAAGGCTTGTCCGAATGAGGACAGCAGGCAGAAACATAAATTCTGGCAGAACAAATGCAAGGCAACAATCAGGAAAGCAAAGCAAGACTTTGAGGAGCGTATAGCTAAAAATACTCAGAGAAATAACAAAGACTTCTTTAAGTACATTAGAAGTAAGAACCCAACTAGGAAGGCCATTGGACCATTAGATGACAATGGAAGGCAAGGGGTTATTAAAGAGGAAACAGAGATTGCAGAGAGACTCAATGAATTCTTTGCTTCAGTATTCACTGACGAAGACAGAGACCACATGCCCAAAACAGAGCCTATCTTCGTAGGGAGGGAAACCGAAGAATTAAGCCAGATAGAAATAACCAGGGAGGAGGTCCTTGCATGTCTTGTTAAACTAAACACTAACAAATCACCAGGACCAGATGGCATCCATCCACGAGTTCTCAGGGAACTTAAAGATGAAATTGCTGATCTCCTAGCCAAAATATATAATCTTTCCCTCAAATCAGGCTTTGTGCCTGATGACTGGAAGGTAGCGAATGTAACACCAATTTTCAAAAAAGGATCCAGGGGTGATCCAGGAAATTACCGACCTGTCAGTTTGACATGTGTCCCAGGTAAAGTGATGGAAACCATCCTAAAAGATAGAATTAATAGGCACATAGAAGAGAAGGCGCTGCTAAAGGAGAGCCAACATGGCTTTTGCAAGGGCAAATCATGCCTCACTAATCTGTTGGAATTTTTTGAGAGTGTCAACAAGCATGTGGATAAGGGGGATCCAGTTGACATTGTTTATCTGGACTTTCAGAAGGCTTTTGACAAGGTCCCACACCAAAGGCTCTTGAATAAACTTACCAGTCATGGAATAAAGGGACAGGTCTTGTCCTGGATCAGCAACTGGCTAAGGGACAGGAAACAGAGGGTAGCACTAAATGGACACTTCTCCAAGTGGAGGGAAGTAAAGAGTGGGGTCCCCCAAGGTTCAGTACTGGGACCCCTGCTTTTCAACCTCTTCATAAATGATCTAGAGGTAGGAGTAAAAAGCAAGGTAGCCAAATTTGCTGACGACACTAAATTATACAGGGTAGTGAAAACTGTGAGAGATTGTGAGGAGCTCCAGAGGGATCTCTCGACACTGGGGGAGTGGGCAAAACAGTGGCAAATGAGTTTCAACATTAGTAAGTGCAGAGTGATGCATGTTGGGGCAAAGAACCCCAATTACATTTATAAACTGATGGGGTCTGAACTCTCTGAGACAAACCAGGAAAGGGACCTTGGTGTCCTGGTGGACAACTCAATGAAGGTGTCTACCCAGTGTGCCTCAGCAGTGAAAAAAGCAAACTCAATGCTAGGGATCATTAGGAAGGGTATAGAAAATAAGTCAGCAAGTGTCATTTTGCCTCTTTATAAATCTATGGTGAGGCCCCATCTGGAATACTGTGTACAGTTCTGGTCGCCATACCTCCAGAAGGATATTATGGAGCTGGAAAAAGTGCAGAGGAGGGCAACCAGAATGATTAGGGGACTGGAACACCTTCCTTACCATCTGAGGCTGCAACGGTTGGGCCTCTTCACTCTTGAACGACGACGTCTAAGAGGTGACCTGATTGAAGTTTATAAAATCATGCACGGTGTGGACAAAGTAGATAAGGAAAAACTGTTTTCCCTATCGCATAATACTAGAACTAGGGGACACTCCATGAAACTTTTGGGTACTAGTTCTCAAACAAATAAGAGAAAGTACTTTTTCACCCAGAGGATTACTGGTCTATGGAACTCCCTGCCAGAAGAAGTGGTGACAGCTGTCAGTCTTGACAGCTTTAAGAAAGGATTAGACAAGTTCATGGAGGAGAAGAGTATCAATGGCTATAATTATGGATACTTAAGGACAACCTCCGGGTTGGAGAGATAGGCAGGATATCTCTCAATATCATTTCCAGGGAATCCTAAGCAGGTGAAGGCATCTCCTTGGGAATACCCTGAAGGAAATGGTGAGCCACTGTGTGAGACAGAATGCTGGACTGGATGGGCTGTGGCCTGTTCCAGCAAGGCTGTTCTTATGTTCTTATGTTCTTTAGGAAGATGTTAAAGACATGATTGTGCCAGAAGGTGTGGGGTGAGTCTGATTCCGCCTCACAGGCCCGCTGGCTTGTATAGCCTGCCTGAAGGATCCTGTGTATTTCTATATTTCTGTTGTTGTTTTTTATCTTGGGGGGAGGGAAGATCAGGGATAGCTTTTTAATGTTTGAATGTTTTAGGTTTGTTCTGGGTTTTTTATATACTGTTTTAATGGGACTTGACTGTTTTTAGCTTTTGTTGATTTTAACTGTTTTATTCATGTTGTTAGCTGCCCCGAGTGGTGTTCCCCACCAAGAGGGTGGAATATAAATTTATAAATAAATAAATAAAATTATGTCCCTGCGAGCATCGCTGCAAGGTTCCAGATGCTGAGAGTGGGGCAAATGCCCCACGAACATGAACAAAAACCCCTACAAGCCCCAGAGTCCTCTGCGCCATGGCACACCTCAGCCAATCAGGCATGAGGATGCAAGCATGGAGGAAGCATGTAAAAAAACGGCCAACGGGCGACCAATATCCCTCAGCCCAGGGCCCTGCCTTACCGAGGCAGACAGAGCCCGGGCTGAGGGAATGGTCTGCCTGAGGACACGGCCGGGTGAGGTGGTGCCGTAGGTGATGCTTCTACCCTGCTGCCCCCCCCCATTTTCAGACACACCACCCTCAGACACGGCTGGGCGGGGCAATGCTGTAGGCGCTGCCTCTGCCCTACCGCCCCTACCACCCTCAGCTGTGCCTGCCAGCTCTCGCCCTTGCTTTTTCCCTTCCTCTGTTTCGTGCCAGTGCCTGAAACAATGGAGGGGAAAAATCACAGGCGTCAGCCAGCAATCCTCCAGGGAGAGCTCCTCCCCTGACAGATTGCTGGCTGAAGCCTTTGCATTTCCCACACAACTGTTACATGTTAACCTTTGAAACAGTTTTGGGGGAAATGCAAAAGTGATAGCCAGCAATCCGTCAGGGGAGGAGCTCTCCCTGGCAGATCACTGGCTGCCCCCTTTGTATTACCCCCTCCACTGTTTCAAGAGCTGACACGAAACAACGGAGGGGGTAATACAAAGATGGCAAGCCACTTCCCCAGGAAACAAAGGCAGAGAATGGCACTTCGTTCTCTGCCTTTGCCTCCAGAAGGGAAGTGAGCCCCTTCCATGCAGGGCGGGGGCTGAATGCACTGCTGCCTTCAACCCCCGCCAACTGAGGAAAGTGAGCCACTTCCCTGGGAAGCAAAGGCAGAAAAAGGTGCTCCATTCTATGCCTTCACCTCCCAGAGGGAAGCAAGCCCCTTCCACATTCATCCCTTGCCTTTTGGAGAAGGGGCTTGCTTTCTCCGACAAGCAAGGGCCAAATGTGGAGCTCCATTTTGCCCTTGCCTGCCAGAGAAATCCACCCCCTTCTCCGACAGGCAATGGGCCCAATGTGGAGCTCCACCCCCCCTCTCTCTCTGTGTACAACCCTCCCCCCCAAAAAAAAACCCCACCCTAACCACCAACACACAAAATATACCTGCCCGGCAAGACCAGGCAAAAAAAAATGCTAGTTGGCTCTTAAAAATAGAAGGGAAAGTGAGAATAGTATGTCCCAATAGCACTTGTTAAATCTAAAGAGTTGGAAATGTTTTGGAGGTATTTATCCATTACTGTGGGTTTTGTAAAATCTGTGTTTATGTGTGCATGTGTATCACTGGTGTGTACTTTACCTGTTTTTTATATATGGGGAGGCTATGCTAAAGTAGGCGACATGTTTGAAGGCAAAGTTACCAGTCAGAAAACCTGGGGCATCCAAAACTAATCACCATCAAAACACAGAGCAGTCATGATTAGAGGTCTGTGGGATGTGCAAATAACAGTCAGACATCATAGCTAAGTAGCCAATCTGTAAATCATAATATTCTAAGATAATAAGTCAAATTTGGAGTAGACAAAAGCATGCACTGGGTGTCTAGCTAAGGTGTGGTAGATACAAGATGAGGAGTGCTACAGCATTATTGTCTCTAGCAGTTTGGGGCTGGTTGTTTTGGCTGTGTTTGTTATCTTTGTCATGAAACCTCTCCCTTCTCTACTTCATTATCACCTGTGGGATATTGACACTGGCTTTGTATCACTTGTGTTCGCTGTTCTGGCACTTCTGAGTAGCTGCCATTGTCAGAAGCATTGGTGTGTTTTTCTCTCCAGCTGTTATAATATCTAGAACGAAATGGATTATTCTCAGCAGAACTATGCTCTTTACTTTTCCTTTAACTTTGTTTTTTGGTGTATCTCCCAGTAATATTAAGTGCTCTCACTTTCTGTGTGTGTTGGCTGGTGGGGTGGGAGTTAAGCACATTTTGGAGAAGTTTTCCCACTTTTTTGTTTTATTTTCAGAGCATGAAATATGTTTTCAAAGGAACTCATTGCACTTTTCACTGCTGATTGGCGGCTAACTTTCCAACATTTTTTAATATAATTTTTTTATTGTACAACTAAACAGACATACAGAAAAGAAAAACAATAACAATACAATACAAAATTACATCAAATTCATAAAAGATAGCACATGATAATAATTGAACTAATTATTTGCAATATAACCCGCAATATTGAATACCCACATTATGAGTTATTACTATAACCATAACAATCATAAAAACTTACAGTGCTACAACTGTTTATTCTTCTTTACTAATTACACATCACCCTGTGAATATTTACAATGCCCGGAGAGTTTAGTATCTATATCATCTCCAAAAACCACTTTGAGATGGTACAGGTCCAAAACTGTGCCTTGCCATAAGAGAGTGATCCACAAACGGCTTCCAAATACTCCAAAAACCTATTTTCTTTTAATTTATCCCTTTTTACTTTAATCTCCCATGTCAGTTTGTCGTTCAATGCTAAGGTCCACATTTCCTTATACCACTCTCCGATCTGTATGACAACATCGTTTTTCCAATTTCTGGCTATGCATTGTCTACCTGTAGTTAACATAATTTCCAATAATTCTTTTTCCTCCTTATTCAAACCCATGCCTTCCACATTTGTTAATAGGATGGTACCTGACACCAGCTTAATTCTTTTACCCATTATTTCCCAATCTCTCCTTCTATTCTTCTCCAAAATTCATTTATTTTTTTACAGCTCCACCACATATGTTCATATGTTCCAACTGTTTCTTTACATCTCCAGCATAAATTATCCCTTTTATTGTCCATCTGATGAAGCCTCAGTGGTGTCAAGTACCATTGCCACAACATTTTAAAGTTATGTTCCTTAATTCTTACTGACATTGTTCTCATTATCCTCTTTTTCCATTTGTTTCTCCATTCAAGCTCTCCTATTTTTATATTCAAATTTTGTTCCCACTTCCGTTTCAAATCATCATGTGGATCTATACCCTTATTCAATATGATATAAAGTTTGCTTACTAGACCCTTAATATTCTTTTCCCCTTTTCTAATTTTTAATACCAATTCTTCAAATTCGGTCTTTGCTCTATCTATCCCTACTTCCCTTCTATATTTTTTATTCCAGTTATCAACCTTCAATTTCTGAAACCAGTCCAATTTTAACTTTTCAAATATTTTTTCCTCTTGTTTTCATCATCACAAACTTCTAACCAGTCCTTCAATAAAGACAATTCATTTTTATCCAGTATTTCCTTTTTTTCCCTTATCTATTTTTATCGGAAAACACACCATCAGTCAATTCCAAGATTGGAGAGAGATTTGGGACCATATCTTTCTTTACTCTTTTCCACACCTCCATGAGACCTTTCATCATATTATTGCTTGTCTTTATCGGTTTCTCCTTCATTCCCAAAAAGATCATTTTACCAATATTCCTATATTCTTTCATCTCCAATTACTCCCAAATTACCTTTTCTTCTGCCAAGATCTTCACAACATTCTTAATTTGGAATGCTCGATAGTATGCTAACAAATTTGGCATACCCAAATCCCCTTCTTTCTGAGATAAGTACCAAAACGTCTTTGGAAGTCTAGATTTTTTTACCTCCATTACAAAAATTATTAAACATCTTTTGAAATTCATTAATTTCCTTCTCCTTCAAGTGGATCGCAAGTGCATCAAATAGAAAATTAATCTTTGGCAGCAATATCATTTTGCAAATTGCAATCCTCCCGAACCATGACAAATTCAGCTTTTGAAACTCTTATAGTTTGCTCTTAAATTCTACTTTCAAACTATCATAATTCAATCATTTAAGTTCTTCCAATTTGTTTGAAATAATTATCCCCAGATATTTCAACTTTTCTTTAATTTGTATATTAAGTGTCCCCACTATCTTTCCCTTCTCGTCTACCCCCATATTGCACAGCATCAATTCTGACTTATCCCAATTTATCATCAATCCGGTTATAGCTTCAAATACCTGTAGTTGCTCTTTAATCCTATCCATTACCATCTCTGGATGCTTCACCATTAACAACGTATCATCTGCATACATGCTCACTTTATTACCCATTATCCCTTCTATATTTGAATCATCCCTTATATTTTTAGCTAATATTTCCATTGCCATGATAAACAAGATAGGAGATAGTGGACATCCCTGCCTAGTACCTGCCTCAAGCCTTACCACATCTGTAACCTCTTCATTTACTCTAATCCTAGCATTCCTTTTTTGATATAATAGATCAATTACCCTTCTAAATCTATCCCCAAATCCATAATTTCTAACTATTTCCTTAATTGAAGACCATTGCAATGAATCAAATGCCTTAAAAATGTCTAATGATAATAAACCCACCTTTTCCTTCATTTGGTTAACATTGTCAATTAAATCTAATACCCTTCTAGTCAAGTCAGCCATGTGCCTACCTTTTAAAAACCCAACTTGGTCAACATTTATATATTCCCCCATAAAACTATTTAAACGATTAGCCAATATTGCTGTGAAAATTTTGGCATCCTGGTTTATAAGGGAAATTGGTCTGTACGATTCCACCTTTTCCAGATTCTTTCCCGGTTTTGGCAGCAGAACAATTATGGTATTATACCATGAGGTCGGGATTTGTCCTCCATCTAAAATATAATTGTATAACGTCACTAACTTTGGAACCACAACATCTTTAAATTCTTTATAAAATTCCGTCGATAGTCCATCATCTCCCGGGGCTTTCCCCATCTTCAATCCACTAATTACCTCCTTTACCTCTTTATCGGTGACCCTTTCCTCCATTTTTTCTCGATGTTCTTGTTTTATTCCATTCCCTAACTGTCTTTCCAAAATCATTTTGAGCCTCTCCAGATCTACCTCCTTTTTTGCATATAATGCTTGATAAAATTCCTTCACAATTTTACATTTATCCCTATTCTTGTTACACCTTAAGCCTTGTTTATTAACCAACACCCCAATTTCTCTTTTTTCCCTTTTAGCCTTAGCTGCTCTTGCTAATAATTTTGAACTTTTATTACTAAATTCAAAATACTCTCTATTTAAATAAATCAAATCTCTTTTAACTTTATCAATATCCTTGCCCATTAACTCAGCCTTAAGTCTTTGCAATTTAGTGAAAGTTTTTTTATCTTTACTTTTTGAATGGTCCTCCTGTAACTGCTTTATTTCTTTTTCTTTTTCTAACTGTTCTACCTTATGTCTTTTATATTTAATACTCGCCAACTTTATACTTTCCCCTCTAAAAACCGACTTCATGGTATCCCAAACAACGTTAAAGTTAACTTCATTATTATCGTTCCACTGCCAACTTTCTTTCCACCTTTCCATCATTTGCTCTTTACATTTTTGGTCTTCAAATAAGTTAGGATCGTACCTCCAACTTCTTCCTCTTCGAATATCTTTTTGTAATTTCAATTCCAAAAGTACTTTGGCATGATCTGATTCCTTGATGATCCCAATTTCCATTCCCTCGATGTCTTTAATCAGGTTTTCCGTAAGAAAGACGTAATCTATTCTCGAGTAGGTCCCATGGACGTGTGAGAAAAAAGAATATGCCCTTTCAGAGCCCTTAATCTCTCTCCAAGAGTCCTTCAAACCCATCGCAGCCATCCATTTGTCTAAAACCTTCCCTTTCAAACCTATTCCACATCTTGCTATGTTCATGCAGTCTAAGCCCGACCTTATCAAATTAAAATCTCCAGCCACAATAGTTTTTGCAACATTTTCTGGCTCGACTACTTTCCGAACTTTTTCTAAAAAAACTGCTTGATGGTCATTTGAAGCATATATATTTACCAGCATGATTTCCTCATCTTCTATTTTTCCCTTTACAATCAAATATCTACCCTCTTGATCAGCAACACTTTTTGTAATCTCAAATCCTAATTTTTTAGAAATCATAATTGCCACACCTTTCACTTTTGAAGTTCCAAACGCCATCTCATAATGTTGAATCCATCCCAAAAAAGTTTGTTCGTGTCTTTTGACTTCTGGTGCGTTTCCTGTAAGAACACTATATCGGGTCTATCTTTCTTCAACGCCAATTGCAGCCTCCGCCTCTTAAGAACAGAACCTGTACCCTTCACATTCCATGTTAATATTTTAATATTTCCCATAATCTATTTCCTTTCTAACTTCTAAACTCTCCATTGGGCATGCCGTCACCAACCCCTTCCCCCAAAAACACACAATTCTACATATAACACACACTATCTCTCTCCCCACTTTCTTAAAAAAAAAAGACGCCTTCGACAACCAAAGAGGGGAGAGGGGGGACATGCAAAATGTGCCTACCTACCAGAACTATGCGCTACTCACCCTTCTATAACATTTAAATGCTTTAATTTTTAATAATCTATTTCTTATTGCTCCTTACTTGTCTCCTCCTCCACCATGATCAACGACAGCTCCTCATCATCATCTTTTCCCTGTGGTATTCCACCTGTGGCACCACCAGCCTCTGCCCTCTCATGCTCCCTCCCCAAAGCACCCGATTCCAGCAAATCTTTCTTAAAATTTATCCACTCTTCTGAATCTGTTTTTACCAGCTCCAACAAACTCAGATACTCCAATGGATTGGTCCCTTCATCAATTACTTGCATTCTTTTCTCATAGAAAAAGCGCAGTTGCTGTGGAAATCTCCAATTGTACCTTATGCTTTTGCTCATCAACAATTTAGTTACAGGTCTCATCTTATACCTCCACATTCTTTATTTCATTGAAATATCATTGTATACTTCTACATCAGAACCATCAAATTTCAGGGCGCCAGAACCAGCTTTTTTCAAAAAGGCCATTAGCCTAAGCTTATCTCCCCAGTTTGCAAATTTTACCAAAATATTTCTTTGAACCGCCTTCCCTCTTCTTGGACCCACCCTGAATGCACTTACAATATCTTCCTGTACAAATTCCTTTCCCATATTCAAACCATTTAACCACTGAACCACTCTTTCTCTTAGTTGGTCCGGGGTCCGTTCAACCACCTGACGGATCAGAATGTTCTGCTTTCTCATCATATCTTCCACAGCGTCAATCCTTTTCTCATGCTCTTCCAATTTCAGCTTATTCTCCCGCACCGCCTCCTGAGTCCCCTTTATTTCCTTTTTTATAAGGGGAGGGAGCATGAGAGGGCAGAGGCTGGTGGTCATTTTGGACCAATTTCACATTCCCCTCTATTTTTTGCAAACTTAAATCCACTTTTTTTGAGAAATCCATAACAGATGATACCACCTTATCTTGTTTTTTCATCATTTCATTTCTATCTTTCACCCTTGATTCCTCATTTTTCTCCAATTTCTGGAACAATTTACCAATTTCCACCATAATTTGAGTATGATCATAAGGCTCAGGTGGCGGTGATGAAGACTGAGGGGCTTCTTCCATTGGTGCTTTTTCTTTCCTCTTAGACTTCACTGCTGGCTCTTCCTCTTTTGCTTTCCCTCTTGTGCCTTTATCCATGATAACACACAATAAGAGAGTCCAGTGTTGCAGAACATTGCAAAGTCTTAGTCAGTCCAGACAGGCCTGTGCCACTGCAACCGCTGGTACCACGTATCCAAACAGGGCAAACAAAGCTTATAAAGAGGAAGAAATCCAGCAAAGAGTTAGTTGCTATAATCCACAGAAAGAAAACAGGAACCAGAATATACTCCAAACAAACAAACAAAAAAAGGGGGAATGATCCACATCCGACCCGTTTCCCCAAAGCAAGCAGTCCAACTATTCGTCTTCCAAACCACAAAAGTAGAGGCTCCAAGGAAATAGTCACCCAGGTTTTATTTGTTTGAGTCAAAGCCACCAAGAGGGGGGGGGGGGAGAAAAAAAGCCCAAAATCCCAGCAAGGAGGAAAGAAAAACAGGAGGAGCAATACGTCCCCCAAAAAAAGATGTTATTTGTAATCCACACCGTGAAGGAATAAAAAAACAAGTTAATCCTTCTCTTGAAGCGAACAAATCAAAGCGCCCTTTTCCAGCGGGTACTTTAACTTCAGGGGGAAACCCCCCTTCTTCCTCTGTGAATCGGCAGACTTTCCACACACACTTTAGACTCGAAACACACTGCAGCCTTCAAAAGCTGGAGCCCAGATGAGAACTTCTTAAACCACTTTACTATCGCCAAAACATGCCGCGGTTCTCCTGGGGCGCAGGGAAGCCATAGACCAAAGCACAATCACTTTTGTTTTCCAGGACCGCCGCCATTAACGGGACGACCGCCCGATTTCATCCACTTCCACCCGCTTCCAAATCCAGGCTCTTTTAAGCAAGTTCCCCAGTTAACTTTAACTTTTCCATATAGACTTTCATGCACTTACATAGAATTGTTTTCTTGCCGATTCTACTGCCGCCTCAGATCTCCGCCGTCTCACTGGTCCCGTTCTCGGCTCCTCGGCAGGGAAAGCCGCGGCTTCCATCGCGAGCCTCGCCTGCCCAGGAAACCTCCCAAACTTCGACCGCCCGACTTCAAAACTTTCCAGATAGGCAAGCAGGAGTCTTATTGACAAAAAATACCACTTTAAAAGTTCCCCATTTTGATCATTCACATTGATTACCGCTTTGATAAGCGCGAGAGTCCGGATCAAGATGTTACTCGTCGGCCATCTTAGCCATGCCCCTCCTTTCCAACATTCTTAATGGTTCTGCCATCGCACAGCCAAGTCACTTCACTGCACAACTGCTACGTCTTTACCTATAAGGAGGGATGTTAACCATTGGAATCTGGCAAATGCTCCCGCACCCATCCCTACTATCCCCTACTGAGCCGCCCGCACTTACCTTTACCCAGCCCGACCATCGCCGATAGGGTCCGGCAGTCGCCAGTGGGGCAACCGCCCCACAAATGCAAAAAATAAAAAAATAAAACTATGTTTCCCAGCCTCCTTCATGCTGTGCCACCCCTAAGCCAATGAGGCTGGAGGGCGCGAGTGTGGAGGAGGCTGGGCAGCCGGCGTGGCGGTTTAAAAAAACCCGTGCCAGGGAAAGGCCCTACCCAACCCGCTGCCCAAAAAAGTAAGTGGGGTGGGAGAGAGGGATTGGGGGGGAAGGAACAGTCCCAGGAACTCCAATGCCCACCCCAACGCCCATCCCCCCTTGACTCCTCCCTGCCCCCCTTTTCTTTTACTGGCTGTCCTGTTCCCCCCAGTGCAGCCTTCTCTGCTGCAATGAGCACCGGACAGTCCTCCATCCCTGCTGGCATCAAAGCCTCAATGCCCGCAGGGACAAAGGCCAGGCCGATCCACATACCAACGCAGAAGGCCACACCTGGGGGAATGTGCCAGTCACCAAAAGTTAAGGGAACCGGCCCGGGAACCACACCACCCACCCGCCTCGCCCCGCAGTCTCTGTCCACCCCTTACCTTTTGGTGGCTGCCCCTTTCCCCAGCACAGCCACCTACTTGCTTTCAATGGAGGGTGGGGGGCAAAGTCCCCCACCCCCTGCTGAAAGCAAACCAATTCCCCGGTAAGCAAAGACAGTGAACGGAGCTCCTCCCCCCTGCACCACCCACCCACCCACCCACACCGCATGTTATCTTTATTTAAAAAAATGCTAGTTATCTTTATAAAAAGGTCAGCAAAATACAGGTATGTTGCCTGGGATGTGCATGGACACCTGAAAGGGCCACCACATTTTTTTCTGGGAAAATTGTAGTTTACAGTTCTATGCAGCTTGTCATATTTGGTTCTCCCCTCGTATTCCTTTTTTGGGGCTGTGGGAAGTACTTTTTCTTTGTATGTAAGCAGACCACCATGTTAGCCATCTTGTAGTGAGGAATTTTTTATATTTTGAAATGGCCTAAAATGGCTCCAAAGTTCAGAGGACTTTTATGCTATGGTTTCATGATGATGGCAAAATTGGTCTCTGATTTTTTAAAAAGCTGATTTTGGCCACTAGTATTATGAAAGTGGAAAGTGATAATATTACCAATCTCAGAGATCATTCTGCAAAGAGTACAGTAGCCCTGCATAGCAATACAGTTTGCTCCTTAATGACTAATTACACTCCATTTTCAGAACTCACATAATTTAATTATTTAAGAAGCTTGCAATGCATTCACTACAAAGCAGGGATATTCATAATTACAATTCTGCATCATCTTTGAAGTGTATCCACTTTAAAAAAGAAAAGGAAAAAAGATTACACATGGAAATAAATGAACATATGTTGTTAAGAAGGTTTTTCTTGCTTGCCCCTCTTCTTCAACACAGCTTTACTATTTTTTATTTAACTCTTGAATGCCTAAAGATAAATAGCAGTAAATAGGATACTGTAGCACTTATATCCATTCTTGACTCACTGAAAATAAAGTCTCTGTAAGATATTTTGTAGGCAAGCATGGTATTTGGCAAAGGATGTTCAATGTTCTTGTGGTTTCATTTGGTGGTGCAGTTACAGGTAAGACCATTTTACTAGGCTTATTTGATTTTTTAAAATTTGCTTTCTTTTCTGTTCTCTGATAGCCAATGAAGAGTAATTGCAGTCTTACTTATAATATTTTTGTATTATGGGTGTGTGTGTCATCTAGTTCCAAGATCTTCCAGGTCAGTATCCTGTCTGGAGTGTGGGCAGTGGAACATTTCCCCAGCAGAGCACTCTACTATCTTTGACTAGCCATGGCTCAAGCAATCACCCCATGTAAAACAACAAGAACTTCTGCTTGTGCAAGTGGATTGTGAATATATTCAATTGCATAAACTCCATAAGAGCACAGCCACTTGCACAACAGACTGTTGTGTGAGTGCTAGAACTGAGGAGGTTGTTGCCCTCAGTACTTTTACTGTATGGTGCTGAATGTTCCAATGGCCAGAATCCTGCTGCTGATTTATGCTGCTGATTTTTTAGGGAAATGCTACTATTTCTAAGCAAAAACTTTTTAGGTCTGAGCTGATCTTAAGATCAAATTTTATTAGCAGCTGATAAGAGTATGGATCAAGAAATAGAAGGCAATTCCTCTTGCCCTGTCTGGAAAAGGCAGACTGTTGTGTGAGTGCTAGAACTGAGGAGGTTGTTGCCCTCAGTACTTTTACTGTATGGTGCTGAATGTTCCAATGGCCAGAATCCTGCTGCTGATTTATGCTGCTGATTTTTTAGGGAAATGCTACTATTTCTAAGCAAAAACTTTTTAGGTCTGAGCTGATCTTAAGATCAAATTTTATTAGCAGCTGGTAAGAGTATGGATCAAGAAATAGAAGGCAATTCCTCTTGCCCTGTCTGGAAAAGGCGTTTTGTCTTGTTTTTGTTTTAACTTTTCCAAAGTGAAATATCACACATGTAGACTCATTAGCTAAGCTGTCAGAGGAAGGGATACAAAAGGAGACCCAAATGGATCACATTAATTAATTTAGTTCTATTTTCCCCCTATTCTATTAATTTAGATCAGAAATATAATAGAACTAAAGCTTTTATGATAAAAACAGCAAAGAGTATTGTGGCACCTTAAAGGCTAACAAGTTCATTTGACACAACTTTTTGTAGACTACAATTCTTTTCATTAGATGTTATAATAGTATGTGATTTTTGTCCTGCTGCCACATCTGATGAAACAGGTTTTGCCAGTTTTTCATATGCTGGTCAACACTGTGAGCTAGAAAGATAGTGGTATCAGATGTGTATACCGTCAGCAGAAAATGAACAACAACAAAAAGTCTCTAATGATTGTCTGTCTCCAGCTAATATATGCAGTCCATAAAATGTATCAAGCAGATGGCATTTTATACAATATTAATTCAAAAGCATGGTCAGTGTAGCAACTATTAATTTAAATTTAAAGCAAATGCTATATAGTTATATTTCCGAATAAGTGAGTAGGGATTCCTGACGGTATGTTTCATTTCCGACAACTGAAATGAATTCACTGCTTCTGTTTTCTCCTTAAAGGAAGACATCCAGGTCACAAAGCAAATACAATTTAGAACTACAACTTTTCCCTGCAAAAAATGGGCAATCAAAGTTCCCTCTGATGTGCAGAGGAAATGGGTAGTAAGATAACTGATTTTAGTTTGGCTTCTATTAGAATAATAATCATCTAGCATTTTCTAGGAACAACAAGCATGATCCTTGTTGTTTTATCCACTTTCAAGAGGCAAGCCAACATAGGTCATATGACTGAACTAGAAGAATCAGTTCTACTTTAGTCTGGTTTCCTTACCACCCTTAATCCAATGATAAATAAGGTCACTAGTTGCCTCACTGTGGCTCAGGCTTGTGTTTGGGACACCACTTCCCACATTGTGACCAAAGAATATTGTAGCAGGCACTGGTTACATCATAACACCTGAATCCATTAGTCCCAGAGGTCCTTACAAAAGCATTCTGTCTTGCTGCCACCAAAAACAACATGGCAGGCAGCCGGGTCAGAGCTAGATCAGGTCTAGGAAGAGCTAAACCACCTATTTCATCTGGTCCTTCTGACAATGCCCCCGTCAGCTTCTCTTGCCCCCAAATAGTGGCTCCTGTGCCTGCTGCTCAGCCTCTTCCACAAGGGCCAGGTGCTGTATCCAGACATTCAATCACAGATCCTCCTTGTAGTCATATGACCACCTGGGCAGTAGCAGGAGGTCTTCTTCAGGATATTTCTCTGGGGATCACCTGGCATGTCCTAACAATTCTACCTGTTCTTTGGCAGGTGTCTCTTTCAATCCCTCCTCTACCACTACCTGTTCTAGTTCCAGGAATACAACACCTTCAACCCCATGTCCCAGTTTCTGGAATCTTTCCTGGCTCCTGGAAGGATTCTTGTTCCTTCACTGTCCTCTGTTCATTTGTGGTTCAAAAAAGGATCCAGGGGTGATCCAAGAAATTACCGACCTGTCAGTTTGACATGTGTCCCAGGTAAAGTGATGGAAACCATCCTAAAAGATAGAATTAATAGGCACATAGAAGAGAAGGCGCTGCTAAAGGAGAGCCAACATGGCTTTTACAAGGGCAAATCATGCCTCACTAATCTGTTGGAATTTTTTGAGAGTGTCAACAAGCATGTGGATAAGGGGGATCCAGTTGACATTGTTTATCTGGACTTTCAGAAGGCTTTTGACAAGGTCCCACATCAAACGCTCTTGAATAAACTTACCAGTCATGGAATAAAGGGACAGGTCTTGTCCTGGATCAGCAACTGGCTAAGGGACAGGAAACAGAGGGTAGCACTAAATGGACACTTCTCCAAGTGGAGGGAAGTAAAGAGTGGGGTCCCCCAAGGTTCAGTACTGGGACCCCTGCTTTTCAACCTCTTCATAAATGATCTAGAGGTAGGAGTAAAAAGCAAGGTAGCCAAATTTGCTGACAACACTAAATTATACAGGGTAGTGAAAACTGTGAGAGATTGTGAGGAGCTCCAGAGGGATCTCTTGACACTGGGGGAGTGGGCAAAACAGTGGCAAATGAGCTTCAACATTAGTAAGTGCAGAGTGATGCATGTTGGGGCAAAGAACCCCAATTACATTTATAAACTGATGGGGTCTGAACTCTCTGCGACAAACCAGGAAAGGGACCTTGGTGTCCTGGTGGACAACTCAATGAAGGTGTCAACCCAGTGTGCCTCAGCAGTGAAAAAAGCAAACTCAATGCTAGGGATCATTAGGAAGGGTATAGAAAATAAGTCAGCAAGTGTCATTTTGCCTCTTTATAAATCTGTGGTGAAGCCCCATCTGGAATACTGTGTACAGTTCTGGTCGCCATACCTCCAGAAGGATATTATGGAGCTGGAAAAAGTGCAGAGGAGGGCAACCAGAATGGTTAGGGGACTGGAACACCTTCCTTACCATCTGAGGCTGCAACGGTTGGGCCTCTTCACTCTTGAATGACGACATCTAAGAGGTGACCTGATTGAAGTTTATAAAATCATGCACAGTGTGGACAAAGTAGATAAGGAAAAACTGTTTTCCCTATCGCATAACACTAGAATTAGGGGACACTCGATGAAACTTTTGTGTACTAGTTCTCAAACAAATAAGAGAAAGTACTTTTTCACCCAGAGGATTACTGGTCTATGGAAATCCCTGCCAGAAGAAGTGGTGACAGCTGTCAGTCTTGACAGCTTTAAGAAAGGATTAGACAAGTTCATGGAGGACAAGGGTATCAATGGCTATAATTATGGATACTTAAGGACAACCTCCAGGTTGGAGAGATAGGCAGGATATCTCTCAATGCCATTTCCAGGGAATCCTAAGCAGGTGAAGGCATCTGCTTGGGAATACCCTGAAGGAAATGGTGAGCCACTGTGTGAGACAGAATGCTGGACTGGATGGTCTGTGGCCTGTTCCAGCAAGGCTGTTCTTATGTTCTTATGTTCTTATGTGGTAGTCTTCCATACCTGAATGGCAAGCTCGATGTCTGGAATTCCAGGCATAAGATTGTGGGAAGCAACAGACTGCTGACCCTCCAGGGTTCCTCCTGACACTCCACCAGGCTATTTATATACAGTAGGGTTGGAGAATCTGTGGTGCTTCAGATGTGGCTGGGCACTAATCCCTCTCAGGCCCAGCAAATATAACCATTTGGTAGTTATGAAAGAGGTTGGCTCCCAAAAGCATATGGTGAGCTACAGGTTCCTCAGTTATAGAGAAAACTTATGGTGGAAAGGATGTGGGTCAAAAGAATTGCATATTGTAACAACTATGTAGCACTAATTTGCTCCTGATTCAGCACTGCTTCCATAAGAAAGCTTTAACATTTTGCCCTTATCTAGGCCACAAAATGCACTTTTGAATGTTTGATAGAAAGGGGACATGAAGGTTTATGGAGGAACTAATCCTATACATTATAAGCCATAAAAATTGTGATCTCACCTTTGACTTCACAGCTATCCAAACTGAATTCATGCCTATAAAAATTAATTGATTATTAAGCCTATTTTTTCCAACTCCAGTTATAGTATATATTACACTTTCCCATTGCAGTAATGTAAGTAACAGAACCTGCTAAAGCCAGTATTAAATGCTACTCATCTTTCTTCAAATGAACATAGTGAAAATAATGATATCTATTAAAGGTAACGAATAGTTTCAAGAACTCTCCTTTTAGGTCATAAGTATATCACTTAAAAGCCTTTAAATAAAAGGATCTTATTATACTGCATACCAATTCAGCTTTCCTGCAAATCCCTTTCTATCAAATCCTTTTACACTTCTTTGTTGTTGAACCCAATATAGTGCGACATTGTCTGTATACACATTACAGCTGGATAAAGCGCCCAGTTCCCTAGACTGAATTTTGCACTGTTCTCCAGCCTGGTTTCTCAATGCTATCTCATTGCAACAGCAGAGACTGAAAGCAAGCTATTCCCACATCCACCAAACACAGCTCTTGGGATAAGAACTGCACCATTGATAGACTCTGTATTCTTTTCCATAGGTTCCCATCAGTATGTTGCTAACAATTTCCTGGGCCTTATCAAATAAAAAAAGCCTTTGAAAAATGGAAACAAAACATCAGACTACATTGTAGTGCAACTTTCACTGCTATAATCTGTGTTTTCCATCACTCTACATGAAAAGACTACAAACACTTTCTAATACACATGGCCAGATCAACAGTTTTCTGTGAAGAAGCATTGTTCAGTATCTATCATCTTTTTTCCAAGCATTTCTTGGAATTTTAACCCTTTTCATTTGAATCAGTTTTCAACCTCCTTCCCTTGCTCCTACCTGCCATTATGAGAAATAATTGAATCAAATTCTTCTTTGTATATCTGAAACATTGAAAGCAAGTGTTCCCATTAGAAGAATTTTTTTCCTATTAGATTTCTGTTTATATAGGAAATTGTCTTGAGGCATAACCTGGCTGTTGAACACATTAACTGACAAATCAGAAGTAGCAATGAGCTGAAAGGGAGTCCACAGAGCCATGACAAGATCAGATTTTAGAATCACAGTTTTCTCATTTCAGGGTTAAGGGATCATCTAAATATTATCTAGGACTGTGATGGTGAACCTTAGCACTCCAGATGTTCTTAGACTTCAATTCCCAGAAACCCAAGCACCCAGTGAATCCACACAAATGGGTTTACTACAATTCATCTGGCCTGCGCTTCCACTTCTGGGAGTGACGAGGGCAGTGCAGGCCGGATGAATCGCAGTAAATCCATTTGTGTGTATTCACAGGGTGCTTGGGCTTCTGGGAATTGAAGTCCAAGCATGTTTTACTTCCGCTTCCAGGAGCAACAAGGGCAGCATGGGCTGGATGAATCACAGTAAACCCATTCGTGTGGATTCACAGGGTGCTTGGGTTTCTGGGAATTGAAGTCCAAGAACATCTGGAGTGCCAAGGTTTGCCCATCACAAATCTAGGATCATGACATAATGTTTCAATAGAGAAATATTGTGACCTCTGAACAACAAGGATTACAGGTCTGACACAGCTTGTCTGCTGTGTCCTAATAGGTGTTTACTATTCTTCTGCAGCAACATGATAAATGATAGGGAAGCTGTTTTCTTATACCCTACAGAAACTTGAAGAGTGGCCACAGGGAATTCCTTATCACCTTTCTTTCTCTGTGATCTCTCTATGAATCTACCAGGCAACTGGCTTATAAATTTACATGAGTAGCTACTGAAGAGAAGGCCTTCTTTGTGGTGGTCGCTAAATTATGAAACTCATTTTAAGCATTTGCACCTTGTGCCTTTTAGACTTAATATATGTGTTGTTTTAGTCTTGAAATACTCTCTTTTTGTGTATCTTGTTTATTCTTACAGCATCTATTTTTGTTGAACTTATTTAAACTAGCTACAGTTGTTTTTATGGTGATTTTTTTAAAAAAACATGGATGGGTATGGCTCCCTCTGTATTTCCAGCTGCTACACAATCTGGAGAGATGAGGGGATTTCCTCCTTTCCATCCAGGAAGAGGCAGAGCTCAGCAGTGGACACTCTGGCATCACTACTCACTGGTGTGGAGGTGGGGCTATCAGGTTGTTTTTAAAGCCTATCTCCCTCAAATCTGGCTTCTTGGTATTGGTTATTTGGACATGTTGTGTAGTGCAGCCAGTCCTGAGCTCAGCCCTTCTTGGCCTCGCAGCAGTGCTGCGCATCTTTATGTCACAATTTCAGGGGGCAGGGTTGGTGGCTTTGCTGGGAAGGTGACAAACCTGAGTGACAAATCCTTGAGTGATTTGGGAATGGGGTTTGGGTTGAGGCTGCAACTGTGATTTTGCAGCACAGCTATTCCAGCTACCTTTTTGTGGTACCACCATCATGTCTGCCATTTTGGCTGAGTTTGCAGATAGTTTGAATTGCTGGAATTTTTGTGTTAAGGATTTTAGTTTTTTGTCACAATTTCAGGGGGCAGGGTTGGTGGCTTTGCTGGGAAGGTGACAAACCTGAGTGACAAAATTTATAAGTTACACATTTTAATTGGGTTCGATTGATTTACATGTGTTCACTGCTATTTCAGCTATGCTAGTTGTTTCTCTTTATTTCATTTATTGTATCAATTCATCATTACATAATTATTCTGGGACTCCCTGGATACTTTATGATGAGGCTTTCAGGAGAAGAGTAGAAAAATATCTTACCCTTCACTGGGACAGCATCAGCAGGAGCAGTGGCTACAATTTATGACCTAGGCATGTCCCCTTCAGGAGGACTGAACTGAGAGCAGCTACATGAGTTGTAAGTCTGAATTAAACAAAAAAAAAAAAAAAGGGAATTATAAAGGAAAATTATTTTTATGAGATATGGAACCCATTTTTGACTTACACACTGAAAAGAAAGAAAGGTAGCATGCCAGCAGCAGATCAAATGAATTTCTGGAAGGAACGTGTATTTAAAAGAAAACATAATCTCTGAGGCTTTGTATATATCACTGAGGTTTATATTATCTTAATTGTTACTAATATAAGTGTGTTGTACTGCTAATTGGGTGAAATTTAAGGTGTAAAAAGTGCTATAAAGCAAATTTTGGAAAATGTAGTATCAGAAAAAGAGTTTGAAATAATTAATAATATAAATTTACAAATATAAAAGGTGAAGAATAACACTGAAAATGAATAATATTGTAATAACTTTGAGGACCCTAGCATATTGTTTTTTTGTTTTTTTCTTTTTCTTCTTCTTCTTCTTACATTTGTACTTGTATTGAAATGTTTTTGTATTTGTATAGTTTCAGTATCTGTAATAAATATTTTTTTAAACTAAAAAAAATGAGTTGTAAGTCTGCTAATGTTGAAGTTACCTGCACTACAACAAGGCAGGCATGTTTAAAGGGGTGACTGTGATCTCTGACATTTGGATCGGGCATGCTGAGGAATAAGCAGGAGAGGCATGGATCAAAACTAATGGCAGATTACATCTGAATCACCTGGTCATCCAGTTTGTCTGTCAAGATTTGTTCCCTGGGGAGGGGCTCCATTTGTTAGATACTGGGGCTGACATTTTTTGGACAACTTGTGGAGGGGTATTTCACCTATCCCTGAAGGCAGTTGGGGCAAGAGAGGTCAAGCATGAGCAAATCCTCTCTAATGGCAGGTGGTGCTGGGCGAGGATGGTAGTGGTGAATCCCTCAGGTCATCTTTGGACAAGGTAAATACTGGGTGCCTGGCATGATTCAGGTGAATTAGTTGGACACACAGTTGATATCATGAGACTTTAATAGAGTTAGAAACACCCATAGAGATGCCTCCCTGACTCTGCTGACCTAGGCAGTAGCTGTCAAGGCAGAGCAGTGCACAGGGGTAAAGGATTTGACTGTCCAGGCTAGAGAGGGGATGAGGAGGCTCTCCTGCTCTAGTACCAGGTAGGCACTACCAGGACTCTCTGCAGGCCAAGATGTTTCAATAAATTTCAATTAATGTGGCCCAGGTTTAAATACTAAATTTTTCCATGTCATGCCTTATTCGATGGGTTTGGGGAGTGGTGGTAATTCATTTACTTTACATTGTAGAGAGAACTGATACAATTTGCAGTTGCTGAATTAATATATAACCTGGAACACAGTTTTCCTTTAGTTGCAGTTTGTGTTTTAGTTTTCCAATTAGTATACATTTCCTACAAACATTTATAGAATTCTAGGGAATTCCAAAGTGCATATATTAGAGAAAATTACTTTCAAAAAATCTGTATTATGGAGATGTATACAGAAAAATGTATATTGGTAAAACGATGTACACAAATTAATGTGTATTTTTGTTTTTATTGCAAATTGGGTCCAGAAATGGGTTAGAATGAAGATCACTAAAAATAAATAAATTACTCTGGGTTGAAAGAATTTTTGCTGGAGAAACTCCACTCAAGGGACGCCCAAATGAGGCTCCTTTCATGTCCCTAAGATCCATCATGCAGCACTTGGGTAACGAACCCCAACCTTGAGAACATGAGAAATTGACATGCACTGAAATAGACTACTGTATTTCCTCAGCATTTTTGGCCTCGTGTTGTGTTGTTTAGAGCAGAAAAGGGAGGGATGGTTTTTCTTTAATCTTTTTTGCTTATACTGCTACCCTAAGAGAAAGATATATAGACTTCCCTTTTTTCACTAGTCCATTTTAAGCTCTTCTCATTCTCCCTTTACCTCCTCCACTTTGCTTCCTGTCCCATTGGTTAAAATCTTGTTGCTTGGCCTAGTAAGTTACACTAGAGTTGGTCACCTGAATCAATAGGGATCTAGAGAATCAACTCATCTCCATTGATACAAATGGACCAACTGTAGTTGTGACTTATTTCAGTGTAGTAAGAACAACTCTGTGTTCTCAAAACAAAAGAAGCTCATATTGTGAATTTTCTGAACTACTTAGTCTGAGCCAGTTCCAGTAACCTCCGGCAGGCAACTCATGATTTGTGTCTACTCAAAGGTTAGATCTCACTACTACTAATGGGGCTTTCCCCTAGAGATGTATATATATTATTGCAGCTTAAGTAATTTTGAGGAATACATATTTCCTTCTAAATATAAACCACTGAGCTATCCAGCAGTACATTTCTAAGAGATGTGGTAGGCATCCTGAGCTTTCTTAGTTTACTTTCACAGAAGAAGATAAGTGTTCAAGGACTCACAGAAACCCTAAATGTCATAGCCTTTTCACACAAGGATTCTGCCTTTATGTAATTTATGCAAAGCACACTGTTAGCCTTGGGCAATCCATATATAAGGGGGTTGCCAACCACTGGAGTTGCCAACCACTGGGCCAAGGACTGATATCAGCCAAGGCTGCCCCAAACCACCCATGGGGTAGGAGGTACTGGAAGCCCCAATAACAACCTTCTGCCCTCAATGTGCTCTGTTGGGTCTGCCAGGTAAACGGATTGAGAACAAGGGCTTCAGACACACCAAATAGGCAGGTGTCCGGGGCCCTCCTCTATGTTGCTTAACTACAGCTCTTACAGTAATTATGCACTTTATCATATTTTATTATGTGCTTGCACTATACTATCCCACCCCCCCCCCCACTTACCAGTCCTTGAAAAAATGGTTTAGCATGAAACTGGTCTGTGGTGCAAAGGTTGTGAACCCCTGGTCTACACAATTGCCTAATATTGAGCGACGATCTGCCCTACTTTTGTTTCACTATGTCTGTCACTACCTCTACTTGTTCCTCTAAATAGTGAAACATTTGGAAAACAAAGTGTATCTGTTCAACAATATGAACCAGTCTCTTCATTTCTAAGTGCCAAGTATTTTGTTTCTCTCTCTCTCTCTATTCTGTTTTCAAAACTACTATTTCCACCATTACTCATTTATATTGCTTTGGCAGAAATCTCATCAAAGAGGTATAACAATATTAAATGCAAAGATAAAAGGAGACATTATTATACCTGTAATATAGGACAAGATTTTAAAATGGAGCAAAGAAAGGCTTTCTGAAATCTATTCTCCATAATGGAATCTTCTGAACTAGTTAGGTGAAGAACAAAGACCGTAATGGGATTTAAAATGTTAACTTTCTTTTGTTATATTTACTACTGTTTTATTTTTAATAGCAGAGAAAGCAAGAAATTGGTTATTTTGTTTTCCTAAAATACAGGTACATTGTCTTTCTGAACAAATCTGTAAGTGATGGGATTTCTGAACTACAAATATCATACTTCTCCTACTACCTTGTTGTTTGGCCTAGTAAGTTACACTAGACAACATTCAACACAGACCCATGTGCATAGTAAATGCTGTAGTTTAATAATTTTGTGTCAGAAATTATTCTGGGTTGAAAGGAGTCTTGCGGAAGAAACTCCACTCAGGGAATGCCCAAATGAGGCTCCTTTCATGTCCCCAAGAGCTGGGACAGAGACGGCACTTAATCTGTCATGCAGTACCCAGGTCTCGACCTGCAAACTTGCCAGCCTTCCAGCTAACAAGGCAAGCCCCTAAGAATGCTGCAGTGAAACCCCAGGAGGTGCCTTTTCACAGACGTTTTAACTTTAAAAAGGCTAAATAGGTGAATTTTCAAGAGCAGCTGGATAAAAGTGTGAAGATCCCCCTACACACAACCAGATAAATATCATGAATTTGTCTATCTCATGAAAGCAATAGCAAGGAAAAATACTCCAAGAGAATGCCACACCCAGTACATCCAGGGCCTGACTGATGACATCAAACCTCTAATGGATAGGTATCAGGCACTGTACAACCAGGATCATTTTCAGGAGCATTCTGCTGAAGCTGGGGAAGAACTGATGCAGGCTCTAGCTGAAAATCAGAAATCATGATGGTTCACATTAGTTGAGAACTTGGATGTGAAGCAGAACAGTAGATGAGCTTGGAAACTCCTTAAAATATTTTTGCTTGCACTGCTCATCATCAACCAGTTCCTGTCAATACAAAATTGTTCACACCTTAGGAGGCATACATCAAAACAGGAGAAAGAAAAAGACCATGAGGCAGACCCAGAGGAAGGTGGAGAGATAACTTCAAAGAAATATTACAAGAACACCAAATAATACCAGTGGAGGCCACTAGAAGTGAACAGATAAGGGGATAAAATGCATCTTTGTCTGACACCTTTGCTAACAGGAAACCATTCAGTCTCCCCATAGTCTGTCCTGATGGTAACTTCTTGTCCATAATACAGGATCAGGATGATCAAGTGTTGAGGCACCCCCATTTCTTTCAGAACCACTTGTAGGCATGTTTCAAACACCTCAATGTGATGTGTCTATGAGAAAGACTTAAATTAGAAGGCTTTGAGGCTTACTTATGACATGCTCTGCCCAGGTTTTCTGCTCTTGTCCTAGTGTTAGCTGATCGCTTTCTTCCTAGGCATGAAGTTAGAGCAGATCTAGGCTGAGACAGGCCTCATGGCCTTCTGGTTTAAGCTTTTCTCCCAAAGATATCACACTGAAAGGTACCTACAAGGTAGATGAGCTTGGAAACTCCAAGAATGGAGAATTGTGGCATTTATAATTAAAAAATCCAAGAATGTCACTCTAATTGTTATCATACAGATTATGAATTATATATTATGATGTAATCCAGGGAATTAAAACTATACAGCCTTTCAATGTCTAGATTAGACTCTCAATTAATGTGCCTCCTTCATAAAGGCACAAGTTGAAACCTTGCAGATGTCAGTGACATGCTTTGCTAGACATCTGCACAAGGTTTTTTTTGTTTTGAAAGATAATGCTATAGCTCAACAGATCCTGATTTCTCTTTTTGTTTTTCTCTCCATTTGTAACCATGCACAATATCTACCTACGATAGATGCAGCTATCATTGGATTGAACAGACAAAAAGAATGGGTGGCAATATCAGTTTTGCACAGATCTCATTGCAGGCGCACCCCCCAAAAAAGGACTCAGACACCGGTATAAGTGGATAATGGCATTGGGCCACATTTATTGATTCATGCCGTAGTCCGAATTATAAATTTCAATTGGTACTCAGCCAATTATAATTCTTAAGGCAAGCAGGCCGCAGTAACACTGGTAAGGTTCCTCCCAAAATTGCCAATGGCAATTGGCTACAATGTATCCATTTGTATCAATTTGTTTGTTTACAACAAACAAATTGTTGACCGTAGTCAATAAACTATCTACTGACCCCACCCTCTGACGTGTATCCGTAAAATCACGGGGTGATGCATGCTGAAGAGCTCCTGCCATCACCCCATTGCCTGGTTCGTCATTGACCGGACAACGTTAACCAACTTGTACCTATCTAGTGTTGGCCAGTCATTTGCGAACCTGCCGGATACCTGTGGGTCATAAATATTTACCTTACCAGTGCTACCCGCCACACGGGGAGGCTTAATAAAGACTCACCGCCCCCCCCCCGACCGTCAGCTCGGTCAACAGGCCTACTTGCAAATCTTCCAAAAAGAGGTGCATACCTCTGGGCGACAGATAGACCCCATCCCCTGTGTAAAGATCATAATTTTGGAGACTAATGGTGGGGTTTCGGATGTCCCGCCCCAAACCCTTGTCAGCAAAGAACTGGGCCACTGCCCTGTTCACCGAGCGACGAGCGCGGTCAAGGGCCTGGAGGTTGATACCCCCCCTGTAAGCGTGACGCGGTATGATGTCCGACCATAGCAGGGTTGTGGCAGGCCACACATAATGCAAATAAGCTAGGTCGCTGCAGATCGTATGTTTTAAAGAAAGGCCAGTGACCTGGCCCAAGTCATTGCCCCCGAGGTGCAGCACCAGGACATCAGGCGGTTCAGCATCCCTGATGGAGAAAAGGAATGGCAACAGTTCCCGCCATAACATTCCGCGCTTACCATACCACCTGATACATGTGGATGCATGGAGTCCAAGCTGGGGTCCCCACTCTGTCGCCGTAGCGTACTGCGCTGCCCAGTGCACATAGCTGTGGCCCACCAGCCATACTGCCACCGGTGTGCGGCGACACACAGGGTCTGTAAAATAAAAAGAGACAGGACAGTGACTTAACTGGTACTCATACTTGAAGAGGGCGGACATATAATTCAAAACACTTCGATCCCCACCTCCCCATATGGCATATATCAGCCTCCGAGTACCCAAATGCAGCCGCAGTAGAAGCAGCTCCTATTCTAAAAGAATGGGTGCCGTAACGAGCCCTGGGGAGGCCAACACTGGACAGTGCCTTACCGGTCACCTTCCAAAATTGAAATTTAGTAAGGGGAGACCCATCCTGGTGGCAGAAAAACGGGCCAGGGTGCATACCACGCATTGCAAGGAACTCTTGTAGGGCACCAACCGGACAGATGTCTGCAATGGAACATCGTAGCAGTCTTACACCACTGCCTACACCGTGCTGATCAACCTTTGAGGACCATATCCTCAACTGAGCCCACTCATTGGAAACATAGACATCTTCGAGTTCCAGTGCCCTACGCGCCGCATCCGCCTTAGACAGTAGCACAAGCTCACTGATGCGGAGTGCTCCAAAAAAGGCCACCGTGGTAGCTGCGTGAAACAGAGCTGCCTCGTACCTGTCAAAACACAGATCATGCCAGCCTCGTGCAAGACCCCCTAGAGAAATAGGGTGGCGATTGTCCGGGCAGCGTCCACGTTCCCGTGTCCACCCCTCCAGAACATGTCGTATACGAAAATCATTCGTGCTGTCAGCAGAGCCCCTCACTTTGGCCATGAATGCCAGTGCTGACAGCCTGGATGCTATGGTGCGGGGAGCTAGGCCTTGGCTGTGTAGGTGGACCATAAATTGGAGAACGTGTGTAACTGGAATGGGCCACATCTCGGGCAACCGGAGTTGCGCACAAAAAGTCATAAATTGACTAAATGCATGGTGATACGCCTTACGCGTGCGGGGCGCCAGCGACATGCCGATCGCCCGGTTCACCTCTCCTTGCCAAACGTCCAAATCTCGTCCGGGAGCGGCGAGGGAAATTCCTCTGCGTCCGGAGCCAAGGCGCGGAACCGGGGGATTCGCAGGCGGGATAAAGCATCAGCAATATCGTTATTAATACCTGGCACATGTCTGGCCCTGAAGAGCACATTGAGGCGTAGGCTGCGCAACACAAACTGGCGAACTAACTCCATGACCCTGTGTGATTTAGATGTCTGGGAATTGACAATGTGCACTACCGCAGCATTGTCGCACCAGAAATGAACCACCGAATTGGCCCACTCCTTGCCCCATAGCATCAAAGCTCCCAGTATCGGGAAGAACTCAAGGAATGTACGATCGCGTAAATGATCCGTGCCCCTCCAAGCTGGAGGCCATCGGCCGTAGGCCCACCTCCCCTCAAAGTAAATCCCATAGCCCAGGGACCCCGAGGCATCCGACTGAACCTGGAACCTAGGGGAAACCAAAAGGTCAGATCTCCAAAATGATACCCCATTGAAGTCCCTCAGGAACTTAAGCCTAACGAACATGTCAGCCCTCATGCCCCTGTTCAGTCGGACCCTATGATGGCGCCTGGATAGGCCAGTCATGGCGTCGCACAAGCGTCGAGCAAAAGCTCTGCCAGGAGCAACCACCCTGCAGGCAAAGTTAAGGTGACCATGGAGAACCTGGAGCTCACGAAGTGACACCTTGCATTTGGCCAGTAAGGCCAAAATCAATGCAGTTATCCGGGTAACCTTATCCATGGGTAACCTGGATGCCTGCGAGACCGTGTCAATTTCAATACCCAGAAACGTGAGCTTAGTTGATGGGCCCTCGGTCTTTTCGGGCGCTAAAGGGACACCAAGTTCCTGCATTAGCATCTGAAATGTGTTGAGGAGATGCGTGCACGTGTCCCAGCCCCGTTCACCCCCGAACAAGAAATCATCGAGGTAGTGGGCTACAGACCGGGACCCAGACCTGCGAACAAAGGCCCACTGAAGGAAAGTGCTAAAACGTTCAAATGCTGAACAGGAAATAGAGCAGCCAAAAGGCATGGCTTTATCAACATAAAATTTCCCTTGGAATTAAAAACCCAATAACTCAAAGTCACCCGGGTGCACTGGCAACAAACGGAATGCCGACTTAATGTCACATTTTGCCAAAAGTGCACCCGGGCCACAAGAGCGCACCATGCGCAGGGCATGGTCAAATGATGTATACCTGACCAAACAAAGGTCATCAGGAATGGCATCATTGACCAAATGGCCCGCCGGGTATGACAGATGGTGAATTAAACGAAACTCCCAAGGGGTCTTTTTGGGCACCAACCCTAAAGGGGAAAACTTAAGATTGGGAAAGGGTGGCACGGGAAAGGGGCCAGCAACCCTACCTGCATTAACCTCCTTTACAATACTGAGGACGGCCACATCCTCCCTGCCCTTCAGTGAAAGTAAATTAGGGGCATCTTGGGGGCACCTCTCCCCTCTAAATGGGATGCGGAAGCCCCGCTGGAAGCCCTCGAGGAGGTACCTAGCATCCTCCCTCCTCGGGTAGGTTGAGAGCCACCGCTCCAACATAGCCACGTTAACCGGGGAGGGGGCCTTTTGAGTGACCAACTCCATCAGCGGCAGGTCTGCCCGCACCTTGTCCACCTCTACCTCTGCCCCGTGACCCACCAGCTCGCGGACACGCAGCGGCGGCGTGGGGGCCAGCGCAAGAGTGACACTCATGTTTGTATCGGCACAGTTTTCTATTGCATGCACCATTGGCCGAGAAGCTCCAACACAGCAGGCGGGCTGGAACCCCCTGCCGTGCCAGCTGGCGGAGGGCCTGAGTAGGAGCAGCTCGCTGGACCGCATGTCCACAATGGTACCTCTCCCCAGGCGCTGGGCGCATGGGGGTCATATACAAAAGCCACAGCTTCTGACAGGGCTCATCCCACCTCATCTCTGGGTGTAAGGGCACTCTCATTCTAAATTCCTCATCGTAAGCCAACCACGATGGGCCAGGAAAATCCACCATTGCCCTGTAAATATTGTCCAAATATTTGACCATAGGAATGGCCAGGTCAGGCCGAGCCCTGAGATACACCGCCATATAAATGACATATGCGGGTAACCAGTTGGCCCATGTACGTGGTGGCTTGCGATGGTGAGACAGCTCTTTATCCTTCTCATCCTGCCCCTCCTTCTCTTCCTTGGTGGGTTCCCTGTTCAATAGGGAGAAAATATCGACGTACTCCCCCCGCCAAATCTTTTCCCTTGTGGCCTGTGCCAAATGATCCCCGAGGGGCAAAGAATAGCCTGCTGTCGGCAATGCCGATACTGGCACAGTACTGACACGGGGTATCAGGAGAGGTGGCTGGACCATCCCTGCGACACCTGGAGCAGCCCCGGGGGCAGAAACCCCCCCACCCGATGTCACGCCAGTATAAGACCAAGCTGCACCCGGGCAAGCCATTAACTGATGCCCACCCGCCCCGACATTGCGAGGCCATGGCCACTGGAACCCAGCCCCTGAAGTGGAGTGTGATGTGGGCACATTAGCTTGAACCTGATAATCACTGGTTGCACCCCCGTGGGCCGCCCCCACTGGGGGTTCCGTCCCGCCGTGTGTGTCGGAGCTCGCGACCGAAATCGAGCTCTGAGGACACATCCGACCACTACCCATCTGTAGTGCCTGCTGTACGGGGAGCTGCGAGGCTACGGCGGGCACAGGCCTGCGCGCCTCAAGCAACTCAACCCGACTGGCCGCCTGCTGAAGGGTGGCGGCCGTCATGGTCACCGGCTGGCCAAAGGGTGCCCCAGATGGCAATGAAGCCCCCCCAATTGGGTTGTTGGTGATCCCTAGGGACGCCTCCAGCGCCGCCATGCGGGCCAGTAATGCATCCACTGTCGCAGATCCTCCTGCATAAAGTGGGCCAGGCGGGCCGGACGGCCCACCGGGCAATGGTCCAGGGCCCATGACTTGAGAGCCCGGCCCTAAATATGGCCATGCCCAAAACTCCGGCTCATGAGGGGCCAGGGGTAAGCCCTGCTGTGCAACCGCACCAGGCCCTCCCCCCTGCTCAAAGCCCATGGCCGGTAACTGCGGGCCGGGGGCCAAAGCCCCAACCGCACCAGGCCCTCCCCCCTGCTCAAAGCCCATGGCCGTCAACTGTGGGCCGGGGGCCGGAGCCCCTGTAGGGCCGGTCTGAGGCTGGAGAGCCGCGGGCCATGGCCGAAGCTGCCCCATCCCACCGGTCCCGGTGGGTGCCTCCGTTGAGAGGTCCTGTTGAGGGGGCGCAGTCTCGGTCCTCCGACCCGACTGCAGCCTCCTCGTCGGGCGAGCCGAAGTCGCCATAGCCTTCTTCTTAGGAGGCATAGCAAGGCACATCCCTTTCCAGGGATCGGAACCGATGGCTGGGAAGCCGACGATCAAAAGACACGAAGATCGTGCTAAGGTTTCTAAAAAGGCTTCCCCAGCAAGACGATGAGCGACGGAGAAAAACTTCTCCTTCTCCGTCGCTTTCACAAAATGGCAGCTCGGCTGCCTCATGGCCACCCCTTTTATAGAGGGGTGGCCACGCCCCCTAACTACCCGGATGTCTGAGTCCGCGTGGGGTGGGGCCCGCAAAGAGCGCGGTGGCCATTTTGGCGCCGCGTTTTCATTCTGTAAGATGGAGTCAAGATTCCCTATGGCTGTGGTGGCGAACTTATGGAACACATGCCAGAGATGGCACTCAGAGCCCTCTCTGTGGGAACCTTTGTAGTTACCCCACCACAGAGTTTGACCCACTCCTCTGCCAAGCAGCCCAGTGGGAGCACTTACTTCCTCCCCTGTTGCTGTGTTGGCACTTTGCCATAAATAAGTGTTTTTTGGGTTGCAGTTTGGGTACTCGGTCTCCAAAAGTTTCACCATCACTGCCCTATGGGCTCTGAATGAGCATACCTTAATAATGTGGAAGTGGCAGAGAAACAATACTCACAGCAGCACATAGTGTGTAGGCATTATTTCCTTGTGCAGTGGGAGGATACCATTATATTGAATTGTCTATACATCATTTATTGAACAAAGCTGTCTACATTCATTCAGAAAGGGTATTCTGTTCCCAGTCATGGAAAGAAGGGGGGAGGGGGGGAACATTCATTCAGAAAGGGTATTCTGTTCCCAGTCATGGAAAGAAGGGGGGAGGGGGGAAACAATTATAGTATAGGTCAGGTTTGGCATACTATTTGAAATTAAACTCGTTTTGCTAATGCATTGTTTTTTTTTTGTTTTTTGTTTTTTTGCAAATTATGAGCTGTGTCAAATATTCATTACAAAATAATTTTAATACTCAGAGGAATGGGTGGTTACTGACAGAGAAAGCAAGCCACAATGAATTATTAATGAGTTTAACAGAACTCCTTGTTTATGGTATAGATTTTGCTTTTTAAAGGCATATAGAATAATTTCTTGTAAGCAAATTTTACAATTCTACATTGTGAATGGGAAACAGACGTTCTATGTCTAGTGATTATTGTGTTGTGATTTAGAGTAAAGAGCTACAGCCTAATATCATAGCAAACAGCTTTGTATATATTAAATACTTGGTCCTGGATGAAATAGCTCACACCGGCTTTTCTATAAAAGATACTTTATTCCAACATGCACAAAAGAAGCAGGGTGCTGGCGAGCAACCATAGCCCCAACCCATGCCTCTATAAATACATAAAACCCATAGGTGGGGCAGCACACAGCTGTTAGTGTAACCTGCACCACCAGATTCCCATTATGGTATCTCAAGCTGCCTTAAGGCAACAGTAACCCCTTACACATTACACTCCTATGGACCTAACAAGGTAAGGGTCAAGATCCAGAAGTACTACCAACCACTAATATATAACACTCCTCCCCCCTAAGTCTTGATGTTCACCAAGAAATAGTCTTTCAAATAGTCTGGTCTCTGGCATTCTCTCTGCCCCCGCCCTGACCCTAAGTTTGGTTCCTGGACCTGGGGTGAAGCTGGTTCCATTTGTATCAAACTCTCTAATGGAAAAGAGGTACCCCTTGATGGTAAAATGGTGGCCCCCTGGGATTCTTCTTGCACGACTACTGGACTCTCCAAAACCTCTGGGTTAGGTGATATTGGTGGCAATGGAGTAGCCCCTTGAGCCTCTCTTTGTTCAGCCCCCGGACTCTCTAATGTTTCGGGTGTCCTGAACTCATTAATACTACTTGGATCTTTTGACTCCTTCTCTAATACCACCTCCTCCCCCAAAGAGCCGTCCTTCCCCTGATCCTTCCTTGGCCGAAGCTGATCTATATGTCTTTTCCAAAGTAATCCCTGTTCTGTGGAAACCTCATAAGAGGCTGGGCCTTTGACCCTTTCCACTATTCCAGGGACCCATATAGGGCCGCTCCTGCAATTTCTGACATATACCCGATTTCCTGGGGAAAAACCTCTTGGAACCACTCTACTTTCAATCCCTGGTCCCATATCAATAGCATGATCTGGATGGATCCTATCTAATAGAGTAGTCAATTTACGCCCCATCAATAATTCTGCTGGGCTCCGGCCCATAGCCGAGCATGGTGTAGTATGCTGTGCTATCAAAAACTTTGCCAACTTATAATGCCAATCCCCTTCTCCAAATTTCTTAAGGGTTTCCTTTGTAGTACGTACCATTATTTTGGCCTGGCCATTTGTGGCCGGATGGAAAGGGGCCGAACGAATATGGCGAATCCCGTATTGTACCAGGAATTCTTGAAATTCCTTTGAAGTAAAGGCTGTTCTGTTATCCGAGACTACCGTATCCAGAGGTCCAAAAGTGGCAAATAACTTACGCAATGCCCTCATAGTGGTAGCTGCCGATGTAGTTTGAACTGGCACCACTTCCAGCCATTTAGAACGTGAATCTACCACCACCAAGAAAAACTGTCCTTTAACTGGCCCCGCAAAATCTATATGTAAGCGGGACCACGGCTTCCTGGTATCTTCCCAGGTCATTCCTGGAACTTTAGGAGGACTTGGTCATGACTCTTGGAATGGTAGACACCCCCGTACCCATTCCCCAATTTGTCCATCAATCCCTGGCCACCATACATAACTCCTTGTCATGGCCTTCATCTGTACTACCCCGGGATGAGCTTCATGCAAAGCTTCCAACACTCACTTCCTTAATGAAATGGGGACCGCAATCCTATTTCCCCACAACAGGCACCCTTTATGGGCCGACAACTCCTCTCTCTTTGATGTAAAACTATTAAATTTGGGCCCCACCTTTTCTCCTGGCCATCCCCTCCATACCCAATCCAAAACCCAGGAAAGGATACAATCCTTTCCTGTTCCTTTGACAATGTCCTGAACTTGGAGGGGGGGGGGTGTTCCGGCAGCTCTTCCATATAAAGAATACTATAAGCTGGTGCCGGATCAGGCCCATTCTCCTGTAGTGGTATCCTGCTAAGGGCATCTGCATGCCCCATAGCCTTCCCTGGTCAATATTTAAGGGAATACTGGTACCCCGCCAAAAAATAGACCATCTTAAGACCCGGGGGGACAACATCTGTGGTGTTTGACGGTACAGGGCAAATATACCCAATAGGGGCTTATGGTCCGTCAAAATTGTAAATGGTCACCCATATAAATAGTCATGAAATTTCTTAACCCCTTTTACAATAGCAAGCCCCTCTTTGTCAATTTGTGCATAATTTCTTTCCGATGGAGATAACGTTTGTGAAAAATATGCAATTGGGACCTCCCTCCCATCTGGAAGTTGATGTCCCAAAACCGCCCCAACTCCATACGTGGAGGCATCACAGGCCAAAATTAGGGGTAATGATTCATCAAAATGGACAAGTACTTTGTTTGACACTAACAGGTCCTTGACTCCTTGAAACACTAAATCCTATTGTGGGCCCCAAACCCACTTAGCCTTTTTCTTTAACAGTCTATGTAAAGGTTCTGCTATCACAGCCTTATGCGGCAAAAATGTATGATAAAAATTTAAAAGTCCTAAAAAGGCCTGCAATTCTACTTTAGATGAAGGTGTAGGAGCTTCACAAATAGCCCTAGTCTTTTCCTCAGTCGGATGTATCCCTGTCGCATCCACAGCAAACCCCAGAAAATTAATCCTCAATACTCCCAACAAACATTTTTCTTGTTTCACCTTTAAACCCTTCTGAAAACACTGTAATGTACTTCTAAGGTGGCTAACAAATTCCTCAGGTGTGGGAGCTGCTATTAGTACATCATCAAAAAATGGGGTTACTCCTGGAATACCTTTAAGCAAATTATCCATCAAATTTTGAAAAACACCAGAGGCTACGCATACCCCAAACTGGAGCCTTTTTACCCTAAATGCCCTCCTATGTGTTACAATAATTTGGGCATCCGCTGTTGCATCATCAATGGGTAGTTGTTGGTAAGATTGCGCTAGACCTAATTTACCAAAAACTTTTGCCCCAGCCAAAGTCGCTAACACATGACTAATTACAGGAACTGGATAGGCATGATCCTGTAAAGTCTTATTCAATGTGCATCTATAATCTCTGCATATCCTTACTGACCCATCAGGTTTAAAGGCCATCACAATGGGAGTTTCCCAAACTCCTTGGGGCACTGGCTCCAAAACTCCTTGAGCTATCAGACGGTCTAATTCCTCATCAGTCTTAGGTTTAAGAGCAAAAGGGACTCTACGAGTCTTAATTTGAAGTGGTTGCACCCCCGGGTCTAATTGGAAAGAGACCAGTGGCCATTTATACTGTCGCAGCATGCCCTCAAAAACCTCCGCAAATTCTTTATAGATATCCGAGAAATCCAGTATTGGACTCTAACGAACATCTGATTTATACCTATGATCTCTGTACCCAATGGTCTAAACCAGTCCATCCCTAACAAACTTGTATACGGCCCTTTGGTAACCCATAAGTCCAAGTTTCTTTTCTTGTCCTTTTACTGGACTACAAATGTTCCCTCTCCTTTCATCATTATCTTGTTCTTTTGAAAATCCCAGAGATCAAACGGGTTCACGTAGGGGGGGATTCTTATATAACCCCAAAGACCACCAAGTCTTCTCAGAGATTATGGATACGGGAGACCCAGTGTCCACACACATTTCACAAGATCTCCCCCCAATATGTACTTGCACTCTTATGTCCCTGGGTTTCTTTAAATCAATACCTTGCACCTGTAGAAAATCCTGGTTGTATCCACTTTCCTGAATTAGGGCAGTTTGATACCGCTTCATTTTCCAGCTCCCCCTCCGGGAACTCTGTTATGGCAAACTCGTGCAATATGGCTCAATTTTCCACACTTATAACAAGTGGCTTCTTGGAACCTGCAAACCCTTCATGCATGGTCCCCTCCACAACTGCCGCATACGATGAATTGACCATCCATTATTCGGGATTCGTATCTCTTGCCTGGTGCCTGTTGGTTACTCCGTTGCGTGCGGTTGACCTCGTCTTCTTTATAGTCCATCTCTTCTGCTGCACTCTCATGACAAACCACGCCCTCTCCCTCTGCCTTGGGCTATTTGGCCGCCACACCTCTCTTGCGGACTGGTCTGCTGTTTCTAAAGCCAAAGCTTCCTCTAATGCCCTTTCAAACATGAGTTCCTTAATTGCAAATAGCCGCCTCTGCAATGTTTCGTCCCTCAACCCACAGACCAAACGGTCCCTTAACATGTCCTCTAAATCAATAAACTTACAGTCTCTTGCAATATTTCGAAGGGCCGTGATAAAACATGTTACTGACTCATCCGGAGCTTGAAACCGTGTGTAAAAGACGTGCCTGCGGGCAATTAGGGATGGCTGTGGTGCATAATGGTCTTGTAATCTCTGTTTTACCTCATTGAACAATACAGCAGACAACTCCCGAGGTGCTAAGAGGGCTCTTGCCTCTTTGTAGGTCATTCTCCTCCTCCATCAACTTGTTTGCCATAGCATAAAACTGAAACCTTGAAATATAGGAATTCCAGTCCTCTTCAGCCGGATCAAATTTCTCAAATGTTGCCATTCTTACCCTGGTCACCCTTGGCACCGGTGACCTCTGAACAATGGGACTACTCCCGCTGGATGTGGTAGTCGAAACAGTTTCTACTTCCTCCAGGATCCCACCTTCGTCGCCAGTATTAAATACTTGGTCCTGGATGAAGTAGCTCACACTGGTTTTTCTATAAAAGATACTTTATTCCAACATGCACAAATGAAGCAGGGTGCTGGCGAGCAACCATAGACCCAACCCATGCCTCTATAAATACATAAAACCCATAGGTGGAGCAGCACACAGCTGTTATTGTAACCCGCACCACCAGATCCCTATTATGGTATCTCAAGCTGCCTTAAAGCAACAGTAACCCCTTACACATTACACTCCTATGGACCTAACAAGGTAAGGGTCAAGATCCAGAAGTACTACCAACCACTAATATACAACAATATAATGAAGCAACATCAAGCTGTACATCAAGCTGGGATTTATTGAAATGATGGGTGAACTGCCTTGCTTGTCTCCAAAAACTTAAAAATATTTCTTCTAAAATCCTCTGGAAAATCCTTTCAGTCTGGCCCCTCCTCAAGAAAGCTAACAAAAAGAAAAGAGTTAAACACATGCTCTTCTTCTCTTAGTCTACTTAAGAAAACAATAGAGCACTAGGAGAAACAGAAACAATAACTTGCTAGCAACAGTAGAAACTTTGTTAGCCTCTCCTGAATTGGAAATCTTCCTCAGCATATTTTGGAGCAACACTTTATATTGGGGACATGAAGAACATTGAATAATTTTTCATTCTTATTGATTCAGCCTCTTTCAGCCTAATGAGACACCTTGACAAATAATTTTCAAATTATGTGACATCTTTTGCCTCCAGAGCAAAAGGGAGGCAAAGAGGTGGGGTTACTGACAAGATCTCCTTAATATACATAGAATATCTTTGCACAAAACTATTGTATTTTCCCTCCAAAAAGAAAAGAACACACACACAATGAGTATTGAACTATTGCCTGTTTATTCAGAATGATATAGCGAAAGCCCAACTAATGCTACCAAATCTACATTTCCTAGCAGTTGTGTGCATTTTGTGCAAAAACTGTTATTGTCAATGTGAGAACTGTTGTCTGGAGCACTAGAAATTATTTCATTTTCTCATAAGACAGAAAAAAATAGTGTCCTATCCTTTCTTGTAAGCCTATACATCTCTGTGTGTTGCTATTCTACTTCTTTATACTGAATTAGGTGACAGAGCAAAACAGAATTTTGTAGGAAGAACTAATCACCAGAATACTGGGAGCAGTTTTTCTTATATAGTGGAGAGAGAGAAAGAAAAAAAGATCTGCCTGGAAAGAGAGGTTGAGATCCATTTGTGAAGGACCACCTTTCTTTGACAAAAGCAAAGTTGTCTATCCTGGTTGATGTCCTACTAGTGGTGAGGCCAAAAATGAGGTTGGAGTTGGAGTCTTAGAGGCAACTGAGTATATGCTAGATCAGTGATGGCCAACCTTTGCACTCCAGGTGTTCTTGGACTTCAATAATCAGAAGCCCATGTCAGCACTCCTGCTGCTCAGGGTTTCTGGGAATTGAAGTCCAAGAACATCTGGAGTGCCAAGGCCATCACTGTGCTAGATCCTATGACTTATTTCCCTTATCTTCCTCCAGCGTTGGTAGGAAAATATTAATACATTACTGCCTTGTTCTGCAAATAATAAAATAGATCTAGATATTTGTTGTGTTCATTGTAGAATCATTATCGTCGCCCTAGATAAAAAAAATGCTCATAAGTTTCCATGCAGACAAACTCACTTGTGCTGTCTGCAACTGCAGACTGAATTCCCCCAAAACTTCTCAGGCTGCAAAGCAGACAAAAGAAGCAGGTAAATGTGGCAACCCCAGCAAAGTCTCAGATTAAAAACAACAACAAAAAACATCCTTTTCATCTCATCTTTGAAATATTTGAATTCTGTGCCATGCAAGAAGCAACATATTCAAACCATGGGAAAGTAGCATAGTAAAAAAAGGACTTGGGTGGCTTAGTGGTTAAGAGGCTGAACTTGACAACTGGAAAGTAGGCAGGTCACCAGTTCAAGACCCTAGTGCTGCATGATCTCTGTTCCAGCTCCTGCCAACCTAGCAGTTTGAAAGTAGAAATTGCAAGTAGATAAATAGGTACCACTTCAGTGGGATGGTAACAACATTACATGTACTCTGGTGTCTAGTCATGCCGTCCACATGCCCATGGAATCGTCTGTAGTCAGCTTTATTGTTGGTTGCTTCTAGGCTCTGGAATGTCCTACAGAAACTAGGCTAAATTCCTTCCACCAGTAAGAAAACACTTTTTAAAAAAAACAGGCAAAATTCAGGTAACACTTGCTGATTTGTATTTTAAAAATGTGATTTAAACTGAGAGCTTAATTTAATTGTATTTAAACACTTGATCTTGTGTTGTGATTTAAAATGTCTTCTTTTATTTAATATTACTGTGAGCCTTGGTGAGTCCCATCTTCAGGAAAGAAGGACATAAATCCAATAAATAAATGAAGAGTATGATATATGATAAAGCAAGTGTTTACAATAGATACATTAATGAAGAAAGAAAGAAAGAAGTAGCAACTTCAGGGTGCTTTAATTTTAAATGCTAGTCACTTGTTCCTATAGCAATCTCTTTTTAAACACTGCATTGGAAAGGCAGCCATAAAAAGTTAAAAATACTGGTGAAAAAGGAAGTTATTTTCTCATGTACAACGTAATTACAGCAACCCACTGAGCTGCAAATATATGAGAAATCAGGCTTGGAGAAAATATGTTTCTGTATTTGTTACTGTCATAAACGCTATTGAACTACACTAGTATTTAAATTAATAATTTAAATGTTTGCCTAATGAACTGAACTTGATTAAATTAAAGCATTCTCAATTAATTTGGACAGGTCTTCAAATGGTGAGGTATGTTCTTTTGAACCTGGAGAAAAATGATTTTGGTGCTATTGCATTAAATGCCTGCTGAATGTTTTTAGCTCAAAGACTTTAAAAGGGAAAGAGAGAAAGAAACTTCAAAGCCCTCCCACATTTAAGCAGTAAATAAAACAAAAAGGTAAAGTGGGGAGAGAGGGACAAAACACAGCAAAATTAGATACATTTTGTAACTGTTAAGGAGTCCAAGGTACGCTGCCGGAAACAGACAGGAATTATTGCCAAGGTTGAATCACAAATTTAAATCACAGCTCCTTGAGCAATGAAAAAATTAATCTGTATAAAGACATTATATTAGTAATTACCATCATAATTATCCTCCTCATGTTTTTAGTCCAGACCCCCACAACTTACCATGTTCAATTCATTCAATCCATTTGTCATGTGTGGGCACCCAGGGAAGGTGTCCATTTTGTGCTGCCTGTTTCAGAATGCAAAATAACTTCAATGACCTGATGCTCTAAACTCTGCAGAAAAATATGTGAGGATAAAACTTAGTACAGTATGATAAAGATTACTAAAGCAAAACCTCACATAAAGAGTGCCTTGCTTAGTGACTAACTCGCTTAAAGAGCAGAATTTTCTCTGAATGGTTGCCTTGCTTAACAACTAAAACCAACAAAAAACTCGCTTAACAACTAAATTGGGGTTCACACACACACCCTGCCAGAAGTCACAATTGGTCACATACAATGGTGTTTTGCTTAAAGAGCAAACTTGCTTAAAGAGCAATCCTGTGGAACACATTATGCTCTTTATGCAAGGTACCACTGTATGTAAGAGTACTGTAAATATATAGGTAGAACTTTTCTGTCAAAAAATATGTGCCTGAAATTCATTCCCTTGCATTTTCCTGTCAGACAACTGTGGCTAACATCTGAAGGCAGAGAAAGGTGGGGACCTGTTGCTATTGCCTTGTCCAGGTGGAGAGAAGGAACGAAAGAGAATTCAAGAATCAGGAAAAACGGCTTGTCCTCAGTTTATTTCCCATCCAATTTTATAAGCAGAAAATAGCGTTGCTAAACTAAAATGGCTAACTCAGATTCCTGTTTGTTACGTGCCAACTAACAAATGTAATCAAACCAAGGATGTTGACAAAGAGGATTACCTTGGCCAAAGTTCCAGGAAAACAAACAAATAGGCTAGTAACATATTAATTACACAACTGAAACAATAGAGGTTAGTATGACCCAAGTCTAAAAAATCCAATTAAAGTTCACAGGTATTAGATTGACTTGAGCCATGGGTGACTTTTCGGTCAATTTAGGAAGTAAAAGGTTACTTAGATTAATCAGTTTAAGGATTCTGCCCTGTTGCTTGGTAGAGTCTGAGGGCGTGTCTTCAAAACTCAATCAAGCTTGGAACCCTTAATTTTAAATAATGTGTTTAATATATGAATCTGCTCAGGTCAATCTAATGCATTCCTACAGGGACCACCACCCAATTGTGGGCCATTCATACTCTGAATGAATCTGAAACACAACATTGTGTTTTAAGATGTTCAAGCAAAAATCATGTGGGCTGTAACAAATCAGAGTAAGACAAGGCTAGGCCAAAATTGTATTCTCATAACTGAATTGATGGTTATAAAGAGGGATTCTCTTTTTACAAATGGTTTGCTTTTTACTCCTGTTCAAATACTTTTAAAGATTAGATTTTTTGTCTATAGAGCAGACTGTTCTGGCTTGGAGTTGATGGGATTGTCGTTGTAATGACATTTGAAAGCCCACTCTTTTTCTTGCTTAAAATGAAATGTTACTTAGAACCATTTATTACTGTAAATTACAAGGCTTCTCCAGTGTACGCTGATAGAGGGCGCTGACAGGGAGAAGTAAGGATAATTTCCTTCAGTCTTCTTCAGAAACAAAGAAATAGACAACAAGGCTTTTTTCTTAGATCCTGTCCAGACTGCCCATTTAGGTACAGGCTGAATCCAATGGCTGGATTGACTGTATCTAAGTTTTACTTATGGTTGGGGAGGAGCAATGTGCCTATCATCATGTTCTCCCATCCAAACTGCAAGTGAGTCTTTGTACACTTCCCCTGATATTCTGCAAACATGCAGGGGAAGTGTTTTCTTAAATCTTTAGCTTAGGGAATAAACAAAACAAAAACGCTGTAGCACTTTGTCAAAGTGCTACAGTGATTTTTGTTTTGTTTTTCTCTGATATGCTTGCAACACTAAGACGGCTACTATTTAAAAAAATATCAACTGTTGATTAGGGTTTCCCAACCTTGGCCCCCCAGATGTTCTTGGACTTCAATTACCAGAAGCCCAAGTCAGCGCACCTGCTGATCACGGCTGCTGGGAATTAAAGTCCAAGAACATCTGGGGACCCAAGGTTGGGAAACCCTGGTGCAGATCATCACGGATGCAATACATCATTTTTTAAAAAAATTATTCTTTTTTAAAAAAAAGACCTTTGTTTCTATGTTGCTGAATTACAAGCTACCCATACCTGCAGTTTCACGTGACAACACACAGGCAAATAAATATGTTGGTTTTTTAAAAAAAACAATGTAAACAAATGATGCATCGTATCAGCAATGATCTACAAGACATATAAATTTATTTCATTTTCCCTGACTATTTGTAAACAATCAGGGATATGTTAAATATCCAATATGCTCACATGTATAATGTGTATTAGATGTGGTATTGTTGTGAGCCGCCCGGAGTCGCGTTGTCAAGTGGGCGGAATAATAATAATAATAATAATAATAATAATAATAATAATAATAATAATAATAATAATAATAATAATAATAATAATAATAATAATAATAATAATAATAATAATAATAATAATAATAATAATAATAATAATAATAATAATAATAATAATAAAGGGACTTGTTAGTCACTTCAGCATACCAAATGTTTTAGACAGAAACAGCCTTTCTCAGCTTTAGGGCTCCCACAAATCCTGCTCCCAGCATCCAAAAGAGCTGGGATTAGCTCATATAGGAACTGGGATTGGCTCATATAGGAACTTTGCCGGCTCCAGCCTCAGCGAAGGGTGAGCCGCCACACCCCCGGGCCTCCGCCCCCATGCCATTGGGGCTACAAAAGCCAGGAGGTGCGGCGTGGCAGCAAGGAACTTTGCCAGCTCCAGCCTCAGCGAAGGATGAGCCGCAACACCCCCGGGACTCCGCCTCCATGCCATTGGGGCTACGAAAGCCAGGAGGTGCGGCGCGACGGTGAAGAACTTTGCTGGCAGCCTTAGCAATGGGTGAGCCACCACACCCCCAGGCCTCCGCCCCCACGCTATTGGGGCTACAAAAGCCGGGAGGTGCGGCGCGGCAGCGAGGAACTTTGCCGGCTCCAGCCTCAGCGAAGGGTGAGCAGCCACACCCATGGGACTCTGCCCCCATGCCATTGGGGCTATGAAAGCTGGGAGGTGTGGCACGGCAGCGAGGAACTTTGCCGGCAGCCTTAGCGATGGGTGAGCCGCCACACCCCCGGGCCTCTGCCCCCATGCTATTGGGGCCTCAAAGCAGGGATGCTTTAGGGTTATATTGTTTATGAGGATTGATGTTGTATTGCCTATTCGCTTGATGTAACTGTACTATGATATGTGATATGTTCAATTGTTGTATCTATTGAAATGATTATTGTTTTGTATTGTTACTATTAACTGTATAACTATGTTTGGCATTATTCTGCATACCTGTGGTTTGCTTTTGTATTAAGTATGTTGCATCTATATTTTTGTATTATTTTGTTTTGTAAACCGCCTTGAGTCACTCGTTGGGTGAAAAAAGCGGTATATAATTTTAATAAATAATAATAATAATGTGCCCAAAAAGAAGAATCCACTGATAAGGGCTCCAAAGGCACACATTGTGGAGGAATTCTCCCACTCTGGTATTCAACATGTCTGAATACCATTTTAAAAAAATCGACCCATGTGCCGCTAAGCCACCTGGAGAGTAGTCTTTTTTTTTTAATAATGATTTTTATTAAATTTTTGACAAACATAAAAAAGAAAGAATACAGTAACAATACAGTACAATAATAACTCAAAAACTACCATCAATACAGTTTTAACTCACTTTCATAGAGGCTAGCACATAACAATACTTAAAACTAACTATTTGCCATATAACCAACAATATTAGATACCACAATATAGAATATTACACAATCAAACAATAAGAGCTTTCTGTGTTACCTCTATTATAGTTTTTTAATACTTACAAATTACCCTGTGAATATATACAATGCCCGGAGAGTTTAGCTTCTGTTTCAATTCCAAAAACCTCTTTGAGATGGTACAGGTCCTGAATAATCATTTGCCATAAGAGAGTGCTCCACAAACGGTTTCCATATATTCCAAAACCTATTCTCTTTTAAATTGTCTCGTTTCACTTTAATCTCCCATGTCAGTTTGTCGTTCGATGCTAGGCTCCGCATTTCCTTATACCATTTTCCGATCTGTATATCTACATCATTTTTCCAATTTCTAGCTATACATTGTCTACCAGTAGTTAATACAATTTCCAATAATTCTTTTTCCTCCTTATTCAAACCCAAACCTTCCACATTTGTTAAAGGAATGGTACCTGACTCCAACTTAACATTTTTACCCAATATTTCACCAAACTCCCCTTCTATTCTTCCCCAAAAATCCCTTATTTTTTACAGCTCCACCACATATGTTCATATGTTCCATCAGTTTCTTTGCATCTCCAACATAACTTATCTCTTTTATTATCCATCTGATGGAGCCTTAGTGATGTCAAGTACCATTGCCACAACATTTTAAAATTATGTTCTTTAATTCTTACAGACATTGTTCTCATGATCCTTTTTCCCCATTTATTTCTCCATTCAACCTCCCCAATTTTTATATTCAGAATTTGTTCCCACTTCCATTTCAGGTCTTCCTGTGAATCTTTGCCCTTATTCAATATAATATAAAGTTTACTTACAAGACCCTTAATACCTCTTTCCCCTTTTCTGATCTTTATTACCAATTCCTCGAATTCCGTCTTAATTCTATCTATCCCTACTTCTCTTTTATATTTTTTATTCCAATTATCCACCCTTAATTTCTGAAACCAGTCCAAATTTAACTTCTCAAATATATTTTTTCTCTTAGTATCATCCTCACAAGCTTTCAGCCAATCCTTCAGTAAAAACATCCCATTTTTAACCAATATTTCCTTTTTTTCCTTATCTAATTTTATTGGGAAACACACCATATCAGTCAATTCCAAAATTGGAGAAAGATTTGGGACCATATCTATCTTTACCTTTTTCCACACTTCCATGAGACCTCTCATCATAGTATTATTTGGCCTTTTCAGCTTATCCTTTATTCCCAAAAAAATCATATTGCCAACATTTCTATATTCTTTCATCTCCAGTTGCTCCCAAATTATCTTTTCTCTTGCCAAAATTTTCACAACATTCTTAATTTGAAATGCACGATAATATGTTAACAAATTTGGCATGCCCAAACCCCCTTCTTTCTGAGACAGATACCAGAGCTTCTTTGAAATTCTAGATTTTTTACCTCCATTACAGAAACAATTAAACATCTTTTGAAACTCATTAATCTCCTTCTCCTTCAAATGTCTTAATATCCACCTATATTGGTCCTTAGTTCCCTGAGAATACTTGGAGGAAATCCAAGGAGTCTTATTCACGCTTGTTTGAGGTCTCACTTAACTTCCTGTGTTGTTTCAACATCAATTCTAATACAAAGATATGAGGAAGAATTTCATCTTTGTACATTTTTTATAACAAAAATCTACAAATTTATAATGAAGATTTTTTACAGATTTGTTTGTCTGGGCCTAGGCTTTAACTGCTTTAAAATCGTGGTAGTGCTCCCTGTGTATTCAAGATTGTCAGTAATAATTTAGGGTTGCCACCCCTTTAAAAAAAGAGAATGTGGGAAAGAGTGGGTGGGAGAAAAAGAAAGTGAGAAAGTTCCTCATCCTAACACTGGTTCCTCTCTGTGAATAAATGCAAGTATCAAATTTCACCAGTGCTGTGGGGAATAATTTTGTTTATGCTGATTTTTCTAAAATATTTCTTAAAATTGGGCCAATTTATTCATATTTAGCACAGAAAAGTTTTAGATATAAAAATTCAAGTGAAAATAAAAGCAAAATGGTCAGATTTCTCCCATTCCTAATTATATATAAACACATTCTACACTGCATTCTAAATACATTGCATGCATATCTTAATGGTATTAAAATAAAATATATCTGAGAGTAAACAAAATAGAACAGCAAAAATAAAAAAAGACAAAAATTGTTGTGGCACCTTAAAGACTAACTCCTGTATTTAAATACTATGAGCTTTGGTGGACCAAGTCCACTTCATGAGGCATAAGAATGAGACTTCATGACATCAATTTATACACACATCAGGTGCACAGGCAAACAATAATTCGCTAGTCTAACAGCATAAAAAAGACATATGACTTCTTCAGGAATCTTCAGTGATTAGAAGAAATTGTATAAATGTTTTCTCTCTTTATATATCTCTGGTTCAGACACTATATGTAACTTGTGAAGCAGAATTTGTATTTTTTGTTTCTCATTCAGTTATATTCTGAATTTTTAACAATTTCAAATTGCACACATTACAACAGTGTCATAGGTATTTAGTCTCATTGAACATTATTCTTATTTTCTAAAAAAAAATTATCACACTTTACACCCTTCAGCTTGTGGAAGAAGACATGATGGTTCCAATCATAATGATTTTCAGCATAAGCTCTATATTATACAGCTCAGGTTTCTTGAGCAGGAAAAAAAGTTCAGTGAATATAAATGCTCTAAAGCTGTACATGATGTTGTTCTATGATTGTCCTTATTTACAACATCCTGTCTTCAGAAGACCAGAACAAAACCTCAAGGGAAGAGCCCCACTGCCTTTGAGAATTGCAGGGACATTTCTGTAAATGTCATATTGCAGTATGTCAGTGCATTGAAGGTGCAAAATATTTATGACTTATATTACAGAAATGTTGAATGTTCAAGGTCCAGGTCATATTATTAGGACCTTGTTGTTCTCAAGGTTTATCCCCTGCTGTCAATTTGTCTCAATAAATATATGCTAAATTACATCCCACCTTTCAACTTTAGTTGACAGCAAACCTTCTGCTGATGCTTATTGCACCTGAGTTTTTCTAAATGGCACAATGTTCTGCATGCCTCATTTTTAAGGTTCATCTTGTTCCAACCAAAGATATAGCTCCTAAAAGTAATTCTAGACATTTCCTGGGGAAGATGGTTGAAAAGCCTAAATTGTGGTCATATCAATTGCTGGCTTTACTTTAGCTGAAGACTCTAATGCTTTTACTAGGTGAGAAGTCCAGTCTTCTACAGCACATACTATCTACTGCAGTCATATATCTGACTTATCCATCCTATCATATCCCATCCTATTTCTCAGGATCTCATAAACATCAGGAATGGGTTTTTGAAAGGGAGAGGATCTTAAATAGAAAGAGGTGGTCACTACAAGTAAGGTGCTATGACTAAGCCAAAACTAGCCTTGGATAGAACAATATAAGCTGGAAAGCTTTTATTGAGTCCAGTGGGAAACTTTTATTGAGTTCAGTAGCTTACATGCAGAATTTAATGCAGTTACTTGGTAATGCTGGAGAATTAATACTTCTGGTTATAGGAGAAAGGAGGATGTTAACATATTTTTTTCTGCTGTTTACTTTGAGATATTGCTTAATAATCAGAATCTTACTGACTATCATGTATCTTGTTGCAGTTAATTATAGTTTATTGACAAGATACAGGGGCAGTTCTCTATCATATGACTGGTTATGTACCCAACTGCGCTACTACAGTTCACACCACTAGCTTGCCAGTTAGCTAAAATTAGCTGTGACAAGTTTATGAGTCTTGCAAGCAGAAACTTGAGCAGGAACTGGGTACTGGACACTACACATCCCTTAAATGCTAACTGTGGTATACATACTTCACCAAATAATTTTAAAGTGGTCAAACTTTGCCCAGATCTCTTCACTCTGGCTCCATCCATGCTGTTCCTGTCTGCACCCAATACCCCAAATACCCCAAATATCAAGGAAAGATCCCTTGGAAGAGAGGCCCTGGACATAGACGGACTTCATGGCTGAAGAACCTGAGAGACTGGTGTGGAATGTCCTCGGACTATCCGGAGGAGTTAAGAACAGGAAGATTATTGCCACAATGATAGCCAATATCCAGAACAGATATGGCACGTGAAGAAGAAGAATGGCCATGCATTAACTTTTTATAGCAGCTTTTTTATGCAGATACTTAAAGGACATTTGCACACAAACCTATTTATATTGTATGGAACCTCATACAATAATCGCCCCATATAGCAATGAAATCGCATAACAATTAGATTTTGGGGGGAAATGGTGTCCCGCATAACAATTTTCCCTATGGAAAAATTTGTACAACAATTTTTCAATGGGTAAAACCACTTAGTGAAAAAAATCATTGTACAACGCATCCCATAGAGAAAATCGCTGTATGATGCATGCATTGTATAGCAATTGTTTCGTACAACAACGAGCCCTGTGGAATGGATTAAAATCGTTGTATGAGTTACCACTGTATGTGGAACAAATATTGACTTGGAGTGCCATATGGGACTCTAGATGCCATATTTATCTGAGTTAGGAATATGTTGCCTGTCAGACTGATTTATTGTAAAGCATTGTGTACATGAATTGCACTGCAGAAGGAAAGAAAGTTTTACATTTACATTGGTAAATATTTATTATGAGAAGTGCTATGGAACAGTAGTCTTACTGGTTACAAATGTTCAAAAAAATATTGGACATCCTACTTAATAAACCATTTCATTACTAACAGGACTATGACAGTGACCATAGCCTTTCCAGCATATTAAATGTTTAGCTGTGTAAACTATGTATGAAAATTGTTTATAACTAAAAGGATAGACTTGTTCCCAACTGAGCTTCTGCTGAGGAGAACCTCTTTTCAGCATAATGACACCAGATTGTGCCATCTGTGGCAGGGTGACTATTTGCATGAGCAAATGTCCAAGAAGGAGAGCCATCATTCCTTGTCCAAGAGGTAGAGCCACCCTTCTGACTCTAGGCTCATCTCCATTTAAAGCCAAAGAACCAGCGCTGTGCATGTCTGCAGATGTTTCCATGGACATGTGGCACGTGTGATTAGACACCAAAGTGCACAGAATGCTTTTATCTTCCCACCAAAGTGGCACCTATTTATCTATTTGCATTTTCTTGCATTTGAACTGCTAGGTTGGCAGGAGCTGGGACAGAGATGGGAGTTCACTCTGTTGTGCAGTACTCCGGTCTCGAACTGCTGACCTGCCGACCATCCAGTAATCAAGTTCAGTGTCTTAACCACTAAGCCACCTCAGTCCGGTACTACTACACTAAACATAAGCTCAATGGGAGGCTGGCCTCATTGTACAAGAGAGTAAGACCTACTAAAGTACTTGAAGCCTACTTATTGATATTCTTCTATTTGGACCCGCCCTGAGTCACCCTTGAGTTGACTCAGGGCGGGATATAAATTTAATAAATAAATAAATAAATAAATAAATTCAGGATTGGGTGAAGAAGTAGGATTTACTGAAGCTATATAAACAAATGTATTGGTTTCTTGTTATTTTAGTATGGTTTAAACAAAGGTGTTTTTTTACATCAAATTTATGTTTTAAAAATCGGGTTGTTGCTCTTTTAATATGGTTCATTGCTAATTGTGTTATATGTGTGTATCAGAAACATTAGGCTGCATTTTTTCTCAATTTTTTTTCAGCAGTAAATATTGTATTTTATTTAAACAATCTAGCTTTTTGGAAGGTAAAGGTTTAACATTTCCTTTCACATCATTCTGCTATACTTAACTTTTTATGTTGTTATAAATATTTTTGTAGTGTTATTCATGATACTCTGTAAAGGCATATCAGACAAGAAACAAAACAAAATTTAAAAAGAAAGACAAAAACAGTGATTTACGAAAGCTTGCATTAAAATATAGCAGTTAGTCTTTAAGATGTCACAATTTTTTTGTATTTTGTATTTTTTGTCTAATTTATTCTATAACAACATCAAGGTATCCTTTCTTTTTCACACAGTTATGTCTGTCTTTATTTGACAATTAATTGGACTCCAACTGAATATTTTCACTGGATTTTCCTTCATCTTCTTAAGGATAAGATATTTGAAAATCATTTTGTGCTTTTAATGTCATAATTCTTTTCTCTCCATAACTGAGTTTGCTAGTTTTTCTTTTAAAGCAGACAAGCTTAGCATAATTCTTTTCCCCCACTTTTTCTTCCAGTTTTCTTCAGAAATATTTTTATCTAAGTCTGTTTCCCATGTTCTTTTAAGGACATTCTGGGGTTCTTCAGTACAATTTATCATCTTATACAACTTACTCACTACTTCTTTTATCCCCATTAAGCCTTTTCTTATCTTGTATATCTTATCTCCCTCTGGTCAGCTCCACCTACAACATGGTCTCCTCCGCGTATTCCTCCACCAAGGAGACCCACCCCATCCTGAAGTCTGTCTGCCACGTGGCAGAGAAAGGGGTCAAGACGCTGACGGCCGCCGCCGTCTGTGGGGCTCAACCTCTGCTGACCAAGCTGGAACCTCAGATCGCAACAGCCAACGAATACGCCTGCATGGGCTTGGATAAGCTGGAGGAGAAACTGCCCATCCTGCAGCAGCCGTCCGAGAAGGTAGTGGCAGACACAAAGGAACTGGTCTCCGCCAGAGTCACCGGCGCCCGCGACGTGGTCTCCCTCACCATGGCCGGCAGCGTGAGCGGGGTCGTGGGTCTGGCCAAGGAAGGCGTGGAAATTACACGGTCGGCTGTGGCCGGCGGCGTGGACACCATCAAGGGGTCCCGGGTGGGCCAGCTGGTGGCCGCCGGCGTGGAAGTCGTGCTGGGGAAATCTGAATCGCTGGTGGAGCATTACCTGCCGATGACGGATCAGGAACTTGCCCAACTGGCCACCTCGGTGGAAGGGTTCGAGGTGGCCACCATGGAGCAGCAGAAAGAGCAGCGCAGCTACTTCGTGCGCCTTGGGTCCCTCTCGGCCAAAATCCGGCACCGGGCCTTTCGGTACTCCGTGGCCAAGTTGAACGACACCAAGCAGGCCACTCAAGACGGCCTCGCTCAGCTCCACCAAGCCATTGAGCTGGTGGAGCATGTGAAACAAGGAGTGGATCAGAAAATCCAGAGCAGCCAAGAGAAGCTCCACCAGATGTATCTGGAGTGGAACCGGAAGCAGGCGGGGACCGGCGCGGAGACGGAATCGCTGTCCGAGCCTGAGGTCGAGTCCCGGACTCTCGCCATGTTTCGCGGCCTCACCCACCAGCTCCAGCTCTCCACCGCCGCCCTCCTGTCCAGAGCGCAAGGCCTCCCAGCCGGCATCCAAGCCAACGTCCAGTCTGTCACCCGCACTGTGGAGGACCTCCGCGCCTCCTTCTCGCCGGCCCGCTCCTTCCACGACTTGCCGGCCGCCCTCTTGGCCCAGAGCCGGGAGCGGATCGCCAAAGCCCGCGGGGCGGTGGACGAGATGTTCGACTACGTGGCCCACAACGTCCCTCTCCCGTGGGTGGTGGGACCCTTTTCCCCCAACTTGGTAGAGCTTCCGGCGGCCCCCAGCGTGGTTGAGCATCTGGAGGCCGCGCATGCCGACGAGAAAGTTGGAGGCGACCGGGAAAACCTGGACGCAGAATCCGATCACTCGGAGTGTGACTCTTTGGAGCCGAAGACGTCTCTGTAGGGACTTTTAAAGCAACATGCGTTGGCTTGCAAAAAACTGATATATGCGTTTTGTTTCGGTTCGGGGAGAATCTTCTTTATCTTTTCCAGGTATTTGAACAAGGACCGATGGACACCGGATCTTTCTTGTTCTGGCTTGCAGTGTAAGGCAGGCATTTGCAACCTATGGCCTGTGGGCCAGACCTGGCCCCCGACGCCCATTCATTTCATTATTTCTCCTCTACCACCACCTGTAGTGACCGGTGCATCTTGTTTCATGGGTGATACAGTTGTCACCGGTGACAGGAGTGATAGCCGATGCAAAAAAACAACAAGTGTGTATCATTCACGCACGCACATGTGCTCAAATGTACTCACACACGACCTATGGCCCGGGGGTTGTGTGCGTGTACATTTCATGTTTTATGCTTGAATCTTGTAATGTTTATTGCTTCCGATCGGCTTTTGTGAAATGCCACGAGGACGCCGTGACGAATAAATTAAGAATCTGGGCAAAGTCCGGATCCGGGCAAATCTCGGTCCATAGTCCGGCTAAGCACCCTTTCTCTCCCACCCTTTCCTAAAATTCCCCGCGGGCCGGTTTTGGCCGAAGGTTAAAAAGGCTACCCATTCTTTTAACAGCGAGAGGGGGGGGGGTAAAAATCCCAGTAAATAAATATTTGGATGGTTTGTCATTGGTTATCACCTGGATTAAGTCTGAACAAGGAGGGGGAAAAAATCTAAAAGTAAAGTATATTGTGCAAGCCGCCCTGAGTCGGGTTTCCTGATTGGGCGGCATACAAGTGTGAGAATTGAATTGAATTGAATATCATTTCCTCAAAATCTGTCAGTTGCCTTATAGACTGTAGCTTCTCTTTATATCTTTTATTCTGCTTGTCCACCATTAGTATTTGAAACCAGTTCAACCTTAATTCTTTATACATCTCCATCTGTCTTGTACTTTTATGGTTATTCTTTCTGTTTTTCTTACTAAGGATCTATGCAAAATGAGTTAAGAGTGTTCAAACAGTTGCAACTTTTCAGGCTTGAAGAATGTATCAGCATCCTTCTTCTCTTTGTTCTTTTTTGGGGGGTTTCTATTTTAAAATATTTATTTATCTTATCATTTTGCCTTCCCTTTCATTTCTGTTTTTCTATTTCCCATTCTCTTATCTTAATTCAGTTTGCTGCTATATTAGCTTAGGCAACATCGTTTCCTCAAAAATATTAAAGAGTTCTTAGTGGTTAACTGAAGTTTATTAGGCCACCAGCAGTGATGAAGCACCTGCTTGCTGGCAGTCCCACCCCCTACTCCCACTCTTTAATCATTGTCCATTTTTGGGTGGGTGAAGATTTTCTTAATCATTTTAAATTGCTTGTTTCTCTAAGCTGACATTATTCATATTTTTTCTTTCCTATTATTCATATCCAAAGCATTCAGACAACTCTATTTTATTTTTGGAAATTATGTTTTTCTTGGTCTATTAGCCATTAAGGTTGCATCTGAAACCAATTGTAAAGTGAAAAGATAAGAACACAACCAGACTGGTATAATTGGGCAATCTGTTTAGCTGCAACAAAACTGGAAAGCAAGGCAGGAGTTGCTTTTGAAAAAGAAATCCTTGTCCTAGCAATTGTGCACATTATCTTCAAACATTTCTATTTTATATCCTTTCTTTCTATACATTTTGCCATATAATGAATGTTTTTCCTTCTAGTTAGAATGACAATGGCAACCACAAGCATGTATGTATATGTGGTGTTTGTTGTTGACAACTAAATCCTAAGGATGTGAACCTTGCAGCCTCTCAATCTCAACCAAAAACCAAGAAAGGGGAGCAGTCTTTTCTTCCTGTACCCAGATTTCTCCATTCAAGATTTCCCATTCCCAGAATTCCCATGAGAAGCCTCATGGAATTTCTCAGAAGTTTCATCATTAATTTTTTTTTTTGAAAGAAGTACCAAGCGGAGACGGATTATTACATTTCCAACACAGAATGGCATTTTGTCCTGCTTCGAATTTACCTGGAATGAGCAGAAGAAACATGGAGCTGTGCAAAGACAATTTGATCCCTATGTTGAAGGAAATGTTCCCTGCACAGAATTCACTGTAATGAGAAGCTCCAAGCTATCTGAGATCATTGCAATTCCTCTGCAGAATGGCATCTTTCCTTTGCAAGTGTCATCTGGAAATGACAGAACAAATGCCAGATTGTGCATTCTTGTGACAATTTTTGCATAGAATGGGATTTTCCTTATGCAGGATTCACTGGAAAGGACATTAATAACTGGCAAAATGTGTGTGTGTGTGTGTGTGTGTGTGTGTGTGTGAGAGAGAGAGAGAGGTCTTGTTTTTAACAGGCTGATACAGGAGGAAGTCTTGGCAGGGTGCCTCGGCATGGCACAACTCAGAAAATGGTTAAGAAAAATAAATTTTGTAAGTACTTGTCACATCTCTTTGCTGAATTAGAAATTTAGTTTATGTAGTTTAATATGATGTGAAATAAAAACCATTTCTTAAATGCCTCATTTGCCTTATTAGGGTTGCTCTTAGTCAGTTCCAATCTGATGACAGAAAACACACTCAGATAATATTGTCAATTTGAAGTGGCTAATTTTCTAAACCATCTTTACAGGCAGGGGTCTTTATAAGCTTGGCTAGCAAATCCTTTTCACCTGGATATGCATAGAAATGAATAGCAGCACAATTGGATTTGTGAAAGACACTTGTTGGAATAGTATTCCATCAACATGGCAAGAAATATCGTTGGATGATCACCTTCTGACAGTCCAGAATGAGTTTTTTCCCTGGTCTAGCCAAAGTTGCAATCATCCCAACTCATATTTGTTGGGTTGAAGTCCATCCCACCACCACAATGTGAGTGGAATGAATACACCACATCCTAAATAAGTGTCAGAAAGATAAAGGTAGGAATAACAATTCACATGACCAAGGACACATGATTCTTGTCACTCTGTATAAGTTCTAATTCAAGAACCCAATCTTTCTCTTCATGCTTATTATAGATTATATGCAGTGGGAATGTCAAACAGTCAGTTTATCATAGAATAATTATGAACTTTGTGTAGGGGATAAACACAGTGATGCTCCTCTGAAGTTATATACATTGGCTCCATTTTAGTATAGAAAGGAAGCCACAAGATAATTCTTCTGTGTTTTTGTCTGGAATTTACTGTTGTACATTTCTGTACTTACACAAGGAGGCTCCTTAGAATGCCTTGTGCAACTGCAGCCTCAATTTTACTTTATTATTCATTTAGCTTTCCTTCAGTATTTCACAAAGGCTCCTGTTTAGAAAGGAAGATTTACAAATTCTCCTTGGCAGTTCTTTTTCTAGCTGATAAATTCATAACTCTAGGGCAGCAAACATCTTGGACGTATTTTGTTTCAACTTTTCTTTCAAAATAGCAGCAAGTTTTTTCAACCACAGATTTTTCACTGCCTACTGCCATCTGCTGCCAGATGGAAAGAAATGCACATAGACCTACATCTAAAGATTTCTGTGAAATAGAATTGTAAATACAACCGTGTTTAAATGTCTAGCAGATGGTCTATGCTGCACATACATTAAAATACACAAAGAGATACAAATATTAACACATATCATGCACAGTTTATTTCCAGAGTAAGCAAATGGTTATGAGAAGAGGCAGCATCGATTTAAAACTTAAACCATTTCTCCTAACAGGTGTCATTTTTCTCATTATGTAATCAGATACTCAGGGTGGAAATATTTGTATAAATTATTTTCTTTTGTTGTTGCCTTATTTTTCAATTAAAAATCCCTTTGATGTGGTCACCCTCCCAGCTCCATTCTATGATTTAATTCATTTGATCTCCAAAATGCAGTTGCAAGTGTGAAACTTGCAGAGAGGAGGGGCATTGGAAAGAGGAGATACCCATGGCTCCTTGCTCTGGTTTGTAACCAGTATAAATAACATCAAAATTCAAGGTCAAGCTCCATGAGTTGGGCTATTACAGGTTCAATGTACGCCTCCTTTCTCTCACATTTTCCTTCCTTCCTTGCCTATGTAGTGTTCCCACTAATCAGGCAAGATATAAAACAAACAAAATTTGTTACTTCCTATAACAATATTTTCTTGTAACATACCACCTGACTAAGGCTTAATTCAAGTATGAGCTGAGATTTCTGATTCTCCCCCTTTGAAACCTTGTCCAACTCAGAATGCTCTTTTTTTTTGGTCATATGCAGAGTGCCCATTGATTTATTTATGAGAGCTGGTGGCAGTCATGGCCAGGAGGGCCTTTGCACAGCTTCATGTCATCTACAAGTTACCTTGACCGGGACTCCTTACTCACGGTCACTCATGTTCTGATTGGATTATTGTAATGCACTCTACATGGGACTGCCCTTGATGACCTCTGGGGAGAAGCACTCATGTGTGCTAACATGCTCATGAATAATGTGTATCACTCAGCAATAGAGGATATCCCTTATATCAAATGGCATAAGAGAAAGCCCAATCTAGATTACCTGCGGATCTTTGGATCTCAGCCATGGGTACACATACCTGCACAGTTGAGAAGGAAGGGACAACACCATGCCCGCAAGCTGACCTTTGTGGGGTATGATTCTAATCACAAGAGTTATCGCTTCTGTTTACCAGGTACAAAAAATATTTACAATAGTGCAAATGCCAAATTCCTGGAACATGCTAGGTGGAATCAGGTAGAAGAGGTATCACCTACCACAGTCTATTCAGATGGGGAGGAGGAGGCGGCATCTCAGAAAGAAACCACTACCCCCAGAAAGTCTCGAGTAGAAATAAAACAAGAGGAGGAGTGTGATTCTGAGCATGAGGATGAGGTAAAATCAGAAGGTGAGGAGGAGTCTAGAGAAATCAGTCCTAGGACTCCAGAGCCTATTGTACCCAGAAGATCAGAGAGAGAAAGGAGGCGGCCTGACTGGTACCAGGCCTCTCTGGCCTCTCTGGCATGTCTACTGATCATTGAGCTCAGTAGTTATGGGGGGGGGATCACTGTCTCCTGATGAGCAAACTGCTTGGGAAGGTGCCACGGCAAAAGAGATACAATCTCTTAAGGACCTTGAAGTTTTTAGGGTAGTGCCAATCCCTAAGAACCAGACAATCTTGAATCCCAAGTGGGTTTTCAAAGTGAAAGGTGATAATGGAACAGAACCAATTTTTAAAGCTAGGCTGGTAGCCCAGGGTTGTGCACAGTCAGTAAATGATTACGATGAGGTTTTCTCACCTACGCTAAAGGCAACCTCTCTAAGAGCCGCCTTAACATGGACCACCCACAAAAGGTATGATGTCACCCATATTGACATCAAAACGGCATACCTTAATGCGCCACTAGCGCACAGAATTTACATGAGAATGCCACCAGGCTATACCCATGAATCGTCCACCAAGTGCTAGAAGCTACTTAAAAGTCTTTATGGCCTTAAGCAAGGTGCCTACGAGTGGAATCAGTGCCTGATTAATCATTTAAATACCCTAGGTTTTATACAAGCCAAAGCAGATCCTTACTTACTTACACCCATGCTCTGTTAATCTTTACAGATGATATTGCGGTTATAACACCATCACCAGCAGAGTCCCAGCAACTGATCAATAAGATGAAGGAAAGGTTCAAGCTGCGGAACATAGGTCCCATCAGCAATTACTTGAGTATAGAGATTAAGAGATCTGAGAAAGGATTCATTTTATTCCAGTCCCAGAAAGTAGCTAATATCCTAAAGCAATACAATATGCAAGACTCAAAACCTGTAGGGACTCCAATGACAACCACATTTAATCAGGAGCTTATAGATAGTCTGATGTTCGATAAACAAATCTATCAGGCCTTGATAGGTAGTCTTAACCATTTAGCATGTTGGACACACCAGGATCTTTCATTTCTGGTTAATTTGTTGTTGAGACGCAGCCACGCTCCAACCGAAAGAGACTGGCAAAGAGCAAAACGTATTTTAAGATACTTAAAAGGTACCATGACTATGTCACTGCATTTGGAGCCAGGAGAATAACTAATTTTAGATGCTTATGCAGATGCTTCATTTGCCTCGGATAAAGAGACACGCAAATCCACATCAGGGTTATATTTCTATTGGGTGGATCTTTGGTTGAGTGGAAATTACTCAAACAGAAGCATCTGAGTATTTCTGCCACTGAAGCTGAATTTTCCTGTTTATCTTTAACATGTACCGAATTAGTCTGCATGAAAAGATTGCTTCTTGACCTGTCCATCAGTGTAAAAGAGCCAGTAATTGTCTATGAGGACAATCAGTCAGCTATTGCAGTTGCCACTAACCCTGCGGTTAGAGGCAGATCATGTCACACGGATATTAGATACCAAAATGTCAGGGAGAGCATAAAAGAACGTTTGATCTCTCTGGAATACTGTCCGACCAATTATAACCTGGCAGACCAATTTAAAAACGTCTGCCCACAGAACGTCACAGAACCATATGTATTGCCCTTGGTATCCAAATGTGATTTTCTGTACTTGTACTTATCTGATGGATCTACCACGTTCATGTATCTTAACAATAGGAGGAGATTGATAGGATTGTGATGTCCTGTAGGTATTGTGTAAGATGCATGAAGATGTATCTTTAAGAGATCCTTCAGCACAGCACCCAGCTGTAACCACTGAGTGGGTGACTGCGCAAATTATCTATACCTATAAATCCAAGGGTTAACCATTGGAATGTGACAAAGGCTCCCGCACCTGTCCACACTATCCCATACCGAGCCTCCTGCACTCGCCTGAACCCGGTACGGAGGTAACTATAGGGTTGAGAAATGCGCCAGTGGGGCAAGAGCCACATGAACGTGAACAAAGGGAAACAACTTCAATTCCCAACATTCTTTGTGCCACACCACAGCCAATCAGGCTGAGAGGCATGAGCAAAAAGAATGTTGGGAAACGCAGCGTGGCCAATCGAAATTGAGCTGCAGAAAAAAAACGCCGCACAAAAGCAATCCACAAACGCAAAACTACAAGTCCCAGCATCCTGCGTGCCATGAGCGCGCAGAATGCTGAGAAAGCTGGAGCACAAAAAATAAACTTACAAAACACAATGGGAGTACAAGTCCCCAGCAGGCAGACTCAGTGCCTCACAGCCACGCAAAACAAAAAGCCACAAAATGCCACCACAAAACACCCGCTGTCCTTCTTTCCCAGAGCAACAGGGAGAAGAGGGACTCCCTCTCCTCCACGCTACCCCGCCGAAGACATGGCGAGACCACCACCAGCCTCAAGTAAAGTTGAGCCGGGGTGAGCACCCTCCCTGACGGATGACTGGCTGATGCCTTTGTACTTCTGAATACAAAAGCAGGAGCCAGCAATCCACAAGGAAGAGCCCCACCCCTTACGTATTGCTGCCTGCCGATCTTTGGTTAGGTAAGCTGAGAGAAAAAGGAGACAGAGAGGAAAGAACCATCGTTAGGCAGAGTAAGCTCTTCTCTGCCTCCTCCTTCTCCCCCAACCTACCTAATGAACCTTCCCGGGAGAAGAACGGGCTGACTGCCTCCTCCTTCTTTCCCCTCTTGCTGCATGTAAACCAAAATTCAAAGCAGCAATGGGGAAAAGAGAAACCCACAGGCAGCCCATTCTTCAAGCTAAAGTAACCACCAAAAACAAACACCAAAATTATTTTAAAAATAACAAAACAAAAATAAATCAATAATAAAAAACCATTAATAAACAAAAAAGACCACAAAATACACAAACAAAAACATCCACAATGACACAAAACCACATACAAAACACCTAACTACAACACAAAAAACCCACAAATTACACAAACAACAACTAATTACACAAATAAACAACAACGAAATAAGAAAAATTAAACAAAATCAGAAATAACCAAACCAATTAAACAAACCTAAAACTCAACCAAAACAAAAAAGAACAAACAGAAATGCCTCCCAGCCCACCACCACAAAAACAAAACAAAGAAAAAACCCCAGAAGAAAGAAAACCAGACAACTCACCAGCATGTCCTCCCTCCATGACGACCGGAACAGAAATGAAGAAACAAAGAGACTACTTACTGGAAAAAGCCCCACCCAGAGGCCAGAAGAGAAAAAACAGTGAAACTAAAACAGAACCACTAGCAGCCCCACCTGCAGGGCAGAATAGTAAAAACAACTCAAAAATACACAACAGCCCCACCTAGAGGCCACAAGAGTAAAAACAAGTCAAAAACATAACAATAAATCACAATTTTACACAAATCACAAACATATGTCAAAAAAATAAAATATTTTTTTATAAAATCCTGTGTTGAGTTTTAACTCAAATAAAAACCCAAAACATCTAAACACAGTTTAAAAACATTCAATGTAAAAAACATGTAAAAAAATTACCTTAGGTACAACTATTAAAAAAAACCCACAAACTAAAACATTATTTGGTTAAACAAAACAATTTGAAAAAAATTATAGCATTGTTTGTTCTTTTTTTAATCCACAAAAAAACCCCAAAAAGCTGATCACAGTTTATAACAGCCCCGCATTGCCGGGCAAACTTTGCTAGTCAACTATAAATCTAGGCTTCTCAGAAGCCACTTTGCTGTTTAGCCACATCGCTTTTAGCCACAGGCTTTTATGCTACTTTGCTTCATGCCAAAACTCTTGCTAGCCGAACTGCTTGCTAGCCAAACTGATTGTATGCAAAACTGCTTCTGCCAGGATGCTTCAGCTCCTGGGGTTATGCTACTGGCTTTGCTGAACACTCTAGAAGAGAGAGAGAGTCTGAAACTCTCCAGAGGATTGTAATCCAACTGAATGGACAAAGTGAGTCCAGTTTCCAGAAGCAACACCTAGCAGAGACACTGAGCCAATCAAGCCAGGACAACAAAGCTTTGCATAGCCTACAGCCAGCCTGGGAGTAGGCTGGAGTTTGCTGTGAGTACTTTGACTGGGACTCAGACCTTGAAAGTACTGCTTACAAAGACTTACAAACTGTTTACCTGACTTTGCTTTCATAGAGAGGAATCTAATGTTTTGTGTTGACCTTATGAACTGACTTGCTAAAGTAAAAGCTATTTTGTTTTCATTGTTACTCTGCATGTTATTGTCTGGGTGAGAGTGAAAACACTGCATGGGCACCACCGCTGCTGCCACAAGCTAACTGCTTAGCTCTGCAGGATTCACACCCAGGCCCCAATACCTAACACAGTGTGTGGGTCTCTTAATGGAAAGCTGGGATCCACCTTAAATAAATTCATGCTAATGGCATTTTTCCTGTTTGTCATTCTTCTTTCAAATGTGAAAATGATTTCCAGGAAGAATGCATACTTAGATACAAGTAGCAGCCAACAAGCCATGCATTAGTAACCTCAAGACCAGAGCAGTATAATGGACTGTATGGGGGGAAACCCTTGCACTTGGTTCATAAGCTGGAACTAGTGCACAACACAGAACATTTTTAATTGAATAGAACCTGATGTGTATTTGAAAGTCCTGTGCCGAAATACTGAAGTGGTTGCCAATGAAATACCAAACAACTATTTTTGGCTTATCAAGCCCTGTAAAGGTTTGGGACAGGGCATCTGAATGACTATCTTCTGTCTTATAGACTACTCTGGTTTTATTGTGTTTCCAATGTGTTTCTTAGTTTGGAGTGAGGCTCTATTTTCTGTGGAGAAGCCCAGTGAGGTTTATTTATTTATTTATTTATTTATTTATTTATATCTCTGCTCCCTTGCCGAAGCAACTCTGGGTGGCTTACAATCAACGATAAAAAACACTTGTATAAAAACATCCCTACAGCAATTAAAAACATAAAAACATTTAACATTTAAAAGCCATTAAAATGCCCTCCCAACATTCACAATAGGTTAAAACTAAAACCCAAATGGCTTTTCATATAAGGACATGCAGATGTCCTTGGGGTAATGTGGTCTCTTAAGTAACCTGGTCCACTACCATGTAGGGCTTTAAAGGTAATCACCAGCACCTTGAATTGCACCTAGAGGCACACCGGCAACCAGTGCAGCTCTCAAAACAGGGTTGAGGCATGGGCATAATGGCCACACCCCATCACCACATGGGCAGCCACATTTTGCACCACTTGCAGCCTCCAAATGGTAATCAAGGGCAGCCCCATGTAGAGCACATTGCAATAATCTAGTCTGGAGATGACCAGAGTATGTGTGACCATAAGCAAGAAGTCCTGGTCCAGGAATGGGCATAATTGGTGAATCACTCGAAGTTGAGCAAAAGCCCTCCTAGTCACAACTGCCACCTGCTCTTTGAGCAGGAGTTGTGAGTCCAGGAGGACCCCCAAATCACACACTGGGCCTGTCTGAGGCAAAATAGCCCCATTCAGTACAATAGGTGATAACTCCCAGGATAACAGCCACTCAGTCTTGCATGTCACTCAGTCTTCATTTTGGTGCCTTATGGTTTGGTACCTAGCATGTGGCATGGTCTCCCCATGGGGATTAGGTGTAGTTCTACTCTTGAATATTACCACAGTCAACAGAAGACCTGTCTGTTTACCCAAGCATTTTCCTGATTATTTGCCAAATTGTTGACTCTATCATTTACCCTATTTTTTTTAAAAAAATGAATTGTTTTATGGGAGTTTTATCACTCACCTAGCGATGAGATGATATGGTGATCCAATGCTATTCTCATACATTTAGTATATTTTTAAAAGAAAGATGATCAGGACAGAGCAAACAGTAGGTGGCCATGTAAGCCATAAAGAAAATCAAAATAGATTGAACTCATTTTGCAAATTCATCCCAACACCATAATTTTATATTTGTGTTCTTTTATTTATTTATTTATTTAATTTACATTGCCGCCCCTTTGCAAGAACGACTCCGGGTGGCTCACAATAAACATTACAAGATTCAATCATATTCTTCTACCAAATCTGAATCCTAGAGGAACAAATAAAAATGTGTCTGACTATAACATAATACAATAAAATGCCATCTTCATCTCCTTCCATAAAGCATTTTGAATGCATATTATATTTTAAAATATTTGCCATGTAATTTTATGGGCTGATGATGATAGCTTGCTGCAAATTACTGGGATTACAGTTCTACATGCACTTTAGAGAAAGGGCAGTTCTACTTTAGTAGTTTTTTACACAGGGAAGGATAAAATTTCTGTATATACTTCTAAAACATATATAAAATGTTTCCCATGGTTTCATAACAAGCTCCCAAATTATTAATCATCCTGTTAATAATAGCAAAAACACTATATGCCTCTTTGTCTGTCTGACAGACATGATAGATTTTAATTTCAGTTTAACAGGAACAAATTACTTCTAGAGTAATATATATATTTATTTATTTATTGATAAATTTTTATCCCGCCCTCCTGATGAGAAACATCACTCAGGGTGGCTAACAACATATATAAAATACAATATAACCACAGATAAAACAATAACAGTTAAAAAATACCAACCCAACCCACAAAAAACAATATTAAAACACATAAAAACTAATCAGATTGTAGCTAAAAACACCCTCCCCCTCCCCCACCCAGCATAAAATGGCACAAAACAATCAACAGACAAAGGTATTAACAGTGAAAAACAGGATCCCTCAAGAGGCTAAATAAGCCAACGGGCTTGTACAGCCCCAAACCTGCTGACATAGCCAAGTCGTCAACATTTTTCTGAAGGGGAGAAGATCCGACTGGAGACGCAATTCTGGTGGTAAAAAGTTTCACCAGGCAGGGGCAGACACTGAGAAGGCTCTCTTCCTGGCCCCACTGAGGTGGAATTCTTTCACAGTTGGGACCACCACTGAGCCCCTCCTATCTGCCCTTGTAGGACGGGCTGACCACCTTGGGGTAACACGGTCTCTTAAGTACCCCGGACCAATGTAGGGCTTTAAAGGTCAAAACCAGCACCTTGAATTGCACCCGGAGGCAAACCGGAAGCCAGTGCAACTCCTGAAGCAGCGGTGAGGCACGCACATAACGCCCACACCCCATCACCACCCAGGCAGCCACATTCTGGACCAGCTGAAGCCTCCGGATGGTCGCCAAGGGCAGCCCCATATTGAGCGCATTACAGTAATCCAATCTGGAGGTGACCAGAGCGTGAGTGACCGTGATCAAGGAGTCCCGGTCCAAGAGCAGGTGTAATTGGTAGATGACACAAAGCTGTGCAAAGGCCCTCCTAGCTATGGCTGCCACCTGCTCCTCGAGCAGTAGCCGTGAGTCCAGGAGAACCCCCAAATCACGCACTGGATCTGACTGGGGCAAAGATGCCCCAGCCAGGACCAAAGATGGTAGCTCTCGGGAAATCATGGGGCCCCTGATCCATAGCCACTCAGTCTTGCCAGGATTCAGTTGTAGCCCATTGTCCCCCATCCAGACTCGAACAGCCTCCAGACACCTGGTTAGGACTTTGACTGCATCACTCGGGTCCCCACGGGCTGAGATGTACACCTGGGTATCATCTGCATACTGATGATACCTCACCCCATGGGAACGGATGATTTCACCCAGTGGTTTCATGTAGATGTTAAACAATAGAGGTGAGAGTACTGAACCCTGAGGTACCCCACAATGGAGCAACCTAGGGCTGGACTGCCCACTCTCTAAAGACACTGACTGAGTCTGGTCTGTCAGAAATGAGGAAAACCAGGACAACACAGTGCCCTGGGCCCCCAACCCTCAGAGCCAGCCCAGAAGGATATCGTAGTCGACGGTATCGAAAGCTGCTGAGAGGTCAAGAAGAGCAAGGACAGAGGGGTTGCCCCTGTCCCGCTCCTGCCAAAGATTATCCATGAGAGCGACCAATGCCGTCTCGCTACCATAACCGGGCTTGTACCCTGACTGAAATGGGTCCAGATAATCCATATCATTCAGAACCCCCTGGAGCTGTCGAGCCACTGCTTTCTCCAACACCTTCCCCATGAAGGGAAGGTTGGAGATCGGTCTGAAGTTTGAAATAGCCATAGGGTCGAGCAAAGGCTTTTTCAGGAGGGGCAGTACCAGCGCATGCTAAAAAGCTTCTGGAAACACCCCCTCCCGCAGAGAGGCATTCACCATCGCACCAACCCAACTGCCTGTTGTAGCCTTGGCAGCTCTAATGAGCCAGGTGGGGCAGTGATCTAACAAGCAAGTGGTATCACGCACAGCTCCAAGGAGCCTGGCATGCATTGGTCCATGGGGTCGCAAAGAGCCAGACGACTGTACAACTGAACAAAAAAACAAAACAAAAAAACCCACTCTTTATGAGCTTGCATGGTTTTATCTGAAAGACAATTTTTTTAAAAAAAAAGTTGTTTCAAATATGTTTCATGCATGTTATATTCATTTCACTTAACTGTTGTTGACTGCATAAACTGTACTGCACCCATTCTTATATTTTCTTATTTTCCACCTTTTCTCTACTAGCCTTTCTTGCTTCTTTCCTGCTTTTAAATAAAGTAGACCTTTAGTTAGGTTAGGAGTGGTGAATGTAGAAAGTGTGTGTATATTTTGCCTGTCTATAGCTGACAAGAAAAAGGGAGAGTACATCTCCATAGTTAGTTCCCTGTAGTAATGGGGAAACAGATAAGTTGAACCATTTCTCTCTTCATGTGTTCGTAGCTTTATTCTATGAAGAATTAATTGGACACCATACATTCCTTTCAGTCATCTGTTTCCATTTTGAGAATTTATACAGTAAAGTATTGGCATGCAATAAAGATGTAGGCATTTCGCCCTCAACCCCAGAGCAGCCCACGATGTGAATAAGTGCTTAAGTAGTTACACCCCCATCTCTCACAGTCTTCTAGAACAGTGTGATTATGCTTAGAGTAATTCAGATAATACTGTACAGTTTGACTAATCTGGAGTGGCATGTCAAAGTCTTTGGGAATTCATGTTGATAATACAGTGGGGGTTTTACTTCTAAAATTTATTCCCAAATACTTGCATTTATTTACATGGAAATTGTTGACTATCATAAAACTGAGATGCAATGTATTCCTGATTACCAAGCTTCAATTTATCCAGCTAATATTTCCTCAAGCAGCGAGTAAACATTAAGCTGAATACAGCTGCTTAAGGGAGGAAAAACAGAGTCATTAAAAAAGCATAAAGGATATAGCTTATTCCAGGAATAAAAGACAGTATATTTCAGAAGAATATTGGATGCATTTTCCATCGTCAGTGGGTAAACACAGGCATATGTACATCCTTAGCACTCATATCTTTTTCTTGCTGCCTAAAAATACACAATGATTCTTCTGTACTAACTTAGCATTTAAATACTTAAGTATTCAAGACAGCTTTCTCCTCAGTGTGTGTAAAGCCCAGAATATTCAGGTTGCTGCCTCATCTTGATGTAAAGTGCTTCTGATCTCAGATGCTCTAATCTGGTGATAATCTTGGTTTTAACAGATATCAGGTACATCCCTCCAGCTAAATGAGGATGAACCTAGATTTAGCCACTTACCAGGTGCTTACCAGGTGCTTTTAGAGAAGATGTTTATAGAATATGCTTTCAACAGGTAATAAGAAAACAAAATCTAGAATTAGTCAAGCCTTTTGGGGAAGATATGTATGTACACTAAAATTAATATCTGAGGGGTGCTAAAATATTATCAGATGTAAAAAAATAGAAAATTGAGACTAACTCATCACATAGACACTTAGAATAAGAATAATATGTATTTACTAGTACATTGAGCTGTTCTTTTCAAAATCTAGGAACATGGTGGGTGGAATTGACATTGAAATTAATATAGCCTGACAACTGAAATCTATAATATTGATAGAGTGTATGTACACTGGCAACATATTGAAAGAAATGGAATGCATTTGGGATTTCAAACAGCAGATACTGGAAGATATGACCAAAGATTTTACAAAAAGAAGTTAATTCGTTAGCAAGGATCTTATGTTTTTAATTTATCATTTGATCTTTTGCTTGAGATGCTGTTTAATATAAGTTTGATCTAACATTCATATTATTACAGCTGTCCTTATATCCTTTTACTAATGTACTAAGATTGAGAGGAAAGTTGAGTGATTAGAAGAAATAATTTAGCTTTATTTCTAATATTCTGTGAGAAAATACAAATAATAGAACAGCTACCAGTAAATATATTGTTGGTGCTAATAAGATATGGACATAATTAACTGGTGGCTGTTAATGATAACAACAGTCATTATTAATGATAACAAACACTGGGAATTTTATATATCTATATTTTAATTGTTTGATTTCTACATGGAATTTTTATGTAAATTATATTGTTGCTGTTGACTAAAAAAATTATTTATTGACGTGTTTCATGTAATTTATAAACTTTGGCTCATGCAGTTGTGTACCAATATCTTCACAATGAGTCTATGTACACTAACATGTGTACGCTGATATAACATTTACAACTATTGTTGTAACTTGAACAAATTATAAGATGTGACTCAGTGGAAAATACCATAAATATGTATGATGTCTCGCTCTTGATGTTTAACTTTTGGCCAGCATTGATAGCCCTGTTTCCCTTTTACTGTTTCCTACGTTGTAACTGCATTACTAAATGGCATCCTGCAAAGGGATAGCAGAAGGCAATGGGTGCAAATAATTTTAGGGGGAAAAAATCCTGCCATGTTTGAATTTGACTATTCTTTTACAGGGGTGTGTGTGTGTGTTTAAGTTTTAAGTTGTAGTTCACAATTCTACTATATTTCAGACATGGAAAGTACCTGCAGTTTTGGTAACTACCTTTGGACCTATTTTAAGTCCTATTTATCCTAGAGTTGAGTTAAGTGGTTTATTCTCTTGGGACTTTGAAGAGAACACCACTAAGGTATAAATCAGGTTCTATAAGTTAAGTTTTATCTAGAGAAGAAGCATATTGTATTCAAAATCTGTTGAGTAACTTGCCTTGCAATGTAATTCTTGGCATTCTCTGCTTTCTGTGTTCGTTTGTTGTACAATGCAGTCCATCTAGCGCCGCCATTAGAAATTCCTGGGCCGGATACTTGCCACCCCACCCCCACATTTTTGGACATGCCTCTTGGTTTTTTGCACATGTGTGGTTTTCCACGCATGCGCAGATCTGTGTTTTCCTGTTTTCTGCTCATGTGTGGTTTTCCACGCATGCACAGATCTGTTTTTCCGGCTGTCACACGGGCCCCGTCATCATCAGGCCTATTTTCTGCACATGCATGGGTTTCTATGCATGCACAGATCTATTTTCTGGCTATTGCATGGGGCCCCCATCATCATCGGGCCCGGGACGGCACCCCCAACAGTCCCCCTTTGATGGCGGCCCTGAGCCCCTCCTCTAGTAGATAAATTCTGAGATCTGAAAAACAGCCATTTTTATTTTGTTTTCATTTCTCAGAATCCCACTGGCATTCTCACTCTATCAAAGTCCCACAGAGGATTACAAGACCTTCCCCCCCTTCCCCCCTCTCCTTTTTCCCTTGTGTAAATTTGTGCTTAATTTGATGTACATCTTCTCTGCCATCTGTATTTCTTTTTCTTAATGTATGCAATTTTTACTCATGTGCCCCTCCTCATTGAGTAAAGCATCTATGTATGTATTTTTTTCAAATACACACACACACACACACACACACACACACACACACACACACACACACACACACACACACACACACACACACACACACACACACACACACATTTTCAGTTCTGCATGTATTTCATATTGTTTATGTTTTTCTCATTTTTTTCTTTCAAACATTTTGTAGCAAGCCTTGGAAATGCACAGATTTTTTGATACAAAAAGCATTTCAATCCCTCTGGTTTCCGGAGTGCAACACATGTATTTTCTGCAGTACAAAGTTTCCCTGTTGCTGTTCTTTTTCCTTAGTAGCCACCAGCAAGGAAGAGAAAATTCAATATTTTCATGAGCACGATTCTCATATTACTCAGCACAGTAAATGTTAGTAAACGGTACAATCAGTCACTGTTATATTCACTATGGATACACCAATCACTTTAGGGAAGGTGGTGACTGGGCATTATTTTCTTTTGGTAGAGTCATCATCTACATATTCAGTTCTGTTTCATACCCTGCGCTCTGGTATGTGGGAACATCTGATTATGCAGATGGCTTATTCACGTGAATATGTAACTTTATTCCCACTCAATGTTCCACTTACAAAAGCATATTGGAATTCTACGGGGGACCAGTTGATGGTGTACATGAATTTCTGTGGTTCGTTCACAAAGATTCTGACAGCACAGTGAGAGAGAATGCTATGAATACTTTATGACTACAGTGTGTGTTGTTTTTCACTATGTATAAGTGGTGTTTATAACTACATATATATGATGAAAAATATACTGTATGGATAATAGCGACTTGTTAAAGCTTTTTGGACCATACAGTGAGCTTACTGTGTTTTGCACAACATCAATATCAATTACACACATACCACCCCATAGCACATAATGCATTCTCTGGGCATTTCACAAGGCAATTAACATTTTGAACTCAACATGCTGGGTACTCAGTATACAACATTTATGTGTGAGAACCTTTACACAGCACACTATTCTCTTGGTAATTAAATTAATCAAGGAATGGGATACCATCTTAAATGACATCCATTCTATCTAATGAAAAAGGTGCAGCACAAAAAGCTGCAAAATGTGAATTTTCTATTAATTAAAGAAATGTGTTTTGATGCTTTAAAACAAATATTTCAATAACATTCCATTCCAATAATGTCTGATTGGATGGGAGCATAACTAGACTGAATGTAAAGCATAAGGAAGAGTATTCTCTTGTGCATATGTCTGGTCATAAGAAATATGATATATAGAATACATTTTAACTCACTGCCTTGGAAAGGATTTTGAAAGCAAATACGTACAGAAGCATTAAAGTACTGTAGCACACTTATTGTGACATGAAATCATGCATGTATGGCTGATGGACAAAAGAACATGTTGCTGAACGCTGTATATATTAAAATTTTATGTCCATGAAACTGAAGAGTAAGGAATAAAGCACTGTGCTGATGCAATAGATTTACGTGACAAGACAGTTTACCACATTGTGCTGTCCTTAAGTGAATGTAATGTTCTCTGAATGCTAACAGAGATAAAAAAATTATCTTTTTATACAAGAGTCAAATCTAATTGTCTACCTTGTATTACAAAGTCATCATATAGTTCAGTGTATTGTTGGAGGATGGTGGGGGCATGTGGGTGTCTGATATGGAGGAACTATAAGCCAAGTTCATGAGAGGGCAAACTCTCCTGTTTGTCTTATGAGTTCCTCCCGAGAGATGTCCTGCATCCTTTTACTATGTTTCAATATTTCCCTGAAAGAATGTCAGTACACATGTAATCAAGGTCTAAGCTTTTGCTATAGAGAGAGTGATCATGCAAGTTTCACAAGGTTAGCATGCTATCTTAGTTGTTCTAACCAATCAGGCACGTACTGTAGCTTGCATGATTCTCACACGGTACCCTAATGTTAGAAGCAATGTGTGCCAAATGTAACCTACGGCTGAATATTCTCTATTGTTTCCTATGCAACCAATTCTGCTCCCTTTCCACTGAATGCACTATTGTTCCTGTATTCTTATCTGATGCTGAAATTTTGGCAATAAAATATACTGGTTGGGGTTGGTTCCGGGAGAGCTATCCCCAAGCAGCCAGCTGGACCGTATCTGCTTGGGCATTTCATGGTATCAGGATTTCCTCTCACAACAAGTGGTGCCCCATGTGAGGCGACCAACGGCAACGATCACTTACCGCACCCGTCAAGTATCCCGTTGTCCCCAGGAAAACCCCTTATTTTTACCCCTCTTCCCAGCCCCTCCCGTTTTATTAATTTCCCCGTAATATCCCTTATTTTTTTTTTAAAAAAAAAATCCTGACCAGAGCCCTCACAGGCGAAGTTGCATTATGTTTTTCCTGCCACCAGAGGCCGCTGAGGTGTATCGCTTGTGGAAGGAGAGAGAGAAGGTGGTGGGGCCTTCTATAGTTTCTCTTTCATTTCCCTTCCTTGCCACATGGTCATAGAGGCTTTGTTTTTGCTGCTGAGCTGGACGTAGCCACCATTGGACGGGAATCTACTCTAGGTGAGCGATATTTCATATATGGAGATTAACTCCTCAGCTGCTGGGAGGCTTGGAAATTACAGAGGTTGCTTTTTACTTCTTTACCAATTCCCTTCCTTAAACTGAATCCAACATTCTCAGGTGTTGGTGCTCCAACTGGTTGCAGTGAGGAACATATAGATTGGTTAATTTGGGGGAGTTAATCCCTTGCTCCTCCACCCTAATGGGGGGGGTGTCTAGCCACATGCAGGGCTAGTTCACCCTAGGGGGCTGGTTTACTATCCTGCTCTTTGCTTCCCAGAATTTTTTTAAAATTAAAAATGAGTAAACAAGAAAGAAAAAAAAAACAAAAGTCCCCCTGCTCTTGATCATTCTCTACTTTCACAATTTCTGCACCTACAGAATTTACTCTGTGACCGTTGTCATCCTTACTTCATTGCACATGTCCACTCCCACACCAGTTTTGCAGATGCTATTTCTCTTGGCAATGCTGCTGCCAATTCTGCTCTCCATACCTTGCCTTTATTCACTGATCCTGTTCAAGCTCATGCCTATTTTCACACTAACACCATACATTTGGCACGTCAATTTTCTATTCCTCATGCACAGGCTAGGGACATTGATTGTGCCTGCCCTTCTTGCTCTCTATCACCAATTTCCTACCCTTTTGCTGCTGTCAACCTGCGAGGTCTTGTACCTGGGGCAGTTTGGCAAATGGATGTTACTCTTGTTCCTGCTTTCACTCCTCTTTCCCATCTCCATGTCACAGTAGATAGCTCATCACATGCTGAAATCTCTACTTCATAAACAATTGAAAGGAAGGGGTCTCACACCTGCCGAAGTCCCTGAGGCTTTGGCCAAGGCACTGTTCACGCTCAATCATTTCCTGACCCCACATGGTTCCACGCATATCCCAGTGGAATGGCATTTCCGCCAGGAATTGCAACTGGAAAGACCCCTAGTCACTTTCAAGCAACCACCTAATCCCACTTGGGAGGGCCCCGCTCCCTTAGTCAGTTGGGGGTGGGGTTTTGTGGCTGTCTCCACTCCTGCAGGTACAGTCTGGATTCCCAGAAGGTGTGTCTGACCATACCGTGGACCGAGGGATGAGCTGGCACCAAGCATCAACCAACCCAATCCCAGAGATGCAAGAAGTGATGTCCCTTAGCGGAAGTACCAAGAGGGCTCGGCAGCGCAAACGCCACTGCCCCCACCGCCTGTCAGGAGACTTGCCAAAAGTCACTTGGGGAATGGTAAAAAATTTATCAGCTCATGCTAAACGCCTCATTGTTCACGAAGGTCAAGCAGAGACTTCTGAGAATTATTTCGCTGCAATCATGGCTTGCTTAAATGCTAATTTTACTGTCACAATAATGATTGGACTTCTGCTTTGTTTGGTGGGAGAGGGAATGGCATTTAGTCCCGGACCCACTGGAACGCTGGTGGAGATACCGGAAAATGGACAATTTGCATTTCAACCTGGACTCATTGGCAGCCAGAGGAGGGATGGGGAAAAACAGATTTTCACGTAATCCCAAGCCAATTGGAAAACTGAAGCAGGGACTGGGAAAAAATGGACTGTTACTCACTCCCAGGCCCACTGAAATACTGGAGCAGGGCCTGGAACATGGACTGAACATTGGACCTGCTGGAATACCAGAACCAGGACTCTGGGAAAATAATGCTTTTGTGTTAGATGCTCAGATTATGGCAAAAAAGCTGAATTATGGTGATTGTTAGATATGTATGCATATGCCCACTAGAGCCCACGGAGGTTTGGTTTTTCATGCTGTCCCACTCAATGACTCCCAATGGTAGGCACCCCCGCCCATGTCTGGAGTATTAGTTAACCAAGCTGGTACTAATGTCATATTGGCTGTAGGGGACAGAATCCAAGAGAGGGCTGCATTTTTCTGGTCTCATAGCAATAGCACTGGCAAAAACTGCACCAAGGTGGGAGAGTATCCCTATTGTGCCAAAACTTTCAATGTTCTTTCAGAGTGGCCAGCTCTCAATATCTCCAAGCCAGACTACACACGTGTCACTGAATATGAATGTCATGAACAAGTAATGGGCAATCGCACACACTGCACTCAAGTATGCAATCTTGTATGGGCCATGGTAAGTCAGGTGGTCAGTCCTTGGTGGGGAATCACTAATTTGTTGGGGAACCTCTGGCTGCTATGTGGTCGGAGAGCTTATGGGTTCATTTCTCCCTGGTGGACTGGCACCTGCATGCTTGGATATCTCTTACCATCCGTCATGATTTCATCCTCCATTCAGGGAGCTCGGCTTCGCAATTGTCGAGCCTCCCATCCTTTGAAATGGTCTGGTTGGTCAGAAGTGGGAAGAGCCATTATTCCATCTGTTGGCACATCTGCCAACTACAGAGATATTTACATCTTGGCTAATTGGACTGTTGCCATGTTTAATGAATCAATCAAAGCCCTAAAATTGACCAACCAAGAAATGGGCGAAATAAGAGAGGTTATTCTCCAGAATCGATATGCTTTAGATATAGTGCTTGCCAGCAAAGGTGGAGTTTGTGCTCTCATTCATTCACATTGTTGCATATACATTTCTAATTTCCAAGCTAATATTACTCATACTATCAATGCCATGGAAGATATGGTTAAGATTGCACCATTCCAAGGCACCATAACTGATTGGTGGCAATCATTGTGGTCCTGGCTGCTAGGGATTGGCTGGGTGCATCAGTTGCTCATGTGTTTGATTATTGGAGGTTGCTTTCTCATACTTCTCTGCTGCTGCATCCAATGTGTTCCTAACTTGTTTCTCCAATGCTGTTCATTTACGCAGCATAATACAGCAAAATTAACTGGTAAAGAAATCATGATGTTGAAAAGAAATTTCAAGGGCAAAAAGTATAATCTGCTTTTCAATCCTTCTTTTAAAAACGAAAAGGGGGACATGTTGGAGGATGGTGGGGGCATGTGGGGGTCTGATAGGGAGGAACCATTAGCCAAGTTCATGAGAGGGCAAACTCTCCTGTTTGTCTTATGAGTTCCTCCCGAGAGATGTCCTGCATCCTTTTACTATGTTTCAATATTTCCCTGAAAGAATGTCAGTACACATGTAATCAAGGTCTAAGCTTTTGCTATAGAGAGACTGATCACACAAGTTTCATGAGGCTAGTATGCTATCTTAGTTGTTCTAACCAATCAGGCACATACTGTAACTTGCATGATTCTCACACGGTACCCTAATGTTAGTAACAATGTGTGCCGAATATAACCTACGGCTGTATATTCTCTATTGTTCCCTATGCAACCAATTTTGCTCCCTTTCCACTGAATGCACTATTGTTCCTGTATTCTTATCTGATGCTGAAATTTTGGCAATAAAATATACTGGTTGGGGTTGGTTCTGGGAGAGCTCTCCCCAAGCAGCCAGCTGGACCGTATCTGCTTGGGTATTTCATGGTATCAGGATTTCCTCCCGCAACAGTGTATGATCTCTCTAATGCTAGCAATGCTCAAGGAAGAAGAAAACAAGCTACAAAAATTGCACTGAAATGAAATACCATAGAGGGGAAACTATATCAATGTACAGATGTGAACAGCTGGAATCAAAAGTAGGATTAAATCAGTATGGTGGGCAGATATGGCTGTGTAATTAATTATTTTTATGAAGTTATTTTCTATATTTATTTATTTATTTATTTATTATGTGTATATCCCTCATGTCTAATCATCTGGGATATTTTCCCACTCTGGGCAGCTTACAGGATATAAAAAAATCTTTACAATAGAAAATTAGAAAATAAAATTAAAATAGAAAATAAATAATAAACACACTAAATAAATTATAGATAGCAACAAAATTATAGATAGCAACAACAAAAATGATCTCCCTCCCAATTAAAAAAGCCCAGCAACAAAGAACACATCTTGGCAACAAAAAAAAATTAATCAAAACATTTCTGGATCCAACCCATGGGTCCTCACTGTGTGAGAAAAGCCACAGTGTTTATTAGTCTGTTCAAAATCATCTCTGTTCCACTGGTCTCATGTGCAAAACACCCACAAAGAGATATGTGACCTAGAAAACTTTATTTTATCAGGGGACTTGATTTTATTAAAATGACCCAGAAGATCAGAAGTTAAAAGACGTGGGACTATATTGGTTGCCTTCTAAGAGTATTTAATTTATTACAGCATTGTTGGAAAATAACCAGTTCAGTTCAGTTTCTAGCTTACTATTTATTTTCTTCCTTTTGTCATTTTGTGCAACAACTTTAATAACCACTCAATAGTTCGTATGTGACTTACCGCTCTATTCCTATGATTAGACATGAGGGACCAAAAGTGAAATGAAAACTAATATTATCTTGGTAGGTATTTTGAATCCAATCCAACTGGGAGCAATATTTTTATAGCCTGGGATCTCTGTGTTGAATACTATGTCAGTTGAAATTACTTCTGAGACTGGTAATTGACTATGCAATGTCACTAGTAAAGGAAAATTTCGTTCTGCCTTATCCACTTAGAATTACAGCTCTCTGAACTCTTTTATGATTTTGTTCCCTTTGAAAATCAGTTTGTATAAGACTGTCATCCCTGAATATTCAAGAAGAAAAATGAGTGAGGTACATTTTGCCAAGGATTGATCTTGCTGCAGGTGTGCAGGATTAGGAGTCAGGAGATCATGGTGGTCTCTTAATGGTGCTAAAAAGAAGTAGCAAGATGAAGCTCTAAATGGAGATATGAGGCTAGAGCAGATTGTTTAGTTTTGTTATTTTGTCCTGAGCATAGTGTGCTGGAAGAGAAAAGAAAAAATGGTAGAAGAGGGTGGAGGACACACACCCTGAGTTTTCTGCAGTGGAATTGCTCCCTAAGCTCTTTATGCTTTATATGGCTGTGGTGGGAGAAGTAAAAAGACTAGTCTCAAAACCTGTGGTTCCCCCCCAAACCAATTTACAGTCACACTATGAATGTCCATGACTAAAGTCTTGTCAAATTCTCCCCTTTCCACCCCATCCTCCCCTCCTCTTCTGCCACAACTTCAAATCTTCCATCTTTCCACACACAAGTCAAACCAGTACATCCTCCCTCCCCTCCCTGTCAGCAAGTTTGCTTCCCTTCACTACCTGAGGGAAATAGGAAGGGGAGTCTTTTTCTTTCCCCATGAAACAGATAATGTCTATGCTGCTTTCTTAATTTGAGGCAATTTCCCTCTGAAAGGTATACTGTTTGTTATCTTGAAATCACTACACAAGAGGATTTTGGTCACAAAATGATAAGGAATCATGAGTATACAGATCCAATCAATAGGAACTTACATATTTCCAACATTTATACAGAACACCTCTTAACTCATCCTCAGGCTCGGGTGTCCTCACTTCACTTTGGCTTAATTCAACAATGAATGGCACACCCAAAAGCATACCCAACCAAAAAGGTCTGTAGCTGAGATCCTCAGTCCCAAACATGCGGCGTCATTACATTTGGACATTTTCTACTTATTGAATCTTCACCAATTGCCTTGGGTGAGCATTTTGGAATAAAATTCCTATATATAAAAAACAAAAGCAATCAAAATAACAATCAATTTAACTGAAGATAAATTAAAGAACATTTGGTATAATCAGCCTAATTAGATTTAATTAGAACTGGGAATGATTCAGTGATTTATTATGGAAGTAACACAAGATAGAATATTTTTTAAAAAAATACTATAACTGCTATCTATTTGTCTTTTTAACTATCTATATTACCCAGCATGTTGTGAGTCACCCAGAGAGTTCTCTAAGTATGATGATGAGGCAGTATATAAGAATAATTTCTATTCTTATTGTTACTTAAAAAATAACATCCTGGCACTAGGTAAACCAATTAATACATTCAGTGTGTTAAGACCACATGCAATTTCCACATGAATTATATCTCAGCAGTTTCTTTCTTTCCTTCTCTCTATCTCACTGATTTTCATTAAACTGTACTGACATGCTTATACTAAGGAAGAAAACACATTTTGATTGATTGATCGAATCAATCAATCAATCAATCATTTTTATATGTATTATAATTTGTAAAATGCAGACAAACCCATGATGCTACAGCCTGTTAAGGTAGCCAGCAATTTTCAAAAAGGTCCATGGGTAAGGAGAGGAGAGAGTATGAGGACTACTAAATGAGTTGAATGAGCAACAGCACAGGCTGAAGACATTCATTTCATTTTTCTAGTATTTTTAAAATAATATAATTTGCCTTAATAATTATCCAATCCCTACTAGATAACCTGGGGACAGGTCCAGGTTCCTAAAAAATTTATTGAGAAAAGACCCATAACTTTCTTTAATGATCAGAATGATGAAGTGTGTGATTTCAGTGGAAGAGAGATGCAGGAGCTAAATTCTTTTTTCTTCAAATCAACAGGACATAAAAATGCTGGATCTTGGATGGATCAGTTTCTCAGGACCAACGGCAATAATATATTAAACATGTCAGATGCGGTGCTACACTATTCTATGGCTTTCATTTCTCTCTCACACTCTCTTTTCTTTCTTTGCAAACAGCCAGTAAAGAGAGAGGCCACAAGGGTTTTTGAAATACCATCTCACCTTGAGCTGCTATTTGTACCAAGATAGATATCAGTATGTACCTTCATAGCAGGTTCACTTGGGAGCAGCAATTAGAAATACGATACTACATGAAGGAAAAATATAGGAGAACATCCCTTTCTGAAAATTAGCTCTTCTCTGCCTCCCAATATTTAATTGTGTCATGATAAGTCAGAATTAAGCAGGGGTTTAAACCAAATCTTCTGAGTTTGAAAGCAAACATGGTGCTGTGAATACAATGAGAGACTTAACTCAGAAGATTCGGATTAAACCCCTGCTTGGTCATGGAAACTCACCGTGGGGTGACAATGGTTAAAAAGCTATTTCATAAATATCTCACATATCTTGAAAACCCTCTTTGGCTCAAATGTGAACTTAATGGCATGTATCAACAACATGCTAAGACTGTTTGGACCAATGACAATAAGATAAATTGGATATGACCAACAACATCAACATATACAAGGCCAGAATGCAAGTGCGGCGCCAAAATGGCCACCGTGCTCTTTGCACCCCCCCACCCGGACTCATACATCCGGGTTAGTCAGGGGGCGTGGCCATCCCTGTATAAAAGGGGTGGCCACGAGGCAGCCTCGCTGTTATTTTAAAGAACAGCAACGGAGCGGAGAAGTTCACTCCGACGCTGCTCTCTTTGGGTTTTTCCTTCTTATTCTGATCGGAGGATATCTCTCCTCTGATCAGTGCTGCAGTGCTTGGGTGGCCATGGCACCCAAGCGAAAGGCTCAGGCAGCCCCAAGGCTGCGTCCTAGGGGGAGGGCTCGGCCTACCCCCTCGACCTCCTCTTTGGGACTGCCACCGGTCCGGAGGGCTTGGGCGGCTGCCCCATGGGAGGTGGCAGTGTTACCTTTCCCACTGCAACCAATGAGGGTGACCAGGCCTCTGCTTACCTGCCCAGTCGCAGGACTCGGGCGGGGGCTGCGCGGGCCTGCTCCCCTGGGGTTTCTACCCCTATCGAACCTTTGCCCGGCATGGGACATAGTGGCCCATTCGGGCGCAGCACGGGATCTCGCCCTGCCGTTCCACCGGCCCCTCATGGGCCGGATTATTGGGCCTGGCCCTATTCTGGCCAGGGATTGCCACATGGTTTTCCCCCTCCGCCCGCTCATCAATTGCCTGGCGGGCCATTCAGCCCACCTGGCCCACCTTATTCTGGTGGGTCTGACACTGTGGATGCTCTCCTTGCCCGCATATCGGCACTTGAGGCATCCATGGGAATTGCTCCACCACCTTCGGAGGGTGGGCTTGACAGCTCCTCGGCTATGGCCCACATGCCTGCCACTGCTGCGCAGTGGGCCGTCAACAGGGTTGAGCTGCTGGAGGCCATCAGGCCAGCGCAAGCTGGCGCTTCGCAGTTCCCCATCAGGCCATTCCAGCAGGACATTCCACCGGGGACCGATCCTGCTTGGCAGGGATGCACGGAGACACAGAGCTCGATGGCCATCGCGAGCTCCGACGCCCACCGTGGGCCAGAACCCCCAGTGGGGGCGGCCCATGGGGGTGCACCGAGTGAGTATCCTAGTCAAGTCAGCACACCGGTGACACTAGCTCATAACACTAGGGGGGGGGGTCTAGTGGCCATGGCCGCAACAGGCTACTGCGGGAGGGCAGTTCAATGCACACTACCCTGTTACCTCCTGGGCTCCCAATTACCCCCAGGTTCTTACAGGGGTGACTGCCCCAGTGCTTCCGCCTAACTTCTCGGGGGTCCGACAGGGCCCATTATGTGTTCCCCCACTTCAATCCGTGCCAACGGCGGCCCTGCCGACAGCCGGTTACTCCCTACCCCTGGGTGACCATTTATCCCAGGCTACTAGAGAGAAGATATGGCGTGGGGAATATATTGACATTTTCACCCTCCTGAACTGTGAACCCACTAAGGAGGAGAGGGAGGGGCAGGATGACAGGGACAAGGAGTTGTTCCATCATCGTAAGCCGCCTCGCACTTGGGCCAATTGGTGACCAGCTTATTTGATATACATGGCAGTATATCTAAGAGCCTGTCCTGATTTGGCCATCCCAATGGTCCAGTAACTGGACAATATTTACCGGGCCGTGGTTGATTTCCCTGGACCGTCATGGTTGGCCTATGACAAAGAATTTAGGATGAGGGCGGCCCTTCACCCTGAGATGCGGTGGGACGAGCCCTGCCAGCAGTTGTGGCTACTGTATATGACCCCTACGCGGCCAGCGCCTGGTGACCGGTACCACTGTGGCCATGCCGTACAGCGGGCTGCTACTACACAGACTCCCCGCCAGCCGGCGGGGCAGGGGGTTCCAGCCCGCCTGCTGTGTTGGAGTTTCTCCATCACACTGGCAACAGGCGCCAGTGTAGATTCAGGCACGAGTGCCCTTCTTGTTCCGGCCCTCATGCCGCCTCCGCATGCCCACGGGCCAGTGGGTCACGAGGCAGAGGAAGGGGTTTTCAGGTGGCAGCTAGACCTCCCTCTGACGGTGCTACCCATTCAAAAGGCCCCCTCCCCAATTAATTTCCTGGTGCTTGAACGCTGGCTGTGCGCTTATCCTAGACAGGATGATGCGATCTACCTGTTTGAGGGTTTTCAGTTTGGCTTCCGCATCCCGTTTAAGGGTGTTCGTGGGCATCAGGACGCCCCGAACCTACTGTCTCTCAGGGGTAATGAGGACATTGCTGCAGAGAAGATAGCCAAAGAGGTTAGAGAACAGAGGGTGGTGGGGCCATTTAACGACCCCCCATATCCTAACTTAAAGGTATCCCCTCTGGGTTTAGTTCCTAAGAAGTCCCTGGGTGAATTCCGTCTAATTCACCACCTTTCTTACCCTGCGGGTTCCTCGGTCAATGACGCTATACCGGATGACCTTTGCTCTGTCAGGTATACGTCCTTTGACCAGGCCTTACAGATGGTACGCTCATGTGGTCCCGGGGCGCTCTTGGCAAAGTGTGATATCAAATCGGCATTCTGATTGTTGCCAGTGCACCCGGACGACTTTGAGCTGTTAGGTTTTTGTTTTTGGGGCAAGTTTTATGTGGACAAGGCCATGCCTTTTGGCTGTTCCATTTCGTGCTTGGCCTTTGAACGATTTAGCACCTTCCTCCATTGGGCTTTTGTTCGTAGGTCGGGGTCCCGGTCTGTAGCCCACTACCTCGATGATTTTTTGTTCGGGGGTGGACATGACTCGGGCAAGTGTGCACGCCTGCTCACCACATTTCAGGTGCTCATGGGGGAACTGGATGTCCCCCTAGCACCTGAAAAGACAGAGGGCCCAGCCATCACCCTTACCTTTTTGGGTATTGACATCGACACTGTCACTCAGACATCCAGATTGCCTATGGAAAAGGTGACTTGGATCTCTGATGCGATTTTGGCAATGCTTGCCAAGCGTAAGGTGTCTCTTCGGGAGTTGCAGGTGCTTCACGGCCACCTCAACTTCGCCTGCAGGGTGATGACACCAGACAGAGCCTTTGCCAGGCGTCAGTGTGACGCTATGGTGGGCCTTTCTAAATGACACCAAAGGGTACGGCTGACTAGGGGTTTACGAGCAGACCTGTCAGTTTGGCTCACATTCCTACAGGACTTTAATGGCGTCTCCTTCTGGAGATCTGAGCTTATGGTCAGCCCCCAGTTCCAAGTACAGTCAGATGCCTCCGGCTCCCTGGGGTATGGGATTTATTTTGAAGGACAGTGGGTCTATGGTCAATGGCCCCAGGAATGGCAGGGCATGGATCGCTTATGCGATCTTACGTTCTTGGAGTTTTTTCTAATTTTGGGGGCCCTTATGCTCTGGGGGGACTGGTGGACTAATTCGGTGACTCACATGTGACCAATTATTATAAACACCCGAAGCGAACTACTGAAGCCGCAAAAACTTACACCCTAGAAAGTTACCTATAGAAACGCTGTCAAATCGTGCTCCTGATTTAATCCTTTTGGATGCATAGTATCAAAGAAGTGAATAAAAAATGCTTCCCGCTGTCTTAATCTTTTGTTGATATCACACCTTTCAAATAACCTTGGTCGAACCTATCTGAGTGGCATTTTTCCATATAGTGAGAAACCAATGGTGCTGGCAAGGACGCGACTTCAAGAGACCTTTTCACATGTTGGTAAGCTTGTGCCTTTTTATGTAGTATTGGTCTTATATATTAGATGCATAGCAGTGATATACATTTACGTGGACTCATGTGTAACAGTCTTTTCCATCTCTTTGTCATGCTAATTATTATCTTTATGTATAATTATTTTTGTGTGCAGATTTCCTGAAGAAGAAATAGTAATTCAAAAAGTCGAAATAACTGGTATCGACTTTGAAAGAAAATATTGCTATATCAGTGAATCATTTATATCTACCCGTATATGAATTATTTTTGTTATCAAGAATCATGAATAATCATCTATAGAGCATTGAACATTACTACTGTAACACTGAATCAATTATACTTACCCACAGAGGAATTATTTTTGTTATTAAGCATTTTGAAACATTTTCTATAAAAAAAATTGCCCATATAAATTGTCTTCATTTGTTAAGAAGAATTCATCATATTAACTCTTACCGAGCCACAGTCTCCACTTCAAACAATAGACTGTGTTATGACAGGTATGAGGAGTCTCTTTTTCATGCAGCTACCACCGTAGCTTTATTTGGAGCTCTGAGAATCAGCGAGCTGGTCCCATTGTCAAAGGGGGACATGTCTCATAGGGCACTGGAACTTGAAGATGTGTCTATCAACCAGGAGTGGGCTCAGTTGAGGATTCGTTCCTTGAAGGCCGATCAGCATGGAGTAGGCAGTGGTGTTAGACTGCTACAATGTACATTTGCTGACATCTGTCCAGTTGGTGCCCTACATGCATTTTTGGCAGTGCGTGGTACGCGCCCTGGCCCGTTGTTCTGCCACCAGGATGGGTCTCCCCTTACCAAATTTCAGTGCTGGAGGGTGACCGGGACGGCACTTCACAGTGTGGGCCTCCCTGGGCCTCGTTATGGCACCCATTAATTCAGGATAGGCGCCGCGTCAACTGCGGCAGTGTTTGGGTACTCTGAGGCTGATATATGTCGGATGGGCAAGTGGGGATCTGCGCGTTTTTCGTTATATGTACGTCCCCTCACTGTATGAGTACCTAGTTATGTCCTTAATTCCTTTTACTTCTTTTACAGACCCTGTGTGTCTACGCACACCAGTGGCAGTGTGGCTGGTGGGCCACAGTTATGTGCACTGGGCGGCACAGTATGCTGCATAGTCAGAGTGGGGACCCCATCTCGGGCTGCATGCATCCGCACGTATGCGGTGGTATGGTGTGTGCGGCATGAGATGGCGGGAACTGTTGCCATTCCTGATGTCCATCAGGGATGCTGGACCGCCTGATGTTTTGATTCTGCACCTCGGTGGCAATGATCTCGCACAGATCACTGGCCTTTCCTTAAAAATGTCAGTGTGCAGTGACCTGGTGTTTCTACATCATTTATGGCCATACACACGGTTGCTATGGTCTGACATCGTGCCGAGACACTGTTATAGAGGAGGCATTGATCTCCATGGTTTGGACTATGCCCGGCGGTCAGTGAACAGGGCTGTTACCCGGTTTCTTGTTGAGAATGGCTTGGGGACAGCCATTCGACACCCGGGGATAGGGTTGCAGGATTTTAGCCTGTATGCAGGAGATGGGGTCCACCTGTCGGCCAGAGGTATGCACCTCTTTCTGGAGGACGTGCAAGCGGGCCTGGTGACCGAGCTGTCGGCCAGGGGGGGGTGGTGAGTCATCATGGACGCCTCCCCCTGTGGCGGGTAGCACTGGTAAGATAAAGATTTATGACCCATAGGTATCTGGCAGGTTCGCAATTGACTGGCCAACACGTAGATAGGTACAGGGGAAACAGGATTGGCCGGTCAAGGGTGAACCATGAATGGGGTGATGCTAGGAGCTTCACAGCCTGCATCACCTTGATATTTGGACGGATACATGTCAAAGGGTGTGGTCAGTAGATAGTATATTGACTTCGGTCAACAATTTGTTTGTGTCAACAAACAAATTGATACAAATTGATACATGTAGCCAATAGCCATTGGCATTTTGGGTGGAACCTTACCAGTGCTACTGCGGCCTGCTTGCCTTAAAGAATTACAATTGGATGATACACCAATTGAAAGTGATAATTCGGACTAGGGCATTATTCAATAAAAGTGGCCCAATGCCTTTAATTCAATACCGGTGTCTGAGTCTTTATTTGGGTGGGTGCGCCTGCAATGCAAGCGCGGTGCCAAAATAGCCACCGCGCTCTTTGCGCCCCCCCACCTGGACTCATACATCCGGGTTAGTCAGGGGGCGTGGCCATCCCTGTATAAAAGGGGTGGCCACGAGGCAGCCTTGCTGCCATTTTAAAGAACTGCGATGGAGCGGAGAAGTTTTTCCCTCCACCCCCTCCCTAGTGGACAGTGTGACTTTTCTGGTCGCTTCGGGGCCGGGTGGGAATTTTTGCTTGAACCTACAATTGGCACTTTGGTTCTTGGCTTTTTCGCCCATCCCACACTGTCGCTAGTGTTTGAGATATGGGGTAAGTTGACTTTGGTCACTTTTGGCGGGTAGCACTGCTAAGGTAAAGATTTATGACCCAGAGGTATCCGGCAGGTTTGCAATTGACTGGCCAACACGTAGATAGGTACAGGGGAAACAGGATTGGCCGGTCAAGGGCGAACCATGAATGGGGTGATGCTAGGAGCTTCACAGCCTGCATCACCTTGATATTTGGACAGATACACGTCAAAGGGTGGGGTCAGTAGATAGCATATTGACTTCAGTCAACAATTTCTTTGTGTCAACAAACAAATTTATACAAATTGATACATGTAGCCAATAGCCATTGGCATTTTGGGTGGAACCTTACCAGTGCTACTGCGGCCTGCTTGCCTTAAAGAATTACAATTGGATGATACACCAATTGAAAGTGATAATTCGGACCAGGGCATTATTCAATAAAAGTGGCCCAATGCCTTTAATCCAATACCGGTGTCTGATTCTTTATTTGGGTGGGTGCGCCTGCAAAGATGATACAGGCAATAACAAGGGCTGTGATTATGTCAATGGTTTCATAGCTTCTTGGCCTAACAACCTCTTATCATGAGCCATTATTCACTTCTAACTTTTCCACTACAATTAATTTGAGGCAGAAGCTTTTATTGGATACCTGAAAACTGAAGCATTTAGAATAAGTCACTTTTCTTCATGCAGAAGTCTGATATTTTGAATGCTATTTGTTCTGCATGCATAATAAAACAGTAGAAAGCAACTTTGTGGTGTGGGAGGGCAGCATGCTGGCATTCTTTAGCAATGGCAATGGCTTTTATCGTGCTGGAACATGAAAAATTCTTCACATGCTGAGCAGGGCACTAAGAGCATCTTCCTCTTTTCTATCACTAAAGGAAGCTCAAGAAAAGGAAAAAACCATGCTGCAACAGTGATCTCATTAGCACACAGTATAGCAGCATGAATCATAATGGTGACAATAGCATGCGAATCCAGGAGGCTGCCCAGATGTGGGTTCAAGACACCCTTATGCCTTCAGCTATATCGTGTCCTTCAGAGCTAGAGGTTTCCAAAAATGCAGGGGAACACTGGCTAAAGGTCAATATAACAATCCAGAGATGTAGAAAGACTATTAAGGTAGAATTCTGGATCTGCCTTTCACTGGTGAGAGGAGTTCGCTCACAAGAGTTCACTCTGCTGGATTTTCAGGGATCCCCCTTTCCCCCACTACAACCTGATCCATTCAGCAGGGATTCCCAAGTCTCTGTATAACATATTTAAGGGGCTGGTGGTGGTGGAATGCCTGATGTAGTGATGGAGAAGTCTCCATCTGCCAATACCCTAGCCTGGTTTTGGTGCACAGTGCTACTTATGGGGTATATTGCTATAGAAAGCATCTGGCTTTCCGTTATGCCACCTCCAATTCTAGACAGAGATGTAAATATTCAATCTTCCATATAGTAGGAATGGATAGGAAAGTTGTCATGTTGGCTTTTCTCCTTATGGTAAATCTGGACTGTTACAGGAAATTTTCCACTATGTTGTTTCTCAGACACTTGCAAGTAGTTTCAAGTGCCTGGTAGATTTTTAAACACTGCTCTCAAGACAGTGATTCAGTTTGATTTGAACCATGAAATGATGCCTCTTCCATACCTCTTACTTGGCTGGTTAATTGGAAAATTGTGTCATTTAAGATGTCTTAATTCAAAAATAAATAATAACCATGGCAACAGCATAATTCATCAGGATGGTTAAGAACTTACCTCGTTTCCGTATGATTTTCAGCACGCTCAGATCCCAAGAGCATCCATGAAACAAATCCCTCACATTATTTTCCCTGTGGCTTTTTATTTGTATTACGACAGAACAGAACTTTAGTGCCAACAAAGATGAACAAGGAACACACCAATAGAAAACCCATGAAGTTGGAGGTGACATGCACTTGGTTTCCATTAAGTTTTGTCTGGATTCATTTTTGTGTCACTTGCTTTGATTCCTTTCCTAAAGACTTGGTATGTCATGATCTCATACAAATAATTGATCAAAACGGTTGTTGGGAATACAGTTTTAGGAAGAAAAAGAAAACAGAGACCTTAGCCAATGACAAGTTTCCACAGGATTACAATTTCAGAAAACTGTAAATTTCCACAAAACTTAGTCCAACAGAAGAATAAACAGCACCTCAATATGCTAGAAGTGCTATGGAATATAGTGCATAGGAATATAGAAAAGTAACACACAGAAATGCTAGTGATGTATGGAGAGTGCCAATATGTATAACTGTGCAACGGGATTTCAGCCACTGAGTAATTTTTCTGAGTCCATGTGCACATATAGATATAGGAGACATACTACATCCTGGCAAAATAATCTGTATCACCAAATAATGGGTAGAACTCATATTGAGGTGAGTTTAGTGTGTCTAAAATAGATGTAAGCATGTGGCCAGTTACATGTGCCTTAATGTTTTCCTCTCTTGTAGCTGATCCCATCCATTGGGATAGGATATAGAACATTCGCTTAATCTCCACTCAGCCAAGCAAGAACAAGAAAGGTAAAATTATATTATTGAAAACATTTGCAGGGAATCTGTGATATAATTCTATACAAAAAATGTACTCTAATACAGGGATTAACAATGTTTTCATGCTGTGGGCCAGTGACACCCCCCTCATAAAGGTGAGTGGGCTGGAGGCGTGGTTGCTCCTGCCACTTCTGTCACTTCCAGTTGTGATGGCAGCAGCGGGTGCATTCACAGTGTGATCCCTGCTGTTTTTGCCACTTCTGTTGCTTCCCGTAGTGATGGGACTGAGGGTGGTGCATTTTGGCCAGGATTTCAGGTATTTTTTACGGTGTTTCTGATGTATTTTCACAGCAATTTTCCTACTTCTGGTGTGCTTTTGGTGCTTCCGGTAGTGGAGGAGGCTCCTGGAGGCTAACTGCGGGTTGGATTAATTGGCATCATGGGCCAGATTAGGCCTGCGGGCCATAGGTTGCAAATCTCTGCTCTAAAAGATCATTTCATACTGGTTATAGATGAAAAAGCACACTAGAATTTTAGTTTTATAAAAGTAGATATCTCCTTTGTATTTATCAAAAAATAACAAAAACAATTATTATTATTGGAAACAAATCAACCATTTGATTCACAGTCGAGGACTTGAAAAAGATTAATAGTTTAAGCCCTAGCCAAGGTCCTAAGAATTGTTAAGGTAATGTCTGAGCATATATGCAGTTCCTAGTAGAGTAGTTTTTGGAGAGTTAGGATGTTCAAGTCCAACAAGTCTAACATTTCCAAATATCTAGGGAGTCCTTTAGGTATTTCTACAAGGGCTTTGATCACTATGAAAACAACAACAGATTTCTTTCTCCATAAACACTCAACTTCAATTTGCAAATCACGATATTTTGTGATTTCTCCAGTTATTGCAAATGGTAGTTGCAGTCTATCAAAAATAACATTAATAATAATAATAATAACAACAACAATGACGATGACGACGATGACGATGATGTGGTAATCTGAATTTGAGCTCCAAATCTTCAATTGTTGTCTTAACTGTAGCTCAGCACTGGTATTCTTCCATTAGTATTTCAGACAGAAATGAGACATGCAGGATTTAGCACATTTCATATGTACTGCAGGAGATGGCTCCTAGATCATAGTGTGTGGGTCATTTCATGGCAACCTGGGATCCACCTTAAACAGATTCATGCCAGTGTTAATTTTTCTGCTTCAGGGGAAAATGCATTCTCGGATACGAGTTGCAGCTGCTGCTGCCGATTTCAGACAGTATTTGCAGAATGCTGCTGGCAGCATTTTTCACATGTGCTGGTGCATTTTACCTCCACTTCCAGGAGCAGCGCAGGCCAGATGACATGGTGTCAGGGGCCGGATCCAGTCCATGGGCCATAGGTTGGAAACCCCTGCTCCATACTAATCCCCATCACCAGTTTCTCCTATTCTGTCAGTAGTCATCAATCATCTTCTGCTCACTAATAATGTTTGGTTCTGTTGGTTTCTAATGATCAATAGGGTTTGTTTATCATGATCAGATTAGCTGTTCTTTAATAATTTTCTATTGTTTCAACTTGGGAGAGGATTTCACAGCTTATTGACTGTACTGATGCGCAATCTGTATGAAGGAAACAATGTTGCAGCTCATCAAATGTAATCAGCTATTAATTGAGAGGAAATGAAATTTCACAATTATTTGGCACCTTTCAACCACATAGGATCATGTAGTCTTGCAGGAATTGCATGCTAGAAACACTGGACAGTCTCCCAAGCGCTGTCACCTCAGGAGTGGAACTGAGGAGCTAATTTATACCAGCATATGCTACTCAAAGTACAGGAAAGTTGAAGAATGTAGAGCACATTACTTACGTAAAGAAATCACAGTGATTTCAAACCAAAAGCCAGCTAAAACAATAAGAACGATTTTGTTTCTTGTTTGCTGAGAATATGAGGGGGAGCATTCTGTCTCCTCTCCAGAAACATTTTTTAACATGTTGTTTTTCTACTACAGCAAATCATTATCTCTGTTGCAGACATTTCTGCTGAATATTCTGCCACAATGCATTTACTGAATGTCCTATAAATGAGAGCATTTGAACTCCTGTGAGAATTGAATCTAGTTTGCCATTTGATGGTGATATCTGGCTATATTTAAAACAGTACTTTACATAAAATATGTATAGTATTTTATATTACCGATGACTGATAATCTATGGTATATCATTTCAAGTCAATCTAATGTTAAAGAATGCTTCACACACTACTTTGCCTTACAATGAACCCTCAGGTATTGCAGACGACTGTGGTGCTTGTTTTAGGGTACATGGGAACAGGCAGCACTGGTACTCAGCATTGCCCATTATAAATTTATTCATTTTCTTGTGGCAGTGTGTTGTTAAAAAAAATGGTCACCTGACAGCATTTGGAAGATATTTTTAAAATGACAATTGTTAATTAATGGATGATAAAATTTCAGTTTTGAGTCTCACAAACAATCAAGAGGTATCATTGGACATATCTATAACATTTGAATTCAAATTCTGGTGTTGGAATCTTGCAGTAAAATATGAATAGCATACTGTATATGGGGGAAAATATCCAGATCTCAGTATTTCTGAATATTTTTATCTGCTCTTCTTTCCATAAAATGTTCATCCATCAATCTCCAGAAGAACATTTCCCAATCTCTCTCATACACACACTCCCTCTCTCTATCACTCTTCTTTCTCTCCATCTCTCATTCTGAAATTCACAGTAAGTTTTTACATGATGTCTGTTATGAGGGTGAATTATCAAAATCTATTAAAATTTTAATATGTAATGTTTCCAAAGCGTATTAAAAATGCAATGACCACAGAAGACAGCACTGGGGATTCTGCCTCTAGATCCAGATTAGTGAATGCAACACCATGTTGGCACATGGAAAAGATGTTTCAGGTTAGCACTATCTGGTAGTACAGCTTGGTGGCACCAAATATTAGAACCTTGTGGAATGCTCTGGTGTTATCTATTTGCTGGCAATCTCATGATATGTGGAGAATTGCACTCCAGCCTCACTCTGGCCCATGCCAAAGCTGTTGAGCTACTACAATTTGGGACTGGACTAGAGTGATTTCTCTGACAGATGAAAGGATCATTTTAAGGAAAATTGCTTCCTGTAAAGTGACCCTTTCTGATACAATCAGACATGTGCCATCCCCACACATTAACTGCACTCATATTTATTTCCTACACATCCTGAAAGACTTTCATTCAACCCTATGCATGGCATTCACTGTCAAGCTTGAGATAAGTAGTTTCATTTTTACATTTTTACTCTTTATAAGCAGAAATGATGGAACAATAAAGAACATGGACTAATATTTTCTCCATAGGGTCCACTACCCTTTGGAATACACACACACACACACATATATATGGCTGGACTGACAGCAGAATCTCACTTAATACTAGAGACTAGTGATCTACTGTCACTGCTCTGAAGAACAGTTTAAAGGGCTATTGGCAGGCCATGTGGTATATTTATAGCTCTGTCTAGCAGAAGGGAATGGCCTGTGGGAGGAAACAACAGAGCAATTGTTATCGTTGCCTCTCCAGAACCTGCCAGCCCTAAGCAAGGCCCAGCTCAGACCTTGTTTATTATTACCTTATGGCAAAGCAAGTCATTTTAATATTTTTAGCTATGAGCTCAAATGTCTTTTATTCTTGGGCATTGCTAGCAGGAGCCTTACGAGTTCTGTTCAGGTATGTTTGCTTTAGGTTTTAATCTTTCCTCTCCCAATCCTTATGCAGATTATTTTATTGGAAAGGTGGTTGATAAATCTTAAATGTAAAAATAAGTAATAAATGACAACATGTAAAAACTGTTCAACTGAAATAATAACCCTGATCCCATCTGGCCAAAGAAAGTATAGGGTTTTTGATGCGTTCAGCTGAATTTTGGCTCTTACATTCAATGTTTTGAAAGAAACATTTAACTTAAGTCTTAGGTCATTCATTAATTTACTTCCTGCTTTCAGGACAAATCTTGATTAGGAACATCAAGAATATTACTGGGAATAATACTGGGACAGGAGTGTAATGTCATAGCAAGGAGAGAGTCGGCAGTGATTCTCTTTCCCAAGTTTTGAAACCAAGTTGTCATTTGTATTTCCTCTGTAGTTTCTGAACTAGAATTTACTGATTTATGGAAAATGTATTTTTTTTTACCCTTCTATGCAAAATTTCTTGAGTGGACTGCTGTAACTCATAAAACACAATATAGCAAGGAAAAGTACGCCAGTGATTAGCATATGGAAAAGAGGGTGAGATCTTTGCTTGGCATGCTAGGATACAATCTCAGGTTCCAATGAAAAGTAGATGAGATGCCATTGGTCTTCCTTTTTTGAAACAGAGGTGAAAGACTGAAGCCAGAAACCACTTTTGGGGGGTAACTGAAAAGTGCACAGCATGGGTTCTCAACCTTTTCAAGTTGGGGGATGGGTCACATTCCCTCAATCAGTTGTGCGGGCTGGACTGGTTGTCCCTCCACTGTTTACAGCTATCGTAAACATGTTTATGATGGCCATGGACTCATTTACGGCTGTTGTGTGTTTACTATGGGCTTAAATGAGTCTGTGTCTGATTCCGGCAGTGGCAGCTGGAGTGAAGGCAGAGGCTGGATTATTTGGCACTGTGGGCCAGATCTGGCCTGTGGGACATAGGTTGAGAACCCCTTGTGCACAGCCACCATCACTCCTTTAACAGAAAGGGTTGGGAAAGGACCCTGGTGTGCAGCTTGGGGAAACATAGGGATCTATCAGAGCCAATGCCTCCATCATTTCCTGAAATAGGGATGGAAAACATCACTTTCTTTCACTATGAAAATATTTGTACCCTGACCCTTACAACTCTTCCAAGCCTGGATGATAAAGGAGGAGGGTTGGAGTAGTGTGCTGACCCACCCCAGCAGGCAAGGTTGCTGCACAGAGGTGCTACACAGAGAGTCTGTTTGAGGAGAGTCCAGATAGCAAAGTCCAAAGAGCAAACTGAGGTCTGGTTACTGGTAGTTCAAACAAGTGTCTAGTCCAGAGGATGTCCAGGGGCATCGTCAGGGTTGGCAAAGAGGTCAGGGTCATGGCAGGCAGTCAGAGTCTATGCAGGTTATCTGAAGTCAAACAGGGTGTCAATCTTTGCACTGAAGAATTGTACTGACACTGGAAGACTGCAACAAGCTTGCTTATAAGCCTCCCAGCTAATCGATATCAGCTGGGAGCCTTCTCTGGTACTTAGTTCTAACTTGCCTATGTCTCAGGTGTAGCTGCCTTCTGCACTTTGCCCTGGCTGAGGGCTGATCACTGTCAGAGTCAGACCTCTGATCTGACAGGTCATCTGCTGGGGGCAAGAGACTTGGCCCAGAAGCAAGCTGAGATCCTGGCTCTGGACATTCTCAGGTTCGGATGCAGGCAGAACTGGGCTAGGCATAGGGAGTGCCCCTTGATTCAGGTCATCCTTAGAGTCCGATGAGGACTGGATCTCAATAGGTAACATCCCGACCCAGTAAAACTTTATTGCTGAAGAAACAACGAGGAGCTTCATTGCCTGACATGATGTAATGGCAGAGACAGGTGCCCCACAGCATGAGAAAGAGCTACTACTACATCCTGAAACCAGCAACTGGACGATGCTTTAAAATATAGGTGTCAAAAATGTACAGTATAAACATTTTAAGAAAGGAAAAACCAGTATTAAAATTGTAATAATATATGTCAATAACAAAAGATGAATACTGTACAAGTCACATTTAACTTCTGCAATTACAAGAGGTGCTCAAAATTGTTACCATCAGTGTCCAGACCTTTCTGATTATGACAAACTACTGGTTGAGCAATGTTGACCAAAGTATCAACTTGTATCAATGTGCATGCCATTTCAATTCCTTCCCAAAGTACTGCCAGTGTAGGTAGTGGTACACCAAATCCCTTAAAGACCCCCATAGGTAGAAGTCAAGGGGTGTTAAGTCAGGAGAATATGGGGGGAACTCAAATGCGCTTCATCAAAATGGTCTTGTGCTCCTCAAATGACAATTGTACTTCCGCCATTTTCTTTGACTGTCCTACCTATCACATGGTGATGCTAGCATTCATTATTTTGAGCAAACATCATACAACACATTGCTACCATAATTCAATTCAACTTCAAAAAGTAAGACATAGATAACACTTGTATACAATTTAACATCTTAAAGGCTCACATTGTATTTAACTTGGGGAAAATGCACCACAAATTAGCCATGCATCTGAAAAATAATTACAAACTTGAAACATGCACATAAGATTTTTCAGTAAAAAAGAAAAATATGTAAAAATTTGCAGATTACTAAAAATGTCTAAAAATTGTACTTTTTGGAGGACAGGGATTGCTCACACTTCTGCATGAGAAGAAACTCCCCAATGAAAATGCTTGTAAGATTCTGAAAAAGAAGGCTAAGGCATTTTTAAAACTCTAGCCTGACAATGGGGAAAAGGCAATGCCACTTCTGGAAGCATTGCCATGTTAGTCTGTGCAAGCATTTCAGACCAAAAGCAAAGGAAATAAAAAAGAGACAAAAATATTGCAGCATTTTAAAGACTAACTGCTATATTTTAATGTGAGCTTTCATGGATCAAATCCCCTTCCTCTGACACAAGAGTAAGACTATGTGACAGTCATATTTATCTATGGCCCCATGACCAGGTGGATATACAGATAATGAACAAAGTAACAAAGGAATAGGCTCACAGGCTGTGTTTACAGTAACGTCAGTTATCATTCTACAAGGTAGAAATAACATAGTTGAATGAAATCTCAAACTGTTTAAATCAATGTAGCATTTTTCACTTGGTAATGACTTAAAGATCCTTGATTGATATTCAGTCCTTTTAAGTGGGTCTCCAGCATCCATGCATATTCTGTCTCAGCCGTTTCTCTTTCATATCTTGTTTTGTAGTCTTTTCTTTCCAGAACAGTGACTTTCAAGATACTCAAAGAGTGTCTGGGTAGAAGGAAATGATCTGAAACAGGTTTCTGTGCATTGGCGGTCCTGATGTCAGACTTACAATATGTCTATTAATTCTTTTTCACAGAGATTGTCCTGTTATCCAATGTAGAGTGCAGAGGCAAAGGATATCATGTACTGTATCACATTAGCAGAAGAATAAGTAAAATACCCCAATGTTATTGTTGGGACCTGTAATTTTTCCCCCAGAGTAAATATGGAGCTGTTTCTGTAGTGGTTTTAAGCTTAACAGGGATAGGTTGCTAGCCCCACACCCAACCCTCCTCCTTTCTCATCATCAGCAGAGGCGTCTCTGCTGAATTTTAAAGATTCATTATTTTGACCACATGACCAATGAGGAGGTGCTAAAAGGACAGACTAATAATCAAGGAATCTTATGTTATTACCAAGTGTGAAATGATACATTGAGTCACACATTTTGATATTTCTGCTAGTTATGCTATTGTTACCTTTAAAATGATATCTGACATTATTAACAGCATAATAGCCTTCACAAAAGTTCACATTTAAAAAGGTGCCGCATTTTTCTTTCTTTGTTTTTTGTCTAATATACTTCCAGAAGTGGAATACCTTTGTTAAGAGTTAAAAGACAAAACAGTGGCAGAAGTAAAGAAAACTTCTCCTTCGTATAGTTTGTGAATCCACACTCATGGGTTATGCGCCTGCGCAGAACGGCCGATCGGAGGCTTGAAAAGCTATTGGTCAAAAGTTTTGGCGGTAAGACCGCCCACCGTACCGCCCACCCTGAGGCGCCCGCGCGCCATTTTACCTCAGTTCTCTTCTTTCCGCCGTAGCAGCAGGACGATCGTTGAGAGCTTCCTCAATTTTTTCGCCCTTCTGAGGGAAAGTCTTTTGGCAAATTTCAACAATTTTTCTCGGTGATCTTGTCCTCCGGGCAGGATCGCCACCCCGGCTCTGTCTCTTCTCTCGAGTGGATTCAGTAGCCAATTTTTCGCATCGATCACCGTCTCCCCCCTCAAGGGGGTGGCGGCTGGTCGGCCCTTCGGGGTACTTGCCTCCAGAAACTTCCACTGGAAGAATTTTTTCCGCGGTTGATGGCTGCAGCGTTTAAACAGTGCACGGCTTGCCTTAAGAAGTTCCCGGCTTCCGACGGACACAGCCTGTGCCTTTTTTGTTTGGGAGAGTCGCATCAGAGTCAGTCTTGCCCGCATTGCAAAAAGTTTACGCGCCTCGCGGTGCAGAACCGAAGCAATCGCCTCAAGGCTCATCTGATGGAGCTCGCTCTGGCTCCCGCCGCGTCCGCTTCCACGTCCGCCGCTGCCGCCCAGCCACCGCCGGCCTCTTCCTCCGTGCTTCCGATGAGGAAGAAGAAGAAGAAGGACAGGAACGGTGAGAAGAAGCGCAAGCATGGGTCGGAGAAGAGACGGTCGCTTCCTCCCACTCCGCGCACACCCGCCTCTCCCGGGCCTTCGCCGCCATTCTCGACTGCCCGATGTCCTTCTCCAGGATCCTCCATCTGGGGAGGACGGTCGTCTTCCGGGTCACCTGATAAAGGACGCAGGGCTGGGGCTCCAGCTCGCCCGCTTCAGGTGCTCTCCTCTCCTCCTCGGGGAAGAAATTCCTCGCCGAGGCAGGCCTCCGTCTCTCCACGGCCCAGGACGCCGACGGACGACGCGGTCGTCACCGTTCCGACGACCGTTTCGCCGACACCGGCGCCGGCCACCGTTTCGGCGCCCACCGTTTCGTGGGCCACCATCCCGCCGGCTACCGGAGCTCCACCGTCAGCGGACTCGGACGCGTCTCAGATGGCCCTCGTCCGAGAGATGTTCCAGGTCATGGCGTCGTTTGCGACCAGGTTCCAGACCTCCACGCCTGCGGCCTCTGCGGCTCCGGTTCCGACCACCGCAAGCCCCGGGCATCCCGGCCCTGCCGTGGCCCCACCGACCTCCCGTGGGTCGAGTGCCCGCTCTGCCGGCCCACCCAACCCGTCATGGTGTGGTCCGGACGTTGATGCGGTGGACGCCCGTCCCGCCGGCCCGCCCAGGCCGTACTGGCGCGGTCCCGACGTGGATGAAAGACTGCCTCCCTCGTCCTCCGATGAGTCCAGCTCGTCGTCGGAGGAGGACGAGGGAGACGTCGACGCCGAGCGCACCCCGGAACAGGCTATCGGCTCAGTGGACCCACCGCGTGGTGAGGACCAACGCTCACTGACCGCCATGCTCACAAGGCTGGGCACCGCCCTCAACCTGAAGGTCGATCAACCGCCGTTGGAGGGTGAGGATCAGATGACCGCGAAGCTCGACAGGCGTGCTGTGCGGCCGGTCCACATAACCATGCTCCCCTCCATGATGACCTCGGCGAGGGCGACATGGAAGAAACCTTTGGCGGCGCACTCCGTTTCGTCCAGGCTCGACAGCATGTACCGGGTCCTGGACGAGAACGTCGAGTTCCTGCAGGCCCACCCCCTGCCGAACTCCCTGGTGGTCAAGGCCTTCCAGCATAGGACGGCCACCAGCGGATTCCCGGTCCCGTCGACGCCGGAGGGAAAGAAACTGGACGCGGTGGGGCGTAAGTTTTACGCCACCGGTTCCCTATTCTTCCGGGCCGCCAACTACTCGGCCGCCATGGGCCTGTACCAATCTCACCTCTGGGAGCAGGTGAAGGTTGAGATGGCTAAACTGCCCGCCGACGCCCAAAAGCGGATTGACGCGCTGGCCACCGAGGGGGACTTCGTCGCCGAGCAGCTGATGCGCACTGCCCGGCATATCAACGATTATGCGGCAAAAGACATGGCCTCCGCAATCTACCTCCGTCGCCATGCTTGGCTCAGGGACACCTCCCTCGATGACGCTATGAAAAAGCTCATCGAGGAGTTTCCCTTCGACGGGCAGGGCCTCTTCGGTCAGGTCACCGATAAGGTCCTGAATGAGATGCGCCAGACCAATTCCACGGTGAAGTTCCTTGGGCTCACCACGCCGGCTACTTCCGCCAGGCCGAGGTTCCAGCCCTTCACACGGCGGTTCCAGGGCAACCCGCAGCAGCAGGGACCGACGGAGCAGCCTAGATCCAGCTCCTACAAACAGCGGCGACAACACAAACCCCGCTACCGGCCCTACGGACAGGACAAACGTTCGAGCGCGAGGCCCAAGCCCCGCGTTTGAAGCTGCGACGGCCGAGTCTCTCTCGCTCCACATCCCGTACCTCCCCCTCCGGAACTTCCTCCAGGTATGGTCGGGCATCACGGACGACCAGTGGGTCTTAAAGATCTTGTCCTCTGGCTACGCCATCGAGTTCGTGCGGGTGCCTCGGGTAGGAAGACATCGTCTCACCACCTCGTCCCCCCATTTGGAGGAAGAAATATCAACCCTTCTCTCCAAGGGAGCCATCGAGCGGGTAGCACCGTCCGACTGGGACAACGGCTTCTACTCGAGGTACTTCGTGGTCCAGAAGAAGGACGGAGGCCTTCGCCCTATCCTGGACCTGCGCCGCCTGAACAAATGCATCCACACCAGGAAGTTCCGGATGGTGACCCTACAGACCGTCCTCCCCCTCATCAACAAAGGGGACTGGTTCACAGTCATAGACCTCAAGGATGCCTACTTCCACGTCTCCATCCTCGAGGAACACAGACGGTTTCTCCGCTTCCGCATCGACAATTCCGTGTACCAGTACCGATGCCTACCATTCGGTCTGGCCACGGCACCGCGAGTCTTCACCAAATGCATGGCTCCGGTGGCTGCATTCCTCCGCCAACGGGGCATCAGGGTCTTCCTGTACATCGACGATTGGTTGATCGTCTCCCCCACCAAACCGTCGGCCGTTCGGGACACACAATACACGGTTCACCTCATGGAGAGTCTCGGCCTCAGGATCAACTTCACCAAGTCGAAGTTGACTCCCTCCCAGCGCGTCGAGTACATCGGAGCGGTACTCGACTCGCTTACTACGAGAGCCTACGCCCCCCAGAAACGCTTACGGGACATTGCGCAGGGGGTGAGCGAACTGCGCACCAAACCGTGCGTCCGGGCGAAGAAGGCTCAGAGACTTCTAGGCCTGATGGCCTCAACGACGGCAGTGATTCCCCATGCCAAGTTGAAATTCAGGTCCCTGCAATCGTGGCTCCTTCACGAGTTCGACGCACTTCGGGAGAGCCAGTCCAAACGGCTGACCCCATCTCCAGAACTGAGGGACCAACTGCTGTGGTGGTCTACACCACTCAACGTGGCCACGGGGAAGAGTTTCTACCCCCCGCAACCCTCGTTGCAGATACTGACCGACGCGAGCAACCTCGGCTGGGGCGCTGCTTGCGGGACTCTCACGGTCAACGACACCTGGACACCACACGAAACGGTGTACCACATAAATTACCTGGAACTGCTGGCCATTTGGAAGGCTCTGCGTTCCTTCGAGACTCTGCTCACCGGCAAGGCGGTTCAGGTGGCCTCGGACAATACCACGGCGGTGGCGTACCTCAACAAGCAGGGAGGAACACGGTCCACCACCCTCCTGTACCTTGCAGTGCAGTTGTGGGAATGGTGCCTGGAGAGGCACATTTTCCCAATTGGAGTGCACATTCAGGGCACACTGAATGTTTTGGCAGACCACCTGAGCCGTCTCACCTCCACGACCCACGAATGGGAGCTGGACGACGGAGTGTTCCAGTCGCTTTGCGAGGCCTGGGGGACGCCGAGCATCGACCTCTTTGCATCGGAGTCCAACAGGAAACTCAGCAGGTACTGCTCCAGAGCAGGCATCGGACTGAACTCCGAAGGCGATGCCTTCATGAAACGGTGGGATCAGGACTATCTCTATGCCTTTCCTCCGTTTCCTCTGGTCCAGAAGGTACTCACCAGGATGCACCAACACAGAACCAATGCAATTCTGGTGGCACCGGCGTGGCCGCGCCAACCCTGGTTTCCGCTACTGTTGCGCATGTCGTCGCAGTATCGCACACTGCCGGAGTCACCGACGCTCCTCCAAATGGAGCACGGCCAGCTGCACCATTCGGACCTGCCCAGCCTCCACCTCACCGCGTGGAGGATAACCCCAGACTGGCCAGGATCCTTGAACTAGCGCGGCACCCTTCCACAAGGAAGTCCTACGCTTCCAAATACAGGCGTTTTTGTGCTTTCCTGGCCTCCCGGCAAACGCCCCCCCCCCCCCGCAGGTGGGACTACAGGACATTTTAACCTATCTCCTCCAGCTGGCGGAGTCTGGCCTCAGCATCACCTCCATCTGAGTGCATCTTGCAGCAGTGGTAGCGCACTCTCCTGCTGGCTCGCCCGCTTCCGGGGCCTTCCGCGACCAAACGGTAAAGCGCTTCCTCAAGGGACTAAGGAACGCTTTTCCGCCGGCCCGGACACCGACGGCTCAATGGTCACTGTCCGCCGTTCTCAACGCGCTCACCAGGACCCCCTTCGAGCCCATGGCTACCGCCGATGTCCGTCTCCTCACATGGAAGACGGCATTCTTGGTGGCTATCACGTCTGCACGACGAGCTGGTGAACTGGTTGCCCTGCGAGCAGACGCACCTTTTCTCCAGTTCTTCAACGACCGCGTCGTCCTCCAAGCGGACATCACCTTCCTACCCAAGGTGGTCTCCAAGTTTCACATGGCACAAACTATCTCCTTGCCAACCTTCTTCCAGAACCCCACTAACGCCCAAGAAAGGACTTGGCACACACTGGATGTGAAACGAGCTTTATTGTTTTACACCAGCAGGACTAGAGAGTTCAGGAAGTCGCAACGCCTCTTTGTGGCTTATGGGGGAAAGTCCAAGGGTGAACCCATCTCTGCTCAAAGGTTCTCCAAATGGATCACCTCTACCATCTACCTGGCCTACGAGTCAGCCTCACTGCCACCTCCACCACATGTCAGGGCGCATTCCACCAGGGCGGTTGCCACATCCACTGCCTTTCTGGAGGGCACACCGCTTGAGGACATATGTAACGCTGCCACCTGGTCCAGACCTTCCACATTTGTCCAGCACTACAGGGTGGACACCAGAGCCACTGCGGACGCCAGGCTTGGCCGTGTCGTCCTCACCAGAGGGCTCCGGACTCAACGCCCCTGACGGGTCCACCTACGGGTTCTTCAGCTCATCGTGGGATCATCTCATCCGACTGCCCACCGACCAAGTAAGTGTGAGCTTGCTAATCTCCCATGAGTGTGGATTCACAAACTATACGAAGGAGAAAGTTCGGTTTCACTTACCAGTGATAACTTTCGTTCTTCGAGTATATAGTTTGTGAATACACACTACCCACCCTGCCTCCCCTCTTGAGCTGCACGGATGAGATCAGTTGGTTTATCCTGTGCTTGGCTTAAGTATGGAACTGAGGTAAAATGGCGCGCGGGCGCCTCAGGGTGGGCGGTACGGTGGGCGGTCTTACCGCCAAAACTTTTGACCAATAGCTTTTCAAGCCTCCGATCGGCCGTTCTGCGCAGGCGCATAACCCATGAGTGTGTATTCACAAACTATATACTCGAAGAACGAAAGTTATCACTGGTAAGTGAAACCGAACTTTCCTTTTTCTACCTTTTCTGGCCAAGGTGGCACGAGCATAGCAGCATTTGTAAAGCAGCAGTTCCACCATCATAGATTTTCTCTCCTCTGCCTCCACAGGGAAGTGGCATTGCATAGAATTTCTCTGTAATATTTTCCTGCAAATATCTTGTTTCTCTGTTCCTCCACTCTGTGTCAATGTTTAGGTTTTTAAAAAAGAGAGTGGTGATTGTCAGCCCACCATTTGGAGTCTATCAACTGTGCATCTCAGCAAGCTGAAAAGGGATGTGTCAATACTTTTCCTCCACACCGAGGTGGCATTTGACATCTTGTAGCTATGAATATACAGTAATACCTCATACAGAGTCCCCTTCATACAACATCAAATTCATACATCTCCTAATTCCTTGAAAAAATTTGCCTCATACAAAGGCTGCAACTTTGTATGAGGCATTGGGGTTTTTCCTAGGTTGCATTGTGCCTGGCCAGTATAAAAGGCAGGACGCATGCATGCATTGCTCTTGTGGGTTTTGCATGAGGCAAAGAGTGGGGAGGTGGATGGGGGAGGGCAATTGTTTGGTGTTTGATGTTTGGCGTTTGATGCTGTGGTTTTTAGAAACAGATTGCATGCTCCATAATTTTCCTATGTTGGTCTTTTTTTGGGGGGGCACTCTTTGGTGGTGGGGGGGACAATTGTTTGGTGTTTGCTGCTGTTTGGATGATTAACACTGTGCTGCATGATGGGACATGTTGGCATCCATTTGTCCTTGCTTCCATCCAGTAATTGTTTACAGTAGCTTGTACAAAATGGATGATCGGCCGCATGGCTGCAGATTAAAGGCTGCAGATTAACTCAATGCTAGGGATCATTAGGAAGGTTTAAATTTAGTGTCTTGCACGGAAGACAAAGAAGGAGCCACAGTGGGGGCTAAAACACAGGTTTATTTCATGGTGGTCAAGATGAACATGTGGTAATGGCGGAGGTACAGCTCATTATATACTGCAGTACATACATTTGAATATCGTTGCACGGTAGCTTATTGGCTGCTACTGGTGTGACGTCATTCTGAGTCACGCTCATCTTCTCCAGGTGATCCTCGCGCGGGAAAGGTTCCCGCGGCTGCCGGTGATTTGGGGAATGTGAACCATGTGAGCTGAAAGCTCGCAGCTGCCCTCTATGGGCAGCTTACTCATGTTCCTTAACAGCTGGGTTACATTGTAATCATTGTCAGGTTACATTCATACATTCTTAAAGTAATACTGTTACATACACAACAGAAGGGTATAGAAAATAAGTCAGCAAGTGTCATTTTGCCTCTTTATAAATCTATGGTGTGGCCCCATCTGGAATACTGTGTACAGTTTTGGTCGCCATACCTCCAGAAGGATATTACCTCCGCACCAACCCTCTGGAACCTCCTGCCAATAGATATAAGACTTCAAAGTGAACTGCTGCCCTTCAGGAAAGGAGTAAAGACCTGGCTGGCAGGGCAGGTGTGGGGCCCGAACGGGACTATGGTTCCCGCCGGCTGGCTTTTATAAAATAAGAGCTCTATCTTCTTCCCTTTGTATAGTAGGTGGGATGGGTGGGTGGGATATGGGTTTTTAAATGGGGTGGATGTGGGTTTTTATAAGGTTTTTATAATGTTTTTATGTATTTTTAGAATTGTTGTAATGCCGCCCTGAGTCGGGTTCTGCCTGAGTGGGCGGCATATACAAATATGACTATAAATAAATAAATAAATAAAAAATAAAATATTATGGAGTTGGAAAAAGTGCAGAGGAGGGCAACCAAAAGGATTAGAGGACTGGAACACCTTCCTTACCATCTGAGGCTGCAACGGTTGGGCCTTTTCACTCTTGAACGACGGTGTCTAAGAGGTGACCTGATTGAAGTTTATAAAATCATGCACGGTGTGGACAAAGTAAATAAGGAAAAACTGTTTTCCTTATCGCATAACACTAGAACTAGGGGGCACTCCATGAAACTTTTGGGTACTAGTTCTCAAACAAATAAGAGAAAGTACTTTTTCACCCAGAGGATCCCTGGTCTATGGAACTCCCTGCCAGAAGAAGTGGTGACAGCTGTCAGTCTTGACAGCTTTAAGAAAGGATTAGACAAGTTCATGGAGGACAAGGGTATCAATGGATATAATTATGGATACTTAAGGACAACCTCCGGGTTGGAGAGATAGGCAGGATATCTCTCAATGCCATTTCCAGGGAATCCTAAGCAGGTGAAGGCATCTCCTTGGGAATACCCTGAAGGAAATGGTGAGCCACTGTGTGAGACAGAATGCTGGACTGGATGGGCTGTGGCCAGTTCCAGCAAGGCTGTTCTTATGTTCTTATTAACATGGTGCTGCATGATGGGACATGTTAACTTTTAAACCTGCACTTCATAAAGTTTTCAAAAGTTAAAAACTTGTTGTATGGTTTGTCCCCTAAAATCAGGGTTGTTTGACATGCTTTTGTAATGTATTTAGCCTTTATAAAATGATTTCTTTAAGTTCTGTCAGTTTCCCTGTTTCCTTGACTTTGCCCTGAAGTCTGTGCTGTTACAACACAATGTATCTCTATGGAAATGACGTTGTACGAGGCACCGTGGCAAGGATTTGGACGTTGTATGAGGCATCGTGGCTAGGATTTTGCATGCCTCATACAAAGTCCAAATCCGTATAAAGTCCAAACTTGTGGAACCAAGTTTGGACGTTTTATGAGGTATCACTGTACATATGATGGCCATTAACATACAGGGCAGCCTTTTTGTCTTCCAGTCCACCCCAGGTCCCAATTTGTTTTTTCATCTCCAATAAGGTGGTCTGGAGAACCTGATATTTTGTAACTCCTTGGTGCCACTTCTGTGACATTCCCATCATCCCCATAACAGGCACGTGCCAACTCTGTATTCTGGAAATGGTATTTGTGTGACTGCCTTCATTGGGGAAAGGTGTAGAACACTAAAAGCTCCACACATTACATGAAACTCCAGTCAAATTATCAAACTGTGGTTTGGTCCTTGGCTATTTTGAAGCCCAAGGGAAGAAACTCCATGCTCATTCTCTGAAGACATAGTTTGCAGCTGTGGGCAAAGATTATTGGGGCTGGTTGGTCTTTTTTTAGTAGTTTGTGTAGCGGTTCAGCCACTGCTGCCTTCCGGGGGAGGAAGGAGTGGTAAAAGTTGAGCAGCCCTAGGAACGACTGCAGCTCGGGCTTGGAGGTGGGGCGGGGGGCTTTCTTAATGGCGGCCACCTTGGATTTGGATGGTTTTATCCCCTCTGGAGTCACACAAAACCCTAGGAACTCAACCTCGGTCGCGAAGAAGACGCATTTGTCCTTTCGCAGTCTCAACCCCGCTTTTTCGAATATTGTCAGGACCTTCCCCAACCTCTTGGCCAATTCGACCCGACTCCCCCCCCCCCCCGTTATTAACACGTCATCAAAATAAGGCAACACCCCCTCTAGCCCCTTCAGGAGGCGTTCCACGAGTGACTGGAAAATTCCAGGCGCCGAATTTACGCCGAACTGAAGGCGCGTCACCTGGAACGCCCCCTTATGGGTGACTATGGTCTGCGCAGCAGCTGCGGCAGGGGACACCGTAAGCTGCTGGTAGGCCTGTGCTAAGTCGAGCTTAGCGAAACACTTTCCCACCTGTAACCTGGCCAGCAGATGGCTGACTACCGGCACCGGATACGCATTTGGGCGGATCGCCTTGTTGATGGTGCACTTGTAATCGGCGCATATGCGGACCTCCCCATTGGCCTTTAGTGCGGTTACAATTGGAGTTTCCCACTCCGCAGAATCAACAGGCACAAGGATTCCCTGGCCCACCAATTTGTCCAGTTCCGCCTCTATCTTGTCCTTGAGTGCGAACGGCACCCGGCGTGGTTTGAGTCGAATTGGGCGGACCTCCGGGTCTAGGTCGAATGTCACTGGGGGCCCCTTGAATTTCCCCAGTCCTTTTTTGAAAACTTCGGGGTGCGCCTCGCACACCTCCTGAATCGGGTCAGTCCCAACGGCGTGCATCCCAACGGCGTGCACCCCCCCAATAAACAAACCCAGGGCCTGAAACCATTGAGTCCCGAGGAGGCTGCAATCTCCCCCTTTAAGCACGACTAGAGGGAGAGACGCGGCGTGCTTCTTGAATTTAACCTGAAATTCTCCAACCCCCTACACTGGAATGCTGTTCCCTTGCACGTCCCGTAGTGTGGACCTCAACGCTTTGAGCTTGGGTCGCCTGTGGGGGGCAATTCTTAAAAACTCCCTCTGGGAAATGATTGAATATGAGGACCCCGAGTCAATTTCCATTCTAATGGGAACCCCTTGAACTAGTACCTCAACAAAGTAGCGGGGGTGTCCTGCGGACACGCTGAATACTGGGGCGTCGTCCTCGCTGCCGTCGGAGATGCGGCCCACACCGTCCTGCTTCCGCGTGGCCTGAGCGCCGTCCTTGGGTCTCGTTGAGCGGTCTTGTCCCGCGGAACGGTCTGCCGAGCTTCTCCGGGTCTCGCGCCTCTTCCTGCACACCTTGGCGATGTGCCCGCGGCGGCCGCAGTTGTGACACTCGGCCTTCCGAAACGGGCATTTTACGCGGTCGTGGACCGCTCCACAGCCGTCGCACCGCCGGCTCTCTTTCCGGACCCTCCGGACGTCCTCGGCGTCGCTGCTCTCCGCGGACGACCTCGAAGCTCGCCGGGCTGCATGCACCGGAGTCTCTGCCTTGCTCGACCTCGGCCGCCAGTCCTGGAGTTCTTGTACCCCAGCCTTTGTAGCTTCCGCGGCCTGTGCTGCTCTGATGACCTCCTGCAACATGGGAGGCGGCTCTTGGTTCATTAATGTGCGCTGGGTTTCGGCGTCGTTCAGGCCGCACAGCACACAGTCCCGGAGGGTGATTTTGACATTCTCCCATTTGCACGGGCTGGCCGCCAGCCGCAGGGCCGCCATGAATGCGGCGACCGTCTCCCCGGGCGCTTGGACTTGCCTCCAGAACGCACTCCGAGCAGGAAACATCGCCGTGGCGGGCCGGACGTGCTCACGCAGCATCTGCATGAGTTCCTTGGCCTTGAATTCGCTCACCCTCCTCGGTGCGATCAGGTCCACCAAGGTCCTTTTGGTTTCTTGTCCGAGCATCCTGGTGAAGATGGCCCTTTTCTTTGCCTCTTCCGTGACTTCGGACTCAATCAGTGCTGCCTGGAAGTCCATTTCGAAGATCTCCCAGTCGCCCGGTTTCCTGATTTCGAAACCGGCGCATGTCTTGGTCCCGTGGGCTGCCATCATCCCATCCTCGTCGCCAATTTAGTGTAAGGGACCAAAGACAATGAAACAGCCGAAGGGTTGGCTTAACACAGGTTTATTGCATGATGATCCGGAGGAACATGAGGTAATGGCGGATGGGTAGCTCAATATATACAGCTGGCTATACGTTTGAATGTGGCTCGTCGACAGACTATTGGTTGCTGCCTGCGTGACGTCGTAGAAGGTCACGCCCTTCTTGTCCAGGTGAAGAGGTAGCGGGAATCTTCCCGCGCTGCTGATCCAGGTGAATCTGAGCCATGAGAGCTGGACGCTCGCTATTGCCATCTAGTGGTCACTAGCTCGCGTCCCCTTATCAGGTTTACATTGATACAGCTGAAGGTTATAATGTTGCACACAGAAAGGTTACATTGTTACCACATGGCTAGGTACATTGTTAAAGGCACAGCTTTACAGAACACAACAGGAACCAAGTTTGGACGTTTTATGAGGTATCACTGTACATATGATGGCCATTAACATACAGGGCAGCCTTTTTGTCTTCCAGTCCACCCCAGGTCCCAATTTGTTTTTTCATCTCCAATAAGGTGGTCTGGAGAACCTAATATTTTGTAACTCCTTGGTGCCACTTCTGTGACATTCCCATCATCCTCATAACAGGCACGTGCCAACTCTGTATTCTGGAAATGGTATTTGTGTGACTGCCTTCATTGGGGAAAGATGTAGAACACTAAAAGCTCCACACATTACATGAAACTCCAGTCAAATTATCAAACTGTGGTTTGGTCCTTGGCTATTTTGAAGCCCAAGGGAAGAAACTCCATGTTCATTCTCTGAAGACATAGTTTGCAGCTGTGGGCAAAGATTATTGGGGCTGTTTGAATTCAGTCCTTCCATAGCAAGGGAAAGAACAGAAGAGTAGCTGACAAATCATCAAAGGTAAATAGCCTTAGGAGCAATTTCCTTTAAAAAAAAGTTTGACACTGCTTTTTCTACTCATCCTTAATTGAGCAAGGTTTCAAGCTAAAGATTCAACATCAGATATTTTTGAAAGACTCCATTTCCTCAAATTGAAAATGAACATGGATACTGATGCAAAGTAATTTCCATCAATGTTCCAGCCAGTATACAGTATGAGAAAAATATGGGTTAATTTGTTAGGCAGAAGCACTCTGTTGCCTTTGACCTTGTCTGCAAACTGAGTTTCCAGAAACCCTTTTCATTCTGAGAATGTCTGAGCAAAAATGCATTAACAATGCGTTCTGGTCTATATCATTCTCCTACACCGCTCATCTTAGAACAGGAATGAAAACAAAATCTTTGATTCAGAGTGGACATATTCTTTTTCTTCCCATGGTCTTTGGTCATGGTTAATAGTCTTATCAAAATAAAGTTGGAATGTCACCAGATATTCTCGAAAGAATTAACATCATATTCTTAAAAGAGGTCAGACATAGCTGTTTTTACTCTTCCTTTGTTGTTTGAAATTTGTATTTGGGCCTAATTATCAGCCTGCTAAAAATATTGCTGGCAAATGAACAAATAGATTAATGACATTCCCAGAATGCAAGACTGGCTGATGATCATAGCCTACTATTACTGTATATTTTTGTAAGTAGGATTGTAAAGAAGGTAAAGTCATATTATTTTGACTAGTTACTATAAGAAATATAAGGGGGTTCTACATTTTAGGTATTCCTTTCATTCAGCAATCTTTCCTTTTTCTTTGTTATTGTCCTCAAATTTTCTTTCACTTATAAAGCATTAATTTTTATTTCAAACAAGAGCTAAAATCTTGTTGACAGTTCCATGTAGCTGCTGAAGAAAGGAAAATCTGGGGTGCACATGACTTGTTCACAGTGGAATAAAGTTGAGTACACCCCAAATTGTGAAAGGAAGCCTTTAATCAGTGGTAATATGCACTGCTTGTGATGCCATCCCCTTTGTGCATGCAGAGTTGCATCATAGGATTTCTCCCATTGGGTCACAGAGATATAAACTCAAGGGCATCTGAAGCAAAATGGAAAAGATCTGAGGGCAGAACACTTATTTGCTTATAAACATGAATGTATATATTACTTTTCTACTCACTGGATCCTTCAGATTGACCACAGTTTTTAAACATCTTTTGTGGTTGTTTAGTCGCACAGTCAATTCTGATCCTTAGCGACCCTATGGGCCATTATCTGCCAGGCACCTCTGTCCTCCACCATCCTCCTCAGCCCACCCAGCTCTGTGCCCACTGCATCTACAAATATAGTAAAATTTGAAATAAACAAAATATTCTTTAAAATAAACTAATGACACTGCAAAAAGGAATAATTACTATATTAGAAAAGGTAGAAAACAACAATGAAAACAAAAAAATCCTTTAAAAATCTGGATTCAAATCAAAATCACCTAATCTGAACCCAAGTCATTACAAAAATGTTTTGGAGTATTCATTTTAAATAGTGCCCTATGGCAATTACTTCTTCATGCATATGATGTTTTGGAATATAAAATAAAATCACATTATTAATACAACCTTGTCACTTTTATTTCTCTGCTTTTGCTGGCAGAAACTAGATTGACCATGATTCAGTAGCAAAAATATTTTTAATTTTTTAAATTTATTTATTTATTTATTATTCACATTTATTGTATGCATTCAAGTTCTGTGACCTTGCCCAGTACAACCTGGCCATGAATTGTGATGGGATAGTTACCTCAAGTGGCATACTACTGGAGATGACAGTAGTAGAGAAGCCTGGTGGCACTTTGATTAAACTACAGTTCTGCAACCAAAACTCTGCTCATAATTGGAGTTCAATCCCAATAGACACAAGGTTGACTCAGGCTTCCAGTCTTCTGAGGTTGGTAAAATGAGTAACCAACTTGTTGGGGGCAAAATGTTAATTACCTTGTAAGCCATCACTATACAGTGCTTTATACATGTAAGGGTACAACTAGGTAGTGGGCCTTCTCAGTGGTAGCCTCATCAGCTTGTAATGCTTTGCTACCCTATATACACTGTGCCTCCTCCCTTCAGATATTCTACAAACTGGTGAAATTTGAACTTTATAGGTAGTCTTTTAACAAAGATTTGCCTTTTCCCCTTACATCTACATATCTGACTGTATCTTGTTACTGTTAAGCCTCACTGTGATAGATATGGGTTATCCTGGAGGATAATAGTCCATAGGGTCACAAAGGGTCGGAATTGACTGTGCGACTGAACAACAACAATTGTGAATATATTTGTATATTGGTTGCTTTATTGTGTGGTTTATTCTGTTGGGATAGGATTATTGTATTAATGCCTACATGTGGACCACCCAGAGTGGCTTCTGCCAAGTGGGTGGGATACAATTCAGATAGATAAATAGATAGATACCACAAATGGCAGGAGATTTTGGCCAGAGCTGGCTATGAGGCCCTTGCAAGGAAAATTCAGCAAGGTTGGGGGGGGGGGGATGAGATAGGTGTAGCTCCTCTCAGCATGGAAATGGCCAATGATGGTCCTGCCTCCCATTAAACTAATAAATTACTCAGGAGGTTGACAGTAAAATACATATATTTCCAATCTTAAACAAATAATCTGTGATGTTTGGATTTGTTTTACCTTGTTAAATGTTATCCACAGTTGCAAGACTCAATTTTTTAGAACTATAAAAGTGATAAAGATGAGGAACTGTCAAGGGAAAAGTGTCTGCTGTGATTGAATAAGCATTTTCAAAGCAAGATCTTTCCCCAGCTCTCCTTTAAAATAAATAAATAAATAAATAAATAAATAAATGTAAAGGTTTCCCTTGCTCAAAAGCCAGTCATATCCGACTCTAGGGTTCAGTGCTCATCTCTGTATCAAACCTGAAGAGCCAGCACTGTCTGCTCCTGCAAACATTTGTGGTCATGTGGCAGGCATGACTAGACACCGGAGCGCATGGAATGCTGTTACCTTCCCACTGAAGTGGTCCCTATTTATCTACAGTACTTGCAATTTCTTGCTTTCGAACTGCTAGGTTGGCAGGAGCTGGGACAATGACGGGAGCTTATTCCGTCCTGCAGTACTTGGGAATCGAACTGCTGACCTTCCTCCCCCCAGTCAGTATCTTAGCCATTTGAGCCACTGCATAAACAAACAAATAAATAAATAAACTCAATTTGTGATGAATGTATGAAGAGATTGATGAATTTTGGACCCTACTTATTTTTTAATAAGTAGGCGACTTTACACATGGACATCACCAGATGGCCAACACCGAAACCAAATTGACTACATACTCTGCAGCCAAAGATGGAGAACCTCCATACAGTCAGCAAAAACAAGACCTGGAGCAGACTGTGGCTCAGATCACAACCTACTGATCGCAAAATTCAGGTTAAGACTAAAAAAAATAGGGAAAACAAGGAGACCAGACAGATATCATCTAGAAAGTATCCCTAAAGAATACACGGTGGAGGTGATGAACAGATATAATGGCCTAGACTCAATAGACAGAGTGCCAGAAGAATTATGGACAGAGATAAGGGACATCATGCAGGAAGCAGCAAAGAAAACCATACCAAAAGAAAAGAAGCATAAGAAAGCAAAATGGTTGTCTGATGAGGCTCTTAAAATAGCAGAGGAAAGAAGGAATACAAAAGTCAAAAGAGAAAGGAAAAAATACAATCTTTTGAACACAGAATTTCAAAGAAAAGCAAGGAGAGATAAGGAAAACTACCTAAAAGAACAGTGCAAAGAAATGGAGGAAAACAACAAAAGAGGCAGGACTAGAGATCTCTTCAGAAAAATCGGGGAAATAAAGGGAACATTTAAAGCAAAAATGACCATGATAAGGGACAAAGACGGAAAAGAGCTAGCTGAGGCAGAAGAGATTAAGAAAAGATGGAAAGAGTACACAGAGGAACTCTACAAAAAGGACCTCAACACTCCTGATAATCACAATGATGAAAAAATTGAACTTGAGCCAGACATTCTGGAGAGCGAAGTTATAAAGGCCCTAAAGAGCACTGCAAACATCAAAGCTAGTGGAGATGATGGTATCCCAGTGGAATTTTTCAAAGCTCTAAAAGATGATGGCATCAAATTACTACATTCAATATGCCAGCAAATTTGGAAAACAAAACAGTGGCCACAGGATTGGAAAAGATCAGTATACGTCCCAATCCCAAAAAAGGGCAATGCCAAAGAATGCTCAAATTACCGAACAATTGCACTCATCCCACACGCCAGCAAGGTGATGCTCAAGATAATACAGGATAGACTTCAGCAACATGTGGAGAGAGAACTACCAGAGGTGCAGGCCGGTTTCAGAAGAGGCAGGGGGACTAGAGACCACATTGCCAACATACGTTGAATCATGGAGAAAACAAAGGAATACCAGAAACAAGTTTACTTTTGTTTTATTGACTACACTAAGGCATTTGACTGTGTGGACCACAACAAGATGTGGCAAGTAATTAAAGAGATGGGAATACCAGAGCACCTCATATGTCTCCTGAGAAATCTGTACATGAACCAAGAAGCAACAGTTAGGACAGAACACGGAATGATGGAGTGGTTTGGAATAGGAAAAGGAGTAAAACAAGGCTGCATTTTATCACCCTGCTTATTCAATCTATACACAGAGCACATAATGTGCAATGCAGGGATGGAGGAATCACAATATGGGATTAAAATTGCTGGGAGAAACATCAACAATCTGAGATATGCAGACGATACCACCCTAATGGCAGAAAGTGAGGAAGACCTAAAGAATCTCTTGATTGGGCTGAAGGAGGAGAGTGCAAAAGCTGGCTTGAGACTCAATATCAAGAAAACCAAGATAATGGCAACAGACCCCATCAGTTCCTGGAAAATAGATGGGGAAGAAGTAGAAGCAGTGACAGATTTTACATTCTTAGGATCAAAGATCACTACAGATGGAGATTGCAGCCATGAAATAAAAAGGCGACTGATTCTTGGGAGACAAGCCATGAGAAACCTGGGGAACATAGTGAAAAGCAGAGACATCACATTACAAACAAAAATTAGAATAGTCAAAGCAATGGTATTCCCAGTGGTAATGTACGGATGCGAGAGCTGGACAATAAGGAAAGCTGAACACAGAAGAATAGATGCCTTTGAAATGTGGTGTTGGAGGAGAGTTTTGAGAGTACCCTGGACAGCGAGGAGAACAAATAGGTCAATCTTAGAAGAAATCAACCCTGACTGCTCATTGGAAGGTCTAATAGTAAAGATGAAGCTAAAGTACTTTGGACATCAAATGAGAAGGGAGGATTCACTTGTGAAGGCCTTGATGTTGGGAAAGGTGGGCAAAAGAAGAAGGGGGAGGCCAAAGATGAGATGGCTAGATGGGATTGTAGACACAATGGGCACAGAACTGGGAGTGCTGAGGGGGATGGTGGAGGACAGAGGCGCCTGGAGAAAAATGGTCCATAGGGTCGCAAAGGGTCGGAATCGACTGTGCGACTGAACAACAACAACAACTTACTTTTTAAAAAATAAAAAATGAACTAAGCAGAAATCTCCTCCATCCACAACTGGATCATGAGTTTCAGAATTGTGGGGACCTGCCCAGTTTCACCAGGGAGGCAGTGGGGTAACTCAAGAGTGGATCATGGAAGGCAGTGGGGTAACTCAAGAGTGGAGCATGGCAGATTCCAGTTGGGAGGACGCACAGCATTTTCATTTTCATGTAGGTTACTTTAGTTATGTACCATTCTAGTTGATCATTTTTGAGAGTGTGGGCAATGTGGCTAAACAACAGTATCCACGAAAGGAAGACTACTAAAGGGAAAAATAACAATTGCAGTGCTGATTATGAAGAACACTATAACCTATAGAATGGTAGGCCTTCCTTGTGGGTAACTTTAGGGGGTGTTAAAGAATAGAGTCTTCTGTTTCAAAGCTTCTACTGTAGCTGTGCCTAGATTCTACTGTTATGGGAGCAGATGATACAGTTATTTCTCCCTGCCTCCAGCACTCTTTCCTATGTCACACTTATTTCACCCTGTCTCGTACAGCAGTTTTTTTTCTTTTCAAGACTATATTTAAGCAATAAGACATGACAGGCTGTGCATTCCTGGATGATTATTGTATGCCTTGGGTGGTGTTCTAAGGCAAAAAGCTGAAGGCTTTCCTTTAAGTGTCATTTTTTGCTATTATGAAATGGAATTTATAAATCAAAACCTAGGGGAGAAAGGAAGTCCACCCCCTGCACTTACAAGGCATTATTGACACAGGAATGACATCACTGACAGTTAGTTAGAAAGCTCCACTTATATTCAGACTTTTAAAGCCATTTCATAATTTATAGTGCAATAAGGGCAAGAATGTTTGCCCTTAGAAATATATGCCACTATTGCAGGGATTATCTCCAGAAGACACTTTAGTTAATTGATTTTCAAGCATTATCATTTCATCTGAATACTACCTGGGGTAAAGCTGTGAGTCACAGCAACGATATCTGAAAGAGTTTGGCATTTCAGATGAATTTCAGCATGACAGAAGTAAGAAATACAATCTGTAACCTAGCATATGCATATACATACCGTATTTTCCGGCGTATAAGATGACTGGGCGTATAAGACGACCCCCAACTTTTCCAGTTAAAATATAGAGTTTGAAATATACTTGCCGTATAAGACTACCTCTCTTCCAATGCACACCAAATAAAAATTAGCCCACACTCAACCCGAAGACGCGCAGCCCTCCGAGTCGAATGGGCAGGTTCTGGTGGAGAGCCAATCCACGCTCACGTTCTCCTCCTCGAAGTACAGGAAGATGTGTGCAGCTTGCTTCCCCTTGCTTCATACTCCCCGCACAGAGCAGGGACTTGGCTGCGGCACCCCCCACCATATGCGCCAGACATATGAAGCATGGGGAAACAAGATGCAGTTAAGTACCTGTCCTATAAGACGACCCCCGACTTTGGCACAGATTTGTGTGTGTGTGTGTGTGTGTGTGTGTGTGTGTGTGTGTACAATATTTAAGGTTACTAAACAACAGACAGTGGCATTTATCAATGACAGCCTTCCTTTCTTTCTTTCTTGTTACATATCAAAATCATCTAATCACTGAGTTGCCCTGAGGGTTTGCCTTTCATTCATTTTTCTTTGTTCATTCATTCTTCCTCTTTTCAAGCATACATTGTGCTGTTCTCCTGATCATATCATTATATCAGGGAAAAGTTTTAACACAAAATTGACATTAACTTTGATACTTTAAACAAAAACACAATTCCTGAAGATAAGAAACTCACAGAATGGAGGTGAGGTTTTGAAATGATCATTGCATATTTGTCTGGTCTTCATACCATTTCCTAGAGCATAGAAAACCCACACATCTCTGTATATGCATGTGCTAAACCTGTTTGAAAAGGTGCAAAAAACAGACAGAAAAACATTGGTGATGCAAAGAGTAACTTGTTTAAGCCTTCTCTATGTTCGGAATGCAAGTCAAGTGGCTTCCCAGGTTACAACCTTAACTTCTTTATTGATGCGTTGAACACTGCAAAAATTGTGGAACTTGCCACTATCCAGATTTTGCTCTTTGAGCATATCATCATAGGTTTTCTCAAAGTATTTTATACTAAAAACAAATCCAAAAGAGCACCACAAGATTATCCTATGTTATAACATAAAACTACATCTGAAAGGAACATACAATCGCTTTGATTAACCTCTTTTTCACTCCTACAATGGGATTTCCAGAGAGAAAGCTATCAGCCTCAGTTATCAGGTTTTACACATTAAGCCTGTGTTCATATTACAGGGACAGATCACAAATAAAAACATGCAAAGTGTAAGATAAATAGGCAAGGAAAATTGCATGCTATGGCACCAGGACACTTAAAAGAAGCAGTTCCTCCAAAAACATTATTGGCATATATTGTAGTTTGACCTTAAAAACAATTAAAATAAGAGTAGTAATAAATTGAACATAACAAGCATAGTCCAAGCAGGACCGTATAAGTATAGACAGTCCTTCAAATAACGTTATCTCAAGCCACTTAATACTTCAAATACCATCACTTCAGACTGGGCTTGGAGGTGAATAGTCAGCTAATACAACTAAGGCAGGATTAAAGTTCTATGTTCTGTTTAATTAGCATCAACTGTAACTTCAATCATCTGTTTCGACTGCCAGTGCAATAAATTTAAAAACGTGCTGTTCCTGATATCAAAAACAAAATAACAGTTTTTAACTTTGTGCACACAACCACAATGCAACTTTCCTTGAAAGTCCTTCTATACACTGTGCCAAAAATGATTGTCCTAGTCATTCCCATTCGTTAATTAACACTTCATTAAGTGAGTGTTGCTGCCAAGAATCAGTGCAGGCTAAACATTGATTTCTTTTGAATAAGGAAGGCAAGAAAGAACAAGTTTGGTTCCCCTAAATATTAGAAGAACACATTCTTTATGGGAAGAAAATATTCAAGAAACATTAAGGAAATCCCTCAGCCAAAAATCACCCCTCCATAGGTTGGCATTAGTATATGTTAAAACTAAAGTTAAGACTGCTTACCTTGTCTGCATTTGCTTAAGAAAGTTGAAAAGCACCTTTTATTCCTGGAGAGTCTGGTAATGAATTTTTCTGTGCACTTTTGAGGTTTTTTTTAGCACTGTCTCCTTTTTCTTCTCCACCACAGTCCTCTGTCATATTGGCCCACACCACATTTTAATGGTCTGTGATTTTCATTAATTATACCACAAAATGTGTTGGCATCATGGATATTCACCTACAAAAATCACTAGCTCATCATACCCTCCATTTGTTTAAATGCCGGAAGAGAGGAAATATGAGAGGGATCTTGAAGAAAGAGAACTGTGTCATTAATATATAGTGGCAGCAAGTCAAACTCAAAGTCTTTTGAACAGCATCAAATTCATTTTGGATAACTTTGGATGTCCTGTTTTGGAATTAAATGCCCAAATCAGAGACTATGCAGGAGGCCAGTAATAAAAGCAGTTCTCAAATATTATAGCATTGGTTATATTAACAGGACAAATCCCAGAAAATTATTTCCAAAATTGAAAATACTGGTTTAAATATTGCATACATGAATTTTTCAAAAGTTTAACACTGTTCCACAGTAAATTAACAATAATTGTGTGCTATCAAGTAACTTCTGGATTATGGTGATCCCTTTCAGGGTTTTCTAAGTAGATTGATCTCAAGAGTGGTTTACCAGCCCCTTCTTCTGGGGTACCATGAGATTATTTTACCCAAGGCAACATGGGCTGGCTTTTCTGGGATGGATGGTGAATTGAACTCCTAACCTCTTGCTTCATAGCCAGAAACCTATCTCATCCAGCCATCTTGCAGCAATTAATCAACGAGAATATTGAAACAGTGATATTTCAAAAAGGCATTTTCATGCATGGGAATAGCTTGGGCATTAATTATTTTATTAATATATTACGTTTATATCCCACCCACCTGGGATATTCTCCCACTCTGTGTGGTTTACAACAGATTAAAATAAATCCATTGGATAACTATGATTACAGAGAAATATTTTTTGGCATGTCTGAACATGCTAACAGATTAGTCCCAAATATTATGTAGGCATACATTCCATTAATTTCATTTCTAATGTAATTCCACATAAAAGGGTACAGTCCAGTGAACTGTGAGCGCATCGGAAGATTCTATGAATTACTTAATTGCTGGGTGTGGTCTTCTTTCCCTGTGTAGAAAAATCAATTTTCTGCATCAGCTAGCAACTGGTTCAATAGTATTCTGCTGTAGTCTGAAAATGACATGTTTTGGGTACACACAAGTTAATTTCATAATACATGAAATTGCGTATATGCAGAGTTTGCCGTGAAAATCCAGACTGCTCTTCCTAGGCTGGAGGTAATTTCTGACAGATTTCCGATCAGAGCACAAGGAGGCAATGCACAAAAGTTTCTATCAGCAGGACAGTGTGAGACATTCACTGGACCAAAGGAAACATTAAAGGGTTTTCTGCTGCTATTTCATGTCATAAATTGTCTAATGGCTTGAAACAAAAATAAACAGAAAATTAAGAGCACTGGAGAACTTTGCCAAAGAGAGGAAGAAAAATTGTGAATATGTCATGGTGAGATTTATTGCTCTATACCCAGCTTGCGTCCTATTAGTACCAATTATTTTGTTTTCTGGTACAAGTGATCTCCTTGCCTTTGGAGCAAGCAGTATCCTCTCACCTCTCCATTGCAAACTGTGGGCTTATGTTTCATGTAATACTACAAGATAGTGGCCTTAGCCATCATTCTAGCCTACAATACATATTTGTAATTGGCAGTAAGTGGGACAGAGTTTCTTCCTCTTAGCCAAGATTGTGATATTCTGTTTTGCTTGTCCAAAGACCCCACTGATGCTGAGAAACAACCACTGTGCTCTTTGGGGATTCATAGCATTTCCTTGAATTTAACTAAAGGAATTTCTTTGAACTGATAACTCCCCCTTAGCCATTATGGCAACTTGATAACTGAACCTACTGTACAGTATTGCAAAGTATTTTTCAGTGGACTGATCTTATAGGAAGAAGCATAGCTAAGTATTACTGGTGTTGATAAAAAGTCATTTTTAATGTCTATTTATTAGAACTTGGAAATGTTACTTTACAGATAACTAATTTTTCTGAAGGACAAACTCATTCTGGCTGGGCATTTCTGCCAGATGTTTTAAACAAAACAAACAACAACAAACATTTCCAATCCTGAATTTGTTCAGATGCTTGATGCAATATATTCTTTACAGCCTGTGAATCTTGCCACTGTATGAATGCATAAGGTTGTTAGGCAAATATCTTTATCTGGGAATCTTCTTTCCTGCAACCCTGCTTTAAATGTGGTATTTCAGCAGGTTGTCTGTTCATTGGAATATTGGATTCTTGTGACCCATCACAGTATATATTTCACTGTATGTTTGATCTCCCATTCACTTTTGCAACAGAGGTTGACTGAAAAGATCAAAGATTTCTCTGATTTTTCCTCTTATTTTCCCTGATGACAATTCCTGTGCAAGAGTTTTCTTTGGCAGAAAAAAGGGGCTTACTGAAATTTATTCATACATGTGGGCCTTTGGTTCAAAATTTGGGGAGCTAAAATAATTAATCCATTTGGAAGTACATATGGGTAGATCATACTTTCAGGGGGGAAACAGAATTTAAGTATAAAAGTGAATGGTTCAATAGAATTAGGGGCATGGCAAAGAGAATGAAAGATCAATTCTGGCCAGCCAGATCTCAAGAGAAGTGAATTCTCTTCCTCTGCATTATAGCTCATTGTTTTAATGACATACCTACAGAAAGATCTGGATGAAAGGGAAAGGAACAGAATATCTTAGAGTATTTGCTGACCACATCTGTACAACAATTTTCTCTCTTCTACAGATTTATCTCTACTCCTGAATTTCTACCACAGCTTAGAAGTCAGGCAGCTCAAAACAATGCTTTAGTCCAGGGGTGCCCAAACTATGGCCCACAAGCTGGATCCAGCCTGAAGCACCTAATAATCCAGCCCATGCTGCTCCCAGAAGCGGAAATTAAATGCACCCATGCTTGTGGAAAACCCTGCTGTAAAGCACCTGTGGATGACCAGAGACAAGGCAGTAAGCCCCTGTAATATAAAATGGGTGGGACAAGCAAAGGTTGGGGGCAGGGGAAAATTCAGGAAGGAGATAACAGTGAATTAACTATTTCAATACACTAATTTTAAACTGCATTTCACATGTTGATAATTCAATAAATCTAATAAACCTGCTTTAAAATAAGCATTTCCATTAGGATACATACTAAAATCCAGTGGTGGGCATCAGCAGGTTTACACCTGTTTGCCAGAACTGGTAGCAGAAATTCTGGCTGGCCCCACCCATCCAAGTTTTGAAATAAAGTACAGTAGTCTTAATACAGGTGCAATGCAGGGCTTTCCCCCTGGCCACTCCCATCATACCACACCCACAGTGTGGTAGCAATTTTTGGACCCTTGTGTATCAGACTGAGGACTTGGGAGATATTATGGAGGCCTAATTGAGGGAACAGAGGGTGCTAGGTTTAAAATCTATTCTTTAAAAATCTACAAAGCAGGGAAATATACATGATGTAGCTAACATTTCTCTGCCATCAAACATTGTTTTTGAAATTCCATAAATGTAAAAGTCTTATTACCAAGCAAAACAAAATCCAATTTTTCAAGGCCTAAAGGACAGAGCTAAATTGTGAGTTTAGCTACTTTAGATTGCAGAGAGGAATTTAATGTGACTAACTAATAAAACCAACATTTTGTGCACACACAAAAATTACATCTCAGTGAGATGCATAGGCTAGAACAGCACTCCCTAGTTTCTATGTTGTGTTGCTTCTTTTAGCATAGCAATTATTATTTTTTTAAAAAATGGTAGATTCGCATGCCCCTTTAGCTATAGTGTGAGTCTGTACATCCCAATCATTGATTTATCATTGGCTTTAAAATGTCTGTGGACATATGGACTAATTGCATGATTCTTCACATCCTGGCCTGAAAGTTGTTTCACCAAATCTAGCTTGATATATGGAAAACTAGCTGTCACTAATTATTCACAATAAAATTGACTGGAAGGCAAAAAACTGCTTTCTGAAATGGATTAGCAAATGTTGCCTCTCTGTCTGAACAAGTCAGGGAACGACAGTACTCAATGTAAGTCCCACTGTTTTGACAAAAAGTTCAATAACAGCAGCCTGTTATTTTATAACACTCAAAAATAACCTGCCTCAGATTGGTGCCTCGCTCTGGCCAATGGTAGGCCAATCAAACCTGATATGGAGATTCTTCACTCATCTTCTACAAATTAAACATCTGTTATTTGGCTAGAGCACTAAAATGTAGAAGTAGCTGCATTTTCCAGGTAATCATTTGAATTTCACTAAGTCCTATGTGGAAGAGCCCAAGAATGGTATATTTGTACAGACTTGGAGCATCTCAGCTACATGTTGATGCCCGCAAGTGTAAAAAAAAACCCCTCAATGACTCTGGTTTCTTTTTTCCATAAGAGGTTTGACTCCCTAGATATACAGTACATCTATATAATGTCATTTGGCAGCCTGTTCCCACTGTTTGACTTATTTAGGTCAAAATTGCAAGAGTTAGATTTGGAATTAGAATGTTAATAAAGTCATTTCAAAAACTGGGCTAGATGCGGTTTTAGTTGCAAAAGTAGACTTATTGAAATCAATAGGATTTCCATTAGCATGGATTAACACAACCCACTTGTTTCAACTTTTGTTTGGCCTGGAAATAGATTTTGCTATATCATCCTCTTCTTGTGTGGGATTCCTGACTGTCTTTTATCTGGTAGATTGATCAGATTGATACCTGCAGAATAAAACAATCTGAAACCCAGAACATATGCTAAATCTTTATATGCTTAACATTTGCCTAACTCTGTGACACAAAGGCTAAATGAGTGATCAGAAACATTAGAAATTGACATTCAGTGTAATTGCCTTATGTTCAATATTTAAATTGTAATCCTGTGGACTTTGGGAGGGAGTCTCAACAGTCATAATGTTCGTTAATTGTAGAGATGAATACACACATGCCAGGAGAGTGTGTGCAAAAGGCAGACTCCCGAACAAAGGAAGACTGCTCAATTTATTGCCTAGAAAATCATCTCCCTTCATGTATGTAAGGTAAACATGGGGGTGTACACACTACATATCATGTGATATTCAAACATATACAGGATATACATGATATAGGTGAAAAGCATAAGAGAGCATAATATTTCAAAGAGTCCTGGCAATCAATCTTTTAGGTGATGGGTGTAAGCTTAGGAAAGCATAGGAAGGCATACACTTGGCATCAGGGCATCTGGGTTACTTGACCTAACCTTTCACACATAACAGGCTGGTGCTGGCTGTTACCAGTTCTGCACTAACCTCCAGAAGGCCAAGCTTGTGATTAGAAAGGAGGAGAGAAAAACCAAGGAATGCCTCTTCCACCAGACAGCAATGCTAAGCCATTAGGGCCCTTTGCAGGCGCACCCACCCAAATAAAGACTCAGACACCGGTATTGGATTAAAGGCATCGGGCCACTTTTATTGAATAATGCCCTAGTCCAAATTGTCACTTTCAATTGGTGAATCATCCAATTGTAATTATATAAGGCAAGCAGGCCGCAGTAACACTGGTAAGGTTCCACCCAAAATGCCAATGGAAATTGGCTACATGTATCAATTTGTATCAATTTGTTTGTTGACACAAACAAATTGTTGACCGGAGTCAATATACTATCTACTGACCCCACCCCATGACGTGTATCCGTTCAAATATAAAGGTGATGCAGGCTGTGAAGCTCCTGACATCACCCCTTTCATGGTTCGCCCTTGACCGGCCAATCCTGTTTCCCCTGTACCTATCTACGTGTTGGCCAGTCAATTGCGAACCTGCCAGATACCTATGGGTCATAAATCTTTACCTTACCAGTGCTACCCGCCACACGGGGAGGCGTCCATGATGACTCACCGCCCCCCCAGACCGTCAGCTTGGTCACCAGGCCCGCTTGCACATCCTCCAGAAAGAGATTCATACCTCTGGCCGACAGGTGGACCCCATCTCCTGCATACAGGCTAAAATCCTGCAACCCTATACCCGGGTGTCGAATGGCTGTCCCCAAGCCATTCTCAACAAGAAACTGGGCAAAAGCCCTGTTCACTGACCGCCGGGCACAGTCCAAACCACAGAGATCCATGTCCTCTCTAAAACAGTGTCTCGGCACGATGTCAGACCATAGCAACCATATGTACGGCCATAAATAATGTAAAAACGCCAGGTCACTGCACCCTGACATTTTAAGGAAAGGCCATTGATCCGTGCGAGATCATTGCCGCCGAGGTGCAGAATCAGAACATCAGGCAGTCCAGCATCCCTGATGGACATCAGGAATGGCAACACTTCCTGCCATCTCATGCCGCGCATACCATACCACTGCACACGTGCGGATGCACGCAGCCCGAGATGGGGTCCCCACTCCGACTATGCAGCATACTGTGCCGCCCAGTGTACATAGCTGCGGCCCACCAGGCCCCACTGCCACCGGTGTGCGTAGACACACAGGGTCTGTAAAAGAAGGAAAAGGAATTAAGGACATACTAGGTACTCATACAGTGAGGGGACGTACATATAAGGAAAAAACGTGCGGACCCCCTCCTGCCCATCCAACATATATCAGCCTCAGAGTACCCAAACGCAGCCGAAGTCAATGTGGTGCCTATCTTGAATGAATGGGTGCCATAACGAGCCCCACACTGTGAAGTGCGGTACCGGTCACCCTCCAGGACTGAAATTTGGTAAGGGAAGACCCATCCTGGTAGCAGAAAAACAGGCCAGGGCGCGCAGCAAGCACTGCCAGAATTGCATGTAGGGCACCAACCGGACAGATGTCAGCAAATGTACATTGTAGCAGTCTAACACCACTGCCTACTCCATGCTGATCAGCCTTTGAGGAACGAATCCTCAACTGAGCCCACTCCTGGTTGATAGACACATTGTTGAGTTCCAGTGCCCTACGAGACACGTCCCCCTTTGACCATGGGACCAGCTCGCTGATTCGCAGAGTTCCAGAGAAACCTACAGTGGTAGCTGCATGAAAAAGAGACTCCTCCTACCGACTGTAACACAGTCTAAGCCAACCTCATGCAAGGTGGGTCAGAATACCTGGTAAAACAGGGCAACGTGTGTCTGGGCGGCTGCCATGTCCACGTGTCCTCCCTTCCAATACATGGCATATGCGGAAGTCACTCAGACAGGCAGTAAAGCCCCGTGCCTTGGCCATGAATGCCACGGCATAAAGCCTGGTGGTGATGGTCCGTGGGGCCAACCCCAGATCATGAAGGTGCACCATATACTGTAAAACCTGGTCGACCAGTATCGGCCACATTTTAGGCAACTGCCTTTTCCTACAAAAAGTCCTAAAGTGGAGTGTATGCTGATATGCCTTACGCGTGCGAGGTGCCAAAGACATGCCGATCGCCCGGTTCACCTCTCCTCGCTAAATGTCTATATCTCGGCCGGGAGTGGAGAGGGAAGTTCCTCTGCGTCTAGAGCCAAGGCACGGAGCCGGGAGATCTGCCGGCGGGATAAAGCATCAGCAATATCATTATTAATGCCTGGCACATGTCCAGCCCTAAGGAGCACATTAAAGCGCACGGATCTAAGAACAATTGATGAACTAAGGCCATGACTCCGGGGGATTGAGACGTTTGGGCATTGACAATGTGCACCACCGCAGCATTGTCACACCAAAAGTGAACCACAGAACTAGCCCACCTGTCCCCCCAGAGCCTAAAGGGGACCCAAAATTGAAAAACTCCAGGAATGTAAGATCGCGTAAGCGATCCGTGCCCTGTCATCCCTGGGGCCATTGGCCATAGGTGCACTGTCCTTCAAAATAAATCCCATACCCCAGGGAGCCGGAGGCATCCGACTGTACTTGGAACTGGGGCTTGACTATAAGCTCAGATCTCGAAAAGGAAACGGCATTAAAGTCCTGCAGGAATGTGAGCCAAACCGACAGGTCTGCTCGTAAACCCCTAGCCAGCCGTACCCTGCGGTGTCATTTATAAAGACCCGCCCTAGTATCACCCAGACGCCTGGCGAAGGCTCTGCCTGGTGTTACCACTTTGCAGGCGAAGTTGAGGTGGCCGTGAATCACCTGCAACTCCCGGAGAGGCACCTGACACTCGGCAAACATTGCCAAAATCGCATCAGCGATCCGCCCCCCTTGACTGACAATTCGGTCACCAGGCCCTCTTGTACGTCATTTAAAAGAGGTCCATCCTCTTGCTGACAGGTGAAACCCCATCTCTAGAATACAGGCTAAATTCCTGTAACCCTATCCCTGGATGACGAATGGCTGTCCCCCAAGCCATTCTGGATAAGGAACCAGGCAACAGCCCTGTTCTCTGACCGCCGAGCGCGGTCCAACCGTGGGGGGCAATGCCTTCCCTATAATAGTGCCTCGGCACAATGTATGACCATAGCAAACGTGTGTATGGCCATAAATGGTAAAGAAACGCCAGGTCACTGCACTCGGAAGTCTTTAAGTCCAGGCTAGCAATCTGTGCAAGATCATAGCCTCCGAGGTGCAGAATTAAAACATCTGGCGGTCCAGCATCCCCAATGGACATCAGGAATGGCAACAGTTCCCGCCACCTATATGCCGTGCACACCATACCTCTGCATACGCACGGTTACACATAGCCCGGGATGGGGTCCCCATTCTGACGAAGCAGAATACTGTGCTGCCCAGTGCACATAAATTGTGGCCCACAAGCCACACTGCCACCAGTGTGCGGAAACACACAGGGTCAGTAAGATGAGGAGAGCGAATTGAGGGCAGAACAAAGAACTCATGCAGTGAGGGGATGATCAAATGGAGAAAAAAGGCGCAAATCCCCACCTGCCCGTTAAACGAACGTCAGGCTCCGAGTACCCAAATGCAGCCGTAGTTGATGCAGCGCCTATCCTTAATGAATGGGTACCAATTGTAATTCAGTAAGGGGGGACCCGTCTATGTAGCAGAATGACAGGCCAGGGCATGAACCACGCGCTGCCACAAACAAATGTGGGGGACCAACCGGACATATGGCAGCACCATGCCACTACCCTTTCCTCGCTGACCGGCCCTTGAGGAGCGAATCCTCCCCAGAGCCTACTCCTGGTCGAGCTACACATCTTCCAGTTCCAGTGCCCTGCAGAACATGACCCCTGTTGAAAGTGGTACCAGCTCACTTAATCTGAGAGCCCCAAAGAAGGCCACGGAGGTAGTTGCCTGAAAATAGACTCTTTGTACGGAGCATAGGCACTGGCCGCGTAGGAGTCATATATATTAGCCACAACTGCTAGCACGGCTCATCGCTCCGCATCTCAGGGTGAAGGGCCGCACTCATCCTAAGTTCTTCGTCATAGGCCAACCATGACAGGCCAGGGAAATCAACCACGGCCCGGTAAATATCATCCAAGTACTGGACCATTGGGATGGCCAAATCAGGACGGACCCTTATATATCCTGCCATGGATACCAACTAGGCCGGTAACCAATTGGCCCCATTGCGAGGCAGCTTACGGCAATGGGACAACTCCTTGTCCCTGTTGTCCTGCCCTTCCATCTACTCCTCAGTGGGTTCACGTTGCAGGAGGGGGGAAAATGTGAATATATTCCCCACGCCATATCTTCTCACTAATAGCCCTGGATAAATGGTCACCCAGGGGTAGGGAGTAACCGGCCGTCGGCAGGGCCGCCGTTGTCACGGATTGGAGTGGGGGAACACATAATAGGCCCTATCGGACCCCTGAGGTTATCCCTGTAAGAAGCTGGGTGTAATTGGCCCGTTGCGGCCATGGCCACTGTACCCCCCCCCCAGTGTCACAGGTGTGCTGATTTCACCAGGATACTCACTCGGTGCATACCCACAGGCCGCCCCCACTGGGGGTTCCAGCCCGTGGTGGGCGTCGGAGCTCACAATGGCTATCGAGCTCTGTGTCTCCGTGAGTCCATGCCAAGCAGGACCGTTCCCCGGTGGAATGCCCTGCTGTAATGGCCTGATGGGGAGCTGCAAGGTGCCAGCCTGCGCTGGCCTGATGGCCTCCAGCAGCTCAACCCTGTTGGTGGCCCGCTGTGCAGCCGTGGCCGGCATGTGGGCCGGAACTGCAGGCCTGGCAAGCTCACCACCCCGGAACTGCAGGCCTGGCAAGCTCACCACCCGAAGGTGGTGGAGCAATGCCCATTGATGCCTCCAGTGCCAAGATGTGGGCAAGGAGAGCATCCACAGCATCTGACCCCCCCCCCCAGGATAAGGTGGGCCAGATGGGCCGGATGGCCCACTGGGTAATTGATGAGGGATAAACCCGTGTGGCAATCCCTGGCCAGAATAGGGCCATGCCCAATAAGGATCACGGTGGGGCAGAAACCCGCACTGTGCCTGAGTGGGCCGCTATGCCCCAAGCTGGGCAAAGGCGCAACAGGGGTGGAAATCCCAGGGTAGCAGGCCTGTGCCGCCCCCGCCCGAGTCCTCAGACTGGGCAGGTAGGCGGAGGCCTGGTCACCCTTCATTGGTGGCAGTGGGTAGTATGACCCTGCCACCCCCCTGTGGGGGTGCCGCCCGAGCCCTCTGGCCCAGTGTCATCCCCGAGGAGGTTGAGGGGGTGGGCTGAGCCCTCCCCCTAGGTCGCGGCCTAGGGGCCGCCTGTGCCTTGCGCTTGGGCGAGCAGGCGCTGGTCGGAGGAGTAATATCCTCCGATCAAATTCAATCAGTGTTGGAGTGATATCCTCTGCAAATTCAAAGGATATCCGGACAAAGACGGGAGCTCATTCCAAGCAAAGGTGAAGCCGGGGGAAAGAAGCGTCGGAGTGGAATTCTCCGCTCCATGGCTTCTTGTAAAATGGCAGCGCGGCTGCCTCGTGGCCACCCCGTTTATAGAGGAGTGGCCATGCCCCCTAATTAGCCAGGATGTCTGCGTCCAGGTGGGGGGACCCGCAAAGAGCACGGCGGCCATTTTGGTGCCGCGCTTGCATTGGAAGAGTAAAGACTTAAGAAAAGTTACCACTACTAATGTAATGTAAGATTAATGTATAGGGGTTAATCCAACAGTTGATCTACCACTCTGATGGAGAGGGAGAAGTCTATATCCAGAAGGAAAACCGCCCATAGATGTACCTTCCCTGCCACCATGGAAACTTTCTCAGTCCTTACCTTTCCAATCCTCAAGCAAAGAGTCCCGTATTGGCCAGGAAACTACCGTATTTTACCCTCTTTCCCACCGTCCTCCTGTTTAGTTAGACTGCAATGCCCTAATGTCGCCACTGGAGAGCTATAAAGAATAAGCATAGCTGTCAGGTTTCCCATTTTGCCAGGAAATTTCCCTTATTTTCATATCCAAAACTTGACAAGTATGGTTTACTAAGGATTAGCTGGTAGCTTATGGCAGGAAAAAAATATTTGTTTGTTTGTTTAACATACTGCTCCAATTGTGCAGGCCTTGGCAGTTCACAACTCAAAACATCATACACACACACACACACACACACACACACACACACACACACACACACACGAATTACCTCAAATAACATAATTCCACAATATGGTAATTCACACTAATGGAGAAGAACAAGAAAAGAAAAAATGGAAAAAAATGTCCACAGCTTTTCCTGTTCAGTTGGCCCCTGATGAAGTCCAGGCCTGAAGTTGTGAGCAAGAAATTCCTTGTACTGGTATCATAAGAACATAAGAACAGCCTTGCTGGAACAGGCCACAGCCCATCCAGTGCAGCATTCTGTCTCACACAGTGGCTCACCATTTCCTTCAGGGTATTCCCAAGCAGATGCCTTCACCTGCTTAGGATTCCCTGGAAATGGCATTGAGAGATATCCTGCCTATCTCTCCAACCCAGAGGTTGTCCTTAAGTATCCATAATATTGGCAATGATTCCCTTGTCCTCTATGAACTTGTCTAATCCTTTCTCAAAGCTGTCAAGACTGACAGCTGTCACCACTTCTTCTGGCAGGGAGTTCCATAGACCAGGGATCCTCTGGGTGAAAAAGTACTTTCTCTTATTTGTTTGAGAACTAGTATCCAAAAGTTTCATGGAGTGCCCCCTAGTTCTAGTGTTATGAGATAGGGAAAACAGTTTTTCCTTATCTACTTTTCCCACACCGTGCATGATTTATAAACTTCAATCAGGTCACCTCTTAGACGCCGTCGTTCAAGAGTGAAAAGGCCCAACCGTTGCAGCCTCAGATGGTAAGGAAGGTGTTCCAGTCCCCTAATCATTCTGGTTGCCCTCCTCTGCACTTTTTCCAGCTCCATAATATCCTTCTGGAGGTATGGCGACCAAAACTGTACACATTATTCCAGATGGGGCCTCACCATAGATTTATAAAGAGGCAAAATGACACTTGCTGACTTATTTTCTATACCCTTCCTAATGATCCCTAGCATTGAGTTTGCTTTTTCCATTGCTGAGGCACACTGGCTTGACTCCTTCATTGAGTTGTCCACCAGGACACCAAGGTCCCTTTCCTGGTTTGTCGCAGAGAGTTCAGCCCCATCAGTTTATAAATGTAATTGGGGTTCTTTGCCCCAACATGCATCACTCTGCACTTACTAATGTTGAAGCTCATTTGCCACTGTTTTGCCCACTCCCCCAGTGTCAAGAGATCCCTCTGGAGCTCCTCACAATCTCTCACAGTTTTCACTACCCTGTATAATTTAGTGTCGTCAGCAAATTTGGCTACCTTGCTTTTTACTCCTACCTCTAGATCATTTATGAAGAGGTTGAAAAGCAGGGGTCGCAGTACTGAACCTTGGGGGACCCCACTCTTTACTTCCCTCCACTTGGAGAAGTGTCCATTTAGTGCTACCCTCTGTTTCCTGTCCCTTAGCCAGTTGCTGATCCTGAACAAGACCTGTCCCTTTATTCCATGACTGGTAAGTTTATTCAAGAGCCTTTGGTGTGGGACCTTGTCAAAAGCCTTCTGAAAGTCCAGATAAACAATGTCAACTGGATCCCCCTTATCCACATGCTTGTTGACACTCTCAAAAAATTCCAACAAATTAGTGAGGCATGATTTGCCCTTGTAAAAGCCATGTTGGCTCTCCTTTAGCAGCACCTTCTCTTCTATGTGCCTATTAATTCTATCTTTTAGGATGGTTTCCATCACTTTACCTGGGACACATGTCAAACTGACAGGTCGGTAATTTCCTGGATCACCCCTGGATCCTTTTTTGAAAATTGGTGTTACATTCGCTACCTTCCAGTCATCAGGCACAAAGCCTGATTTGAGGGAAATATATATTTTGGCTAGGAGATCAGCAAATTCATCTTTAAGTTCCCTGAGAACTCGTGGATGGATGCCATCTGATCCTGGTGATTTGTTAGTGTTTAGCTTAACAAGACATGCAAGGACCTCCTCCCTGGTTATTTCTATCTTGCTTAATTCTTCGCTTTCCCTCCCTATGAAGATAGGCTCCGTTTTGGGCATGTGGTCTCTGTCTTCTTCAGTGGATACTGAAGCAAAGAATTCATTGAGTCTCTCTGCACTCTGTTTCCTCTTTAATAACCCCTTGCTTCCCATTGTCATCTAATGGTCCAATGGCCTTCCTAGTTGGGTTCTTACTTCTAATGTACTTAAAGAAGTCTTTGTTATTTCTCTGAGTATTTTTAGCTATATGCTCCTCAAAGTCTTGCTTTGCCTTCCTGATTGTTGCCTTGCATTTGTTCTGCCAGAATTTATGTTTCTGCCTGCTGTCCTCATTCGGACAAGCCTTCCATCTTCTAAATGAGCTTTTCTTGCTCTTGATCACTTCCCGAACAGCTCCTGTAAGCCACATCGGAGTCCTCTTGGACCTGGCAGTACCCCTTTTCCTTTTGGGTATGCATTCCAATTGGGCCTCTGTTATTGTTTTTGTAAACAGCCTCTATGCCTCTTGGAGTGTTTGGACTCTCTCAATTTTCCCTTTCAGCTTCTTTTTTACTAGTTTCCTCATCTTTGGGAAATTTCCTTTTTGAAAATTTAAGGTCTCTGTGTTAGATTTTATCAGTGACTTGCGGTCTATGATCAAGTTAAACATAATTGAGTTGTGGTCACTGTTCCCTATTGGATCAGTCACATTAACATCTTGCACCAGATCCTGAGTATTACTCAGGATCAAGTCAAGGATTCTTGTACCTCTAGTTGGGTCTTCAACCATCTGTCCCAGAAAACAATCATTTAGCATATCTAGGAACTTTATCTCTTTATCATGTGCTGAACAACAGTTCACCCAGGCTATGTGAGGGTAATTGAAGTCCCCCATTATAACCAGGCTTCCCTTCTTGGATGCCTCCTTTACAACATTCTCCAACTGCCAGTCTCCCTCAAGAGTTTGGGTTGGAGGCCGATAGTATATGCCTACTGTTAGACCATCCTTGTGGCCTGGTACTCTTACCCACAGAGCTTCTAATGGTGACTCCAAATCACCTAGATATTCCAATTCATACGATTTTATCACTTCTTTGACATACAAGGCTACACCACCTCCCGTTTGCCCCTTCCTATCCTTCCTGTACAGTTTGTAGCCTGGGATAACTGTATCCCATTGGTTATCATCCGTCCACCAGGTTTCAGTGATACCAATAATATCAATATTCTTATCTATTGCTAAGTATTCCAGCTCCCCTATTTTGTTCCGGAGGCTTCTGGCATTTGTATACAAGCATTTATATATGCTTTCCTGATACAGTCTTTTGAGTCCAGTTGCATTGTTAGACTGCCTCTTGCATCCTTCTGCTAGAGTGCTGGTGACTAGCTCCTTGCTCTGCTCGGTAATTTTTGCATCCTCCTCACTAGTCAAGTACACACTTTCCCGAACCGGATGCTGCCCAGCTCCTGTCGGCTTTCCCCCAGTTATCAGTTTAAAAGCTGCTCTGCAGCCTTTTTGATGTTGAGTGCCAGCAATCTGGTCCCATCATGGTTCAAATGCAACCCATACCTCCTGAACTGATTTGGCTTGTCCCAAAATGTTCTCCAGTTCCTGACGAATCTGAAGCCCTCCTCTCGACACCACCGCCTCATCCACGCATTGAGGCTTCTGAGCTCTGCCTGCCTGGTAGGTCCTGCGCGAGGGACAGGCAGCACTTCTGAAAATGCTACCTTGGAAGTCCGGGACTTCAATCTTCTTCCTAACAACCTGAATTTGGCTTCCAGGACAGACTGCTTGGCCTTCCCAACATCATTGGTACCAACGTGTACCATGACAACTGGCTCCTTCCCAGTTCTCTCTAACAATTTATCTAGATTTCTTGTGATGTCTGCAACTTTTGCACCTGGCAGGCAAGTCACCATACGGTTATCATGTGCATCACAAATCCATTTCTCTGTATTTCTAATTATTGAATCGTCTAGTACAAGGAGCCTCTCTCCTGTAATCTGTTCATCTACATGCACCTCATCAACCATATTAAGGGAGAGAACCTCAGTTTGTTCTTGTTGTTTATCTTCCTGGATCTCATCAAGTGTGATGAAGGAGAGATCATCAGGTTGTTCCTCTGTGTGTTGCTCATCAGGTGTGATGAGGGAAAGAGCCTCAAATTTATTCTGTAATTTCAGACTCTCAGAGTGATCCCCTACTCTTCTCCTGCTTTGAGTCACATTCCTCCAAACATCTCCCTCCTGAGTTAGTGAAGGGCCTTCTCCCTCAGAACTGTGCCCTGTCTCTTCTTTGTCCAGCCTAGTCTGCTCCGCTCTGCTCCGCTCTGTCCAAGAACAGCTCAAGCTCCTTAATTTGTTGATGGTTAGATATGCGGGCCTCTAGCTGCTGGACCTTCTCTTCTAGTAGTGCAACCAGCTTGCACTTGCTGCAAGTGTAGTTCTCCATATGCTTTGGCAAGAACACAAACATGGCACAAGTATTGCATGTAACTACAGCTGTTCCCTCAGAATCCATTTTAACAAGTGCAGTATTCTGGGCCTCAAAAATGTACATGTTTACTACCTTTCTACCTAGTAAGACTATATTCTTCCTTTGATATTAGTTTGCAATCTTGCGCGCCGTTAGCAGCTCTACTCCAACTGCAAAACTTACCAGTGCTCACTTCCTTTGCTTGGCTCTCCTCAGCAGCAGCTCTGCTTAAGAGCACATGCAGAGTCATGTATCAGTAAAAGTGTTTTTTTAATGGGCCAGAGGTGTAGGAGACTGCTGAAATGCTTCCCTTCTCTCTCTTCTCCCCTGTCAAGAAAGATGTGATAACTATACAGTTGCCAGCACAAGACAGGACTGCTCCAATAAATAAGGGCCAACTCTGCTGAAGAAAGACACTGACTGGGACGCAGAAGTCAGCAGTTCAAAACCTGAGTACTGCATGATGGAATGAGCACCTGTCTCTGTCCCAGCTCCTGCCAACCTAGCAGTTCGAGAGCAAGAAATTGCAAGTAGATAAATAGGGACCACTTCAGTGGGAAAGTAAACAGCGTTCCGTGCACTTCGGTGTCTAGGCATGTCTGCCACATGTCCAGACAGCCCTGGCTCTTTGGCTATAAACAGAGATAAAAACTGATCCCTAGAGTCAGATATGACTAGCTTTTGAGCAAGGGTGACATTTACCTTTACCTGCTAATGAAAATTTATATAGAACCATGTATTTTATATATCATATTATCATCATTATTATGATTATCATCAACAATTGTTTGTTTATTTTGTTTATTTTGTTTGTTGACTGACTGATTGACTGGCATAGCTTCAGAATTATCCCCTTTCTACATATGCCTCACCCCTGCTACGGGAGCTGCATTGATTGCTAGTTTGCCTCCAGATGCAATTCAAGGTGCTGGTAATTACCTTTAAAGCCCTACATGGTAGTGGGCCAGGATACTTAAGACACCTCATCACCCCAAGGACATAAGAACATGTTTGTCAAGTATCCCGGATTGGCCGGGATTTCCCGTATTTTTGCGCCGATTTTCATCATTTCCTGCCCTGAGTTTCTGCTACCCCATAATTTGGCAGCAGGGTGAAATGAGTTACTGCATATCCCTTCTGTGTAGCTCACTTCTACACATGTGTAGAAGGCTTGTACGCATGCGTAGAAGGCTTTTACGCATGCGTAGAAGGCTTCTGTGCAGAAGAGGATGCGTAAAAGACTTCTACACATGCGTAGAAGTGAGCTGCACAGAATGTTTCTGCGCAGGTCCATTGTATGCATGCGTAGAAGGCTTTTACGCATGCGTAGAACTGACGTGCACAAAAACGTTCTGCGCAGAAACATTCTACACATGCGTAAAAGCCTTCTACGCATGCGTACAACAGACCTGCTCAGAAACGTTCTGCACAGGTCCCGTAATCTCCGGAGCTGCGCTTGACAGGTATGCATAAGAACATAAGAACAGCCTTGTTGGAACAGGCCACAGCCCATCCAGTCCAGCATTCTGTCTCACACAGTGGCTCACCATTTGCTTCAGGGTATTTTCCCCAAGCAGATGCCTTCACCTACTTAGGATTCCCTGGAAATGGAATTGAGAGATATCCTGCCTATCTCTCCAACCCGGAGGTTGTCCTTAAGTATCCATAATTATAGCCATTGATACCCTTGTCCTCCATGAACTTGTCTAATCCTTTCTCAAAGCTGTCAAGACTGACAGCTGTCACCACTTCTTCTGGCATGGATTTCCATAGACCAGTGATCCCCTAGTTCTAGTGTTATGTGATAGGGAAAAGTTTTTCCTAATCTACTTTGTCCACACTGTGCATGATTATATAAACTTCAATAAGGTCACCTCTTAGATGCCATCATTCAAGAGTGAAGAGGCCCAACCGTTGCAGCCTCAGATGGTAAGGAACGTGTTCCAGTCCCCTAATAATTTTGGTTGACATCTGCCCATCCCACAAGAGTGGACCGGAGGGGCTCTTTAAAAATACCAACTGCTAGAAAAAGAGCCTTTTCGGTATCCGCTCCAGCCCTATGGAACCTCCTACCAGTTGAACTGCATCTCCAGACAGAGCTGGTGCCCTTCAAGAAAGAGCTGACTGGCAGGGCAGGTGTGGGGAGGTGGCTCACTGGCTCATTTAGTGGAGGATCACTCATGCTTTAAATAGTTTTTAACTATTTTAACTATTTAATTGGTGTGAGTGAGAGGTAGTTTTCCAGTGTTTTTAGGAATTTTAAGGGTTTCTAGAGTTTAAACGTTGGGGATTTTATGTACGCTGCCCAGAGTCGTACGTCGATTGGGGCAGCTATATAAATTGAATAAATAAATAAATAATAATAAATAAAATAATAAATAAAATAAACACACACTGTCAAATGGCCAATGAAAAAAATCAAATAACACATATCCACACTAAAAGTTAGAAAGAGAATATAAGAGAATATATCCCTTCTAAATTATTGCTTGTGAACTCCTTTCTTCTCAAAAGCTTTGTTAAAAGATGGTACAAACAAGTTGAAACAATTCATATGGAGGGGGGGAGGAATCTCCATTAAACGGCATCAACATCAAAGAGAACAATAAACAATCTTATGTAGAGTGAAAACAGTGAAACCTTCTGAGCTGGTTAAAAATGAGTAATTATTGATATCATTTTGACATGAATTATGGGAAGGAGAGCTATGTGTGCTTTAATCTTCTAATGTGCAATTTATAACAAACAAAACAATTTGTGGCATTTCCCCCCTCAGCATTATAGTGCAACTGAACTGACATATGTAAGAGATTGCCCTATCGGGAGGAAAAAGCCGCTCCATACTTCATATGTTTGGCCTCATTTACAGCCTACTTATATATGTCCTCTTTCTTTCTTTATTCATATCAGAGGTACCACAAGCATTTAATAACATACAAAGCTAAAATTAACATATCTAAAACAAACAGGAATTAGATGACATCTGCCCAATATTGAGCCACATCAACAGCATTTCCTCTTGCCAACATATGGTCTTCCTCAGTGCATGTTGAGGGGCGTTGTGTGTGATAAGTTTGTTCTTCTCCACATTCACACAGACTACCATCTAAACCCCACTTTCTCAGATTATGTCCTCCTAATAATGTAGATCAGGATTTCTCAACTTTCGTCCTTCGGGTGTTCTTGGGCTTTAATTCCCAGAAGCCCAAGTCAGTGCACCTGGGAATTGAAGTCCAAGAACAGCTGGAAGACCAAGTTTGAGAAACCCTGATATAGATGGTAAATATGGCAATGAAATCAGGTAGCATTTTATGCAGGCATGGTTCAGTAGGTATTAAACTAGCTCATTCATTTCTTTAAGCATATGATTACACTAATTTCCTGGTATTCTGGCTGTGCTGGAATCAATAGCATGACATCTTTAGATATTTCTAAGAGCAAACATTTCCCAAGTGCATCCCTTAATACCTTAACAAAACATGTTCATGTTATCAGACGTTTGTATTTTCCTTTGCTTTGCTCTACAAAGGTTTTCTGCAGTATTTTCCCACTGTAAATACTGAATAATTTAATTTGCTGGAGAAGACTCCCCTGTTTTTTTTCCAGTGGCAGACTCATTCTGCCCTTCCAATGGGATGTGTACAGTGGTGGGCATCAGCAGGTTCACACCAGTTCACCAGAACTGGTAGCAGAAATTCTGGCTGGCCCCGCCCATCCAAGTTTTGAAATAAAGTAGTCCTAATTTGGGTGCAACGCAGGGCTTTCCCCCTGGCCACGCCCACCATACCACACCCACAGAGTAGGTAGTAAAAATTCTTGGAGCCCACCACTGGATGTGTATAGATCGATTTATTTACCTCAGGGAAATGGATGAACAAGTTTTGCAAGGCAGGAAGGTGTTCTGAGTACATAGGATATTATTCGTATCACACAGTGCCACGTGGGGCATGGAGGAGGTATATGTGAATTGTATATCCTTTCCCATGTACCAAGGACTGGGTTCAGAATACTTGTTCTTTGTACTTAGGGAATGCCCTGCCTCCTGGATTTTCACCTATCTTGTTCTGAATGGAAGGGTTCTATTTTATTTATTTGTTTGTTTGTTTAAATTTGTATTGCCGCCCACTCACCAAGGCAACTCTGGGCAGCTCACATATATAAAGCATATACAGCATAGAATTACAAAAACCTTAAAACTTTAAAAACCATAAGACACTTAAAATACCCTCCAAACCCCCAGACATTAAAATTATAACTAAGAGAATGGACAGCCCTTATTCTATAAGACAACTGGGGGTGGGGTGAGGTGGGTGTTACCTCATGACCAGTGCCCCACACCTGCTTTGCTAGCCAGGTTATAAGATCTTTCCTGAAGTGCAATAGCTCTGCCTAGAGACGCAGCTTCGTCGGCATTGAAACCCCAATGTATTAATCAAAAGCATGCACTGGAAAAACCTTTCTATATCTATAGATCCATTATACCCAATGACAGGAGTTACAGATAAAGAGCCTGCAAAGCATACACATGCAAACTACACAGGGATTACACAAAAATTGGGCTTTCTCTTCTAGGTAGATTCCCAGAGAGGAGTAGAATTATATTAGGGGTGTGCGTGAGGAAATTTAGGGCTTGTAAGGAGCAAATATCAATGCATCTCACTAACAAAACATCTCGCTAACAAAAGTGGAGATGAGGTATTTCTCAATCCTCTCTCCTTTCTGTAGCAGCCAGTGCTATAGCATTCCACAGAATTCTGGAAGTTCCCCAAATCTTCCAAAATAAATATTTGGGGCTGTGGACAAAACAGAGAATTGTCAAAAATTTCTTCCCCATCTTCCAGTCATGGGAAATTTTGTTGAGTGTTATGCAGGTATATAAAGCAATCTGAATAATGATTCTTAATATGAATAATATATTCACAAAAACAATTAATCTTAAAAGCTGCTATTATGCAACATATAACATATCCACTAATAATAATAATTTTGTGTCAGAAATTATTATGGGTTGAAAGAATTTATTGCTGGAGAAACTCGGCTCAGGGTACGCCCAAATGAGCCTCCTTACATGTCCCCAAGATCTTTTCCCACCAAAATGGTCCCCATTGATCTTGCAATTTCTTGCTTTCGAACTGCTAGGTTGGCAGGAGCTGGGACAGAGATGGGTGCTCAACCCATCATGCAGTACCCATGTCTCAAACTGCCAATTTGCAGGCCTTCCAGCTAACAAGGCAAGCTTCTTAACTACTAAGCCACCATAGCCCCTACATATTCATCAGTAAGGCCACATACAAATTGTAATAATGGAAGTACAACTAGAAATACAGTAAAACCTCTGAATGTTGACCACCTAAGGGACTGAAGAAAAGTGGTCAACATGCAGAGGTGGCCAACATATGGAACAAACTGATATGTACACATGCTTCATTTTATTGTACAGATTTTATTAGAGAATGTCTTACAGAAGCACACATAGTGAAAACACAGGAAAATCATTCTGTACTGTATCATACAAAATCAAAAAATCTACGTACGTATTGTTTTCTCATGGTTTGATCATTCTTTCTGTAAAAAGAGTCACTTTTAGTCTGTTTCTTATTATTTTTATGAAGAATAATAAAGAGCGCAGAGAAAGCACTCTCAACGCTGTCTATACCACTCAGCATACCTGGACACTTTTCTACAGCAAATGTATTTTACTGCATTATCAAGTCACACTGTTAGCAATGTAATGTACTATCATCATGTCTTCGCTATTTAAAAAGGTGTTTTTTTAAAAAAAAAAGAAATTATTTTTTAGAAACAATAATTAGCTTTAAATAGTAGTTAGGCCTCTCTCATAAATTGGCTGCACCAATTTTTAAGTTTTTTTTTTAAAAGATGTTTTTAGCATGTATGTTTTTATGTTTTATACTTGGTTGTGAGCCACCCCAGGTGAGGGGGTGGCAATACAAATTTAAATAAATAAATAAATAATATGCTACTGGCCTGGAAAAAAACTTGGGCATGTCAGGAAGAGAGAAAAACAGAGCAGAAAAAAAAAGGGGGGGGGGTTCCAAATAAAAAGAACAAGAGAGAAAGGGCAGCTTGTGAAACAGGAAAAAATAGAACACAGACTTAAACAAGAGTGAAGCTGATGAGAGAAAAACAAAAAAGAGAAGAAAACACAGAAAAGAAGAAGCAAAAATATTAGAAGTTTTTTTTAAAGTAGTAGTCTAAAGTAGAACCAGTATGTAATATGGAAGACAAAGAAGAGAAAGTAACAAAGAAATAATATGAAAGAAAAACATTGAGTCAGTTGAAGAAGTAGCTCTTTTAAAAAAATCTAGAATTACAGTCACCAAAATGGGAAAAGTGCTATCCAGTTATTCTTAAAAAATCATGATGGCTTCACCTGTAATGAGGGGAATTCACATGCTCCATCTGCTCTGTTGTTGCTTTCAACCTGGAAAAGCAGTCATTTAAAGGAGAAGTTGCTCTATCCACGTAAGCTCTCCACATGAGCCAGAACATTTTTTTTTTTAAAAAGTGGGGGTATCATATGGAAAGTCTATATAGGTAAAGTACCTTTCCCTTCAAATGTTCACCTTTATATATTGAAAGTTGAGGATGGAGGGGAACAGCTTGTACACTCCCCTCAGTGTGTGTAAAGACAACATATTTTAACAACGGTTGAAAAGAGTGGGATAAAGTATAGAAAGAAAGGAAACAGCAACAATCTGCTCCAGTGGCAGATTATTTTCTTTCTTTCTTTCTTTCTTTTTTGTAACCCAGGGATTCTTAACTTGTGGCCTTTGGGCTGGCACCATTTCATGTGACAACCCCCTGCCCCCAACTGCTTCCACCACACCAGGAAGTGTCATGTTGTGGAGGAAGGGCAAAATGGCTGTATGGCCCCCAAAGCAATCTGAGGGAGCGTGACCTGCCCCCCGGCTTTAAAAGGTTGAGAACTCCTGTTGTAACCCAATAAATAAATGGTGTTTTTTTATTGTGTTAAAAGCACACAAAGGTGCTTTCTGGGTTGAAATATTTTTGATGGAGGAACTCTGCTCAGGGAATGCCCGAATGAGGCTCCTTTCATGCCCCCAAGATCTTTCCCACTGAAGTGGTCCCTATTTATCTGTTTGCAATTTCTTGCTTTCGAACTGCTAGGTTGGCAGGAGCTGGGACAGAGACAGGCACTCATTCCATCATACAGTACTTGGATCTTGAACTGCCAACTTGCCAACCTTCTAGCTAACAAGGTTCTTAACCACTGGGCCACCACAGTCTCAAGAAATAGGTACACGTTGCATTTCTTAGCCAAAGTCTCTTTGGACCTTTCCCTACAATATGTGGAAGAGCATTTTGTTAGGTACTAAATGCTTGCGTAATCAGCTGTCTAGGATATTATACCCTAATGTAAAACTGCTGTACCACTTTAAGGGCTCTGTGATTGTAACAGCACAAGTGTAGCTTACCGATTATGTAACTCCAAGACTTTGTATAAAGCAAGGTTTAAGTTCACACTTCTTTAACCTATGTGCTCAATAGAGTCTATGTGCCCAATACGGTCTGTGTGTACAAGACTTCTGCTGGTTGTTATGTTCTGAAGGAGAAAGGTTTCATACTGGAACAAACCTTACAAAGAAACTGCTAACCCACCAATGGTCGTCTTGCTAGAGGAAAGATTAAGATTTTATATTCTACAAGCAAGCACCTATGTGCTAACTGCTTTATATGCTGAAAGACTTTGCATTGTTTTGTGTGTGTGTGCTGATTCATGCTTTGTCATCATACTGAAGAGACTTTGCAACTTGTACTGTGAGTAAAACTATTTGCTCAGCCAGAAAGGGGTGCTATTTTTGCTGAGCTACAAGACTTGTATGTAAAGGACTGTGTTACTTGTGTTTGTTACACAAACTTACAAGACAATTCATCACAGTGAACTGAACTGTGTGGAACCAAAGAGAAGTTATCTTATTTGTGTTACAGTTATCTATGTTGATGTGAATGTTTGGACCTTGTGTTTTTCACCTCAAGTAAAAGAATCCTTTTGAACGAACAATCAGCTTCAGTCCCTGTGCTGATCTCAGTGCCCTCAAGTTCTGCTGAGCTCCCTTCGGTCACTTTGCTAAACATCATCACATTTTTCCTCAAGGGCAGAAGCTCAGGGCTTTATATGCATTTAAAACTCCAAGCAAAAGAAAAAAGGAGAATGGTTTCCAAAGCGTGTCAGGGGCTGAATTACACAATGCCATTTCAAGACGCACTACATTTTTCTTAAGACTAGCAGTTTGTGAACAATTTAGGTCAGGAAGCAGCAGTAACTGAGTGCTGTCTCATAAACATATTCTAATTTCTTTTTGAGTGTCTTTGTGTACTTGCTTCCTCATTATATTTATATTCATTAATTGATTCTCCAAGGCTCTAAGTTCTTATTTATTCACACAAGTCAAGTAACATGATCAATTTTGACTGGTAAGTATCCCCAAAAGCTATTGTGATTTCAGAAGAAAAAAGGGGAAAAAACACCCCAAAATGTAAGGTGTCTGTCTTAATCACATTTCCCACCATATTTTATTGCCTCTGGTTTGATCCAGATTCTAAGTAGTGTCCTAAGGTTAGTTTATATGCTGATGTTCCCAACTTAGAAACTGATTAAGGTATTAACTGCAGATCTCTGTGTGTGCATAAGTCATCATGGCAGATCAAATATAAATTTTAATACAGTAAAACCCCAACTTACAAATGCCTTGAGTTACATAAAATTCGACTTACAAAATGATTTTGTGCTAAAACCATGTCCCGATTTACACAATTTCCTATGGGTTTGCTTCGAGTTACATAAAGATTATTTTTCCTATGAATTTGCTTCGAGTTACATAAAAATTCATTTTCCTATGGGTTTGCTTCGATTTAAATAAAAATTTCATTTTTCCAATGGGTTTGCTTCGAGTTATGTAAAATAATATTTTTCCTATGGGTTTGTTTCAAGTTACAAAAAAAATCAATTTAAGCAAAAGTCTATGGAACAGACTTTTTTCCCCGTAAGTAGGGGTTTTTACTGTACAACCATACAGTGCTTTGCCAGACCAACTCCCCGAATGATGACACGGACACTTTATTTGGATGAAAAATTGGGTCACTTTATTAACTTTATTCAGCTTTACTTGGCTACTGTCAATAACCCAAATGGGCCGTAATAGCACTGGTAAGGATTACTCTAATTATGAACCCAACTTAAAATGCACATCACAATTTGTTACCACTGTAACAAACTGTGTGACCCTGTCCACAACATGCTTCCACTGAAACACTTTGTGGACCCTAGTCAGGCTGCTACTATTTAGCACCTGATATTATAATGCCTCCTGTACATATTGGAGGCGTTGCTTGCAGTTTAAGCAGAGCAACATTTTTATTTAAAGCTGGTTGGCCATTCACACTGTTTGTTTGTATCTTGTCTTCCCGGTGGCCAACCAGCTGTGTATTCCAAATTAAATGGGTCATGCCTTTTTATTCCTTACCATTGCTATCCGCCAAAGTGACCATCAAGAAACATAACTGAACCCCAAATCTTGACCATCAGCAACAGTGTGGGATGGGCGAAAACGCCAGGAACCAAGGTGCCAATACAGGTTCAAGCAAAAATTCCCATCCGGCCCCGGAGCGACCAAAATAATCACACTATTACCTAGGGAGGGGGTGGTGGGCAAACGCACCCTGGCCCAGCCTGGTCTCAGGGAAACTGCTGGGGAGCGCTGTTGCTGCCACCCCTTTTATAGGGGCTGGCTAGCCACGCCCCCGGCTTCCCCGAGGCAGTGTCCATGCCTTGGCGCAGGCCAGCAAAGCGCGCGGCAGCTAAACGGCTGCCGTGCGTGCCTTGCCAGACTCACTCCCCAAATGATGACACGGACACTTTATTTGGATGAAAACTTGGGCCACTTTATTAACTTTATTCAACTTTACTTGGCTACTGCCAATAACCCAAATGGGCCGTAATAGCACTGGTAAGGATTACTCTAATTATGAACCCAACTTAAAATGCACATCACAATTTGTTACCACTGTAACAAACTGTGTGACCCTGTCCACAACATGCTTCCACTGAAACACTTTGTGGACCCTAGTCAGGCTGCTACTATTTAGCACCTGATATTATAATGCCTCCTGTACATATTGGAGGTGTTGCTTGCTGTTTAAGCAGAGCAACATTTTTATTTAAAGCTGGTTGGCCATTCACACTGTTTGTTTGTATCTTGTCTTCTCGATGGCCAACCAGCTGTGTATTCCAAATTAAATGGGTCGTGCCTTTTTATTCCTTACCATTGCTATTCGCCACACAGGGAGGAGTTCACGGACTCCCGCCCCCCTTGACCGCCTACATGGTCAACAGGCCCGCTTGGGTAACTGCCAGGAAGAGGTCCATACCCCTTGCTGTAAAATGCATCTAAAAATGACTTCTATAGCCATATCCGTAGATGTGGGACCACTGTCCCCAAACTGATATTATCAATACAGTGAGCCACTGCCCATTCCGCAGATTTCCATTTTCAGCCCAAAACAAGTTGACCATCCCAATACGTCCATCGGCTCCAAGTGTGCATGCTTAGGTAGGACCTGAAATAAAAGAAATAAAACACAAACCAGCAGGGTACTACAGTAACAATGGACGTACATAAGAGCGGAATCGACCGGACCCCCACCTGCCCAGTTTCCTAATTTCCTCCTCTGAGTAGCCGCAGGCAGCAGCCGTTGACGCTGCACCAATGCGAAAAGAATGAGGTCGAAAGCCTACCCCTTGCAGTCCCAGCTTAGACAAGGCTGCCGTAACAACTGTCCAGAATCTCTGTGACAAAATAGGGGACCTGGCAGCAAACCTCGTAGGGGCAGGAAGGCGCCCAGAGCAAGCACCGGGCAAATAGTAGCATCGCCACACTTATTCAGAGTAAGGGTGGTGCCCTTTCCACGCTGGTCCATTTTAGAAAAACACACTGTTAAACAAACACAAGCTTTTGAAATGGATACATCCGAGAGCTCCAATGCCCTGCGTGATCCATCATGTTGAGAGGATGCCACCAATTCACTGATCCTCAGTGCACCGAAGAATGCCAGTGAAGTAGCAGCATGGAAAAGTGTCATTAACGTAATCATCGGTGCAAACTACTGGCCATATGGCAGCCAGGCGTGCTATCAAATCCGGGGACATTGGCTGACGTGCATCAGGGCAAGGGCTACGTTCCCGTGCCCACCCCTCCAAAACTCTACGAACTCTAAAGTCCTACATAGTGTCAGCAAAACCATTAATTTTTGCATGGAATGCCAAAGCCAATAATCGGCTGCCAATGGTGCGGGCTGCGAACCCCCTTGCATGTAGTTGTACCATGAACCGTAGTAGGTGCTCTACAGGGACAGGCCAAAGGCCTGCAAGCGAACTCTCATTGTGAAACTCCTCAAAAGTTTGGTAAGTGCGGGCATACAGCTTATGCGTGCTGCCAGACAGTGATAATTCAATGGCCCTCCTCACTTCTGCACACCAAACTCCCATATCTTGGCTGGAAGTTGTAAAGGCTGCTCGTCGGCCTCTGGCACCAAGGCTCTGAACCGCTCTATCTGTAATTGGGATAAAGTGTCAGCAATGTCATTTTTAATTCCTGGCACATGTTTAGCCTTGAAAAGTATGTTCAAGCACAATGCTAGTGACACAAATTGGCGAACTAGGGCCATTACTCTTGGGGACCGTGATGTCTGGGTATTGATTATTTGCACAACGGCCACATTATCACACCAAAAGTGTACTACAGAGTTCACCCATGCTTCTCCCCACAACATCAATGCTCCCAAAAGTGGGAAAAATTCTAAGAATGTAAGATCACGGATCAAGGCAGTAGACCGCCAAGCTTCTGGTCACCTGCCGTATGACCAGTGCCCATTGAAATAAATGCCATAGCCAAACGCTCCGGAAGCGTCTGATTGAACCTGAAACAAGGGTTGGTCTGATCGCTCCTCCCTCCAAAATGAGACACCATTGAATTGTGCCAGAAAGTCTAGCCACACCCGCAGGTCATCCCTGATACCCCGTGTTACACGTACCCTGTGATATTTTCGTGCTAAACCAATCATGGCATCACATAAATGCCGAGCAAAGGCTTTGCCAGGCGTAACTATCCTGCATGCAAAAATTGAGGTACCCGTGCAGAACTTGCAGTTCATGCAATGAAACCTTGTGCTTACGTAATATGGCCCAAATAGCATCTGAAATGCGCGTAACTTTTTCCATTGGCAACCTTGACGTTTGAGCCACTGAATCTATCTCTATCCCCAGGAATACTAGCCTAGTTGCAGGCCCCTCAGTCTTTTCAGGAGCCAATGGTACCCCTAATTCAGCCATAAGGCTCTGAAATGTTGTCAGCATGTGTGCACACGCTCCAGAACCCATGGCAACCCCAAATAAGAAATCATCCAGGTAATGCACCACCTCGTGCACTCCTGTGTGATACACAAAAGCTCAATGTAGGAACGTACTGAAACGCTCGAAAGCCGAGCATGACACAGAACGCCCAAAAGGCATGGCCTTATCAACAAAGTATTGTCCTTGAAACCGAAAACCTAACAATTCAAAGTCGTCCGGGTGCACAAGAAGCAGGCGAAATGCGGATTTAATGTCGCACTTAGCCATAAGTGCTCCCTGACCATACACACGAATCATCCTAACCGCCTGGTCATATGACGCATACCGTACTGAACACAGTTCATCCGGTATGGCGTCATTAACTGATTTACCTGCAGGGTAGGATAAATGGTGTATCAACCTGAAGTCGCCTGGGACCTTCTTAGGTACAAGACCCAGGGGGGAAATCTTTAAATTATTAAAAGGTGGTCTTGCAAACGGTCCCGCAACTCGCCCCTCCTTTATTTCTTTAAATATTTTTTCTTTAGCCAAATCCTCCTTTCCCCTCAATGATAGCAAATTAGGAGAATCCTGTGGAGCTCTCACACCCACAAAGGGTATGCGAAACCCCACAATAAATCCCTGTAAGAGGTACTCCACGTCATCTCTTTTTGGGTAGGCTCTTAGCCACCGTTCAAGGACATTAGTTTTGATTGGGGTGGGTGCCTTTAGAAGATGACACCGACCCATTAGTTGTTTGGCTTGCACCTTGCTGACCTCTCCCTTTCCATCTCACTCCTCCCGTTCTGGGACGACCCGTGGCCAAATGTGGTCCCAAACAAATCGTACATTCATGCTTGTATTTGCACTGCTTATGGGAACATCCAGACACAGAGGAAAAATTCCAGCACAACAGGCGGGCTGGAACCCCCTGCCCCGCCATGTAGCGGGGTGTTTGTGCAGGGCCGGGCCGTTGCACGGTGTGACCACTGTGATATTTGTCTCCTGCAGCCGGGTGAGATGGGGTCATATACAATAACCAAAGTAGTTGGTTGGGTTCATCCCAACGCATTTCCGGGTAAAGCGTGGCCCTCATACAGAATTCTTCATTATACACAAGCCACGCTTGACCCGGAAAATCCACATAAGCCCGATAAATTATGTCTAGATACTGTATGAGAGGCAGTGCCAAATTAGGATGAGCTCTAACTGACACTGCTGCATAAATCAAATAGGCTGGCAGCCAATTGGCCCAAGTACGAGGAGGCTTGCATCGGCGGGACATCTCCTTATCCTTGTCATCCACCTTTTCCTTCTCTTCCTTTGTTGGTTCCCTATTCAATAAACTAAATAAATCCACATATTCCCTGCGCCAAATCTTTTCCCTGGTGGCAGGCAGCAAATGGTCACCCAGGGGCAGTGATACGCCTGCCGCAGGCAAGGCCGAAATTGGCACTGTTTGGTATGTGATATGGTTAGATGGGCAATTGGGCTACATAGAATGTGGTGAAACTGTATTTGCAGCAGGAACCCCATTAGCTAGGTATGGCAATGATGAATTCTGAACTCCCTGTTGGGTGTTTTCCTTAAACGACTGCTGTCCTAATGGAAAAGTAACCTGATGATTCGGCCATGGCCAGATTGGGACCACTGGCTGTGTCAAATTGGGCAATGCCGGTGTGGCCACCCGGCCACTGGTCTCACCAGTCGTTCCTCCAACAGTCACACTCACCGCCGAGTCCATACCTACATCACCGTTTATCCGTCCTGTTTCTGACATTTTGGGAAACACTGTAGTCATAACCGGCTCAGTCTGAAGTTGATTGGCACTGGGCCCCCCAGTGCCTGGTTCATGTGTGGAAAACAGAGTCGCCTCAAGGCGAGCCATTCTCCAATCCCATGATGAATTAGGTTGGGCCAAACCATTGTCACCTACAGGTGTGTTAGCTAACCCCTTGGACACTTGCTGAGCACCTATACCCATAGCACGCTCCAATGTCGCAAAGCGATCCTCAATGGTTAATGAGCCATTAGAAAAAGCAGTCACCGGTGCAGTTTGGTCTCCAGTGGCCAGAGGACATCCTCTAGGCGCACCACGCGGCCACGTTTTGACCAATCTGGGGCTTCCCCATCGGGGTGGTGTCAATGAATTTGACCCAACCCGAGTTCTCCGTCCAGCCCGTGAGCCGGTGGCACTGGTCGCCGTGGGCCGAGAACGTTGCCCGGACACGGGCCATGCCTCCGGCCTCATGCGTTTTTCCTTGTTCATTGAGGAAGTGGCTACCTTCCTTTTGGGTGCCATAATATTTGTCCCCTAAGCCTTATCGCTGTGTGATTATACCACGTATTGTTCACCAAATGGTGTCAGCGAGCCCTGAAATTTGCAAGTAGAGCATCGTGCTGTCACTAAATGGTGATGTTCAGTTCTATACTTCTGAATCTATCCGGTGTATAATCACCAAATGGTGGGCTATGATTCTGTATTGCACCACCAAATGGTGCCCATGTTATGATGATTTGTAATATGAATGTTCCCTAAGCACCAGCTGGTCCTCCATTCCAAACGGAACTGGAAGATAGAGATCGCGCAGCCACAGGCAGCTCTAGCCCAGCAACCCGATCTCTGCACCAGCTGGGCAGGAGGAGCTCAGAAGCTGACCAACTGGTGCCCAGTTCCCCACAGAACTGACAGCTGGAGATAGGGCAGCCAAAGGCAGCCACAGCCCAGCCACCCTATCCTCCTCTCTAGCTGGGCAGGCAGAGCCCAAAAGCCCACCAGCCAGTTCCCAGCCCCCCCCCAAAGAACTGAGAGCCCGAGATAAGGCAGCCACAGTCTAGCCACCTGATCCTCCTCTCCAGCTGGTAGGAGGAGCCCAAAAGCCCACCAGCTGGCTCCCAGCCCACCACGGAACAGAAAGCCCGAGATCGGGCAGCCACAGGCAGCTACAGTCTAGCCAACCAATCCTCCTCTCCAGCTGGTAGGAGTAGCCCCCAAAACCCACCAGCTCGAGATCAGGCAGCCAAAGGCAGCCACAGTCCAGCCACCCGATCCCTCGCTTCCGCTGGGCAGGAGGAACGCAAACGCGCCCTGGCCCAGCCTGGTTTCAGGGAAACTGCCAGGGAGCACTGTTGCTGCCGCCCCTTTTATAGGGGCTGGCTAGCCATGCCCCCGGCTTCCCCGAGGCAGTGTCCGTGCCTCGGCGTGGGCCAGCAAAGCATGTGGCAGCTAAACGGCTGCCGCGCGTGCCTTCCCCTTATTCAGTTATAAGTAAAAGTATTGTGAATGTTTGTGATCCACATGCATATGTGACCTAGCCTTTTGGCTCTTTCTATTGACACAGTATTCATTCTTCATGTTTGTTCCAGGACTGAGCAAAATGTAGTGTACTACATCAAATAGGTAGCAAGAGGTCATTTAACATCTTCTGAGTGGCCCAGTAGCCCGCAATATAATGAATTGGATCCTGTACTAGCAAGCTGCTATCTCTATGCCTACAGCCCTTACCATGGATAAGGAAAAATAAAATGTAAATTGAAAGTGTATGCAAGCAACTTTTTAAAATTTTGCATCCCCCCACCCCCAATAGGAACTGTGATAACTTTCCATCAGAGTTCTGTAGAGGTAAGATAAATTCTCTAACCAATTCTTAGAGGTAAGAGCTAACCTCCAGCAGTGCTTATGTCACAAAATCTTTCTTTCTTTTGACAAAGGTTTGGTTTTGACTTTGTTTTGAAAATGGCTGCCATGTTGCTTCCTTGACATTGCCTTCCCCCTAGTGTTATTCTAGGGTACCATGGCAGTGGTAACAGGTGAAATTTTTAGGTGACATTTCTGGCATTACCACTAGTTTAAATATCTTGCCTGTACATCAGTTTAAATTTGTTACAGTGATACCTCATACAACATCCAAACTGGGTTCCACAAGTTTGGACTTAATACGGATTTGGACTTTGTATGAGGCATGCAAAATCCTAGCTGTGCTGCCTCATACAATGTCCAAATCCTTGCTGTGATGCCTCCTCGTACAACGTCATTTCCATAGAGATACATTGTACTGTAACAGCAAAGATTTCAGGGCAAAGTCAAGGAAACAGACAGGAAAATGACAGAACTTTAAGAAATCATTGTCTAAAGGCTAAATACATTACAAAAACATGTCAAAATCCAAAATTGCATTCGAAACCACTCCTAAACACTCTTCGCCTTGTGCAAAACCCACAAGAGCAATGCACGCATGCGTCCTGCCTTTTATACTGCCCAAGAAAGGTAAAGAAACACACCCAAAATGGAAGCGAATAAAATTAAATTAAATCACAAAATTAACTTTAATCTACTCATACGTATGCAAACTAAATGAGTGCTCATTGCAGGCACACACCCCAAAGAAAGACTCAGACACCGGTATATGGATAAAGGCATTGGGCCACTTTTATTGAATAATGCCCTAGTCCGAATTATAACTTTCAATTGGTATTCATCCAATTATAATTCTTAAGGCAAGCAGGCCGCAGTAACACTGGTAAGGTTCCTCCCAAAATTGCCAATGGCAATTGGCTACAATGTATCAATTTGTATTGATTGTATCAATAAACTATCTACTGACCCCACCCTCTGACGTGTATCCGTCAAATCACGGGGTGATGCATGCTGAAAAGCTCCTGCCATCACCCCTTGCCTGGTTCGTCGTTGACCGGTCAACGTTATTACACCTGTACCTGTCTAAGTGTTGGTCAGTCAATTGCGAACCTGCCGGATACCTATGGGTCATAAATATTTACCTTACCAGTGCTACCCGCCACACGGGGAAGCGTCCATGATGACTCACCGCCCCCCCCAGACCGTCAGCTCGGTCGCCAGGCCTGCTTGCACCACACCCAGAACGAGGTACATACCTCCAGCCGACAGGTGGACCCCTTCTCCTGCCTACCGGCAAAATTTTAGTAAGCCTATCCTCAGTTGTCCAATGGCTGTCTCCCAGCCATGCTCAGCAAGGGACCGAGCAACAGCCCTGTCCACTGACTGCCGGAACAGTCCGAACCACGGAGATCCACGTCTCCCCTAAATTGGTGTCTCGGCATGATGTTAGACCATAGCGACCGTGTGTAAGCCATATGTGATATAAAACACCAGGTCACAGCCCCTCGACAGTTTAGTAACAGCAGTGATCCATATAAGATCATTGCCGCCGATGTGCCTATTAAGAACATCGGGCGGTCCAGCATCCCCGACGGACATCAGGAATGGCCACAGTTCCCGCCCCCTCGTGCCGCGCATACCATACCATCGCATACGTGCGGATGCACACAGCCCAAGTCGGGGTCCACTCTCTGTCGCCGCAGCATATACTGCTGCCCAGTGTACATAGCTGCGGCCCACCAGCCCCACTGCCACCGGTGTGTAGAGACACACAGGATCTGTAAAAGAGGAGAAGAGGTTAAGGACATAACTAGGTACCCGTACAGTGAGGGAACGTACATATAAGAAATTGCGCGTACACGCAGGTCCGCCTCCGAGTACCCCAAACGTCTATCCTAAATAAATGGGTGCCAAAACGGGCTCCCACACTGCGAAGCGCGGCACCGGTCACCCTCAGTAACATTACTTCGGCAAGGGTAGACCTATCCTGGTGGCAGAAAAACAGGCTGGGGCGCACAGCAGGCACTGTCGAAAATTCATGTAGGGCAGCAACCGGACAGATGTCTCCAATAAAACTTCGTAGCAGTCTGACTCCACTGCCTATGCCGTGCTGAACAACCTGTGAGGACCGTATCCCCACTTGAGCCCACTCATGTGTGACAGAGACATCGTCGAGTTCCAGTGCCCTATGAGACACATCCGCCTTACACCGGTGGTACCAACTCTGGCATCCACTCACTGATGCGGAGCGCTCCAAAAAGGCTACCGTGGTAGCTGCGTGACCAAGAGCCACTTCACACCCTCCAAAACACGACGCATGCGGAAGTAACTCATGCAGTCAGTGAACCCCCCAACGCTGGCCATAAATGCCGGTGCTGAAAGTCTGAAGGCTAGAGTACCGGGGGGGGGGGCAAACCCTGACTGTGAAGATAAACATGCATTGCAGAATCTGGTCCACAGATATTGACCACACTTGAGGTAACTGTAGTTACTCGCGAAAAATTCTAAATAGCATGAACGCATGGTGATACGCCTTACGCGTGCGAGGTGCTAATGACATGCCCGGTTCACCTCTCCTCGCCAAACGTCCAAAAATCGGCCGGGAGTGGCGAGTGGAATTCATCTGCTTCCAGAGTAAGGCACGGAACCGGGGGATCTGCAGGCGGGATAAAGCAGCAGCAATGTCGTTATTAATACCTGGAACATGTCTGGCCCAGAACAGCACATTTAGGCATAGGCTTCTCAAAAAGGATAGACAAACTAATGTCATGACCCTGGGGGATTTGCATGTCTGGGTGTTGACAATGTGCACCACTGCCGCATTATCACACCAAAAATGGACCACTGAGTAGGCCCACTCATCGCCCCATAGCATCAGTGCTCCCCAAATTGGGAATAAACTCAAGGAAGGTAAGATCGCGGAGGCAATCCGTGCCAAGCCATGCGTGCTGCCATTGGCCGTAAGTCCATCTACCCTCAGAGTAAACCCCCATAAGTCAGGGAGCCGGAGGCATCCGACCGTACTTGAGATCTAGGGCAGACCATAAGGTCTGATCTCCAGGAAGAGACCCCGTTAAAACCCAGGAGTAATTTGAGCCAGACCGGAAAGTCCACCCGTATGCCCCTGATCAGCCGGACCCTGTGTTGACGTTTTAACAGGCCAGCCAAGGCGTCACACAGGCGCCTGGCCAATGCTCTGCCGGGTGGAACCACCCTGCAGGCAAAATTAAGGTGGCCATGAAGTAACTGCAGCTCACAAGGGAACACTTTATGTTTGGCAATCAATGCCAAAATCGCCGCAGAGATCCGAGCCACCTTATTCATGGTTAACCCGGATGCCCGTGTGACAGAGTCGATTTAAAAATGCGAGCTTAGTAGCTGGCCCCTCAGTCTTTTCAGGCACCAAGGGGACACCCAGTTCCCACCTGAGTGTCTGAAATGTAGTGAGGAGACGCGTGCACATGTCCGAGCCCCGTTCACCCCCGAACCAAAGTCGTCGAGGTAATGGGCTAGAGACCGAGACCCCGACCTGCGAGCAAAGGCCCACTGAATGAAAGTCCCGAATCGTTCGAATGCTGAACATGAATTAACTCAGTCAGAAGGGGTTGGCCTTATCTAAGTAAAATTCCCCTTGGAACCTAAAAACCCAATAGCTCTAAATCCATTGGGTGCACTGGCAGTAATCGGAAAGCCGAGTGCATATCACACTGTGCCAGGAAAGCACCGGGACTGCATGAGCGTGCCACCCATAGGGGCTGAACCAACTACGAGTACCTGACTGAACAAGGTCATCAGGAATGGCATCCCTGACCGGATAACCCACAGGGTAAGCTAAATGGAGGATTAAATGACATTCACCCTGGTTCTACCTCGGTACTAGTCTCATAGGGGAGACTTTCAACTTAGGAAAGATGGTTCCAAGAAGGGACCCGCTACTCTCATAGCCTCAACTCCCGTAGCTGTGCACAGTGGAGCCACCTCTTCGTTACCTTTCAAGGGAACTAGATTAGTAGCATTCTGGGACCCCTAACACCCCCGAATGGAATACAAAGCCCCATTGAAAACCCTCCAGCAGGTACCCCGCATCATCCCTTCTTGGATGAGCTGAGTGCCACCGCTCCAGCCTGAGTACACTAATTGGGGAGGGGGGGGCTTTGACAAGGCTAGTTCCTTCAGACGGAGCTCTGATCGCCCCCTGTGCACCCCTACCTCTGCCCCATAACGCACCAACCCGCGGCCACACGGAGGCGGCGTAGGGGCCAGCGCAAAAGGGGACACCCAAGTCGGTAACAACACTGGCGCTTAGTACACACATTGCCAGCTGAGCAGGTCGAACACAGCAGGCGGGCTGGAACCCCCTGCCCGACCAGTTAGCGTGGAGCCTGTGTCTGAGCAGCCCGCTGCACAGCATGACCACCATGGTACCTATCACCAGGCGCCAGTCACGTGGGGGTCATGTACACGAGCACAATTGCTGACAGGGCTCATCCCACCTCCTCTCAGTGTGTAGGGCCACCCTCATCCACATTCCTCATCGTAAGCCAACTGCGATGGGCCCATCAAATCAACCATCGCCCTGTAAATATTAGCAATGGATGGAACCATCGGGATGGCCCAATCAGGCCAGGCCCTGCGGCATACCACCATAAATAGAAGGTATGCTGACAACCAGTTGGCCCCAGATGCTCGGTGGTTTACGACAACGGGACAGCTCTTTGTCTCTGTCGTCCTGTCCCTCTCTCTCCTCCTCAGTGGGCTCACAGTACAATAGGGAGAATATCCACATATCCCCCTCCAGACCTTATCCCTCGTGACCTGCAGCAAATGATCACCCAGGGGCAAGGAATAACCAGCCGTCGGCAAAGCCATCGACGGCACGTTCTGTATAAAGGGCATACGCAGCAGGACCTGGACAGCGTCTGCGATGCTTGGCACTGCCCCGGGGGCGGACACCCCCGCCCTTAACGAGGGACCATTTAGCACCATGGGATACTGGGATAAGATGGTAACTGATGCCTGCTCGCATCAACTTGACGAGGCCAGGGCCACTAAACCCCACCACCGTAAGTGGGCTGTGGTGTTGGTGCACTTAAATTGAACCTGATACTCATTAGGTGCACCCCCATGAGCCGCCCCCACCGGGGGTTCTGGCCCGCTGCGGGCATTGGAGCTTGCGACTGGAATCGAGCTCTGGGATCACCCCCGACTGCTCCCAGCCTGTACATCAGGTAGAACGGGGAGCTGCGAGACACCAGCTGAGCCGGCCGGACCGTCTCACGCAGCTCGACCCGGTTGGCCACCTGCTGAAGCATAGTGGCCGGCAAGGTAGCCGGGTCGATGAAGGAGCCCCTGTTGAAAAAGGAGAAGCACCCCCCCCCCCGCTCCGGAGGAGGCTAGCATAAGGCGGGCCAGATGGGCCGGACGGCCCACTAGGCAGTTGGAAAGGTAACCCAAATTGGCGAGCCAGGGCCAGAATAGGGGGCCGAAGGCCCTGAGGGGCCGGCCTGTAGCTGGCCAGCCACCGAGCTGGAGCCCGGCTGCCAAGTGAACTGCGGGCCGAGGGCCGGAGCCCCTGAGGGGCCGGCCGGAGGCTGGCCATCCAAGGACCAAGTACCAGCCTGAATCACCCCACCGGTATTGGTGGGCAAGGCTGTGATAGTCCCCTGCTGCGGGAGCGCAGCCCTGGTCCTCCGACCTGAAGGCTGTCCCCCGTCCTGCACAGGGCCCGCAAAAGTCCTCCCCTTGGGCCGTGGTTTTGTCGCCGGGGCCTTCCGTTTGGGAGGGATATCTTCCCAGAAGGAGCAGGATCCCTTTCCAGGGATCAAATTTGTAGCGCCAAAAAACACAGAGCAAAGCAAGCTAAGGCTCTGTTAATTCTCCCTTCCCAGCCGGGAAGGATCAAGGGCTAAAGAGCCGCAGAGTACAGACAAACAGCGATGGAGAAAACTTCTCCTCTCCGTCGCTATTTCTAAAATGGCAGCTCGGCTGCCTCGTGGCCACCCCTTTTATAGAGGGGTGGCCACGCCCCCTAACTCACCCAGATGTCTGAGTCCAGGTGGGGGTGGGGCCTGCAAAGAGCACGGCGGCCATTTTGGCGCCACGCTTTCAGTATATACTCATAAGTAAATCATAATAAATGTGAGCAAATTGCTGAGGTATGCAGACATACAGTTCAAATAACAATCAACACCAATGCCTCTCCCCATGCCTGCAATAATCTAAACTAAATCTCCAAAGCCTCCCCATAGGTGAATGCAGTAAAGTTCATAAAATCGATGATTGGTATAGTTCAGTCCGTCATAAAACTTGAAGCTGTGGGCAACCGTCAGGACAGAATGCATTTGGAAATAATCTTCATAAACAACACCGGCAGGGAGAGTAACAAGGCAAATAATCTATGCAGGTGGAGGAACGGGCGTGGAGTGCTAGGTCTCAATATCCATCTGGTAAGTGGACATTTCGCGAGCCTTTTTCAAGAGTCTGTAAGATAACAACAAAGCAACTATACTATAATGATGACAAAGCGACTAAACTATAATATAACAACCTGCATGTGAAAACATTACAAAGGACACCGTACAAACATATTAACATATTAACATATTGTCAAGCATGCTAATTAATAACATCAAATATTATAACCACGAAGACATACCTAGAGTATTTTCATAGCGTGCTTACAACCTCCATGGTGTTATTCTTATTGGGTTATAGCGTTACTACAATCAGGTGAGGTTGGAATATAAATACCTATGGTTTTACAATCAATGCGTATGTATCCTATCATCCTTAATTGACCAAATTCTATAACTCATAGCCACCCTCAAAGATTTAAAGACATCATACGTGGAATCAAAGAAACGAACAACCTATGTGTATCCAGACACAATCACAGAAATGCCGAGAGATTGAGATCCATATTTAAACCCTGCGGAGTTAACGTTCCAAACCTGTGTATGCAGCGACTTTGTATGAGGCAACTTTTTCAAGGAATTAGGCGACGTTGTATAAATTCGATGTTGTACGAAGCAGACTTTGTGGATGGAAGCACCAGGATAGCCCAAGCAGGTCAAGCCCTGCGGCATACCACCATACGTACAAGGTATGCCGCCAACCAGTTGGCCCAAGGTGCGCGGTGGCTCATGACGATGGGACATCTCTTTGTCTCAGTCGCCCTGTCCCTCTCTCTCCTCCTAGTGGGCTCGCAGTTAAATAGGGAGAATGTCCACATGTCCCCCTCCAGCCCTTACCCCTCATGGCCTGCGGCCAATAACACCCAGGAGCAAGTAATAGCCGGCCATCGGCAAAGCCCTCGACGGGACAGTCTGCATAAAGGGCATGCGCAGCAGGACCCGGAGAGCCCCCGCGATGCTCAGCACTGTCCCAGGGGCGGACACCCCAGTGCATGGTGGCTACTACGGTGGGACCGCCCATGTCTCTGTCCTCCTGTCAGCACCGCCTATCCTTATTGGGATCACGGTTCATAGGGAAAATATATCCACGTACTCCCCCCACCAAATCATTTCCCTCGAGACCTGGAACAAATGATCACCGGGGTGCAATAAATAACCAGACATTGCGGAAACCCCCACCCCCAACGTTGTGCCAGAATGCAACCAAGGGGCACTGGGATAGGCTGGCAAGTGATGCCCACTAGCCTCAAATTGGCGAAGCCATGACCACTGAACCCCACCGCTGGAAGTGGACTGTGATGTGGGTGCATTCAACTTGAACCTAATACTCACTAGTTGCACCCCCATGAGCCGCCCCCACTGGGGGTTCCGGCCCACGGCGGGCATCGGAGCTCGCGACCGAAATCGAGCTCTGGGGCCACATCCAACCATACCCCGGTTGCCGTTTTGGACAAACAGGGAGCTGCAAGACGGCGGCAGGCACAGGCCGGAGTATCTCAAGCAGCTCGACCCGGCTGGCCGCCTGTTGCAGAGTGGCAGCAGTCGAAGTAGCCGGCAGATACGAAGGGCCCCCGTAGATAGGGAAGGGCCCCCTCCCACTGGATTGCCCAGGATGCCTCCAGCACAGCCAAACATGCTAACCAGGCATCCCCTGCCACGGAAACCCCTGGTATAAGGTGGGCCAGGTGGGCCGGCCGGCCGGCTAGGGATTGGGCCATAGGCCCCAATTTGAGATCCTGGGCCAGAATAGGGCCATGCCCCAAACTCCGGCCCCTGAGGGGGTAAAACGTGCTGTGTGCCAGCACCAGGCCCTCCCCCCAATCGTTCTGGCCCATGGCCGGCAACTGCGGGCCGAGGGCCGAATCCCCTGAAGGGCCGGCCTGAGGCTGAGAGCCGAGGGCCATAGCCCCAAAACTCCGGCCCATGAGGGGCCGGGGGTAAGCCCTGCTGTGCAACCGCACCAGGCCCTCCCCCCTGCTCAAAGGCCATGGCCGGTAATTGCGGGCCAGGGGCCGAATCCCCAACCACGCCAGGCCCTCCCCCCTGCTCAAAGCCCATGGCCGGCAACTGCGGGCCGGGGGCCAGAGCCCCTGTAGGGCCGGTCTGAGGCTGGAGAGCCATGGGCCATGGCCTAAGCTGCCCCATCCCATCGGTCCCGGTGGGTGCCTCCAGTAAGGGGTCCTGTTGGGGGGGGCGCAGTCGCGGTCCTCCGACCCGACTGCTGCCTCCTATTCGGGCGAGCCTCAGTCGCCATAGCCTCCTTCTTAGGAGGCATCGAGCAAGCACGATCCCTTTCCAGGGATCAGAAACCCGATGGCTGGGAAGCTGAAGATAAGAAGCAAAGATCCCGCTAAGGTTCTGCAGCCAAAAAAGGCTTCCCTGGAAAAGACGAAGAGCAATGGAGAAAGCTTCTCCTCTCCGTTGCTGTTTCTAAAATGGCAGCTCGGCTGCCTCATGGCCACCCCTTTTATAGAGGGGTGGCCACGCCCCCTAACTCACCCGGATGTCTGAGTCCGGGTGGGGGCCCCCCGCAAAGAGCGCGGTGGCCATTTTGGTGCCGCACTTTCATTATCTAATGCTCTACAGTTCCTCTTTATTTACTTCATATAGCTGTACATATATAGCTGTACATATAGTTGTACCCTTCTTACCTCAGATTTTCCTATTTCTTCCCATTTCTATTTAAGCCTGAACTGTTAGGTTGAACACCTATATCCCTGCCCTTGTGTTGAAGTATAACATCAAAGAGTCACCAATTACTGCTGCTGCTTCTTCCCTGTCTAGGCCAAATGTGAAACTTCCAAAATGAAGGCACCTTTTGGTGAGTTCATTCTGCAGTTTATTTTGCCTGACCTAATGTGAGAAAGTTTAGCAGGCAACACAAGGTTGTCATTACCAGGGTACGCCTGATTGTGATTCAAAGATACCACAATCTTCAAGGAGGCTTTTTCTGTGTACCCAGTCACTCATTGCTGAAAGCGCCTTGATAAATCAAAAACATTTCCAAAATTAACAGAGGAAGCTTCTGTTCTCCCCTGAGCTCACCTTAGGACACCTGTGTTACACTCTGACAGCAACAAGATAGAGGAAAACTTCTGCAAAGTTCAAGTTACATTTCAAATCACTTAAATTTAAATGCAAATCATGAGTGCAATCAGATGGGTATATAGCTTGCCATTTGGGTTGCTTTTGGTGTGGTTTGATTCACCACATGTGTTTTCAGTAATATTGATCCACCCCACCCCTTTTGCAAGCTGCCCCACTCCTTTCTGGAACAGCATTAAGGCTGCAATTTATTTGGTACAACTGAGACCATTCCTGATTACCCCCATTCATCTGCAGTCCGTGCAATCAGTAATATGTTCCCAAATAGAGCTGTGGGTGATGTTTTCTGTGGTGACAGCCACATGAGGAATGCAGTGAGCCATGACATAAACAAATCCCTTCTTCTATTTTGATTTCTTCAATTGTTAAAAAAATACTGACACAGCACAATACTAGATACACACATTGAAGTCCTCTTAGTGCTCGTATTGTGCTCATTCATTGGGAGGAAAACATTTTATTTTAAAGTGGGGGAGTCACAGAGGGAGATAAAAGATGGGACAGGGGCAAGGAAGGAGACATCAGTAAGGGGGAGAAGTTTGAATGCTCTGAAGTGTTGCCCAGATCTTTCTCACGGGAGAAGAGATGTCTCCCAAGGGAATGGAAGGATTGCTCATGTGACAGATAAAATAAATTGCATGGAGGATAGGAGACTTTTAAGTGCAAAACTGTTTGCTCCAACTTCCCTTGTCTAGATGGACCCCAAGAAAATACACCCCATGATTAGGAGGTGTGAAGCCTTTTACATGTTGGTGAACAGACTACAAGCCCCATCAGACTTAGCCAGATGATGAAAGATCATGGAAGATGCAGTCCAGCAATTTCTGGAAGTCAACTTGTTTTCTTTGTCTAATTTCCTCTTGTTATATGATGTCTAGTCAGAACTGACATATAGTGACCCTAACATGGTTTTCAAGGTATATGAGGAATCTAAAGGATTCCTTAGTTTTACAAGTTCCAAATGCCTAGTGAGTTTCCATTGCAGAGCCATGGAGTCAAACTCAGGTTTCCTGAGTCCTAGTCATTACTCTATCCAGTAAAACACACTGGATACCACTTTCAAGCTCCTAGTTTCTCACAAATGATTTTGTTGTTGGTATGTATTGTAAGTTCACTTCTGACTTATGATTACCTTTTCAATTAATGACCTCCAAACAACCATAACCATAACAGCCTTGCTCAGATCCTGCAGACTCAAAGCCTTTGCAGGCGCACCCCCCCAATAACGGACACAGACAACATTGAAAGTGGATAACAGCAAAGGGCCACATTTATTGATTCAATGCCCTAGTCCGAATTATAAATTTGTATTGGTAAAACGACCAATCATAATTCCTAAGGCAAGCAGGCCGAAGTAACACTGGTAAGGTACCACCCCAAAATTGCCAACGGCAATTGGTTACAATGTATCAAATTGTATCAATTTGTTTGTTAACAACAAACAAATTGTTGACCGTAGTCAATAACTAACTCATGACCCCACCCTCTGACGCGTATCCGTGAAATCACAGGGGTGATGCATGCTGGTTAGCAATCATCATCACCCCATCGCCTGATTCGTCGTTGACCGGACAACGTTTAACTACTTTATTCCTGTCTAGTGTTGTCCAGTCAATTGCGAACCTGCCGGATACTTGTGGGTCATACTGTTTACCTTACCAGTGCTACCCGCCCATGTGACCAAAGTCAACAGTAGGAACGAAGAAAGACCCCTATATCAAACCATAGCAACAGTGTGGGGTGGGCAAAAAAGCCAGGACCCGAAGCCAATATGGGTCCCAACCAAAAATTCCCACCCGGCCCCGAAGCGACCATAATCACACTGTTAACTAGGGAGGGGGTGGAGGGGAAAAAACTTCTCCGCTCCGTCGCTGAGGCAAAATGGCAGCGCGGCTGCCTCGTGGCCACCCCTTTTATAAGGGAGCTGGCCACGCCCCTAACTACCCGGATTCTCTGTCCTGTGGGGGGGGGCCCGCAAAGGGCGCGGCGGCCATTTTGGCGCCGCGCTTGCATTGCAGGCGCACCCCCCCAATAACGGACACAGACAACATTGAAAGTGGATAACAGCAAAGGGCCACATTTATTGATTCAATGCCCTAGTCCGAATTATAAATTTGTATTGGTAAAACGACCAATCATAATTCCTAAGGCAAGCAGGCCGAAGTAACACTGGTAAGGTACCACCCCAAAATTGCCAACGGCAATTGGTTACAATGTATCAAATTGTATCAATTTGTTTGTTAACAACAAACAAATTGTTGACCGTAGTCAATAACTAACTCATGACCCCACCCTCTGACGCGTATCCGTGAAATCACAGGGCTGATGCATGCTGGTTAGCAATCATCATCACCCCATCGCCTGATTCGTCGTTGACCGGACAACGTTTAACTACTTTATTCCTGTCTAGTGTTGTCCAGTCAATTGCGAACCTGCCGGATACTTGTGGGTCATACTGTTTACCTTACCAGTGCTACCCGCCACACGGAGGGGCTTCACAGAAGACCTGACGCCCCCCCCCAGACCGTCAGCTCGGTCAACAGGCCTGCTCGCCAGTCAGCCAACAGGAGGTCCATACCTCCTCGCGACAGATGGACCCCATCCCCTGCATACAAGTCACAATTTTGTAGACTAATATCGGGGTGATGACTAACCCGTCCCCAAGCCCTGGTGGTGAGAAACCGCGCCACTGCCTTATTGACCGCGCGCCTAGCTCGGTCAAGGGCCAGGAGGTTAACGCCCCCTCTGTAAGAGTGGCGCGGAACAATGTCCGACCAAACCAGGGCTGTGGCAGGCCAGACATAATGCAAGTAGGCGAGGTCCTCGCAAATCGCATGCTTGAGCGATAAGCCGGTGACCTGGCCCAAATCATTGCCCCCCAAGTGGATGATTAGAATGTCAGGCGGGTCAGCCCCCAGGCCAGAAAAAAGGAAAGGCCGCAGCTCCTGCCATAACATCCCAGGCTTACCGTGCCATGAGAGACTGGCGTGGTCACCCAGTCCCAGTCGGGGTCCCCACTCTGTCGCCGCAGCGTAACGCGCTGCCCTGAGCACATAGCTGTGGCCCACCAGCCATACTGTCACCGGTGTAATACGACACCCAGGGTCTGTAAGAAAATTGAGAAAAAGGAAGGTAAGGTGACTGGATTGGTACTCATGGCGGGAGTGGGCGCACATAAAACTGAAAACATTGTGAGCCCCACCTCCCCATGCTGCGTATGTCAGCCCCAGAGTACCCAAAAGCAGCTGCTGTCGAGGCTGCGCCAATACGGAACGAATGTGTGCCATAACGGGCACCTGGTAGTCCCACCCTGGTGAGGGCTCTGGCTGTCACCTTCCAAAACTGAAATTTAGTAAGGGGAGACCCATCTTGGTGACAGAAAAACGGGCCATGGTGCCAGCCACGCAGTGCCAGGTATTCCTGTAGGGCACCAACCGGACAGATGTCTGCCAAAGAACACCGTAGCAGTCTTACTCCACCGCCTACGCCATGCTGATCTGTTTTGGAGGAGCGAATCCTCAACTGGGCCCAGTCTTTGGCAACATATACATCTCCGAGTTCCAGTGCCCTACCACTTGCATCCGCCTTAGACAGCATCACGAGTTCGCTGATGCGGAGCGCTCCAAAAAATGCCACCGTTGTGGCTGCATGAAAAAGGGCTGCCTCATAATGATCAAAACAGAGGCCTGGCCAGCCCCGGGCCAACTGGGTAAGAACCCCTGGGGAAATAGGGTGCCGGTCATCCGGGCAACGCCCGCGCTCGCGCACCCACCCCTCCAAAACGTGTCTCACACGGAAGTCAGAGGTGGTATCCACATGACCCCCTACTTTGGCCATAAAAGCCAACGCCGAGAGCTTGGATGCTATGGTGCGAGGTGCAAGGCCCTGTGCATGCAGGTGAACCATGAACCGCAGAACATGGTCCACCGGGATGGGCCAGGTCTCTGGCCATTGAAATCGAGTAGCAAAAGCCTTATACAAATTGAATGCTTGTTGATACGCCTTACGCGTGCGTGGCGCTAGTGACAGGCCAATCGCCCGGTTCACCTCTCCTTGCCAATAGTCCACATCTCGTCCGGGAGTGGCGAGGGAAATTCCTCCGCATCCGGGGCCAAGGCGCGGAACCGGGAGATCTGCAGGCGGGACAAAGCGTCAGCAATATCATTATTAACCCCTGGGACATGCCTGGCCCTGAACAAGACGTTGAGGCGCAGGCAGCGCAGCACAAAATGGCGCACTAGATCCATGACCCTGGGCGATTGAGAAGTCTGTGCATTGACAATGTGCACCACGGCAGCATTGTCGCACCAGAAATGCACCACCGAATTAGCCCACTGTTCGCCCCATAGCATCAAAGCCCCCAGAATGGGAAAAAATTCCAGGTATGTGAGATCCCGCAGGCGACCTGTGCCTGCCCATGCCGGTGGCCACCCACCATAGGCCCACTTCCCATTGAAGTACATCCCATAACCCAGGGATCCTGAGGCATCAGACTGTATCTGGAAATTGGGGGATGCCAGGAGGTCAGACCTCCAAAATGAGACCCCATTAAACTCCCTCAGGAATTGCAACCAGACAAACATGTCCGCCCTGATACCCCGGGTAAGCCTGACTCTGTGGTGGGGCCTGGACAACCCTGCCATGGCGTCGCATAAGCGCCGGGCAAAAGCCCTGCCCGGTGCGACCACCCTGCAGGCAAAATTGAGGTGCCCATGTAGCACCTGCAGTTCCCTCAGGGATGCCTTACGCTTGGCCAGCAATTCCGAGATAAGGGTCACTATCCTAGACACCTTATCACCCGGTAACCTAGAAGCCTGTACTACTGTATCAATCTCAACCCCCAGGAACACTAGTTTGGTCGACGGGCCCTCGGTCTTTTCGGGCGCTAAAGGGACACCCAGTTCCTGCATTAGCGTCTGAAATGTATTGAGGAGACGTGCACACGTGTCCCAGCCCCGTTCACCCCCGAATAAAAAGTCATCCAGGTAATGGGCTACAGACCGGGACCCTGACCTGCGGACGAAAGCCCACTCCAGGAAGGTACTAAAACGCTCGAAAGCCGAGCATGATATGGAGCAGCCAAAAGGCATGGCCTTATCAAAATAATACTCCCCTTTAAATTTAAAACCCAGCAATTCAAAGTCGCCCGGGTGCACCGGCAAGAGGCGAAAAGCTGACTTGATGTCGCACTTGGCCAGCAAGGCACCCGGGCCACACGAGCGCACCATTCGCATCGCATGGTCGAACGATGTATACCTGACCGAACAAAGGTCATCAGGTATCGCATCGTTAACCGATCGGCCGGCTGGGTAGGACAAATGATGAATAAGGCGAAACTCACCTAGGGACTTTTTAGGAACCAAACCCAATGGTGAAACCTTCAGGTTGGGAAAAGGGGGTACGGGAAAAGGTCCGGCGACCCTGCCCGCGTCTAACTCCTTTTTAATGCTGGCCTCGGCTACCTCCTCCCTTCCTCTGAGGGATAAAAGGTTGGGAGCATCCTGAGGGGATCTATCACCCATAAAAGGGATACGAAATCCCTGCTTAAAACCTTGGAGAAGGTACTCCCCGTCCTCTCCCCTTGGGTACGATGCGAGCCAGCGCTCCAGCATGTCCACCTTAATTGGGGAGGGGGCCTTTCGGAGAACTAGTTCCATCCGTGGCAGGCTTGCCAGCCCACTGTCCACCCTTCCCTCTGCCTCGCACCCCCCCAGGCTTGGGACAAGCAGAGGCTGCATGGGGACCAGAACATGTGGGACACTCGTGCTTATATCTGCAGTTCTTCCGACTGCAGGAACCATTGGACGAGAAAGTCCAGCACAGCAGGCGGGCTGGAACCCCCTGCCCCGCCATTTGGCGGGTAACCTGCGCTGGAGCTGCTCGCTGGACCGCATGCCCACAATGGTATCTATCCCCCGGGGCAGGACGTGTGGGCGTCATATACAAGAGCCACAGTCTCTGGCACGGCTCATCCCATCTCATCTCGGGGTGCAGGGGAATCCTCATACGGAATTCCTCATCATATGCTAGCCATGAGGGGCCCGGGAAATCTACCATTGCCCTATATATGTTGTCCAAATATTGGACCATGGGAATAGCTAGATCCGGCCGCGCCCTCAAATACACCGCCATGTATATCAAATAAGCGGGGAGCCAGTTGGCCCAGGTACGCGGCGGCTTACGGCGGCGTGCCTGCTCCTTGTCCTTCTCATCCTGACCCTCCCTTTCTTCCTTAGTGGGCTCCCTGTTCAGGAGTGAGAAGATATCCACGTACTCCCCTCGCCATATCTTTTCTCTGGTAGCCTGCGCCAAGTGATCACCCAATGGCAGGGAATACCCTGCTGTCGGCAAAGCCGAAAAGGGGATAGCTGGCCTACCCAAAGGGACATGAGTTAACCCTGCCACCCCAAGTACGTTCCCAGCAGTGTAAGAACCAATGCCCACCCCAGCGGGCATGGTGGCAGTAGTTGTCGCCGGGTGGGTCGCCAGCGGCGTAGCCCCCGCACCACCCGCGCGAGGCCAAGGCCACTGAAAGGTCCCCCCTATATTGGGAATGTGTGTGGATGTACTCGTTTGGACCATATACTCACATGCTGCACCCCCGCGGGCCGCCCCCAACGGGGGTTCCGGCCCGCTGGGGGCGTCGGAGCTCACGACCGATGTAGAGCTCATCACCGGGGCTTGACCCGCGCCAGGTTGCTGGCTGGGGAGCTGCGAGGCAGTGGCCGGAGCCGCGCCACCCGCCTGCAGCAGCTCAACCCTCCCCGCCGGCCGTTGTCCTGCTGCCGATAGCGCCTCCAAAGGTACCCCGAAAGGGGCACCTGCCTGACTGGCACGAGCCAAAGACTCCTCTAAGGCCGCAATACGGGCCAGTAAGGTGTCCACAGTAACCATGGGCAAAGAGCCGGCCGGCCCACCTGATCCTTGCATGGGGACAGTTCCCTGCACCCCATGGCCCAGATATGGCCATTGGCCAGGGCCAAAGCCCGGTAGGGCTGGTGAGGAAACCTGCCAAGGCAGGGCACCGGGCCACCCCCCGAGGCTAGAGGGCCCCGGGAGAGGCTGCGGCCCAGAAGCAGTCGGCCCAACGGGTTGGGCGGAAGGAGGAGCGGTGTCCACCGCTCGCGGGCCGCGGGCCGGAGCGCCCTCCGCGCCCGCACTCTGAACGGGCCAAGGTGCGATAGACTCCAAGCCACTAGCCCCGGCCGGGGATGGCAAAGGTGGCTGTTGAGGAGGCGGCACCACGGTCCTCCGACCTGGGTTGCGCCTCCTAACAGCCCGAGCTGAATTCGCAGCAGCCTTCTTTTTGGAAGGCATCTCGAGCAAAAAGGGAAGCTAGCTAAGCAAAATCGACCCAAAAGGCTTCCCGGCAATACCAACGAGCGACGGAGGCGCAGGGGAAAAAACTTCTCCGCTCCGTCGCTGAGGCAAAATGGCAGCGCGGCTGCCTCGTGGCCACCCCTTTTATAAGGGAGCTGGCCACGCCCCTAACTACCCGGATTCTCTGTCCTGTGGGGGGGGGCCCCGCAAAGGGCGCGGCGGCCATTTTGGCGCCGCGCTTGCATTCTTCATAGAACTACTGGTAGATCCGAACATGACGAAAAGCTGGAACAGGACCTAAAAAGTTCTGCCTACCCAAGCAGGTGTCTTGACTCAAAAATCTTAAAAATGATCCCATTGTGACACATGACAAAATTTGATGCATACAATACCAATATAAATCCTCTGCATCTACGGTTGGGATTCAAAAATGACATACAACAGATCTGGAGATCTGTTGTCTGTCATTTTTGACAGCATGCAACTAGACAGACCAATGGCCTAACCCACAACCTGGTTTTATTTATTAATATTTTCATATCAATATCAATTGCAATAGCAATTTACACTTATATACCACTTCATGGAAGGTCAGAGTTTGATTCCCAGGTACTGCATGACTGAATGAGTTCCCATCTCTGCCCCAGCTCCTGCCAACCTAGCAGTTCGAAAGCAAGAAATTGCAGGAGATAAATAGGGACCACTTTGGTGGGAAGGTAAACAGCATTCTGTGTTGAGGCATGCCTGCAACATGTACATGGAAACATCTTTGGCTATAAACAGAGATGAGCACTAAACCCTAGAGTCAGATAAGACTGGCTTTCAAGCAAGGGCAACCTTTCCCCTTACTGCTTCATATCACTTAGTACGGTCTTTGGGCAGTTCACAAAGTGATTAGCATCTTGGCCCCAACATGCTGGGTACTCATTTTACCAGCCTCAGGAGGATGGAAGGCTGAGTCCACCTTGATCCCTGTCCAGATCAAACTCACATTTTGGCTGTAGTACAGCAATTTAATCACCCTGCCATCAGGGCTCTTTTCCAACACCTAAGAACATTTATCTTGGAAAATATCTCTAATGTAGATGGTGCCCAATTTAATGAAGTTCATTAGAATCCTATCTGGGTTATTATTATTCTCTTCTTCTTGAGGTACTTATTATTTACCTGTTTATTTCTTTATTTCAACATTTACTAGTTACCCCTCTGGATATAGCCAAACAAGTGCAGGAAAGTCCATGAAGTGTGTGGGCATTCCACTGTGACTTTATTTAGGAGCCTCAAGTGTGTTTCAGCAGCACACTGCCTGAACATTAAAAGTGTTCTATCATTTGAAAGTATCTACTTTCTCCTTTTTTGTATTTTTAGTGCTAAACCCACAAAGCTGTTACTGTCATCCCCCCACACCCAGTCACATAGTCATCTAGTGGGAATGCAAAATTGTACTCAGCTGCAAACTATTGACACTCCCCTTAACAAAAATGGTTTTCATAAATCTTTACATTAGCCTCTGAGATAAAAAAAGAATCTTTACCATGAAATATACAAGTATGTAAGTGTTTTTATGAAAAGTTTTATTAACTTTACAAAAGAAGAATTGGCAGTGAACCACGAACATCCTGTACTTCTAACACGTGGTTATAAATTACATGTTCTTTCCAATAACATCTGAAAGAGAGACTGTAATTTAAATTTCAAAACCACTTGGCATACCTACTATATAGTGCTGACATGAAGTAAAGGGAGGATCTGGAGAGACTCAGACAAAGAGTGAAAATATAAAGACATCCTTAGCTTAAAAAGCTGCTGATGAATACAATTCTTTTCCAGCTGGACAGGGATCAAGTACTTGCTTGTCATATCATTCAATGCACTGTTCAATCAGGGATTCTTCCTTTTCAACAAAAAGGAAACTTAAGTACTGCTAATCATCCCTTGTACAACTTTATCTTGCAGATACCTTCTTTATGTCAGAATACATCTCTTCCCCGCTCCCCCCCCCCCTCCGACCATTTGCCAACAGCAGAGGGATCAAACTAGTTATTAAGAAGGAAAAATGCATGCAAGCACTCATTTCCTGAATTGGGGCAGGAGGGAGGAGGGTGTTGTCACACACACACACACACACACACGTGTCATAATGCTACTTCTCATTTCATAATATTTAAGATGATTAGAAGATGCACCGTACAGTCCATAAGCCTTATGTATGCAATAGAAGGCATACCTCTACAAAACAAGTAGCGGGATTCGGCTGAGCAAATAAAGAACATTGCCAGGTTGATCTATCCGTGTCTTTGAGAGGGAGTATTGCAAAGGAACCTGAATTCAAATCTCTTTACATGGGATAGTAAAATTGGAAAAGTTGCTTATCTATGGAGTGCATCTCTTAAAAGTCCTCGTCCCCTGACTATGCTTGCTGCGGTATTCCGCGAGCCTACAAGAATAAGACAAGCTTTGCTAAACAGATCAAATCTTATAGCTGGTTGCAGAATGTATACAATGCAGGAAGATAGGAAGCACCTTGGTATGAAGACAGATCTTCCAGCAGCCAGGCCCAGTCCTGTCCACATCAACTAATAGCACTCAAAAATTTCCATCAGGATCCTTTCCCAGACCTACCTGTCCAGGCAAAGAATTGAACGCAAGGCATTATTCATGCAAAGTGTATGTTATATCACTGAGCTACAACTATTCCTTCCTAAGGGGATTTCTATGGGTTTTTTTCCCCAGCAGGTGTGATGATAATCTATGGGATGAGGTTTTTTTTATGTGTTGTCAAGTCTAAGCCAATTTATAGTGACCTTCATAGGTCTCTCAAGTTCAATAAGATATTTTAAGGAGTTACCATATTTGCCGGCATATAAGATGCATCAGAGGATAAGATGCACTCCATTATTACCAAAATAGGCCACTATATACAGTACAAGACACATCCCATTTTTCCAGTGTATTTTAAGGGGGAAAGTGGGTTTTATATGCCAGCAAATACAGTATTTTATTAGTGCCACTACCAATGAGTTTCCATTGCAACTGTGGATTCAAACTCAGGACTCCTGAATCCTAGTCTGTTACTTTATCCAGCTCCATGGTGCAGTGGTTAATCTTTAGTACTACAGTCAAAATTCTGTTTAAGATCTGAGTACAATCCCAATGGGCATAAAATTGACTCAGCTTTCCATCCTTCTGAGTTTGGTAAAATTAGTATCAAGCTTGCTGGGGCAAAGGGTAGTTTGTATAATGATCTTGTGAATCACTCCATTGCCTAGCACTATGAGGTGATATATAAGTGGAATTAAGAATAAGAGGTGCAGGCCAGTTTCAGAAGAAGCAGAGGGACTAAAGACCACATTGCCAACATACATTGGATCATGGAGAAAACAAAGGAATACCAGAAACAAGTCTACTTTTGTTTTATTGACTACACCAAGGCTTTTGACTGTGTGGACCACAACAAAATGTGGGAAGTAATTAAAGAGATGGGAATACCAGAACACTTCATATGCCTCATGAGAAATCTGTACACGAACCAAGAAGCAACAGTTAGGACAGAACACGGAATGACAGAGTTGTTTGGAATAGGAAAAGGAGTAAGACAAGGTTGCATTTTATCACCCTGCTTATTCAATCTATACACAGAGCATATAATGTGCAATTCAGGGATGGAGGAATCACAATATGGGATCAAAATTGCTGGTAGAAACATCAACAATTTGAGATATGCAGACGATACCACCCTAATGACAGAAAGTGAGGAAGACCTAAAGAACCTCTTGATTGGATTGAAGGAGGAGAGCGCAAAAGCTGGCTTGAGACTTAATATCAAGAAAACCAAGATACAGAAATACCTCATACAAAGTCCACTTCGTACAACATCGAATTCATACAACATCACCTAATTTCTTGAAAAAAGTTACCTCATACAAAGTCTTTGTATGAGGCATTGGGGTTTTTCCAAGGTTGCATTGTACCTGGGCAGTATAAAAGGCAGGACACATGCATGCATTGCTCTTGTGGTTTTTGTGCAAGGCGAAGAGTGTTTAGGAGTGATTTTGAGCGTGATTTTGGTTTTTTTTTATTTTTTCATCAGAATTTTTAAAAGCATTCCTTGGATTTTTGCAGCATTCTTCAGGTTCTTGGACAATCAGGGTTGTTTGACATGTATTTTTGTAATGTATTTAACCTTTAGACAATGTTTTGTTAAAGTTCTGTCAGTTTCCTGTCTGTTTCCTTGACTTTGCCCTGAAGTCTGTGCTGTTACAGTACTATGTATCTCTATGGAAACGACGTTGTACGAGGCATTGCGGCAAGGATTTGGACGTTGTATGAGGTATTGCAGCTAGGATTTTGCATGCCTCATATAAAGTTCAAATCCATATAAAGTCCAAACTTGTGGAACCAAGTTTGGATGTTGTATGAGGTATCACTGTAATGGCAACAGATCAGATCACTCCCTGGAAAATAAATGGGGAAGAAGTAGAAGCAGTGACAGATTTTACTTTTCTAGGATCTAAGATCACTGCAGATGGCGACTGTAGCCATGAAATAAAAAGACGACTGATTATGGGGAGACAAGCTATGAGAAACCTGGGGAATATAGTGAAAAGCAGAGACATCACCTTGAAAACAAAAGTTTGCATAGTCAAAGCAATTGTTGATTACCATCTATGAAGTACTAGTGGAAACATAAAGCTTAAAAGATGATTGAGAATAAGCATAGCACAGTTAAGATCTTGTGAGACTTTAAGATCCAAAATGAAAAGAAGCTCAAACAAAACACTCTAGACCAGTGATGATGAACCTTTTAGAGACTGAGTGCCCAAACTCAACAGGCTGCCATCCACGCCACAGAGGGGCAGGGTGAACTCTGTGATGGGGGGAGGGAGGAAGTACTCCCATTGGGCTGCTGGGCAGAAGGGTGGGGCAAACGCTGTGCTGGGGAGGGAGGAAGCACTCCCATTGGGCTGCTGGACAGATGGGCAGAGCAAACTTTGTGCTGGGTGAGAGGGCACGTGCCCACAGAGAGGGCTCTGAGTGCCCCCTCTGGCACACGTGCTATAGGTTCACCACCACTGCTCTAGACATTACTGCGACTGAGACAAAATTGATTAAGCTGATTGTTGTGGTGATTCCAGATGGTGGAAAAAGGGGCTAAGACAAAGCTACATTTGTCACCCTGTTTATTCAACTTATATCCAGAGCACATAATGTGCAATGCAGGGATAGACGAATGACAAGTTGGAATCAAAACTGCTAGGAGAAACATCAACAACTTGAGATATGCAGATGATACTATCCTAATGGCAGAAAGTGAGGAAGACCTAAAGAAGCTGCTGCTTAGGTTGAAAGAAAAGAGTGCAAAAGCTGGCTCGAGACACAACATCCAGAAAACCAAGATAATGGCAACAGGCCCTATCAGTCCCTGGAAAATAAATGGGGAAGAAGTAGAAGCAGTGACAGATTTTACTTTCTTACGATCAAAGATCACTGCAGATGGTGATTGCAGCCATGAAATAAAAAGGCGACTGATGCTTGGGAGACAGGCTATGAGAAACCTGGAGAACATGGTTAAAAGTAGAGACATCACCTTATAAGAACATAAGAACATAAGAACAGCCTTGCTGGAACAGGCCACAGCCCATCCAGTCCAGCATTCTGTCTCACACAGTGGCTCACCATTTCCTTCAGGGTATTCCCAAGCAGATGCCTTCACCTGCTTAGGATTCCCTGGAAATGATATTGAGAGATATCCTGCCTATCTCTCCAACCCGGAGGTTGTCCTTAAGTATCCATAATTATAGCCATTGATACTCTTGTCCTCCATGAACTTGTCTAATCCTTTCTTAAAGCTGTCAAGACTGACAGCTGTCACCACTTCTTCTGGCAGGGAGTTCCATAGACCAGTAATCCTCTGGGTGAAAAAGTACTTTCTCTTATTTGTTTGAGAACTAGTACCCAAAAGTTTCATCGAGTGTCCCCTAGTTCTAGTGTTATGCGATAGGGAAAACAGTTTTTCCTTATCTACTTTGTCCACACCGTGCATGATTTTATAAACTTCAATCAGGTCACCTCTTAGACGTCGTCGTTCAAGAGGGAAGAGGCCCAACCGTTGCAGCCTCAGATGGTAAGGAAGGTGTTCCAGTCCCCTAATCATTCTGGTTGCCCTCCTCTGCACTTTTTCCAGCTCCATAATATCCTTCTGGAGGTATGGCGACCAGAACTGTACACAGTATTCCAGATGGGGCCTCACCATAGATTTATAAAGAGGCAAAATGACACTTGCTGACTTATTTTCTACACCCTTCCTAATGATCCCTAGCATTGAGTTTGCTTTTTTCACTGCTGAGGCACACTGGGTTGACACCTTCATTGAGTTGTCCACCAGGACACCAAGGTCCCCTTCCTGGTTTGTCGCAGAGAGTTCAGACCCCATCAGTTTATAAGTGTAATTGGGGTTCTTTGCCCCAACATGCATCACTCTGCACTTACTAATGTGGAAACTCATTTGCCACTGTTTTGCCCACTCCCCCAGTGTCGAGAGATCCCTCTGGAGCAAACCAAAATTCACATAGTCAAAGCAATGGTATTCCTGGTGGTAATGCATGGTGGTGGGAGCTGGACCATTAGGAAAGCTGAGTGCAGAAGAATAGATGCCCTTGAAATGTGGTGTTGGAGGAGACAGCAAGGAGAACAAATAGGTCGATCCTAGAAGAAATCAACCCTGACTGCTCCTTAGAAGGTCAAATAGTAAAGATGAAACTAAAGAACATTGGACATCAAATAAGAGAGGATTCTCTTGAGAAAGCCTTGATGCTGGGAAAGGGGGAGGCCAAAAGAAGAAGGGGGAGGCCAAAAATGAGATGGCTAGATGGTATTATAGATGCAATGGGCACAGAGCTGGGTGGGCTGAGGAGGATGGTGGAAGACAGAGGTGCCTGGCGGGCAATCAATTTCAATTTCAAATTTATATACCGCTCTATCTCAGCCCATCAGGCGACTCAGAGCGGTTTCCAACATGTAATAATACAACGGTGCAACACAGCAAAAAATATACACAATACAATCAATACACACCATAGGGTTGCAAAGGGTCAAAATCGACTGTGCGACTGAACAACAACAAAGCTCACTGACATTAGATCCAATCAGTGGCATTCAAAAACTCCTGTTTGAACATCTGGTGGATTGTGTATACATTTGATAAGAAGAATAATACAGCACGGTGGTGTCTGCATGGAAGGTAAAGAAGGCTTTTCTTCTGTTGAATCCAAGCTTATATTCACAGTTTGCCCATGCCTGTGAAATGTCCTGTTCCATAAAATCCCTTTTGCAGGCGCACCCCCCAATAAAGGACTCAGACACTGATAAAAGTGGATAACGGCATTGGGCCACATTTATTGATTCATGCCCTAGTCCGAATTATAAATTTCTATTGGTAATTGACCAATCATAATTCTTAAGGCAAGCAGGCCGAAGTAAAACTGGTAAGGTACCACCCAAAATTGCCAACGGCAATTGCTACAATGTATCCATTTGTATCAATTTGTTTGTTGACAACAAACAAATTGTTGACCGTAGTCAATATCTAACTAATGACCCCACCCTCTGACGCGTATCCGTAAAATCACGGGGTGATGCATGCTGTCTAGCTATAGCCATCACCCCGTCGCCTAGTTCGTCGTTGACCGGACAATGTTTAACCAACTTATGCCTGTCTAGTGTTGTCCAGTCAATTGCGAACTTGCCGGATACCTGTGGGTCATAATGTTTACCTTACCAGTGCTACCCGCCCATGTGACCAAAGTCAACAGCAGCAACAGAAAAACCCCTATGTCAAACCATAGCAACAGTGTGGGATGGGCGAAAAAACCAGGACCCGGAAGCCAATATGGGTCCCAGCCAAAAATTCCCACCCGGCCCCGAAGCGACCAAAACATCACACTGTTAACTAGGGAGGGGGTGGAGGGGAAAAACTTCTCCGCTCCGTCACTTCGCAAAATGGCAGCTCGGCTGCCTCGTGGCCACCCCTTTTATAAGGGAGCTGGCCACGCCCCTAACTACCCGGATGCCTTCGTCCGGTGGGGGGGCCCCCGCAAAGAGCGCGGCGGCCATTTTGGCACCGCGCTTGCATTGCAGGCGCACCCCCCAATAAAGGACTCAGACACTGATAAAAGTGGATAACGGCATTGGGCCACATTTATTGATTCATGCCCTAGTCCGAATTATAAATTTCTATTGGTAATTGACCAATCATAATTCTTAAGGCAAGCAGGCCGAAGTAACACTGGTAAGGTACCACCCAAAATTGCCAATGGCAATTGCTACAATGTATCCATTTGTATCAATTTGTTTGTTGACAACAAACAAATTGTTGACCGTAGTCAATATCTAACTAATGACCCCACCCTCTGACGTGTATCCGTAAAATCACGGGGTGATGCATGCTGTCTAGCTATAGCCATCACCCCGTCGCCTAGTTCGCCGTTGACCGGACAATGTTTAACCAACTTATGCCTGTCTAGTGTTGTCCAGTCAATTGCGAACTTGCCGGATATCTGTGGGTCATAATGTTTACCTTACCAGTGCTACCCGCCCATGTGACCAAAGTCAACAGCAGCAACAGAAAAACCCCTATGTCAAACCATAGCAACAGTGTGGGATGGGCGAAAAAACCAGGACCCGGAAGCCAATATGGGTCCCAGCCAAAAATTCCCACCCGGCCCCGAAGCGACCAAAACATCACACTGTTAACTAGGGAGGGGGTGGAGGGGAAAAACTTCTCCGCTCCGTCACTTCGCAAAATGGCAGCTCGGCTGCCTCGTGGCCACCCCTTTTATAAGGGAGCTGGCCACGCCCCTAACTACCCGGATGCCTTCGTCCGGTGGGGGGGGCCCTGCAAAGAGCGCGGCGGCCATTTTGGCATCGCGCTTGCATTGCAGGCGCACCCCCCAATAAAGGACTCAGACACTGATAAAAGTGGATAACGGCATTGGGCCACATTTATTGATTCATGCCCTAGTCCGAATTATAAATTTCTATTGGTAATTGACCAATCATAATTCTTAAGGCAAGCAGGCCGAAGTAACACTGGTAAGGTACCACCCAAAATTGCCAATGGCAATTGCTACAATGTATCCATTTGTATCAATTTGTTTGTTGACAACAAACAAATTGTTGACCGTAGTCAATATCTAACTAATGACCCCACCCTCTGACGCGTATCCGTAAAATCACGGGGTGATGCATGCTGTCTAGCTATAGCCATCACCCCGTCGCCTAGTTCGTCGTTGACCGGACAACGTTTAACCAACTTATGCCTGTCTTGTGTTGTCCAGTCAATTGCGAACTTGCCGGATACCTGTGGGTCATAATGTTTACCTTACCAGTGCTACCCGCCACACGGAGGGGCTTCAAAGAAGGCTCGACGCCTCCCCCCAGACCGTCAGCTCGGTCAACAGGCCTGCTCGCCAACCACCCAACAGGAGGTCCATACCTCCTCGCGACAGATGGGCCCCATCCCCTGCATACAAGTCATAATTTTGTAGGCTAATAGCGGGGTGACGACTGACCCTCCCCCAAGCCCTGTCGACAAGGAACCGCGCCACTGCCCTATTCACCATGCGTCTAGTGCGGTCAAGGGCCAGGAGGTCAACACCCCCTCTGTAGGAATGGTGCAGGACCATGTCCGACCAAACAAGGGTTGTGGCGGGCCAGACGTAAAGCAGGTAGGCGAGGTCCTCGCAAATCGCATGCTTCAGCGATAAGCCGGTGACCTGGCCCAAATCATTGCCCCCCAGGTGTATGATCAGAATGTCAGGCGGGTCAGCATTCTGGCCTGAAAAAAGGAAAGGCAGCAGCTCCCGCCATAACATCCCGGGCTTACCATGCCATGTGAGACTTGCGTATGCACCCAGTCCCAGTCAGGGTCCCCACTCTGTCGCCGCAGCGTAACGCGCTGCCCTGTGCACGTAGCTATGGCCTACCAGCCATACTGTCACCGGTGTAATACGACACCCAGGGTCTGTAAAGAAAGTTGAGGAAAAGAAGGTAAGGTGACTGAATTGGTACTCACGGCGGAAGTGGGCGCACATAAAACTGAAAACATTGCGAACCCCACCTTCCCATGCTGCGTATGTCAGCCCCGGAGTACCCAAAAGCAGCTGCGGTTGAGGCCGCCCCAATACGGAATGAATGGGTGCCATAGCGGGCACCTGGGAGGCCCACACTGGCCAGCGCTTTGCCCGTCACCTTCCAAAATTGAAATTTAGTAAGGGGAGACCCATCTTGGTGACAGAAAAACGGGCCATGGTGCATGCCACGCAGTGCCAGGAACTCCTGTAGGGCACCAACCGGACAGATGTCTGCCAAAGAACACCGTAGCAGTCGCACACCAGTGCCTACGCCATGCTGATCCATCTTAGAGGAGCGTATCCTCAAATGAGCCCAGTCTTTGGCAACACAGACATCCTCGAGTTCCAGTGCCCTACGACTTGCATCCGCCTTAGATAGCATCACAAGCTCGCTGATGCGGAGCGCTCCAAAAAATGCCACCGTTGTGGCTGCATGAAATAGGGCTGCCTCATATGTATCAAAACAGAGGCAAGGCCAGCCCCGGGCCAACTGGGTAAGAACCCCTGGGGAAATCGGGTGGCGGTTGTCCGGGCAACGCCCGCGCTAGCGCACCCACCCCTCCAAAACATGTCTCACACGGAAGTCAGAGGTGCTGTCCACATGACCTCCCACTTTGGCCATAAAAGCCAACGCTGAAAGCTTAGATGCCATGGTGCGAGGTGCAAGGCCCTGAGCATGCAGGTAAACCATGAACCGCAGAACATGGGTTACCGGGATCGGCCAGGTTCCTGGCAGTTGAAATTGGGTACAAAATGCCCTGAAAGAATTAATTGCGTGGTGATATGCCTTACGCGTGCGTGGCGCTAGCGACAGGCCAATCGCCCGGTTCACCTCTCCTTGCCAATGGTCCATATCTCCTCCGGGAGTGGCGAGGGAAATTCCTCCGCATCCGGGGCCAAGGCACGGAACCGGGGGATCTGTAGGTGGGACAAAGCGTCAGCAATATCATTATTAACCCCTGGGACATGCCTGGCCCTGAACAGGACGTTGAGGCACAGGCTGCGCAATACAAACTGGCGCACTAGGTCCATAACCCTGGGCGATTTAGAAGTCTGTGCATTGACAATGTGGACCACAGCCGCGTTGTCACACCAGAAATGCACGACCGAGTTGGCCCACTCCTCACCCCATAGCATCAAAGCACCCAGGATAGGGAAAAACTCCAGATATGTGAGATCACGCAGGCGACCCGTGCCTGCCCAGGCCGGTGGCCACCCACCATAGGCCCACTTCCCAATGAAGTACATCCCATAACCCAGGGATCCCGAGGCATCAGACTGAATCTGAAAACGAGGGGAAGCCAGGAGGTCATCCCTCCAAAATGAGACCCCATTGACTCCCTCAGGAACTGTAACCAGACAAGCATGTCTGCCCTGATACCCCGGGTAAGCCGAACCCTATGGTGAGGCCTGGATAATCCTGCCATGGCGTCGCACAGGCGCCGGGCAAAAGCCCTGCCCGGTGCGACCACCCTACAAGCGAAATTAAGGTGACCATGTAGCACCTGCAGTTCTCTCAGTGATGCCTTGCGCTTGGCCAGCAAGTCCGAGATAAGGGCCACTATCCTTGACACCTTATCCCGCAGTAACCTAGACGCCTGCGCTATCGTGTCAATCTCCACCCCCAGGAAGACTAGCTGGGTAGATGGGCCCTCGGTCTTTTCGGGCGCTAAAGGGACACCGAGTTCCTCCATTAGCGTCTGAAATGTGTTGAGGAGATGTGTACACGTGTCCCAGCCCCATTCACCCTCGAATAAAAAGTCATCCAGGTAATGGGCTACAGACCGGGACCCTGACCTGCGGACGAAAGCCCACTCTAGGAAGGTACTGAAACGCTCGAAAGCCGAGCATGATATGGAACAGCCAAAAGGCATGGCCTTATCAAAGTAATAGTCGCCCCGAAATTTGAAACCCAGCAACTCAAAGTCGCCCGGGTGCACCGGCAAGAGGCGAAAAGCCGACTTAATGTCGCACTTAGCCAGCAGCGCACCCGGGCCACATGAGCCACCATGCGCAGCGCGTGGTCAAAAGATGTATAGCTGACTGAGCAAAGGTCATCAGGGATAGCATCATTGACCGATCGGCCGGCTGGGTAGGACAAGTGATGGATAAGGCGAAACTCGCCTGGGGACTTTTTGGGAACCAAGCCCAGGGGCGATACCTTAAGGTTGGGGAACGGGGGTGCAGGGAAAGGGCCAGCGACCCTGCCCGCATCGACCTCCTTATTAATGCTGGCAGCAGCCACCTCCTCCCTCCCCCTAAGGGACAAAAGGTTGGGGGCATCCTGAGGGGACCTATCACCCATGAAAGGGATACGGAACCCCTGCCTAAAGCCCTGAAGGAGATAATCCACATCCTCCCCTTTCGGGTACAATGTGAGCCAACGCTCCAACATGTCCACATTAATTGGGGAGGGAGCCTTTCGGTGAACCAGCTCCATCTGCGGCAGTCTTGCCAGCCCACTGTCCGCCCCTCCCTCTGCCCCGCGTCCCTCCAGGCCTGGGACAGGCAGAGGCTGCGTGGGGGCCCACACAGGTGGGACACTCATGTCTGTACTTGCAATTCTTCCTATTGCAGGAACCATAGGACGAGAAAGTCCAGCACAGCAGGCGGGCTGGAACCCCCTGCCCCGCCACCTGGCGGGGAACCTGTGCTGGAGCCGCTCGCTGGACCGCATGTCCACAATGGTATCTTTCCCCTGGCGCGGGGCGCGTGGGCATCATGTACAGAAGCCAAAGCCTCTGGCATGGCTCATCCCACCTCATCTCAGGGTGCAGGGGAATCCGCATACGGAATTCCTCGTCATAAGCCAACCACGACGGGCCCGGAAAGTCAACCATCGCCCGATAGATGTTGTCCAAATACTGGACCATCGGAATTGCCAAATCCGGCCGGGCCCTCAGGTACACCGCCATGTAGATGAGGTAGGCCGGCAGCCAGTTGGCCCACGTACGTGGTGGCTTGCGACGACGTGCCTGCTCCTTATCCTTCTCATCCTGCCCCTCCCTCTCTTCCTTGGTGGGCTCCCTGTTTAGGAGTGAGAAGATATCTACATACTCCCCCCTCCATATTTTCTCTTTGGTGGCCTGTGCCAAGTGGTCACCCAGTGGTAAGGAATACCCCGCTGTCGGCAAGGCCGAGACAGGCACCGCAGAAACTGCGGGTATCTGGAAAGGGGCTTGGACTAGCCCAGCCACCCCCAAAACATTCCCCACAGGGTAGGAAACACCCCCCACCCCGGGGCCCTGGGTGGTAGTTGTCGTCGCCGGGTGGGGCGTCAGCGGCTGTACCGCCGCACCACACACGCAAGGCCAAGGCCATTGGAAAGCCCCCCCCCAACGTGGCCACATGTGTAGGTGCACTAGTTTGGACCGCATACTCACATGCTGCACCCCCGCGGGCCGCCCCCACCGGGGGTTCCGGCCCACTGGGGGCGTCGGAGCTCACGACCGCCGTAGAGCTCGTCGCTGGGGCCTGACCCACACTGGCCTGTTGGTTGGGGAGCTGCGAGGCAGTGGCCGAAGTCGCGCCACGCGCCTCAAGCTGCTCGACCCGTCCCGTCGCCTGCCGCTGCCCAGCAGACGACGCGTCAAAATGAACCCCAAAGGGAGCCCCAGCGTGGCTGGCCCGAGCCAGGGAAGCCTCGAGGGCCGCAACGCGGGCCAGTAAGGCCTACACACTGATGTGGGGCCAAGGGCCAGCCGGCCCGCCTGCTACAGGCGTGGGTACAGGTCCTTGTACCCCAGGGCCCGAATAGGGCCATGACCCCACACCCAGGCCCGGTAGGGCCGATGTAGGCACCTGCCAGGGAAGGGGACCACACCACCCCCCAAGGCTGGAAGGCCCCGGAGTGAGCTGCGCATTTATAGAGGAAGGCCCAGTAGAATGGGCACCAGGAGCGGTGTCCACCGCTTGCGGGCCATGGGCCGCAGCCCTTGCTGGACCCATGCTTGGGTCCCCAGCCTCCGGCCAAGGGGGAATAGACCCCATCCCACGGGTCCCGGTGGGTGCAGGCAAAGGCAGCTGCTGGGGAGGCGCAGCCGCGGTCCTCCAACCCGGATTGCGCCTCCGAACCGCGCGAGCCGCGCTCGCGGCCGCCTTCTTCTTCGAAGGCATCTCAGTCCAACCTATGGGAAGCCGAAAGAAGAAAATCAGCAGCCAAAAGGCTTCCCAGTCAAGGCAAAAGCGACGGAGGCAAGAGGGAAAAACTTCTCCGCTCCGTCACTTCGCAAAATGGCAGCTCGGCTGCCTCGTGGCCACCCCTTTTATAAGGGAGCTGGCCACGCCCCTAACTACCCGGATGCCTTCGTCCGGTGGGGGGGCCCCCGCAAAGAGCGCGGCGGCCATTTTGGCGCCGCGCTTGCATTGCCTCCACATCCAGATTATTTGGTTTGCTGTATTCCTTTCTTACTTACATTGTCCTATAATCCTCTTAAGAAAAATGATTTTGGACATCCCACTGGCTTATTTAGCCTCTGGAGGGACCCTGTTTTTCAGTTAATACCTTTGTTTGTTGATTGTTTTTTGCCATTTTATGCTGGGTGGGGGAGGGTGAGGGTGTTTTTCAGCTACAATTTGATTAGTTTTATGTGTTTTAATGTTGTTTTTAGTGTGTTGGGTTGGCATTTTTTAACGGTTATTGTTTTATCTGTGGTTATATTGTATTTTATATATGTTGTTAGCCGCCATGAGTGATGTTTTTCATCAGGAGGGTGGGATACAAATTCATAAATAAATAAATACATTTTCGTGCTCTTATGGCAACCCAAGCATTTCTCATGCCACCTGGACAAAATAGATGGTTGTGTGTTTCTTTATCCCTTTTTACAGCATTGAGATCTGGTTAAAATGCCACAGGACATGAATTTAAATATGTTTGTGCAAGACTGGAGAACCTGCATCCCTCCATGGATAATACTAGACTCTGGGTCAAATCTTCCCCTGCCAGCATGGCCAACAACCAGAGATAATGGAAGTTGGAGTCGAAAGCATCTAAATGCTGCAGGTTCCCCATCCCAGTGCTAATATGTCATATGTCTTTTAATGTCATTCTATTTTCTTTCCCCATAAATATAAAAAGCAGCGACTCGTGACTCCAAGCAGTTGGCAACCCTTAGAAATAGTCTATGATAATGGCATATGTGGTTAGAATAAACCCAGTATTCATTCTAGAATTCTGGAAAAACATTTAACACAAAGCTCATCTCTAACAAGGAGAGCTGGATAGAACTAGATTTTCCACTTTGTAGTGCAGCATTAAAACCCAGAAGGCAATGCCAGTCAGCTTAGTGGCGGGAACTGAATGTGAAACCAGATCGAGAAAGCTAAACCACAAACAATCGTGCAACACTGACATTCCTTAAGACCAGTAGCTAAAGTGAGGGGAAAAGAAGGGAAAAACCCAGTGAAGAATAAGGCATGAAGTGGTAAGAAGGGGAGTATGATTTGCGACACAGAACTGGGAGAAAATTGCAAGCATATGTTGAGAAGACATCAAAATAGATTCATGTTTATTTTAGAAGGGAAGCCCACTTATGGCAGATAGTACCTGATGTTAAAAAATAGCTTTCTTTCAGAAGAGAACCAAACCAGAAATATGAAGGGGAACAAGAGAACATGACAAGTTTTTAAAAGTATCTAGTCAGCAGTTCTTCATTGCAGTAGGAAGCTTCATCCCATTTTCACTTGCATTGTTGTTATAATGTGCTGTTAAATTGCCTCCAGCTTATAATGATTTCCCAAACATTCTGCTCAGGTCTTTCAGATTGAGGACTATAGGCTCAAATGGGTCTATTGAAATGCAGCAAAAAAATTAACTGACCTGAGGTAGTTGAGTAATTGATATCTGCTAATCAGTCAAAGGGCCTATTAATAGAAGCTTATATTTGATTTAGCATCCTCAACTCAATGGGAGATATTCAAAAGTGCTGTTCTGCATTCATAGTGTTTATTCCTCTTGCAGAAGAACTTTGTCTGACTCAAACGATTCTTGTACAAGAAAACTGAATATTCAGAGTTATGTTTTTCTTTGCACAAACACTTTCTCAAGGTCTCAAGGTCCATGCAAATTCAAGGTGCTGCAGAAACTCTTGCATATTATCACAATTGAAATATGGCTACTGCTGGAAATTTTCTGCAGAGTGACTTCAGATCCCCAGCATATTGGCTGCAGCTATGGGCATCTGTAAAGGAATGCATTGTGGATTCTAATTGTTTCTAGAAGGTCTTGTGAGGGTTTTTAACCAAACAGGACAATGATACTGTCATCTCCCAAGTGAAAAAATGGTACACTGAGACTACTAGGGTGATTGACACTATTGCTCCCAAACACCAAATCCAGCTGAGATTTCATCCGGTTCTGTGCTTTAATGAAGAACTGCAAACTCTGAAGCATAGAAGGAGAAAACTAGAGGGTGCCCTGTTTCCCTGAAAATAAGACATACCCATAAAATAAGCTGTAGCAGGATTTCTTTTTTTTAATTATTAGGTTTTTCAATAATAACAATAAAAACAATAACAATAACAGAATCAAATACAAATATCAATACAATACATATGAAACAGCAAAACAGGACTAAAAAAGAAAATAAGTGTAATAAAACAGAAACGCATTAACTTAAATTGGCAATGCAACATCTCAATAGCTATTTTTCATTATCTTTCAAAATATCATCATGTTCATATTTCATATTCTTTTATTCCTTTACCAATCTTAATAAAAACTTTTTAGTCTATTACATTGCTTTTTATTACTACTAAATCTTAAGCAAAAATATAATAATAAAAATATAATAACTAATATTCACATTACACCCCCTGTGTAACACAATGCCCTGGAGAATGCGATTTATCCCGGCAGTTTTCCACAAAAACTCATTTGATTTGGTGCTGGTCTGTTCCTCCAACTCCTATCAGTGAGTAATCAACAAATGGCTGCCATATTCAACCGTTCTTGAATAAATCCAACCTAGCACTACATGATTTGCCCAGTTGCTAACATCCCATTTATGGGCAAGTTGATGGAAAGAGAGGTGGCGGGTGAGCTGTGGATGTTCCTGGAGGAAACTGAATGCCTCAATCCACAACTGCCTGGTTTCAGGCCACAACATGGTGCTGTGATGATATTGCTCACCCTGTTGGATGATCTTCTAAGAGAAGTTTACAGGGGGAAATCCTTCCTGTTGGTTCTCTTGGATCTCTCAGGGGGCTTTGATACCATCAACTATGATATCCTTCTAGATAGGCTTGTCAGGATATATATCGGGGGCCAGGATTTAGCATGGCTCCAGTTCTTTCTAGAGTAGTATGACCAGAGAGTACAACTCAGGGAGGAGCTGTCTGACCCCTGGGTGCAACAGTATCGGGTACCTCTGGGTTTGGCGATCTCCACAATGCTGTTTAACATTTATATGAGATCACTAGGGGAGATCATCAGGAAATTTGGAGTCTGTTTTCATCAGTGTGCTGATGATACACAGCTCAATCTCTCTTTCTCCACCATGGTAGTGGATGCTGTCTGGAGCCTGGAGGAGTGCGTGGAGGCAGTTGTAGTGTGGGTGCAGGATAACAGGATGAGACTGAACCCGGCCAAGATGCAGATTATGCTGGTAGGTGGTAACAGACCACAGGTAGAAAGGATACCCATTAACCTGGGTGGGATATCATTCTTCCTTTGAAGGAGAGTGTATGTAACCTGGCTTGCAACTCAAAGCACCCAGGTATGTTAGCTCTGAGTTGTTATGCTTAGAGGTTAAAAAATAATAATAACCAGATTGAGAGCCTTCTCCACCATAGCCCCCACCCTCTGGAATGAACTGCTGGTAGAAATTAGAACTGCTCCTAAATTATTAATATTTTGTAAGTCACTAAAGACTTACCTGTGTCAGCAAGCCTTTCGACTTAGTGTGAGGAGCATGCTAGAAGTTTGCACAGGCCAGCAAAAGTAATGCTTGAGTGCTATCATGAAAGGACAAACCAGCTTTACAGTGGCTTTAGGACTACTATGCTGCAACCTTCTCTGTACTCAAACAAAGTGCATCCAGATCCAAGGCTGATCCACTCTATACTTTTTAGGAAGATATTCAAATCAGATCCATTTCCTGGTTGTGAGCTTATCCTTGCACTTCATAATCTCTATGAAAAGGAAGGAGGAATCATAAAAGAAGAGAAAGTGCAAATGACTATGATATGAGGATCTGTGCAACGCCACAATTTTGTTGCCTATTCACTTAAAATCAAACATCAATTATTTTCACACATACACTCAAGAAAAGAAGCTTAAGAAAACAAAGTGGTTGTCTGATGAGGATCTTAAAATAACATTCTCAACATCAAGAAAACCAAGATAATAGCAACAGGCCCTATCACTCCCTGGAAAATAGATGGAGAAGAAGTAGAAGCAGTGACAGACTTTACTTTCTTAGGATCCAAGATCACTGCAGATGGAGATTGCAGCCATGAAATAAAAAGGTGACTGATTCTTGGGAGACAAGCTATGAGAAACCTAGGCAGTATAATACAAAGTAGAGACATCACCTTGCAAACAAAAGTCTGCATAGTCAAAGCAATGGTATTCTCAGTGGTATGTATTGTTGTGAGAGCTGGACCATTAGGAAAGCTGAGCATAGAAGAATAGATGCCTTGGAAATGTGGTGTTGGAGGAGAATTTTGAGAGTACCCTGGACAGTGAGGGGAACGAATAGGTTGATCTTAGAAGAAATCAACTCTGAATGCTCCTTCGAAGATCCAATAGTAAAGATGAAGCTAAATTACTTTGGACATCAAATTAGAAGAGAGGATTCACTTGAGAAAGCCTTGATGCTGGGAAAGGTGGAGAGCAAAAGAAGAAGGGGGCAGCCAAAAATGATATAGCTAGATGGTATTGTAGATGTAATGGGCACAGAGCTGGATGGGTTGAGGAGGATGGTGGAAAATGGGGTGCCTGGCGAGCAATGGTCCATGGTGTCGCAAAGGGTCGGAATTGATTGTGTGACTGAACAACAACAATATTCAAAATTAAGAACAGTGAGAGAAAAGTGAAATAGAATATTCCAGGATCCAGAGAATGCTACCAATGCAATTTTTCCCTTCATCATATAGGTCTATGAAATGGCTGTGAGGGACATTATTTTCAATGTTCAATCTGGTGTTAGAAAGATTAACCGGCAAGGTTGTCACCCAGGGTATGCCCAACTGTAATCACAATCTTCAAGGAGGCTCTTTCTGTCTACCCCATTATTTTCATTTTTAATGAAGAATGTCTTCAGCCTGAGCCCTACCTAGTACTTCAGTGATTGGAGTGTCCACAGAGATCTTAGGTTTTATTGCAGGAGGCTCAGTCATCACTTGGCTTCTCTTTTGGCACCAGCAACTCAGTCTATCATATTACTTTCTTCTTATCATAGCTGTGGCCATTTTTCAACACTACAAATGGTGAAATGGGATGTGAAGGACTTATTGTGGAGCTGCTCCGCCCTGAAGTTGGAGAGCACCTTCCTGTTTCACCCCCAGGATGCCCTGGAACTGCACAAGCAGCCCTGGTCTGACCCACATTTGCACATTTAATGTCCAAAGCCTTCCGGATTCTGTGAACCCAAATTCAGTGCATGAACTGAGCATGCATTGGATGGTTATGCACAGAGTTCCCTACACTTCCTGATACAGGAATACCTCATACAAAGTCTGCTTCATACAACATCGGATTCATATAACATCGCCTAATTCCTTGAAAAAAGTTGCCTCATACAAAGTCGTGTGACTTTGTATGAGGCATTGGGTTTTTCCCAGGTTGCATTGTGCCTGGGCAGTATAAAAGCCAGGACACATGTGTGCATTGCTCTTGTGGGTTTTGCATGAGGCAAAGAGTGTTTAGGAGTGGTTTTGAGCGCGACTTTGGATTTTTTTGAATTTTTTCATCAGAATTTTTAGAAGCATTCCTGGGATTTTTGCAGCATTCTTCAGGTTCTAGATGATTTATCATAGATGATTTACACGTTGTTTTTTATATGCTTACCTTGGCCATTCAGCCTTTATTACCCTTTTCCCCCACTGTTTGTGGTGCCACCGGCACTTGACTCATCCCGTTTATTAAACCTATTGTTCTTCATATTTTGGGTGTTGGCTTCTGCCTTTTGCTCCCCTCTTGTTTTACACCCTTGCCGTCCTCCTTTCGTGCTTTGAACCCATGGCATGACTGATAAAGGGTTTGCGTTCTCCAAACTAGAACATGACCGTATCCTGAATAGTACTGCCTCTTTACTCCCTACTTCGGGTACACACAATGACGAATTTAATAACTTGGAGACTTTGGAAAAGAAACGGATCAGACTTAATCTCCACTCTTCCTTTCTCTTGGAATATTATAAAACATCTATTATACCCAGGGGGCTACGCATACCTAAAGGACCCACCTTGTTCTCCAATAATAAGGAATTTGTGGATAAGTGGACCCTGATCCTTGACAGGTGTTCTTATGATTTAATACTTCTTATCATAGATCAATGCAACCATGATGCAGATATTCTTAAAAATGATATTGACAAGATTAAAAACGACTTACCATCCTCTTCTTCCAGTTCATCTACCACTACACAAAAAAGTCTGCTCTTGAAACCAAATTGGAGGAATTCGGAGACAGTATTTTAGCGTTTAAAAATAAAAAATTAAACCGTGATCGTAATGATTATCAGAACAATCACATTTACAGATGGCAATTCGCACGTCCTAACATACAAAAACAGGTTACCTGGCATAGACCTCTTGAGAACACAGACTATGAAACTACTGATGAAAGAACTAGGGACCCTTACAACTTTCGACTGAAGCGTAATAGACCTACAACTACTGGCACCCAAAGCAATACCAAATCAGATTTTTTAGGACCTCGCAACATCCGACGGACAAAAAAGAAGTGAATCCCTCTTTGCTATTTAATTTGTCACACAGGAAACTTATGGTAAGGGAGTCCCAACTTCTCAATCTTGGTTTAGGCTTTGTACCTACACCAAGGTACCCTTCCTTTAAAACACGCATTGACGTCTTCAGATTGATACGTTTACTTAAACTTCGTGCCTTTTTCAAGATTCTCCTGGGGGTTCCAATACCTTTTCCCCCCGATCCACATTTATTCCTCCTATTGATAATGCTTCCATTGATATATTTAAAAGAGTTATCCTCCGGGATATTGCCACTCTTGAGAATAAACATCGGTCTGCCTTTAATTTATCAAAACATGATGTAGAACTTCTGCAAAATTTAGGTAACAACCCCGATATTATCATCAAGGCTGCCGACAAAGGGGGTGGTATTGTGGTCATGAATCGGTCTGATTATATTACAGAGGCTTACCATCAACTATCTAACAATAATTTTTACTGTAAACTGGATCATGACCCCACCACCCATGTTACCAATATTATTTCTGTAGTCTTGCAGGAAGGACTAGCTTTGGGATACATTCCTGATTCTACTTACCGTTTTTTGTTGAACAAGTTTCCTCGTACACCTATTTTTCATCTTTTGCCTAAAGTGCATAAACTTACATCTGGTTCCACTAGAGTGCCTTGCAGACCAATCATTTCAGCTAACAATGCCCTTCTCGAACCCATAGCCAAATTCATTGACCATCACATCTGTACTTTTGCTTCCAAAACTCCCTCCTTTGTTAGGGATTCTGCTCATTTCATACAACTTTTAGAGAATACTAACATTCCGGATAACTGCATTTTACTTACCTTAGATGTTTCCTCTTTATACACTAATATTCCTTTACAAGATGCACGCATGTTAATTGGTTTTCATTTGTCTACCTGCAGTAATCCTGATCCACCCTCGCATTTCATTTTAGACCTCTTGGATATTGCTTTCGAACATAATTTTTTCAGGTTTGATGATTCTTTTTACTTACAAACACAAGGGGTTTCCATGGGTTCCAATTTTGCACCCTCGGTAGCTAACATCTATATGAATAATTTTGACAAGACTTACATTCTCAACCCTTCTGTTAATCCTTTTTTCAGCAACATTATTACATATAAGAGATTCATAATGATTTATTCTTCATTTTTCATAATCCATCCCAGATCACTGATTTTTTAAAATGGATTAATTCTGTTAATGATCATCTAACATTTACACATGCTTTCACTTTTCATTCCCTTCCTTTTTTAGATTTAGAAATTTTCATTTCTAACCACCGACTTCATATTAAAATTTATCATAAACCAACCGACAGGCATGCTTACTTACAGTATAGATCGTACCATCCTCATTCCCTCAAAAACAATATTCCTTACAGCCTCCTTTTAAGAGCTAAACGCAATTCCACTCTAGATTCGGACTTTCAAAGGGCGGCTGTCACCATTCAGGATTCTCTACACCGTAGAGGTTATCCCAACCACATTATCAGAACAGCTCATAATCGAGTAACATTGAGATCTAGACCCTCTCTCTTTCAGCGTAGAGATGGGTCCACCTCTAATAATGTTTTTTGGTCTCTTGATTTTACCCCCCCCCCCCCTAGCACAAAATATCAAGAAAATTATCATTAGGCATTGGCATCTACTAGACTCCATACCCGGATGTACTGACCGACCCACCATAGGGTTTCGTAGAACCAAAACTATAGCTAGTTTCATTTCCAGAACAGATTGTACTCTTAAACCACCCCCTACTTCTAGCACTCCGATGGGTCACCATCCTTGCGGTCACTGCAAGTTCTGTCGCTTCATGTGGCGTACTCAAAATGTGTCTATCGCCAGCAGTAAATTTCATCTTCGGCTCTCTGGATTCTCTAATTGCAACTCAAGACACTGCGTCTATATGATCATATGTTCCTGTCAATTGGCATATATTGGCCAGTCCAGTAGACCCCTCAGGATTAGGCTGGGGGAACATCCATCACGAATTAGGAACAACGTAACTACTGCCCCCATGGTATCTCACTATATCCACAAAAAGCATTCCTTTGCTGATATGCGAGTTGTTGTGTTAGAATCCTTTACCCCCCAGAAACATACCATCATGGACACTGAACATTTTTTACTCCAGAGGGAAGCATTTTATATTCATTCTTTTTCTACTCTCTACCCCTTTGGATTAAATACTGATCAAGATTTCTCCGCGTTCCTCTAGTATTCTCTGTTCACTTTAAGTCTTCATTAGCATTTTTCCCCAATAAGATGTTATCTCCCCAGACTATCTGCGTCATGACTCCCATGTGTTTCCCGTTTAGCAATCTCCTTTATTAGGCTTTCATTATTTCCTCATGGTAACGCTCTGACCCGATAAGAATTTTCTACAGGAGGTTTCTCTAGGGCACGCCTATATTTTGTACAGGTATTTACATGTTATTGTTCATATATATTACCAGGTTGCTTACTTATTTCAGGAAGTTTGCATGTATCTATTTTGTATGTATCTACTTTATGATTATTTTGCAGATTCTTGACAAAGTACCGTAATATCCATTTTCCGGAAGGGTATCGAATTGTTTTCTCTGCACCTTACCATTCATCTCTGGATTGTTTTTCCCGGTCATCTGGGAACCGAATTTTTGACACTCTTTTACTGAATGGTATTGGTTTTTGCTGCAGGACTCTTCCGCATGATGGACTATACCGATATTTGATGGATTTGTGATTCCTACACAAGTGTAAACTTGTTTATTGTAGTTACCTACTCCAGTTGTTGATACTGTTTGTTCTTTATGTGTACGAACCACAGTCCTCATTATTGTCTGCCTTGATACTTGTGTCTTTGATTCTCACTGTACTTGATTTTGTACCTTATGATGTATCTTGATTATATTGTTCAATTTATGACTGTCCTGTCCGATATGATCTTTTGATTGTTTTTTATATGCTTACCTTCGCCATTCAGCCTTTATTACCCTTTTCCCCCACTGTTTGTGGTGCCACCGGCACTTGACTCATCCCGTTTATTAAACCTATTGTTCTTCATATTTTGGGTGTTGGCTTCTGCCTTTTGCTCCCCTCTGGGCAGTATAAAAGGCAGGACACATGTGTGCATTGTTCTTGTGGGTTTTGCATGAGGCAAAGAGTGTTTAGAAGTGGTTTTGAGCGCGACTTTGGATTTTTTTGAATTTTTTCGTCAGAATTTTTAGAAGCATTCCTGGGATTTTTGCAGCATTCTTCAGGTTCTTGGACAATCAGGGTTGTTTGACATGTTTTTTTAAATGTTTTTAGCCTTTAGACAATGATTCTTAAAGTTCTGTCAGTTTCCCGTCTGTTTCCTTGACTTTGCCCTGAAGTCTGTGCTGTTACAGTACAATGTATCACTATGGAAATGACGTTGTATGAGGCATCGCGGCAAGGATTTGTACGTTGTATGAGGCATCGCGGCTAGGATTTTGCATGTCTCATACAAAGTCCAAATCCGTATAAAGTCCAAACTTGTGGAACCAAGTTTGGATGTTGCATGAGGTATCACTGTACTTCTAACAGGCAACAGCCATCAAGCACTGGATTGAGCTGAAAAATGACTGAACACTTGGGTATGTAATTCTCAACATGGGTGTAACCTATTTTGGTTTGCATACAGCCCCCTAGCTGTCTAGGATGGGTGGTCCTCTGTAGATCTAAAACTGAATAAATAACATTGATTTCCAAGATTCTGAGCTACTGAGCCTGTTGAGAAAAGTGTTGTGCATTCCTTCCTATTATTGGCTTTATGTAAGGGGTGACCAAATAAATTAGTGTTTCCAGTTCAGAATAAGTGATACTCCTTGCAAACTAGAACTTGCCCTTCTACCAGATGTGTTAAAGAAAAATGGTATCTATATTGAAAGACTATGGAATTACAAGGGCATGATGCTAATCTTAACAGATAGGACTGTGTTACCACAGGGGAAAAAATAAAATAGGTAAAGACAAGGAGGGACATGTATCGCAGTTTAAAACGAATGTATAACATTGCAGCGACATCACACTAATGTATTAGACAAGAACAACCTCCAGTAAGTGACCTGTAACAGTTATTATGCTGTATGAAACACTTGGTAGATTCAGAGAGTCATTCAGTTCCATACACTGATATCTTCTGTAAGATCCATGGCAAAGTACATAGCAATTCCATCTTGGTACTTTAATAACCCTTTTTTTATTAAACTGTGGTTCACAGTTGGATATAAACCAGAAGGACATGATCTACCTGGAAGCTCACATCTTTTTTCTAATCTCTGAATCAAGTTTGAAACCAACTCCTGCCAACCTAGCAGTTTGAAAGCAAGAAATTGCAAGTAGATATATAGGTACCACTTTGGTGGGAAGGTAAACAGCATTCATTGCACCCCAGTGTCTAGGGATGCCTGCCACATGTCCACAGAAACGTCTGCAAATGTAGACAGCACTTGCTCTTTGGCTATAAACAGAGATAAGCACTGAACCCTAGAGTTGGATATGACTGTCTTTCGAGCAAGTGAGACCTTTACCTTTACCTAAAATGTCCTAACATGGATCATGAATTTCACAAAGCTCTCTTGGATCATCATTGCTCAAAAGTAACATACAAATTACTATCATTCATAGGCATTATACAATGAGTGTAAGATCATTTTCTGCTTTGGACTGCTTGCCCAAACTAAAAAATATTGAGGGAGAGATCTCTTTGTGAATTGTACAATGGGCAGTGGAAAATAAAATGAAAAATGGTCTTTAATTTGGCTAATCCAGTACACGTTTTCTCTTTGATGCAGTGATTCTGAGACATCTGCCAGTTAAAAATTCTGACAACATGGTCTGAAATTGCAATTCACTGGATGCTTTCCTTCTCTCTCCCCAAATATGGAAATCTAAAACAATTTTATAATATCACTGTACATTTGGTAAAAAAAAATGACTGGACTGAACTAGGCTATTATGAATACATTTGTTATAACAAATCCTATGCTCTTGTAATTAATTTCCTGTATGCTCTTTGACAGGGAAATGTGAGGGCAAATCTAGTCTGAAATTCAGTTAATGCTCTGTCTGAGGAGCAGAGTTGGTGGATGAGCATGAAGTCAAGAGAAGTTTTTAAAAAGTATTCATAGGAGAATGAATTCATATGTGAACTAATGATAAGCAAGTTTTATTAATGGGGGAATGTGAACTAACAGTACAAAACAAATGCAGGGAAAAGGCGATACCTTTATTGGATCACTCAAAAAATAAATTGGCATGCCTAGTGTGTAAACAAATTGCATCCCCGGCTTCCTGATGGAAAACACATGGTGTGGATCCGCGTGCCCAGTTGGCACGCATGGCCTCTGGCAGAGGTTAAACCTAGCGAGCACGCTCCTGGCCCCTGGCCCTTGCCAGCAGGGAGAAATTAAGGGGGGTGGATAAATGATAGGGTTTGATTCACCCAATGACCTGACCTGACCAACGAACCTGCTGAAAGAGCAAATACGTTACCTATTAGAGTAATCCCTCATCTCCGAGTCCCAGTCTCATCCCAGAAGCAAACAGGAGCCATGATTGCCTTAGTCTAAGCCCAAAACAATGGTGTTGTCCCAGCCAGTGTTTGTCCGCACTAATTAACTTCCCCCCGAGAGATTCCCAATTAACCTGAGTAAATAGGTGATGTGATTGACTGTTGGGTGACGGTTTTTAATACCTTGCCTCCTGATCTATAAATGGTTATGCCTTTTCCTCAATAAACCACTGATCTTAACCTCCTCCATACTGCCTCGTATCGTTCTTTGATCAGTCTCCTCCGGGACCTACGGCCCTCAGCGGCCTCGATTCCTACACCTGGTGACCCCGACGTGATCTACTCGTGAGTAAGAGCGGTCTTCCTCAGAGTAGCGATCACACGGTCCGGTTCTGCGCTTGAACCGTGTCCGAATCATCCCGGAGGACAGAGTGGCACTCCGTCCGGCAGCCAGCCGATCGGAGGGACGGCCTGCGGTGAGGCAGTCCAAAGAGGCATCCTACAGCTTGCTCCCGACTTTCACGGCGGCTTGCGCCAAAGGGAAAAACGCGTTCCGCTCAGGGCAGCTGTGAGCCCCTGACAGCGCAGTGGCCACCGAGGGCCCGTGGCCGCAGTCCATGCTCCGAGCTCTACCCAGAAGCGTCGTCGCCAGAACCTATTGCCTGCCAAAGACACGTCGACTCGTCCCGAGGAGGAATCTTCCGAGGACCCAATCGCAGGTAATATGGGGACCTGTCCTCAGCGACAGCGTCCATCCGCTAGCCAAAGAACCCGTGTAGAGGAGTTCAACATCCTGGCCAGGGTATTTAATTTGCGTTTTCACAGCGGGGAGCTAGCGAGACTTTTGGTGTACCTAGGGGAACACTGCCTACTTTACCCAGAAGTAGGTACGTTAACCCTTGAGCTCTGGGATCAGATAGGAGACTGCATTCAGCAACCCCCGAAAGCTCCAGGAGGCGTAATTCGCACATGGAGAAAGTGTAGGAACCTCTTGGCGGAGATAGAGCCAGTCCGGGTAGAGGCCAAAGAACCCCCAAGTCTGCCAGATGCACCAGCCGAACCAACGGCGCCTACGGCTCTCTATCCGTCACTCCAATTTAGGCAGAGTAGTGTAGGGAGCTTTCCCCCGGTGACAGCTGCAGACGTCACCGGCGGAATGCAAGGAATGAGGAGCGCAGGCGCTTCTCAGAGAGCAACAGGTTCCCTAGCTACCAAAAGTGCCCTTCAGCGCACCGTAGAGGAAGAACTCAGGAAGGGGGAATTGACAGTAGAGGAGCTAGCAGAGCTCAGTCAGATATGTCCCATTCGCATGGAGATGGACGCGCTTACGGGCGCCCAGCAGATAGTACACTCCCCAGTCCCGTATAAGCTTCTAATGGCTATACGGAAAGCCATTTCAGAAACAGGGCTCCAAAGTCGTTTTACGAGGGGCACGCTTCAGCAAGTGTGCGAGAACACCATGTGGATTCCCCATGACTGGAAAGCCATCATGCGGATGATGCTCACCCCTAACCAGTACTTAATTTGGGACAGCGAGTTTCGCCTAGAGGCACAGACGAGGGCTGCCAGGATGGGAGGCGCAGTACTTCCTGACCAGTTATATGGTTCAGGTGCCTTTGAGCCCATCGATGCCCAAATCAACTTGCCTCTAGCCACTCTCCAGATGTCGGCCGAGGACGCCTTTAGGGCGTTTTTCAAAGTCCCAGCAACTGGCAAAGCGGCTAAAAATTACACCACTATCAAGCAAGGAGCCTGGGAAACCCTATATGGACTTTATCAATCGCCTGGAAGAAGCCATTAGCAGGCAGATTGATAATGAGCAGGCCCAACAAGAGCTCATGATGAAGTTAGCCAAGGACAACGCCAATCTAGACTGCCGTAAAATCTTGCAGTCACTAGGCAATCGTCCTGATTTGACCCTTACGGACATGATCAGAGCTTGTGCCGACGTTGGCACAGAGTCCTACAAGATGGGATTGCTAGCGGCAGCGGTGCAAGGGGGTAAGAGACCAAAAGGAAAGACCCAAGGAGCATGTCACAGTTGTGGCAAGGTCGGTCACTTCGCTAGGGAGTGCCGATCCAAGGGAGGCAGACAGAAGTCCGGCCGTTCCAAGGCTCCAAGAACCCAGTGTCCGAAGTGTAAAAGAGGCTACCATTGGGCTCAAGACTGTCCGGATTCGGGAAACCGGAACGCGGGCATGTCTCTGGCCCCGGTCCAAACAGGGACTCCCCTCACCCAAAGCTCACCAGAGCTAGACTAAATCCCGGTCACACTCCAGACATTGCGAGGGCACAGGCCAGCCCCAAGGGTAGTACAGGGTTAGACTTGACTTGTCAGGCGGACGTTACATGTGACCTGCCAGGCACGGTCTATCTAGTGGACTCCCAGTACATGGGTCCACTGCCCAAGGGCTTTATAGGTTTAGTTTTGCCCCGCAGTGTAGCTGGAGCACGTGGAATTTTCATAATTCCAGGAGTCGTTGACTCGAATTTTTCAGGCGTTCTCCAAGTTCAGCTTTGGACTCATCTGCCCCAAACAATTCGCAAGGGAGACACCTTAGCGCAACTGATCATGGTTCCTTGTCACTCGCCAGCAGATAGCCAGGGAAGGCTCAGTGATAGCTCCGAGTTCCGGTCAGAGGACCGCTCGAGCGCCAGTGAGGCAGTACAAGGATACCAGGTCTTAGCGACAGTGGAGACCAACATTGAGTGGAAGCAGCGCCCCGTTATCGAGGTATTTTTGAACAAAAGAGTGTTCTCAGGGTTACTCGATACCGGAGCGGATGTGAGCGTGATAAGCAGAAGCCAGTGGCCAAGAGAGTGGGCCATTGAGCCGGTCTCCGATGTGTGGGGGGTAGGCGGCGTCCAGGAAGCGTTTAGGAGCCGAGAGTGGGTGGAAGTCACAATCCCAAGGGCTGACGGCACGGCGGTAATTCGGCCGCACATTCTTGACGTGCACATCAACCTTTGGGGGCGAGACATCTTACAGCAGTACGGTGCTACGCTTACCTTTGGGTAATGGCGTTGCCACTTAAATGGCTCACCGATACGCCAGTTTGGGTAGAACAATGGCCGGTAGTGGGAGAGAAGTTAGTTGCCCTCAAGCAGCTAGTTAAAGAACAGCTAGACGCAGGACATATAGAACGGTCCACAAGTCCTTGGAATTCGCCAATTTTTGTGATTAAAAAGAAGTCGGGGAAGTGGCGACTCCTCCACGATCTCAGAGAGATCAATAAGTGCATACAGCCAATGGGCCCGCTTCAATGCGGCATCCCCAATCCGAACATGATTCCCGAGGGGTGGGAGATTCTAGTCGTAGATCTCAAGGATTGCTTTTATACAATCCCCTTAGACCCCCGGGACCGGGAAAGGTTCGCCTTTACGGTGCCGGTTGTGAACCACAGTGAGCCTACGCAGCGTTACGCGTGGAAATTTTTGCCACAGGGCATGCTCAATTCGCCCACCCTGTGCCAAATTTATGTTCACAACGCACTGGCAAAGTTCCGAAGCCTTTACCCTAAAGCCATAGTTTGCCATTTCATGGACGACATCTTGGTCGCGATGCCGCAAATCGGCAGCGAAATGTTTTCTGACCTCCAGGCCAGCCTGGGGGACAAAGGTTTACTCATTGCCCCAGAGAAAGTGCAGGGAACCGAGCCCTTCTCATACTTGGGTCATCGGCTTCTCCACTCTTTCGCAGCACCAGTTTTGCCTCAGATCAATTTACAGGACTCAGTCACCCTTGTAGAGTTGCAGCAAGTTTTGGGTAACATCAATTGGGCCAGACCGTATTTCCGATTGGATACGGATCTTCTAAAACCGCTCTTCTCGCTGCTAACTTTAGGTAAGCAGCCGGCAGACCAGATAAAAATTTCTCGAGAAGCGCGTTTGGCTCTCGAGAGAGAGTTAACCAAGTTCTCAGCCAGCGATGGGTAGATAGGATCACCCCAGGGCCATATGCTCTGATCCTGAATTTGTACATCGTGCGGTCAGGATCCATGTTTACAGGAGTGCTCGGCGTAGATGCCGAGAAAGGGGTGCGTATCGTGGAGTGGGTGTACCTTCCGAACACCTCCTCACGAAACATCGTTCCTCCCCAAGAATTGGTCTCCGCGGTGGTTTACCGCGGAAGGCTGAGAGCTAGGGACATTTCAGGGCATGATTTGGCCAAAATCGTAGTCCCATTCACCAAGGAACAAGTTCAGCAATTAATGCAGCTCGGTGACTCGCTTCCAATAGCGTTGGAGGGATTCACCGGGAGCTTGGCATATCACTTGCCAAAGGACCCCAGACTTGTCTCACTCCAAACGCAGACAGTCAGCTTATTCGAATTGCTTTCGCTGGTTCCACTTCAGGGGGCCAGGACAGTTTTTATGGATGGTGGTCGCACATATGGTGTCTTGACCTGGCAGGAGGGCCAAGCTTGGCGCACGCTGCTAACTCTTCCACAAAAGTCCGCGCAGTGGGCAGAGTTGGCAACGGTGAACCTTGCCTTGCGCACCTTCGCCAAAGAACGTTTAAACATCGTCACTGACAGCATGTACGTTAGGAATTTGCTTCACAGTCTACCGGGAGCATACATTACTCCCGCGATAGACAAGAATTTGCTTAGCCTGTTTCTCACTGCTCAATTTCATTTGCGAAACCGCACGGAGCCGCTCTATATTGCCCACATCCGAAGTCATCAAGACCTACCGGGTCCGATTTCAGTGGGCAATAGCAGAGCGGATGCGGCAGCAAAGGAAATTCAGCAACGTTCAGTTTTGGGTGTTTTTACTACTCCAATTCAGAGTCAAGCCTTTTTTCACCAAAATGCCAAAGCACTCGCCAGACAGTTCAATTTGCCACTCTCTCAAGCCCAAGGCATAGTCCGCTCTTGCCAGCATTGTGCAGGGGCACCGGGGGGGGCCCTCGTGGGGGGTCAACCCACGAGGGACAGAGGCCAATCAGGTGTGGCAAATGGACGTCACGCATGTTCCGCAGTTCGGCAGATGGCAGTACATGCACGTTTTCATAGACACTTGTTCTCAGTTCGTTTGGGCAACGGCGCAGAAAGGGGAGACTGCTTCCCACGTGGAGCAGCACCTCCTCTCCTGCATTGCAGCCATGGGCAAACCTCGGCACATTAAAACCGATAACGCGCCGTCCTACAGCTCTAGGCATCTGGCCGCCTTCATGGCCACTTGGGATATTAAGCATACTTTTGGCGTTCCTTACAATCCGCAGGGGCAAGCGATTGTGGAACGGGTCAATCGGACGCTCAAGTCCTATATTGACAAACAAACAGAAAGGGGGGAGCCACCAGCCCTCCCCAAGTCACAGGGCCAGGCACAGCATTGTCTGAATAAGGTATTGTTCACCTACAATCACCTTAATGTTTTTTCGGATTGTACGCCGCAGGAGAAGCACTTCCGCCGTTCGGAAGCTCTCCCGCGACCGATGGTCCGATACCGGGTGCCACTGGACCCTTCTTGGAGGGGCCCGGCGCCGCTCGTAACCTGGGGGCGAGGGTATGCTGCAGTTATGTCTCCTACAGGTGTCGTTTGGATTCCAGCTCGGTGTGTCAAGCCGTACTTGGAACCACATGGCGTGGACCCAGACCGACCCGAGTCCGATCCCGGAGATGGAGGACCTCACCCTGACCGAGGAGACCCACCGGGAGAAGCGACGGCTGCGGACGCCAGCACCGAGGATCACCTGGGGGATGGTCAAGACCCTTTGCAGTGAGGCCCAGGGCGCCCTCCGACGCGAGGAGAGGGAGCCGACACCGGAAAACTTCGTAGCAGCAGTCTTCGCCCAGATTGATGTCAACACCGTGATCTTCACCATCATCCTGACCCTCTCCCTGCTCCTGGGGGGAGGCGCTCAGGCCGCCTTGTTGAAGGCCAACGATCTACTGCCCGGCGGAGACCTCTCTGCCCGGATGCAGTACAATATTTGGGAGAGGTTGGCGGGTCTCGTCAACCAGTCCGATTTTTGCCTCAGGCAGGACCTTGGTTCTGCTTCGATCCTCAGCACCTGCCTCATCCCGGTGTGCCATTCTCCAGGCGCGCACCCCAGGGATGGGGATTGGCTTGTGAAAAGACTTTTCAGCCCATACATTCCAGCGGCTTCTTCAGAGTATGCCCGTTGGGAGATGCGGCTAACCATGACCTTGCCGGCTGATGCAGCCACCCTCCACACTCCTCGGGTGGCGGTTAGCCGGAACACTACCTGTGGACGAATGTACGGCTGAGCCTCAGCTGGTCGCACTCAGCGCCGCTACCTCAACGTTGGCAGTGGCAATTGGACTTGCAATAACCCAGTACCGCTTGGCACCATGTACGCTCATACCATCCGGTTGGTTCTTCACATGCAACCAGTATACGTGGAACTACATTCCTGCTAATGTTTCAGACTCTATATGTTGTATCAGTCGTTTGACATTGTTACTCCCTACCAAGGATATGGTCACCCCAAGCACAAATGTTACAAATGCCTCAAATGTTCCCTCACTCGTACGGCACACTCGCACCACCCAGTTGGACAGCTCATGTGAGAGCAGCTTTAGAGTAATGAGCCCTGCCGAATATCTCTCCTTGGCAGTCAGCATCTTTGGCGTGCCAGGCTTAGCCGTCGGCAACGCAAAGAGGATTGGTCGCTTGGCTTGCAGTCTAGCAAAAGCCATCAACCACACCTCCTCAGCGATAGCGTTCCTTAATCAAGAGCAGGCAGAGCTTCGCCATGCCATTCTTGACAATCGAGCGGCTATCGACTACCTCTTATTGTTGCACCACCTGGGTTGCGAATCCTTTCATGGTATGTGCTGTTTCAACCTTACTGACAACTCCCGCAAAGTACAGAGTCAGCTCACTGATCTCCACACCATAGTCCAGGGAATCACAGAGGGTTCCGCGTGGGGAGCTTGGTGGAGTTCATTGTGGAACTGGATGTGGTCATGGATCCCCTGGGGGTGGCTCCAAACGGTACTCAAGGTGGTTGTGGGGGTGATTATACTAGGCATCGCACTCTGCTGCTTTGCACAATGTATTCCCTCGCTGATCTCAAGGTGCCGCCCCAGAAGGAAACCCCGAGACGTCATTCCCGCTCATCAGCTGGTCCCGCTCCTACGCAGGGTCGCCGGTCAGGCTCTTAAGAAAAATTAAAAGGGGAGATGTGGATCCGCGTCCCCAGTTGGCACGCATGGCCTCTGGCAGAGGTTAAACCTAGCGAGCACGCTCCTGGCCCCTGGCCCTTGCCAGCAGGGAGAAATTAAGGGGGGTGGATAAATGATAGGGTTTGATTCACCCAATGACCTGACCTGACCAACGAACCTGCTGAAAGAGCAAATATGTTACCTATTAGAGTAATCCCTCATCTCCGAGTCCCAGTCTCATCCCAGAAGCAAACAGGAGCCATGATTGCCTTAGTCTAAGCCCAAAACAATGGTGTTGTCCCAGCCAGTGTTTGTCCGCACTAATTAACTTCCCCCCGAGAGATTCCCAATTAACCTGAGTAAATAGGTGATGTGATTGACTGTTGGGTGACGGTTTTTAATACCTTGCCTCCTGATCTATAAATGGTTATGCCTTTTCCTCAATAAACCACTGATCTTATCCTCCTCCATACTGCCTCGTATCGTTCTTTGATCAGTCTCCTCCGGGACCTACGGCCCTCAGCGGCCCCGATTCCTACAACATGGAGCTTTAAATTGCCTTTGTCTGGTCACAAAAGGAAGCTAGTGCTTCAAAAGGCCATATGAGAGTAATAGCAGACACGCAGCTTCCTGTGTGGGAGATGTGTTGATACCATACAAACTGTTGCTGTTTTTTCAACATACATTTCTAAGAGGAGCACCTGGCAGTAACATTGCCATGAACTTTTATTGCCTGCCTGATGATGAGATCTTAAATCTCGAAAGTTCACACAATGATTTATTTTTTGAGTGATCCAATAAAGGTATCACCTTTTTCCGGCAATTGTTTTGCATTTTAAATATGGATCACATGGCTATCTTTGTTTGTTTGCCTAAGAGTAAGAAAGTTATCTCTGAAATAAGTGGGGTGCCTTTCCTTCAATACCACAGCTCAAATCAGAAAAGATTTTAAATTTAGCTTAAACTTTAGGGCATGCTTGTGAAGATATGTTCTTATCACAATAAATGGCCCAGACTCAGACAAAGAGCAGGTCTCTGATATTCAGACTGTTTGAGTAGAAGTGTAAGTGCTGAAAGATAGATTCTGTAGCTCAAGTAAAGCCAAATGAAGGCTCATCTAGACTCCAGTTGAGCTACTCATTTTAACAATTCCTTGATTGCTAGATTGACCAGACTATCAAGGAATAAATTCCTGCTGGTCACTCATTTTCCATTCAGTTAGCTGTTGTGCTCTTCTTCTCCAGGTTCAACCAAAAGTTTTCACAATTCAGTCTTCCCATCTTTTGTGTGGCCTACCAAGGGGTCTTTTTACTCCTCTGGGATACTACTCGGTGACTACTGTGGTCCAACGCCCATCTGTCAGTCAAGAGACATGTCCAGCCCAGCGCAACTTCTGTTTGTGATATTCAGCAACACCTTCAATGATTCCGCTTTGTTCTCTTATATGGGCATTGGCAATATTGTAGCGAAAGGATACCTTTAGCGGTGATCTTTCAATGGCTCTTATGGCTCTTGATAGTTCTTCTTCCTTGGCCTTCATTAATGACTATGTTTCACTCACATAGAGTACCGCAGGAAGTACTATCGAATTTAAAAGGTTGGTGCATTGTTTCTTGTTGATTCCCTTGTTTAACAAGATTGCTTTGATGGAGTTAAATGCCACCCATCCCACTTTCTTTCTTCTGGCTAGTTCTACTCTCTGTTGTTCATCCCAATCAGATGGCTAAATAGATGTAGTGATCAACCAGGTTGAAGGGTTCATTCTGGATTTTTATTTGGAATTTCTGTTGGTTGTCTGATAGTATATATTTTGTTTTCATGCCATTCATTTTTAGGTCAATTTTCCTACTTTCCGTGTCGAGCTCTCACAACATTTTTGGAGTCTTTGGGCATTTCTGGCAATTAGTACTATATCATCTGCAAACCTGGAATGGTTTATCTTCTTGGCATTCAGTTTGATACCATCTTCCCAGTTTTACCTTTGCATAACTTTTTCTAGGCATGCGTTGAAGAGCTTTGGTGAGATTGTATCTCACTGCTTGATGCCTTTCTCCACCGGTATTTTTATCCCTTTTACGAATAAGGTGATGGTAGTGGAGCAGTTCAAGTTTGCTTCCTTGAGCAGCTTGATGTATTCAGCATTTACTTCCTGTTCACTGATTGCTTGCATGCCTCCATTTACCTCAATGCTGTCAAATGCTTTTTCATAGTCAACAAATGCTATTGCTAGTGGTAGCTTATATTCTCTGCAATGTTCAACAAGTTGAGTAAGAGTGAAGATGTGGTCTGTCATGCTGTAACTACTTCGGAACCCTGCTTGCTCTCTTGGTTGTTGCTCATCTAATGTTCTTGAGAGTCAGTTTGTTAATACTTTTGTGAATAATTTATACTGTACATGTTTGACAGCAAACATATTGGCCAGTTATTTTCAAGGTCCCTGCAATCTCCTTTTTTGTATAGTTGCACTGTAGTAGAATCTGAAATGCTATGCAAGGGATTTCCATAATTCATAGTTACCAGCCTTTAACATTTCTGTTGTTATATTGTCTTTTCCTGGGGACTTGCCTGATGATATATGGTGGATGGCATATTGTACTTCACTTATCAAAATGGGGGAATACACTCCAATGGTTCAGTTAGTGCTGGCATGGGTTCCATATATACTCGAGTATAAGTCGATCCAAATATAAATTGAGCTACTTAATTTGGACCTCTAAAACTAGGAAAATAGATTGACCCGAGTATAAGTCGGGGTGGAAAATGCAGCAGCTGTTAGTGAGTTTCAATAATCAAAAAACATGAAAATACAGTAAAATTAATAAATTTAAACATTTCTGCGGACATGTTTTTGAGTTTTTGTGGTAGTTACTGATTTTTTTATAAAAAAACTATTTGCACCACCAACCAGTGGTGGTGTTGCAGGGGAAATGGGCAGGCAGGCCAATTGCACTGAGGCAGGAAGTGATGCTCTAGCCTAGCCTCTTGCTCTCCCTGCAAGCAGGAAGCATGGCTTCTCCCTCCATCTTGGCCACATGGAGCAGGGACAAAGACACAAAGGTAAGTGAAACCCTTTCTTTTTATGCACAGGTTTGGTTTCCCACTGAAATGCATTGGAAACAAACAAATTAATATTTGTATTCTGAAGCTTTTCTATTTGTTTCCAATGCATTTAAATGAGAAATTGTAATTTGCACCCTCATGTAGCCATATGTTTTCCTTCCCCCTCTCCTGAAGCCGAAAGTCACATTTAAGCTCTCAAACCACACTGAATCCAGTGCGGTTTTGGGACCCTCATGGTTGCTGACCCATATATAAGTCGAGTCACCTTTTTGAACCTCATTTTGGGGCTAAAAACACGACTTATACTCGAGTATATGGGATTTTGAGGAGGAATGAGAACAATCCTGTGTAGAAGCTTTTGCAGATTTCTTCTACTTTTCCTCATCTTTTCTTCACTTCTTTCATCTTTTATTGCCGTTATCATTGTCTTATAGAGTGTTATTTTCCACTTACATTTCTTGATGCTACTTTGATTTTTCACTGCCTCAAGAAGCTTCTCCTTCTGATAGTTTTTGAGGTTCTCTCGCAGTCTCCTACTGAGAAGTGAATATTCCATGTTCTTTCTGGCATTTCTCAGTATTTCCTTCATCTTCTTCAGTAGCACTTTGGTGTTCTCTGAAATTCTTCTTCTCTCTTCTTTTCACTTCATTATTCATTCTTTATTCGCACATAATAATCAATTTTTCAATGAAGTTGTTGTAATCATCATTTATGTTGTCTTCCCTGCTCCAGTTCACTTTTGTAATGCTTTCCTTTAGCAGGATTTCTTTCAGAGATTTTGGCAGCTGCTTTTGATTTGCGAATCTTAAGATCTTCTTCTCTATTTTTTCATTGACCACTATTTGTGTTCTTATTAATTGATAATCACTGCCTGTATTAAATGAAGGCACTACTGACATGTCTTTTAGCAGTCTTATTTTATCAATTAAGATGAAATCTCTCTTGTTTTTCTTTTTTGCATTCAGAGCAATCCAGGTCCATAGTCTCTTTATATTATTTTTAAACCCTTATTACTGGCATACAATTTATTGGTCTCTGCCATGATTGCAAGCCTTTCACCTCTTTCATTTCTTTCTCTGGATCCATACCTCCCAAAGAACTTTTCACCTTCTGTGCACCTTCCAATTTTTGTGTTAAAATTGCCAGTCACCATGGTATGACTTGTTTTTTGAGACAGAGTATTCAAAAGATCTTCATAAAATGTATCAATTTCATCTTTGTTGCTCTGACTTGTTAGAACATAGATTTGGATGATCTTTAGCATGCTGGTGGGAGTAAGCTTAATAAGTAGGGCCTCGCTTCTTAATGAGGTGATGTTATACGACATGATTTTAGAGGACCAATTTTTGCTGATGTTGTATTCAATACCTCCTACTGTTCATGGGCCTTCACTTTTGTCAGGCCCAATGTCACTTTCATCTCTTCCATCTCCTTTTTTATCCGAGTTTTGCATAAGCTGAGGATGCCGCACTTTAACTTGGCTTTTCCCTCCATACGATGGTTCAATTTATCATCTCTCACTAGTGTTCAACAGTTATAGTGAGATAGCCATGGTCGTATGATGTAAAGGTGGCCTGGCATCTCCCGAGATTCTTAGCAGCCTCTGGTTGATCAATTTCCACACCGCCACTGTAGTGCAGTTTGAGGGACCTGCGGAATACTGAGGGCCTTTGGTGAAAGTTGCTTTAGCCATTAATTTTAATCACCCACTGGCTGGGCTGTCAGTGACATGTCTTACAAGTCAATGCAATGGGGAAAAGTCCTTCCTGAGATGTTTTAGAGAGGAAGGTGGCCTCCTAGGCCACCTAGTTGCCATAGTGCCCTCCAAACAGTTAATGAGATCTTATTTGATTAAGAAGCAATATTCATCTTAATTGTTGTTTCCACATTCCTAAAACTCCCATGATTTAAACTGACACAAATATTAAATTTTTCATATAAACCCCTCAAAACCCAAACACCCTAATAAGAAAGCCTAGTTTGGATGCAGTGGGGCAGAATAAGATGCATAACAATTGGCTGTTGGTAAAATATTGCCAAAGGCTTCTTTAAAAAGGGAAGTTTTCAATTTCTTTTTTAAAAAATGGAGAGATGGTACCAGGCACAGCTCAACTGGGAGGGAATTCCACAGCATTTGGTGCCACTACTGAGAAGGCCCTCTTCCTCGTCACCCCATTGTAGGTCCAAGGAGTGGACATAAACTCCCCAATCTGGACTCTCTGGGAATGACCAACCAGGAAAGAGTGAAGCCACCAGACCACATCCACTGCCCCCATCTCTGACAGACAGCCCAGTAGGATAACATGGTTGATGGTATCAAAAGCTGCTGAGTGATCCAGGTGCACCAGGAAGGATGAAGCCCCCCTGGCAGCATGGCCAGCACAGTTTCAGTGCCATGGCATGGCCTAAAGCCTGACTGGAATGGATCCAGGTAGTTGGTTTCATCCAAGAACACCTGAAGCTGGTCCACCACCACACTCTCAGTGACCTTGCCCAAGAATGGAATGTTGGCTACAGGTCTATAATTATTCAGGTAAAGGTTTCCCTTGCTCAAAAGCCAGTCATGTCCGACTCTAGGGTGCAGTGCTCATCTCTGTCTCAAAGCCGAAGAGCCAGTGCTGTCTGCTTCTGCAGATGTTTCTGTGGTCATGTGGCAGGCATGAGTAGACATGGCTATCTCACTATAACAGCGCATGGAACGCTGTTACCTTCCCACCAAAGTGGTCCCTATTTATCTACTTGCAATTTCTTGCTTTCAAACTGCTAGGTTGGATTTGACTTTTTCAGGAGATGGCGTATAATAGTCTCTTTCAGACCAGATGGAATAACACCCTCAGTCAAAGATGTATTAATGATGTTCCTCAGCCACTCCCCCACCTCCTTTACAGATTTCAGTAACCATGATGGGCAAGGGTCAAAGTAAGTGGTTGTGGGATTACAGTGTGCAAGTGCCTTGTTCACCTCCTCAGATGGCACAAGCTAAAACTGGTCCCAGGTAACCTGACTCGAAGACTCACTGGACATCCCAACCTGATTTACTGCTTCAACTGTGGTATCAAGATCCCAACTGATGATCTCCACCTTAGTTCTAAAATGAGTTGCAAACAATGAGTTGCATGATATGCCATAAATCTGTGTTAAGATTAACTTAAAAACCTTGGAATCTTTGAATTGTGAAATTGTATGTGGTGAGAGAAACCATGCTGTTGTCATTAAGCCTTTGCCAGTTCAAAATGGGGCAGCAGTAAAGAATTAGTTCTCAGTCATCCTTTAGAACCGGATCAGGAATCATGCAGCTGCATGTAGCCCTAAAGGCCATTTTTGGGCTTCCTTGCCTCATGGGTCCCCTACCCATGGAAAAGGAGAAAAGAGGAGACTTGCCACTATACCTCCCGGAAAAGTGGTAGTTGTCCTTCCAAACCAAACCAGAAGTGAAATCCAGCTCCTTCCAGTCTTATTTTCTCCCTAGTTTTTTTAAAAACAGAAATTGGCCTGCTGGTCTCTGTGGTTTTCTCATCTGTATTTCAGATGTTTAGCTATTGCAAGCGCGGCGCCAAAATGGCCGCCGCGCTCTTTGCGCCCCCCCCCCACCGGACTTGGGCATCCGGGTAGTTAGGGGGCGTGGCCAGCACCCTTTAAAAGGGGTGGCCATGAGGCAGCCGAGCTGCCATTTTGTTAAAGCGATGGAGAGGAGACGTTTTTGGCTCCGTCGCTCTCCGTGCTGTAGGGAAGCCTCCTTTGGCAGCACGCAGTTTCTTCGCCTGTTCTCAGGCTTCCCATACAGGATCGATGCCTTCGAAGAGGAAGGCGATGGCGAATGCAGTTCGCCCGGCAAGGAGGCGGCAGCCGGGTCAGAGGACCACGACTGCCCCCCCTCAGCTGGCCCCCTTGACGGGGGCAACCACCGGGACCGGTGGAATGGGCCAGATTAATCCATGGCCTGAGGCTGGACAGCCCCAGGCCGGCCCAGCAGGGGCTGCGGCCCCCGGCCCGCAATCCTTGGCCATGGGCCCGGGACAGGTGGGTGGGCATAGCACCGCTGGGCCTTTGGCCCCTGGCCTGCATCCCCCGGCCGTGGTTTTTTCTCAAGAGGGTGGGCTTGGGCCGCTTCCTTGGCAGGGTATGCCCCAGGTACCTCAGGGGCCAGAGTTCCGGCCGTGGCCATACTCGGGCCCAAGTGCATTTCCACCGGCCACAGGAATGGCGGCCAGTGGGTCGCACGCCCCCCTTGGCCCTCTTTGCGCCGGGGGCTCCGTGAATGTTGACGCCCTTCTGGCCCGCGTGGCGGCCTTGGAGGCATCCATGGGGGTGGCCACTCAATCGGGGGCGCCTTCTGGCCTTCAGTTTACCACGCCGCCGGCCAATCTGCAGCAGGCGGCCGGCCGGGTAGAGCTGCTTGAGGCCCACACGCTGGTGCCCGCTGCAGCCCTGCAGCTCCCTGCACAGCAGTTACCTACGGCTGGTGGTGGTCAGGTGTGTCCGCCGAGCTCGATTTCAGTTGCAAGCTCCGACGCCCGCCGTGGGCCGGAACCCCCAGTGGGGGCGGCCCATGCGGGTGCAACTTGTGAGTATCCGGTTCAAACAAATGCACCCACACCATCATCCACCACGGGGGGGGGCCACAGTGGCCGTGGCCACGTCAGGTGGGGAATGGGGGTCAGCAGCCCCCAGCATATTCAGGTCCAGCTTTCCCGACCGTAGGCCCCACAGGGGGTGGGGGTCCTCCTGTTGCTGGGAGTTCTGTGAGGGTTTCAGGGCAGGTTGCAGCCCCAATTTTGATGCCCCGCACTGTTCACGTGCCGGTCTCGGCACTCCCGACTGCTGGGTACTCTTTGCCCCTCGGGGATCATTTGGCACACGCCACAAAGGAAAAAATTTGGCGGGGGGAGTACGTGGATATTTTCTCCCTTCTGAACAGGGAGCCCACCAAGGAAGAGAGGGAGGGGCAGGACGAAAAGGACAAGGAGCAGTCCCGCCGTCGTAAGCCACCACGCACGTGGGCCAATTGGTTACCTGCATACCTGATATACATGGCGGTATATCTCAGGGTCCGGCCTGATCTGGCCATACCGATGGTCCAGTATTTGGACAACATTTACAGGGCAATGGTTGATTTCCCTGGCCCGTCGTGGTTGGCTTACGACGAGGAATTTCGAATGAGAGTGCCCCTACACCCGGAGATGAGGTGGGATGAGCCCTGCCAGAAGCTGTGGCTTCTGTACATGACCCCCACGTGCCCTCGCCTGGGGAGAGGTATCATTGTGGACATGTGGTCCAGCGAGCCGCTCCAGTGCAGGCTACCCGCCAGGTGGCGGGGCAGGGGGTTCCAGCCCGCCTGCTGTGCTGGAGCTTCTCGGCCAACGATGCGTGCAATAGAAAGCAGTGCCGGTACAAGCACGAGTGTCCCTCTTGCGCTGGCCCCCACGCCGCTGCTGCGTGCCCGTGAGCGAGCGGGTTTCGGGGCAGGGGTAGGGGTGGACAAGGGCAGGGCAGACCTGCCGCCAAGGGCGCTGGTCCATCAAAAGGCCCCCTCCCCAATTAATGTGGTCATGTTGGAGCGCTGGCTCGCAGCATACCCAAGGAGGGGGGATGCAGCTTATTTGCTGGAAGGTTTTCAACGGGGTTTCGCATTCCATTTGAAGGGGATAGGTCCCCCCAAGATGCACCCAACTTATTTTCCCTTAGGGGCAGGGAGGAGGTGGCAGCACTCAGTATTGCCAAGGAGGTCAGGGCAGGTAGGGTGGCTGGCCCCTTTCCAGCCCCGCCATTTCCCAACCTGAAGGTTTCCCCTCTGGGATTGGTCCCTAAAAAGACAATGGGGGAGTTTCCTCTCATTCACCACCTGTCGTACCCGGCTGGCCATTCGGTCAATGATGCTATCCCTGATGACCTTTGTTCGGTCAGGTATACATCATTTGACCAGGCCCTGCGCATGGTGCGCCCTTGTGGCCCGGGTGCACTGTTAGCTAAGTGTGGCATTAAGTCGGCGTTCCGACTGTTGCCTGTGCACCCGGGCGACTTCGAGCTGCTGGGTTTCAAATTCCAGGGCATGTTTTACTTTGATAAAGCCATGTCTTTTGGCTGCTCCATCTCATGCTCAGCATTTGAACGTTTTAGCACCTTTCTCCAGTGGGCCTTTGTTCGCAGGTCGGGATCTCGGTCTGTAGCCCATTACCTCGATGATTTTTTGTTCGGGGGTGAACGGGGCTGGGACACGTGTACGCGTCTGCTCACAACATTTCAGACGCTAATGCAGGAACTCGGTGTCCCTTTAGCACCCGAAAAGACCGAGGGCCCATCCACCAAGCTTACATTCCTGGGTGTTGAAATTGACACGGTTGCCCAGGCATCCATGTTGCCCATTGACAAGGTTTCCCGGATCACTTTGTTGATCTCGGCCTTGCTTGCCAAGCGCAAGGTGTCCCTCCGTGAGCTACAGGTACTCCATGGTCATCTTAACTTTGCTTGCAGGGTGGTTGCACCTGGCAGAGCCTTTGCTCGACGCTTGTGTGACGCCATGGCTGGCTTGTCTAGGCCCCACCATAGGGTCCGACTGAACAGGGGCATGATGGCCGATCTGTTGATATGGCTTCAATTCCTTAAGGATTTCAATGGGGTCTCATTTTGGAGGTCCGATCTCCTGGTGTCGCCTCGTTTCCAGGTTCAGTTGGACGCATCAGGGTCCCTGGGTTATGGGATTTACATCGAGGGGAAGTGGGCGTATGGTCGATGGCCACTAGCATGGGTGGGCACGGATCGCCTGCGTGATCTCACGTTCCTTGAATTCTTCCCCATTCTGGGAGCTTTGATGCTATGGGGTGCGGAGTGGGCCAATTCGGTCGTCCATTTCTGGTGTGACAATGCTGCAGTTGTGCACATTGTCAACTCTCAGACTTCGAAATCTCCCAGAGTCATGGAATTAGTGCGCCAGTTTGTCCTGCGCAGCCTACGCCTCAATGTGCTATTCCGGGCTAGGCATATACCAGGTATTAATAACGACATCGCTGATGCTTTGTCCCACTTGCAGATCTCCCGGTTCCGCGCCTTGGCCCCGGACGCAGAGGAATTCCCCTCGCCGCTCCCAGACACCATTTGGACGTTTGGCAGGGAGAGGTGAACCGGGCGATCGGCATGTCGCTGGCGCCCCGCACGCGTAAGGCGTATCTCCATGCATTCAGTACTTTCCAGGCATTTTGTGCCCAATTTCACTTACCAGGGCTATGGCCCATACCAGTGGTGCAGATTCTTCAATTCATGGTTTACCTACACAGCCAGGGCCTAGCTCCCCGCACCATAGCATCCAGGCTTTCAGCACTGGCGTTCATGGCCAAGGTGTGGGGCTATGCTGACAGCACGAATGACTTCCGTGTACGACATGTTTTAGAGAGGTGGGCGCGGGAGCGTGGACGCTGCCCGGACAACCGCCACCCGATATCTCCAGGGGTACTTACCCACCTTGCACGGGGCTGGCATGACCTGTGTTTTGACAGGTATGAGGCAGCCCTGTTCCATGCGGCTACCACGGTGGCCTTTTTTGGAGCGCTCCGCATCAGTGAGCTTGTGCTACTGTCCAGGGCGGATGCGACGCGTAGGGCACTGGAACTCGAATATGTCTATGTTTCTGATGAGTGGGCTCAGTTGAGGATACGTTCCTCAAAAGTTGATCAGCACGGTGTAGGCAGTGGTGTAAGACTGCTACGATGTTCAATGGCAGACATCTGTCCGGTTGGTGCCCTACAAGAGTTCATTGCACTACATGGTATGTGCCCTGGCCCGTTTTTCTGCCACCAGGATGGGTCTCCCCTTACTAAATTTCAATTTTGGAGGGTGACCGGTAAGGCGTTATCCAGTGTTGCCCTTCTCGGGGCTCGTTACGGCACCCATTCCTTTAGAATAGGAGCTGCTTCTACTGCAGCTGCATTCGGGTACTCTGGGGCTGAGATACGCCAGATGGGGAAGTGGGGATCGCAGTGTTTTCAGTTGTATGTGCGCCCACTTCAACTGTGAGTACCAGTTAAGTCACTGTTCTTTCCCTTTTTTCTTCACCAGACCCTGGGTGTCGGATCGCACCGGTGGCAGTATGGCTGGTGGGCCATAGCTATGTGCACAGGGCAGCGCAGTATGCTGCGGCAACAGAGTGGGGACCCCAGCTGGGACTACGTGCGTCCGCATGTCTGAGGTGGTACGGTAAGCGCAGGATGTTGTGGCGGGAACTGTTGCCATTCCTTTTCTCCATAAGGGATGCTGACCCGCCTGATGTCCTGGTTATACACCTCGGGGGTAATGATTTGGGTCAGGTCACCGGCCTGTCCTTGAAACATGCGATCTGCGGTGACCTGGCTTACTTGCATTATGTGTGACCTGCCACAACCCTGGTTTGGTCGGACATCATTCCGCGTCATGCTTACAGAGGGGGCATTAACCTCCAGGTCCTTGACCGAGCTCGCCGCTCGGTGAACAGGGCGATTGCCCGGTTCATGTTGGACAAGGGTTGGGGGCGCGTCATATGACACCCTGATATTAGTCTTCAAAATTGTGACCTTTATGCAGGGATGGGGTCCATCTGTCGCCAGGAGGTATGAACCTCTTTTTGGAAGATTTGCAAGCAGGCCTGTTGACCGAGCTGACGGTCTGGGGTGGGCGGTGAGCCGTTGTCCGGTCAACGACAAACCAGGCAATGGGGTGATGGCACGAGCTAGGCAGCATGCATCACCCCGTGATTTTACGGATACGCGTCAGAGGGTGGGGTCAGTAGTTAGTTTATTGACTACGGTCAACAATTTGTTTGTTGCCAACAAACAAATTGATACAAATGGATACATTGTAACCAATTGCTGTTGGCAATTTTGGGAGGTACCTTACCAGTGTTACTGCGGCCTGCTTGCCTTAAGAATTATAATTGGTTGAATACCAATCGAAATTTATAATTCGGACTAGGGCATGAATCAATAAATGTGGCCCAATGCCGTTATCCACTTTCACCAGTGTCTGAGTCCTTTTTTGGGGGGTGCGCCTGCAATGTTCCTTGACAACAGCATCTAGACATCTGAATTCATGGAACTTGCAATATACAATGTGGAGGCAAGATTCAACGAGCCTAGAGAAAACAATACTGATCACTTGTTTCAAATCCATTTAATTGGAATCAAATCCTTTGATTCCAACATGAACTTATATCAGTGTGAGTGTGGTCAAAATTGCTTACTTAGATGTTCAGGAAAGTAGAGGACTAAACACTGCTTAACATCTATAGTGAGTTTATAACTACTTTTACCTCTTTCTGTAGTTTTGAATCATTTTTTTAGGCAAAGGAAATTCTGGATATGTTAACAGTTAGTCTCTTGAATGAACTGCGGTGTATGGGGATTCCATTAAAGTCCAATCCAGACATCTGTTCAGCTATATAAAAGTGGTGCTAGGTGATGATTCAGGAACAGATATTTAAAGGATTACTATAGATACATGAGACTGAAAGAAAGATTACATATCATGATTTGAACTACAACAGTCATTCAGATAAATTATTCTGCAAGTAGGAGGTGTTGATTTCAGCATTTGTAGTACTTCCACATAAAACAAGGGTACCAAAATAAGTTTATTCTTGGCTGGGCCCTACACTCCAAGTGATATGTAGTACAATACTATGCAAGTATAATTTGAGATGTCCTACTGTACAGAGAACTGACTTATAGTCACCCTAAAGGGGGGGGGTCAAGGTAAGATATTTAGTTACTCCCATGCATATTGGACAGTTGTCCAACATGCATGGGATTATGCTGGTATGCTGATAAAGGGCAATTTTCTCTGCCTGGCTTTCTCCTTCTTCAGAAAAAAGATAATTAAGGATTTGGAAGCTCCGAAAGCAGAAAACAGATATGCACATGAAAACTGTGCACTTTTGCTCCTTCTGCTTCAAGGCTTTGTTCCAGATGCTTTCTGTTCTCAAAATAATCTTACAATAGCAACCGACATAAGCTGTGGTTTGCAGATGTAGCAGCAGTAACACAGCTGGATATAATGTTAGAGACATCTGGTACACAGATGTTTGATTGTGTAGTTGGTAGCCAGCCAGCATTTTGCAAGCTGGATAGCTCAGTAAGGGAGATATCTGCCTCCAAAGCAAGAGGCTAAGAGTTCAACTTTCCACTGTGCATCACAGAAGTGCCAGCCTGTGTGGCTTTGGACAAGCTGCACAGTCTCAGGATGCCCTCAGAAGAAGGGAATGGTAAACTGCTTTTTGAGTACTCTCTCCCTAAAAAACTCTGGAAAGGATCACCATAAATCAGAACTGAGATTATTATTTTATTAATGCTGAAGCAAGAAATTGTCTGAGAATAATATCACAAACTAATATATATTTTAACTGCCTATTCTAAATGTTCACAACACCATTAACTTTAACAGAGTTTGTTGGAGGTCTGTCAAGGTACTGTTACTATCTGATGAACATTCTTAGTCCTTAGTGCTTCCTACTGTTTTCTCATAGTTTGCCCAGCATAAGATGCACTGAAACATTTTTGTTCATTTTGGCAGTACTACACACAAATAACATCACAGGTGTTCCGAGGTATAAAATAATCAGAAATGATTTAGTATTACTTTCTCCTATGCAGCACTAGCAAGAGTTAGCTTGAGTATCACTGTAATTTTCTACAAAAAATCAAAGAGGTCTTCCTCTACTGCTCTATAGAATTTAACTCCCTCTCTGACCATTGGAACTGCTATTTCTGTGCATGTGACTATAAATTTATGTAAAGGTTGGATGCATCTTAAGCTGGCGTCTCACCTTTATCATTCTTTCTTGTTTGATACTATTAGGCTTCTAGACTTGTAAGAGAGTTTAGACACCTGATGGTATTGTCCTCAGCTTATTTGGCACACTCAACAATTTTCACCCCAGTAAGGCATGTAACTAAATGGCGGAGTTTTATAAATTGTATAATTTTGGAAGACATAGTGGAAACCAATTTCAAAGCAATTGAAACAAACAAATCACCATGAGGAGATAGAATCCAGAGAGTTGCTTAAAAGGACTTTTGAATTTTATTAAAAGAAGATAAAACTTGAAAATTCCATTAAATGTTCCACATATTTACAAAACAAAGTTTCCCAAAATAATACAGCAAATTACAGAGGCAGAATTATGACTATATCAAGAGGAACACACCAGAAAATAACATGGCTAGCTATCTTATTTATTATTCATACCTTGCCAGAGAGGCAGGAAGCTCTGGGACATGCATAGGATGTGACTTTTCCTGGCATGACATTGAAGAATGGCAAACAGACAGCATGTGAGTCAGCATTCCTCCTAAGAGGCAAACTTAGATCATAGACAATGTCCTCTCCCTCCAAAGTGAGACTGAGCCAGCTAATTGAATTTCTGTTTTCTGAAGATACCTTAAAGCCCCATTGAATCACCGATCAGCATGCATTGGTATAAACCGCTTTGAGTCACCTTTGGGCTGAATAAAGCGGTTGAGTTGTTAATGCAGATGAAGTCCCTTTGGCTTCTTTCTTTCACATCACTGTGATCTCTTTCCCCATTTGCATGTCTCTGGGGGAGGATCCCAACTAGTATTTAGCAGAAGGCAACTGAAAGTGTTCATTGTACTCCTATTCTGGGCACAGACCGGTTTACACCTTTCCAGCCAGTTTTCCCAGTCATGTAGGGAAGCTTTCAAAGCTTCAAAGACAATGTTTTTAATAGGTCAAGGTTTGATCCAAAGTGATGCCAAATACTTTGGGGTAGGGTAATGTTTAAAAATATTGCCTTCCCAGTTATTTATTTATTATTTAAAAACATTTCTATCCTGCTTCCCTCACTCGGGAGTGACCCGAAGCAGTTAACAACAAAATTAAGACATTGAATAAAAGATCAGATAAAACCCTAACTATTAAAAACCCCATTTAAAACTATCTAATGAAAACCTCCCTCACACTCCCACTCTTATTAAAAGTTGCTAGAAAGAGGTGCCCACATGGCTTGATAAAGCCAGCAGGCCTGGGAAGTTGATTCGTCCAAGCCCCATACCTGCTGACACAGCCATGTTTTTAGTGATTTTCTAAAGGGGAGCACCTCTGTCTGGAGGTGCAGCTCAAGTGGCAAGAGGTTCCACAGGGCTGGGGCTGAGACAGAGAAGGCTCTCCTCCTGGTCCCTGCAAGATGTGCCTCCTTAACTGCAGGGACCATCACCAAGCCTCTCCAGTTTGTCCTCGTAGGACAGGTTTGACACCTTGGGGTAACGCAGTCTCTAATGCAGAGCTTCTTATCTGCTTCTCTGTTCTTTAAGAAGAAGACACAGAGCTATGTTTTCAAAGAGTTTAGTTTCAGCTGGCTGTTCTTATAATATAGGAAGAGACCTTCTAAGGCAGATGTTATCTAATGCTCAATGGACCCAAAGATTTTCCCCTGGACTGTCAAGGCAAGATCATCACCATACATGAAATTCTTGGCATATAGGAATGTCAGCTGATTATTTGAGGAACCATTAAAAGTAATGGTGCCAGGATGCTATTGTGTGGCAGGCCATTCCTTTCATTTCTCCAGCAACTGCACCTGATTTTGAAGTAGAATAGTTTGGTGTTCTGGAAATAATAGGCAGCAGTCAGCAATACGGGCCAAACACACAACTTTTTTTCGGAATAAGAATAGGTGACCAGAGCTAACAACACCCCCCCACACACACACACACACATTCCTTATTAATATCTGATCTGAACTGGCAGTTGGAAAAAACTGTTGGAACCGTTGACAGCTCTGTCTCATGCACTTCTCATTCAGAACCTTCCCGAAGTCTCGCGAGACTTCAGACCATAGTAAAGCAAATACATATTAAACTCTATCACAACAAAGACAAAATGGCAAAATCTTCTTCTACAATTTTGGTTAGATTTAAGATTTGAGCCACACATCTCTTCTCAGGTCTAAAGACTGTTTGTTCTGGAATTAGAAGAGGTTTGTTTTTTTGTGCCAGTTGACTTAATATCTTTCATTCAAATACTTTCTATAAGTGACATAGTAGGGAACATAAGAACATAAGAACATAAGAACAGCCTTGCTGGAACAGGCCACAGCCCATCCAGTCCAGCATTCTGTCTCACACAGTGGCTCACCATTTCCTTCAGGGTATTCCCAAGGAGATGCCTTCACCTGCTTAGGATTCCCTGGAAATGCCATTGAGAGATATCCTGCCTATCTCTCCAACCCGGAGGTTGTCTTTAGGTAGCCATAATTATAGCCATTGATAGCCTTGTCCTCCATGAACTTGTCTAATCCTTTCTTAAAGCTGTCAAGACTGACAGCTGTCACCACTTCTTCTGGCAGGGAGTTCCATAGACCAGTAATCCTCTGGGTGAAAAAGTACTTTCTCTTATTTGTTTGAGAACTAGTACCCAAAAGTTTCATGGAGTGTCCCCTAGTTCTAGTGTTGTGCGATAGGGAAAACAGTTTTTCCTTATCCACTTTGTCCACACCGTGCATGATTTTATAAACTTCAATCAGGTCACCTCTTAGACGCCGTCGTTCAAGAGTGAAAAGGCCCAACCGTTGCAGCCTCAGATGGTAAGGAAGGTGTTCCAGTCCCCTAATCATTCTGGTTGCCCTCCTCTGTACTTTCTCCAACTCCATAATATCCTTCTGGAGGTATGGCAACCAGAACTGTACACAGTATTCCAGATGGGGCCTCACCATAGATTTATAAAGAGGCAAAATGACACTTGCTGACTTATTTTCTATACCCTTCCTAATGATCCCTAGCATTGAGTTTGCTTTTTTCACTGCTGAGGCACACTGGGTTGACACCTTCATTGAGCTGTCCACCAGGACACCAAGGTCCCTTTCCTGGTTTGTCGCAGAGAGTTCAGACCCCATCAGTTTATAAATGTAATTGGGGTTTTTTGCCCCAACATGCATCACTCTGCACTTACTGATGTTGAAGCTCATTTGCCACTGTTTTGCCCACTCCCCCAGTGTCAAGAGATCCCTCTGGAGCTCTTCACAATCTCTCACAGTTTTCACTACCCTGTATAATTTAGTGTCGTCAGCAAATTTGGCTACCTTGCTTTTTACTCCTACCTCTAGATCATTTATGAAGAGGTTGAAAAGCAGGGGTCCCAGTACTGAACCTTGGGGGACCCCACTCTTTACTTCCCTCCACTTGGAGAAGTGTCCATTTAGTGCTACCCTCTGTTTCCTGTCCCTTAGCCAGTTGCTGATCCAGGACAAGACCTGTCCCTTTATTCCATGACTGGTAAGTTTATTCAAGAGCCTTTGGTGTGGGACCTTGTCAAAAGCCTTCTGAAAGTCCAGATAAACAATGTCAACTGGATCCCCCTTATCCACATGCTTGTTGACACTCTCAAAAAATTCCAACAGATTAGTGAGGCATGATTTGCCCTTGCAAAAGCCATGTTGGCTCTCCTTTAGCAGTGCCTCCTCTTCTATGTACCTATTAATTCTATCTTTTAGGATGGTTTCCATCACTTTACCTGGGACACATGTCAAACTGACAGGCCGGTAATTTCCTGGATCACCCCTGGATCCTTTTTTGAAAATTGGTGTTACATTCGCTACCTTCCAGTCATCAGGCACAAAGCCTGATTTGAGGGAAAGATTATATATTTTGGCTAGGATATCAGCAATTTCATCTTTAAGTTCCCTGAGAACTCGTGGATGGATGCCATCTGGTCCTGGGGATTTGTTAGTGTTTAGCTTAACAAGACATGCAAGGACCTCCTCCCTGGTTATTTCTATCTTGCTTAATTCTTCGGTTTCCCTCCCTACGAAGATAGGTTCTGTTTTGGGCATGTGGTCTCTATCTTCTTCAGTGAATACTGAAGCAAAGAATTCATTGAGTCTCTCTGCAATCTCTGTTTCCTCTTTAATAACCCCTTGCCTTCCATTGTCATCTAATGGTCCAATGGCCTTCCTAGTTGGGTTCTTACTTCTAATGTACTTAAAGAAGTCTTTGTTATTCCTCTGAGTATTTTTAGCTATACGCTCCTCAAAGTCTTGCTTTGCTTTCCTGATTGTTGCCTTGCATTTGTTCTGCCAGAATTTATGTTTCTGCCTGCTGTCCTCATTTGGACAAGCCTTCCATCTTCTAAATGAGATTTTCTTGCTCTTGATCACTTCCCAAACAGCTCCTGTAAGCCACATTGGAGTCCTCTTGGACCTGGCAGTGCCCTTTTTCCTTTTGGGTAGCATTCCAATTGGGCCTCTGTTATTGTTTTTGTAAACAGCCTCCATGCCACTTGGAGTGTTTGGACTCTCTCAATTTTCCCTTTCAGTTTCTTTTTTACTAGTTTCCTCATCTTTGGGAAATTTCCTTTTTGAAAATTTAAGGTCTCTGTGTTAGATTTTATCAGTGACTTGCGGTCTATGATCAAGTTAAACATAATTGAGTTGTGGTCGCTGTTCCCTATTGGATCAGTCACATTAACATCTTGCACCAGATCCTGAGTATTACTCAGGATCAAGTCAAGGATTCTTGTACCTCTAGTTGGGTCTTCAACCATCTGTCCCAGGGAACAATCATTGAGCATATCTAGGAACTTTATCTCTTTATCATGTGCTGAACAACAGTTCACCCAGTCTATGTGAGGGTAATTGAAGTCCCCCATTATAACCAGGCTTCCCTTCCTGGATGCCTCCTTTACAACATTCTCCAACTGCCAGTCTCCCTCAAGAGTTTGGGTCGGAGGCCGATAGTATATGCCTACTGTTAGACCATCCTTGTGGCCTGGTACTCTTACCCACAGAGCTTCTAATGGTGACTTTAAATCACCTAGATATTCCAATTCATAAGATTTTATCACTTCTTTGACATACAAGGCTACACCACCTCCTGTTTGCCCCTTCCTATCCTTCCTGTACAATTTGTAGCCTGGGATAACTGTATCCCATTGGTTATCATCCATCCACCAGGGAGTGTCCCCTAGTTCTAGTGTTGTGCGATAGGGAAAACAGTTTTTCCTTATCCTTACCAGGGAGATTGGCCTATATTTTTTGAGATCTTATGGTTTGTTGCCTGGTTTCAGTACAGTGGTTACTTTCATCATCTGCATTTGTTTGCTCATCTGGCAGTTATTAAGAGTGGAAGGAACCATTCCTTTGTGTTTTGCCCAAAATGTTTAATTTGCTCAATCATCAATATCATCAAATCCTGCTACTTTGCCATTCTTATAGCTTCTTATAGCTTCCTCTAGTTCTGACAATACAAAAGCATTAATGAAGTGTTGTATCATTACATTAAGTTGAAAGAAGAGAGTACAAAAGCTGGCTGGAGACTCAACATCAAGAAAATCAAGATAATGGCAACAGGCCCTATCAGTCCCTGGAAAATAGTTGGGGAAGAAGTAGCAGCAGTGAGAGACTTTACTTTCTTAGGATTAAAGATCACTGCAGATGGTGATTGCAGCCATGAAATAAAAAGGCCACTGATTCTTGGGAGACAAGCTATGAGAAACCTGGGGAACACAGTGAAAAGTAGAGACATCACCTTGCAAACAAAAATTCGTATAGTCAAAGCAATGGTATTCCTGGTGGCAATGTATGGTTGTGAGAGCTGGACCATAAGGAAAGCTGAGTGCAGAAGAATAGATGCCTTTGAAATGGGGTGTTGAAGGAGAATTTTGAGAGTACCTTGGACAGCGAGGAGAACAAATAGGTCCATTTTAGAAGAAATCAACTCTGACTGCTCCTTAGAAGGTCAAATAATAAAGATGAAGCTATAGTACTTTGGAGGGACTGCAGTGGCTCAAGTGGCTAAGATGCTGACTGGGAGGCGGAAGGTCAGCGGTTTAATTCCCGAGTACTGCAGGATGGAATGAGCGCCCATCTTTGTCCCAGCTCCTGCCAGCCTAGCAGTTTGAAAGCAAGACATTGCAATAGGGACCACTTTTATGGGAAGGTAACAGCCTTCCGTGCATCTAGTCATGCCTGCCACATGACCACAGAAATGTCTGCAGAAGCAGACAGTGCTGGCTCTTCAGCTTTGAAACAGAGATGAGCACTGAACCCTAGAGTCGGATATGACCGGCTTTCGAGCAAGGGAAGCCTTTACTTTTATAGTACTTTGGACATCAAATGAGATGAGAGGATTCACTTGAGAAAGCCTTGATGCTGGGAAAGGTTGAGGGCAAAAGAAGGATGGCAGAGAATGAGATGGCTAGATTGAATTGTTGATGCAGTGGGCACAGAGCTGGGTGAGCTGAGGAGGATGGTGGAAGATAGGGGTGCCTGGTGGACAATAGTCCATGGGGTCGCAAAGGGTCAGAATCGACTGTGTGACTGAACAGCAACAATAACAACAACCACTACCTTTGGCTCCTTCCTCTAGCTCATCTGGTCAGGGGAGGTGGGAGTACAGCTGAGTTACATCTTTCCCGTGGCGGGGCCATGAAAAGCTGCCGCCACCGAGCTGCCAGACCACCTTCAGCTCCCTCCCCTGGCCCATCCGGTCAGGGGAGGTGGGAGCACAGCTGAGCCCAAGCCACTCGGTCCAGTGATGCGAGGCAGCTGCATCTCCCCCACCCTGAGCCTTGCCCGCCCGAAGGGATTCAAGAGGAGATGCTGGAGCCACCACCGTTGCTGTGCTGCCCTTCCCCAGGAACCATGCCACTCGGTCCGGAGATGTGAGGCAGGTGCTCACTTGAAGGGCCCCCAAAAGAACAATGCTGCTGCCTCCTGAGGACTTTATGCCATTGAGCCCTGAACTCTTTTGCAGGTTGAGTCTTGGACTCCGTGGACTCCGTGGGGAGTATGAGCCTGGCACTGTATTGGTATTTATGTTATCGTTATATTTCTATTGTAATTATGTGTATGGAATTTTTTTGTATATTGTGTACTGTATACTGCTTTTTCTCCATGTTTGCTTTTTTTCCTGCTGTTGTCTGCTGTGCAGACAGCATGCATTGGTGTAAACCTCTTTGATTCGCCTTCGGGCTGAATAAAGCAGTATACAAATAAAAAGTGAAATGAAATGAAACTACAACTACTACAGCAGCAGCAGCAGCAGTAGCAACGACAACAAGATGCACTGCACACACCATATTACTGTCAGAAAGTTGCAATCACCTGGAAAGACTACAGAGGAAGATTAATGAAGTAAGTTTAACAAAAACAAAATTACAATTGAAGATTAGGAAGACAAATCATGACTACAAAAATACATAAAAATTATAAGAATATCAAAATATTTAAAGATTCCTATACCTTGGTTCAGTCATCAATCCCAGTGAAATCTGCAACCAAGAAATGAGCAGGAGAGACTGGAATTTTAAAGATCAACTATGAAGTAATTAGAAAGGATTCTTAAGAATAAGGATGTTTCACTGGACAGCAATACAGAGATAATTGATATTACATTATTCTTAATTACTAGATACGGATATGATATAATCACTGCACAGAGGTAAAAACAATTAGGGATTTCCCACATTGTTGTTGTTTATTTGCTGTACAGTCATGAGTTGTGTTACTAATTTAAATTGTTTCCTCCTTTTAATGTAAACATTGTAAAATTTTCATAAGATATTTTGATATGCAAGAGAGAAGTGGTAGAAAACTGAAAACCAAAGGTTTGATATGTATATCTCCAGTAGTCAAATTGCTACGTTACCTATCTTCTTTTATATGAATACATAACGTAGTTACATAGTAGACTAGCAAAGGTTGCCCGGCGTTGCTGGCCTGTTATAAACTGTGATCAGCTTTTTTGGGTTCTTTTTGTGGATTAAAAAAAGAACAAAGGATGATATAATTGTTTCAAATTGTTGTATTTAACCAAATAATGTTTTAGTTTGTGGTTTTTTTTGTAAATAGTTGTACCATAGGTAATATTTTTAAAAATGTGAAAGTGCATGTTTTTTTTCATTCAATGTTTTTAAACTGTGTTTAGATGTTTTGGGTTTTTATTTGAGTTAAAACTCAACACAGGATGTTATAAATCTTTTTATTTTATTTATTTAACATATGCTTGTGATTTGTGTAAACTTTTGATTTATTGTTATGTTTTTGACTTGTTTTTACTCTTGTGGCCTCTAGGTGGGGCTGTTGTGTGTTTTTGAGTTGTTTTTACTATTCTGCCCTGCAGGTGGGGCTGTTAGTCGTTTTGGTTTCATTTCACGTGCTTTTTCTCTCCTGGCCTCAGGGTGGGGCTTCTTCCGGTAAGTAGTTTTTGTTTCTTCATTTCAGTTCTGGTCATTGTGGAGGGAGAATGTGCTGGTGAGTTCTCTGGTTTTCTTTCTTCTGGTTTTTTTTCTTTGTTTTGTTTTTGTGGTGGTGGGCTGTGAGGTGTTTCTGTTTGTTCTTTTTTGTTTTGGTTGAGTTTTAGGCTTGTTTAATTGGTTTGGTTATTTCTGGTTTTGTTTAATTTTTCTTATTTCATTGTTGTTTATTTGTGTAATTAGTTGTTGTTTATTTGTGGTATTTTCGTGTTGTAGTTAGGTGTTTTGTATGTGGTTTTGTGGTATTGTGGATGTTTTTGTTTGTGTATTTTGTGGTTTACTTTTTTGTTTATTAATGTTTTTTTAAATTATTGATTTATCTTTGTTTTATTATTTTTTATTATTTTTGGTGTTTGTGTTTGGTGTTTACTTTAGCGTGAAGAACAGGCTGCCTGTGGGTTTCTCTTTTCCCATTGCTGCTTCGAATTTTGGTTTCGATGCAGCAATGGGGGAAAGGAGGAGGAGGCAGTCAGCCAGTTCTTCCACTGGCTGGTAAGGTTTGTTAGGTAGGTCGGGGAAGAAGGAGGAGACACAGAAGAGCTATCTCTGGCTAACGATGGTTCTCTCCTCTCTGTCTCCTTTTTATCCTGGCTTACCTAACCAGAGATCGGCAGGCAGCGATCCATAAGGGGTGGTGCTCTTCCTTGCGGATTGCTGGCTGCTGCTTTTGTATTACCTCCATCAGAAGTACAAAGGCATCAGCCAGTCATTCAACAGGGAGGGTGCTTCCCCTGATGGACTGCTGCCTGTTTTGTGGGGGGGGGTTCCACCCCGGCTCAACTTTCCTTGAGGCCGGCGGTGGTCTCACAGTGTCTTCGGTTGGGTAGCATGGAGGAGAGGGAGTCCCTCTTCTCCCCGTTGCTCCGGGAAAGGACAGTGGGTGTCTCGTGGTGGAGTATTGTGGCTTGTTTGTTTTGTGAGGCTGTGAGGCACTGCGTCCCTTCAGTAACCTCCATACCGGGTTCGGGCGAGTGCTGGAGGCTCGGTACAGGATAGGATGGACGGGTGCAGAAACGTATAGCAAGTTCCAACGGTTAACTCTTGGATTTATAGGTTTAGATGGATTTCTATCATTACATGCAGATTTTCTTTCCGCTCAAACAGCTTGAATGCCTTCTCTAGGGAGAAAGCAATTCCTGCAAAGAAAAAAAAACCCGTGTGTCCCTATGCTTTGAAGAAGATCTGGTACATTTCTAATAAAATGTTCACTTAGTTGGGCTTCCCCAAAGATAAAAAGTTGACCTCGGGAATCTCAGGAATGTTGGCAATTAAAAGCCAGTGTCAGACTTCCAAGACACCTTCACTGAGCTCAAGTGAGAGAGAGAGAGAGGAAGGAATTTCAGAGAAGTTTAAGGGGTAGTAAAAGCCGAAATCGGGATATATTCAGATATTCTAGTCTGTAAGTAGAAGATTGAACAAATCTATCACACTACATTTGTGGAGACACACTTAGAGTCCCCCCCTCCAAATTTCCAGTTTTAGCACCTAAAATTCTTTCTTCTGAGCAGAATGTAATGGTTTCAATACTTCAAAGACAAAAGCAGATGATTAGCAGCAACAATTGTTCTACCTATTGCTAGGATGTTTGTGTAATTAATATTTTGAAAGTTTGTTACTATTGTTACTAATACAATTGTCATTTGTTGGTGTAGTGGATCATATTCCATGTGTCTGAAGAAATGGAATGCAATTCATGAGCCAATAGTACTAATTATTTGGAAAAGAGTTTCTTGAAAGTATCTCTGGGAGGAAGATTTCAAATGCCATAGCTGAAAATATTTTAAATTCTGATTTAGTTATTAGCTAATCCTGTGAAAAGCAGGTAAGCAGGTTGTGCCCTAACTGTCTGTGATACGGTCTGTATGTCAGCCTTGATTTTCTGGAAATATTCTTGATATGTGCAACTTTCTATTGCATGGGGCAAATGAGAGATGATGAAAAGCTTTGTATTTTGTCATATTGGAATATCAGTAGGGTCAATAAGGTAGCATTGGAAAGTCCCCTGAATACCAGACTCCTAGCCATATACTGTATCTTGCTTTCTACATTTAAAAATAAAAGAAAGTTTCTTCTCAGTAGAGTAGGAAACCATAAAATATGGCTCAACTATATGTAGCTTGATGGACTATCTAATTTAATAGGTAGTTTCAGAGATTTAAAGAAAATGTCAGGGGGTTTTGTAGGACCTTACTGTGACCTTTGTATGATTAGGGCTGATAAAACTACAGGGGTCCCAATATAATTGACACAGCAAATGCTGATTGTAGGCAAGGTGTGAAAAGTTGAGGTAAGTTGTGAGCATTACGAAAACTAATTATATATTTTTCCAGAAATATTTGGGGAAGCATGAGCTTCTTTGCCTTTGGCAACATTTTCTCTATTCTGTAACAAAATCTTGGGCAACTTTTGCTTTCTGGTATTATAATCCTGGCAGTTTACATCTCAAGGCACTCCACTACAGCAAGACCCAGATGAGGTGAATGTGCATGATGGTGGACGAGGTGCTTTGAGGATCCAGCAGAGAAGAAGCCAATTGTTACCACTGTAAATGAGAAGAAAATTCAGCTCACTCTGATTCAATTTTCACTCATGCTGCTTTTGTGCTCCAGGGCGAAAACATATTTAGCAGGTAGAAGAATATTGAGAAAGTCCCAGATTGACAGCAGCAGAGATGCTGTTCCTCTATCAGGCAGCAGAAAAACACAGCTAGACAAAACTGCTGGATTTCTAATGATGCTCTGTTGATGTGGATCAAAACTGAATTAAACCTTTAAAAAAATATATTTCTCATTCTGCTTTGCTCTTAAATTTCAGTGAAGAGACAGCAAGGAAACAAAATTTACTTATTTTTGTGACTTTTTTTAAACAAAAAAGCATCCTTAAATCTCAAGGTGGAGCAGCTGAGACTGAGAGAATCCTAATAATTTTTGAGAAAGTCATAGCCAGAAATCATAGGAGAAGCAAGAAGAGGGAAATAAAGGGTGTGGATAGACAAGAGTGATCTGGCATCACTCAGGAGCCATATTTCTATAATGAAGATTCACACAGATGCAGTGCTGAAAATTTTGAATTAAGACATGATAGAACTAGATTCAAATCCCCAGCCACCCTTGAAAATCATTGAGAAACACTGGGCTGGTCACATTATCTTACATGAACTATTCACAGGATTGTTTTGACGATGAAAAAGTGAGCCAGAAGGTCACATATGCCACATTGAGCTCATTGGAAGAAAGGAGGTCTATCCTTGAAGCCCAGGAAAATCTCTTCAAAGGCAGTCATTCATTCAACATTTTCAAATAACAAGTACCACTCTCTCCTGCAGGTCAAGATTAATCATCTCCAGATCCTGCCCAGTTAGTTCTGCAGTGCTAGATATTATAAATCAAGAAGGGCAAGTTCTGGACTGCAAGGTGATTCTTCACCCCCTCCCCCATACTCATGATGCATTCTGGTATTCTCCCCACACCCTCACTCTCCCCACCAACACCACCATGTGCTACCCGGTTGCTGAGTGATGTGGAATCCACATGCTACCCATGAAGTTGTGGTCTTGCACTGTATAAGTGCCTTGTCTGCATCTTCATGTGCCACAGGTTGAAATTGATCCAACACAATTGGACAGGACAGTGCATTTAGAGCTATTTAGATGTAAAGGATTCCCTGATAACAGTCCCGCATTTCCTGGGGAGCAAGAATGTCTAATCTTTCTTGTCGAGATAAGGAGTCAACATCATAGGCCAATGTTTTGTCTGTTTGTTAATGCACTTTTTGGTCTTTTGGCCAAACATGTGCCATGAAAGGCTCTGGGTAATCATCAGGTTCCATTTTCATAATGCAAAGCAGGCTCATGCCCCCCCCCCCAGTGTCAACTAGTGTACCAAGTATGGGGACTTGAGCTGGCAGAAAAGTCCAGAAAATCTGTTGCCTTATCTATGCTTGAACTCATAATCAGAAGCTGGTCTTCTCTGCAATCAACTGTGGCACCATGTCTCACTGCTTCTCCACAAGCTGCTCAAACAAAACCTTTCACGACAGAGGTGCCAACATTAGGCACTGTATCCTCATTCTCTACCACCGTAAATCTCCTGGTATCATCTAGTTGCTTGGTAATGGGAACACCATATGGTAGTCTGCATGGCACCTTCTGGCAGACATCACAGCTCCATATATTTACCTGAGCATCACTGAGGCAGGTGATGCTGCTGGCCTCCTCACCTCAGTTCCTCCTTGCTTGCTCAGGGAACCAATAAGTGGGCTCTTAATTATACTATGTGAGAGCTATGACTGCCACCAGCAAGAAGTGTGGGAAGGACAGCAAGCCTGTCTACCATCGGATAAGGGTAAAGGTTTTATGGATGTGAGTGACTTTCTCCTCAAAATGTCTCACAGAAGTAGCACAGCATGTTATTCCACAATGATGATCTGTTTCTTGCTCAAATAGACCAGCTAAACCCTAGACTAAGTCCTAGACTATTTAGAAGAACTCCTTAGGTCTACTAAGATTGGATGAATGTGGATAGGAAAGCTCTTTTTGCTACCATCACCATCGGTCAGTAGATGCAGCTATGTGCTCTTGCCTGTTACATTCACATTGATGGTAAATGTTTCATCACTATACTTTATCAACTTCCAAGACCACTTCATTACTCAAAGTTCCTTGGCAAACTAAGGTGTCTTTTGGTTTCAGGATCATGATAATGCTCTCTCTGATCTTACCATTCATGAGACAACAGACTTGACAGAAATGGCAACAATTTCGGCAGAAAAATCCCACAAAGCACTCAGCAATTCCATATGTTTCCAGTTGTCCATAAATTTGCATCCCAATTGCTCCTTCCCTTCTGTCAGCCTCTGCTGTTACGAGCCTCAAAGTTCCTGGGAATGATTAAGACCATGAAAATAAAGGACTGTGTTCCCTCTGCTATTAGATCATTCTGCAATCAATGCTCTGTGTGGTGAGAATATTACAGAGTAAGAAAAGCTAAATAATGCAAAATTGTTTTTTCTATGCATGTCAATTTATTCTTGAATGATCTATATAGCATACCACAATATTTGTACGTGTAAATTTTGAAGTTGTTCTACAGAGTATAGAGAAAATGCAACTAATTTGACCATGTTGTTTCTGTATTGTTTCATAGCTTGGAAACCTGGCGAATAGTTTGGGGGAATAATTGTGGTCCTCCTTTCATGTACATATATCTGTTCTAGTGTGTATTAAATTTTTTTGCCAAAATCCACTTTCTCATGAGAGTTGTGTTGCATTCTCCTCCTCTGTTGGGTAGAGTAAAAAAATATTTCCCTACCAGCTAAATTTGTTGACATGGGATTGTTGGAAGAGGTTCTGTTGGGAGTGGTACATAGCCTTCTGTTCCTTAAAAGAAAAAAGTCAGTCCATTTTTTACCCAATTGTGAATTAGCATGCTCTTCTTTTGAGCTGCTTGAGCCTTCAATTCACTTGAGAACAGTTCCTTTTATAGATACAAGGAAACCTACCGAAATACCAGATGTTTAATCAATACTCTTAGCATTCTAAAAGTCTAGAGCATGGAAATGAAATGTCAATTGAATCACTCTGGGAAAGCAAATCTTTTTATTTCAACCATTCACAAAGCCCAGTATTGACACTTTAGGAGCATTTACATTTTTGAAAAATACAAATGGGCTTGATGGAGGGGGTTAGAGTCAATAATGTCTAAGTATAGCTTGATGGCATGAAGAATAGAAAAAAGTGCACATGTTCTTCTGGTTATTTAGTATAAGAAGAAAAGCTAACCTGAAAATTCACATATGGCATTTAGAAGCAGGAAGAAATACCTCCAGAAATTTTTGGTGCCAAATGAAGTTAGGCAATTCAAAAAGTTATTTATATAACAAAACCAGTGAACCTTGTGGCACTTTAAAAATTAATGGGTTTTACTTGGCAGAAGTATTTGTGGATGCATCTGAAGCACAAGCTTTCAGGCCACAAAAGCTTATCCCAAACAAAATGTGGTAGTCTTTAAGGTGTCACATGACTTCTTGCTGGCTTTGATGCAACAGACTAACACATCAAGTCCATTGTACATTTATATAATAGTAAATGGAGTGTTTCCTTCTACCAAATTCTCCCATTAAAGCCATAAGATGAGAAAAGACAGTCCTATAGTTGTGCATAAATAGCATCTCAAAAGTCTCCACCCAATCTGTGGGCAGGAAACATAGGATGAGGGATTTCATCAAGTTTGTCGGGAGACAGAAACATTTATTCAGGAGGTTTTTGTGGATAAGCCTCCTCTGCAGCTGTTGCATAGCATTTTTCCTCTTCAAAAAGTGTGTGATGCTGCTGCAAAAGTGTGTGATGCTGCTGCAATAGCACTGGCAGCCTGGAGACCATTTTGCATCTCCCACAGTGCCTCAGATCAGGGATCATTCTGGAGTATTGCGTATTTATGTGGAGGGAGGGACAGCAGCTGCTACAATAATAGAGGAAATTTTAAAGAAAGCATTGCAAAGCTTGATTTAGTTCAGCATCTAGGAAAAAGAAAAATCTTAAGAATTGTTGAAGAAAACTTTCTGAGAAATTTTCAGGCTATCAACACAGGCACATAGCCTGCTATTTGGGGCAGATTGGAGGTCAATTGCGTGCCCAAGTCTGTTGGGCCATTCCACTCCAAATGTGCACAATGAGGATGGGATAAAATAGATTAGAGCCCAATTACCAATAGTGTAGCTAGTGTTAAGTGGTTGCTATAGTAATGCAAATAGGCCACAGTGGCTTAGTGGTTAAGATCCTGAGCTTGATGACCAGAAGGTCAGCAGATCAGCAGTTCAAGACCCGAGTGCTGCATGATGGACTGAGCTCCTGTTGTCTGTCCCAGTTCCTGCCAACCTAGCAGTTCAAAAGCAAGAAATTACAAGAAGATAAATAGGTGCTGCCTTGGTGGAAAAGGTAACAGCTTTCTGTTCGCTCCAGCGTAGAGTCATGCCTGCCATATGACCATGGAAATGTCTGTAGATGCATACAGCACTGGCTCTTTAGCTGTAAATTGATATGAGCACAGCCCCCCCTAGAGACAGATAGACTGGCTTTCAACTAAGGGAGATCTTTACCTTTATCTTACAACCATGCTCCCATACTGCAGCAACCCCATCTTGCTCACTTGGAGGGAATGTTGCGACACAGGGATTTGCCAAACAGTATTTTTTTCCCTCAAGCTGCTTTTTAATAAGCTTCACTACACCAGCCTGGAAGGGCCAATGTAAACAAGCCCTTAAATTTGATTCATGCACTCAATTATGGGTTAGTATAACATGAACAAGCTTTTTACTCATGAGCTTCCCACTTTCCCTTCTCTTCCTATAAGATTGACACAGGGCAATGACTGAAAACTAGCATGCCATTTTCAACTAAAGATGGTTTGTCATGTCTTAATTCAAGAGAATCTGTGATTAATCTCAACTACAGATAGGAGAAACAACTTCAGATCAAGTTTTGATTATTTTTAATATGCCTTGTTTTCCCATGCCAAAGATAGACCTGGATTCCCAAATATGAAATAATGATGCGCAAGCAAAATGTTCAGCCTCCTCACATCCTCATCAGAGAATGGGATGTACAAGCCAGAACTAAAACAAAGTTTACTGTTAACGTTTAAACCCTTTGGCCTGATTGTACTTTTAGAATTTCCTATGTGAAGCAAAATATAGTTCCAAAATATAATTATCCTAGCAACCAATGTCTCTGAAAACATATGGTAAAACTATTAATGTAAGGCACAATTTACCTCAAGTTACTTTAACTTTTCTATTTATTCAAATGAGGCATTGGTCTGGTATGGTCCTTCTAGCTTTTTTAAAGCATTGTGTTGAAGATTCTTCTGCTATATACATTCCAAGATACAATAATAGTAACAACGTCAAACTCTTGAATATCATGTTACCCATAATGGCATGAGAGCCCACAGTGACTCACAGCAGGGCTGGAGTTCTCCACTGTTCTCCAAGTTTAAAATCTTCCTAAAACTATGTTTAAATAACTACTGAACTGGCAGCTGCTAGGGCCCAGCCTTCTGTTAAAGCATTTTACATCCTGAGCTACCCTTCCTTGTTTATGTTCATACAAAAGATGGAAATGGTCTGAACAGAATACAATTCATATATATATTGGTGCTTTTTTCTGCATGAATGCTTCTTGAACCTTCAAAATAAGAACCATACTACTTAGGCATCAAATTCCAACCCCAGGATATAGAAGGGAAAAATACAATTAGAAAGATTAATAGGAAAGCAAAGCAATTACACGTATATACCACCCCATAGTGCTTAGTGCAATCTCTGGGCGATTCACAAGTTAATTAGCATTTTGCTCCCAACATGCTCGGTACTTATTTTACTGACCTTGGGAGGATGGAAGGCTGAGACAACCTTGAACCCTGGTCAAGATCGATCTCATAACCTTTTGGTTGCAGGACACCAGTTTAACCACTGCTCCACCAGGCTCATTCATTATATTCTTGCAGGTTTATATGTTCTCTTGACAGGAACAGTCCTCCCCAGAGGCAGAGTGATTATCTCACCTCAGGTAATAGATCAGGGACTGCTTCCCCTCACAAAAGAAGACACTTCACCTCACAGCTTCTTCTTGGCTGCTACCAATGCTGTAGAAAGAAAGCTGTTTTGAAGCCCCTGATGATGGTTTTCCAAAGAGCCCGACAAGCTAAGGTTCCTGAATGACCTTCCTTACCTAGGATAGCCATTCATTTGGAGGCCTGATGACTTGGAAGGTCGGCAGGCCAGCAGTTTAAGACCCAAGTACTACACGATGGTGTGAGCTCCCATCTCTGTCCCAGCTTCTGCCAGCCTAGCAGTTTGAAAGTAAAAAAAAAAATACAAGTAAATAAATGGAAGCAGTGACAGACTTTACCTTCTTGGGATCCAAGATCACTGCAGATGGTGACTGCAGCCATGAAATAAAAAGACGCGTACTTCCTGGGAGGCAAGCTATGAGAAACGTACCCTGCTAACAAAAGTCCGCATAGTTAAAGCAATGGTCTTCCCATTAGTAATGTATGGCTGTGAGAGCTGGACCTTAAGGAAGGCTGAGTGCAGAAGAAAAGAAGCCTTTGAACTGTTGTGCTGGAGAAGACTCTTGAGAGTCCCCTCTTGACTGCAAGGAGCTCAAATCAGTCAATCCTAAAGGAAATCAACCCTGACTGCTCCTTGGAAAAGGACAAATACTGAACCTGAAGCTCAAGTACTTTGGCCACCAAATGAGAAGAGAGGACTCACTGGAGAAGGCCCTGATGCTGGGAAAGATTGACGGCAAAAGGAGAATGGGGCAGCAGAAGATGTGATGGCTAGATGGCATCATTGATGCAGTGGGTGTATACCTGGGTGGGCTATAGAGGATGGTAGATGACAGAGGAGCCTGGTGTGCAGTGGGGTCGCAAAGGGTCGGACTCGACTGTGCTACAAAACAACAACAAATAGGTACCACTTTGGTGGGAAGGTAAACAGCATTCCATGCATTCTGGTGTTTAATTAGTCTGCCACATGTCCACGGAAATGTCTACAGACACTGTTGCTCTGACTCTTTGGCTATAAATAGAGATGAGCACTGAACCCTAGAGTCGGAAATGACTGGCTTTCGAACAAGGGTGACCTTTACCTCTACCTTACTGTGTGGTATATGTCACTGAAAATACAATTTTAATAAATCTTTTCTTTCTATGTGTTGTTGCTGAAAAAGAAAGAGAAACTCAGAAGTTCATCTGAGAAATTTATCCATAAATTATCCAAAAAGGCTATGAAATGTTAACATGTCTAGTTTCCTTTCCTTTCCTCTTTAAGAAAAAAGGTATTCAGTCAAAAAATACCTAAGCAACTCAAGTTTTCTCAGAAATATATAAAAAAACTGTTCCCTACAGGTAGAAATCTTTACCAAAACTGTACTGAAATATTTGACACAAGTCATTAGCCACATGTAAAAATATTTAAATGCTGAGTAAAAAGGGTGTGTAGTTTCTATGTAGCCTCTATGAAGTGCTAACAACATTTCCCAGGTGAGACGTGGCCTCCAGAGCTGGACTGATAGTGAGTGTGGTGTGGAAGTTCAATCTGCAGTGTAGCAACACAGCTAAACTTAGAAGAAAGTGGAATGAACCTGAAAATCTGGAGATGGATTTCACAGTGAAGAAGCAAAGAACTCAATATTCTGGAAAACTCCTGCAGCAATATACATCAAAATATACAGAATACCCACCATATGCCTATGTTTCCCCATATTCTCTCCTCGTGGTTCTCTCACAACATCCCCTCTCTCAGTTCTTCTCCTTCCAAGGGCACTATTCTTTCTCTGTTACCTTTTTCTCTTCTCAATCCTGCCAACACTTCTGTCCCTTTCTGCCCCCCTCACCCTTTATCTTTCTCTGGATCTCATTTTCTCACATGTGCCACCACTGCTGTATCTCAACCTCTGCTTGTGTTTCTCCTCTCAGTGTCTTATTTGGTTCTTATTCAGATTCAGCGGTTTTTGATACTATTGGCTCTTAGTGGCTTTTGATACCAGTAACCATGGTATCTTCCTGGGACGTTTGGAATTCACTGCCTGTTGAGTTGTGCCAGCCCCCACCCCTGGACATTTTTAAAAAATAACTTAAAACTTTTATTTTTAAGAAAGCCTTTAAGTATATCATGCCATTAATAATAGGTTAGCTGGCTAGGTTTGAGCTGCTTGCCCTCAGATGCCATTAGGTTTTTATTTTGCTGTTTATTTTATTTTGTTGTTTTTTTTATTATGTCTACACACCACCCAGAGTGGAAGATATCACAGATGGACAGTATAAAAATGTAATAAATAAATATAAATAAGATAATCTGTCTTGATTACTCTGTAGTTCTTTTGCTCCAAGCAGCTAGCAAGAATGACTTATAAGATACCAATCATAGTAACTCAGTAAATGAGTAAGGTCCAAGAGTTTAAAATTGGGGGTGTATTTTTTTTATATTTGTGGACTGCAAATCTTAGACTTCTGTAAGAATTCCTTGAAATGCAACCCATAAACCCCAAATCTGCATACTTACCTATTCTACCAGCCTTCTGTAGAGCCTGTTTGGAGTGAGACTATAACTCTAAGGAAACTCTGTGACAGCTTCCTTTAAATAAAAAAAGACATATAAAGAAACGAATCAATGCTGCAGAAAGCTGATGGTACATATATAGATGATTCAAAAGGCCTTCTGGGAATGAAGGTGAATGTGCAGGCAAAATTTGGGTTTCCCAGCTACAATTCCAGAACATCTTCATTTATTTATTTATTTAGAATAGTAGCCATGTCAATCTATGTTTCAAGCATATCTTTACCTATATGGAAGGACGTTAACCGTTGGAATGTAACAAAGGCTCCTGCACCCATCCCTACTATCCTGTACCGAGCTGCCTGCACTCACCTTTACCCAGCCTGACCATTGCTGCAAGGGTCCGGCAGTCGCCAGTGGGGCAGTTGCCCCACGAACACAAACAAAACAATCCAACTTCAATTCCCAACGTCCTCCGTGCCACAATCAGCCAATCAGGCTGACAGGCGAGAGCAAAGAGAACATTGGGAAAGCCAGTGCGCCCAATTGAAAATGAACTGCAGAAAAAAGCCGCTGAACGAACGCGAACAAAACAAAGAAAACTTCAAATCTCAGGGTCCTCCACGCCATGACCACTTCAGCCAATCAGGTTGAAGGACGCAAGTGCACAGAATGCCGGAAAAGCCAGCGCATGAAAAATAAAATTAAAAAACACCTCGAAGCAATGGGAGCACAAGGCCACCGCAGGCGGACGCAGGGCCTCACGGCCTTGCTAACCAAAACCTGCAAAAAAAAAAAAACCACAGCCTTCTTTCCCAGAGCAATGGGGAAAAGAGGGACTCCGTCTCCTCTCCAGTACCCCACCAAAGACATGGGGAGACCATGTAAGTTGAGCTGGGGTGGAAAAAGAAACAAGCAGCAGGCAGCAATTAATCAGGGGAAGCACACTCCCTGACAAATGGCTGGATGCTGCCTTTCTACTAACCACACCACTATTTCGAGAACTAGCATGAAACAGCAGTGGAGGTAATAGAAAAGCAGCAAGGAAGAGCACCACTCCTTGCAGATCGTTGCCTGCTGATCTCCCATTAGGTAAGCCAAGAAAAAAGGAGACAGAGAGGTGAGAACCATTGTGAAGCAGATAGCTCATCTCTGCCTCCTTTTTACCCGACCTACCTAATGAACCTTACCGGACGAAGAGCGAGCTGACTGCCAGCTCTTCCTTTTCCCCATCGCCGCATCGAAACCTAATTTCAAAACAGCAATGGGGAAATGAGGAAATGACAGACAGGCCATTCTTCACTCAACAAAACACAACAACAACAAAACTAAACAGTTAACCAAAACTCCAAGCATCAAAAAATAATAAAACACAAATAAATAAACAAACAACAAAACAATAAACAACAAACTCAACAAAAAACACCCAAACTACCAAAGGCTAACGGAAACCCTAAAAGCACACTAAAAACACCTATCTACAACACGAAAATACCTAACTCAACAAACAATAATATCAGAAACTAAACAAATAAATATGGAAGAAATCAAGAAAATAAATAACAACCTGAAATAATCAAAAGAATTAAACACATCTAAAACCAAAAATACAAATGAACGAACAAGCAGAAACACTTTGGGGGGTTTAAGTAGAAACTCTCTATTTAAACCCCCTAGCCCAACACCCCAAAATCAACACAAAATAAAAACAGGATAAACAATCAAGAGCACTTACCAAACACATCCTCCCTCCATGCCTCCAGAACTGAACAGAGCAAAGAAAGAAAATCGCAATACTCTTAATAACAGCCCCACCTAGAGGCCGGAAGAGTAAAAACCAGTCAAAAAATATGTAAAAAATCAAAATGAAAAATAAATAAAATCAAATAAAGTCAAAAACCACAAATTCAAAACACCACCACCATGTTGTAGCACCTTGAAGACTAATAGTTAAATTTTAATGTAAGCTTTCGTGGATCAAGTCCACTTCATCAGACATGGGTGTAGGACTTCATGGCATCAATTTATATACATCAGGTACAGAGACACAGAGTGATTGGTTAGCATGACAGATAAGTATACAAATCAATATGGCTTTTAACAACTGGCAGAAGCAGATGATCTTTGGCTGTTATCCATATTAGTTGTAAATGTCCCCTTTTCTTTGAAATTCTTGGAGAATCCCAGAAATCGCAGTTCAGAAACACGGAAGAGATCTGTACAATTGATTTAAAAAATTCTATGTAACCTTTTTGCCTACTGTGATATGAAAGGATTCAGGCTTTATCTGTGTGCTCATAAGGGCCTACAAAGAAAAGCAAAAACAGAGCATCAGTCACCTGGTAATTATATAGCAGCTAAAAGGCCATTTAGTTACCCTGGGATAAGCAATAGAATGATTAATAATTTAACCAATTACCATTCATTATAATATCTAATTTGGCATTTGATGAGCCACAAGGGTCTAGCCTACCTCTTTACATATTTAATATTTAACAATTCTGCACCAGTTTCTGTTCACACCTAGCCATCTCAAAATGTCATCTTCCAGTTTAAACATCTATTTTTAGAAAATAGCAGGAAGCGCTTGACAAAAGAGGTACAAATTATAGGATGCCCTCAGAAGTCACTCACACAACATCCGTCTAATCTGACAGGTATATTATTGCCTCTTTCTGGTAAAACACTGCCTTATAGAGAGAATTTAAAATTAAAATAAAGGTGGCCCAGTGCAAAGCAATGAGGAACTCTTGTGGACCAAAACATGAAAGGCAGCTTTCATGTTATGCTTTCAATTCATGGTTGGTTCTTGTCATTTAAAAGAGTCCATCAATTGTGTGTTTTAACAGCATTGTTGATTTTTGTTCTATGGGAAGTCAAGTCAACAACTTCCAATTGAGGTTCTCAGGGCCAGAACGTAAGGAGGTAGAGAGCCCTGGTGGTGCAGTAGTTAAACTGCTGTATTGCAGCCAAATCTCTGCTCATGATCTGAGTTCAATCCTGATGGGGATCAAGGTTGGCTGAGGCTTCCAGCCTTTCAAAGTCAGTAAAATGAGTACACATCATGCTGAGGAAAATGCTAATTACCCTGTGAACCTCCCAGAAAGTGTACTAAGTGCTATGGGGCTGTATATAAGTGTAATTGCTATTGCTAATTACTTAAGTGCTGGCAATGTTACAAGCACAGGCCTTTGTGCAACAATTGTGTAAATATAAGCATACATATAAATGTGAGAGTAAGAGACAATATGGATTTTCTACTCTACCTCAGAAATGAGGATTTTAGGGGTTAAATGTGTATATGTGGGGTGGGAGTATGTTGATAATTTTGTATAGTTGTATTTTGTTTAGGTTTTGTTGGGTTGATAAGTGCCCCCCCCATCTCGTTGTTCTGTGCAGGACAATGACAATATCTATCTATCTATCTATCTATCTATCTATCTATCTATCTATCTATCTATCTATCTATCTATCTATCTATCTATCTATCTATCTATTATCAGCACAACCCACACATAAATGTACTTGCCATGTGCCAGTGAAACCTGAGGCCAAGTAGGAGTGGGAAGTAAAGGAGTACCCAGGCATTAAAGGCACTACACATAATAGAATCTAATGATTTCTTTCTCCAGCTACACTCACCCTGAAATTTTCCTTCCTGCTTGGAGATCTACAGAAGCAAAATAATTCACTGGGACTTCAGCTAGCATACTGGAGTCTGTCAATCCTATATTTTAGTGAGCAAAGGAATATGTCTTCCCGTCATTAGAGATAAAAACAAGACATAACTTTTCCATTTAAAGGACCACTGGTAGACTGATAACCACTTAGAGTGCTTGTGAAAGAAAAATGGTCTCTAAAGTCATGAAGTATACGTGAGTCAATCAGAAATTATCACAAAAATGATACCTCAGTTTGAGAGATGGGTATGCTCTGTCTACCTCATGTCACAGTCTTCCCTTTCATACAGAATTTGTGGCAGCCTTTGCACAACCAGCCCAACTTTTAGGGCTTATGATTAGGTACAACAAGGCAGCCACCTTAGTTCAGAGAGATCAGATGAAAAGAAATCACATTATTGGTTGTTTGATGTATTGTCGTAGCATTTTTTCCACCAAGGAGAGGGATGTATTGTTGTAGTATTTTTACTACCAAGGAGAGGGAGAGGTACTTCCCTTTGGCATTTTCTTCTTCATATGTCAAAATAACTTGGCCTACTTTGGGTACTTGAACTCCTTTATCTGAACAAACAGAAAATAAGGATGGGAGTGCCATTTGCTTCTTTGGCTCAGGCAGAAAAATGTTGTGTGCCTGCCTTGGGACATTTGGAGCATTTTCCAGAAAGACCTAGTGGAACCTCAAGTCCAAGAAAGAGCTTAACAGCCCGCTTTCCAGGCTCCTCTTTTCAAAATCTCCTATGGCCAAAGAAAGTGAATGTGACAACAGGAAGAGCATGTGTGGAGTAATTTTCATGCTATCAAAAGGCATTGTGTTTTTAGGATTATCATCAGGCAGCGTGGCTCAGCTGACCCTACCATCAGCTGCACTAAAATGATTGCCTCAGATGGTGGACCAGGGAAATAGATGTGGGTGGTAAATTAATTGCTTCCCTTCTGTTTCAAGGAGCTGCCATTATCAACCCCTTTGTATCACTTATCACCAGATCAGGGCCTGTCCAAAGTCTCTCTTCTTAAGGCAAGGATACTTTTCATGCCTTTCCTCACATGTTCCTGCCAAAAGCTGATGGTGTGACACAGCAACCATCTTGAGTTAGTACCTGCAGCTTTGGATTTTTCCCTGCGCTTGCCTCTTGGAGCTAAACTGGCTGGATAGCTCATTAGTTTAGGTATCTGGCTGTGGAGTCAGAGGTTGGGAGTTCAATTCCTCTCTGGGCCATGATGGAGAAGAGCCAGCCTATGTGGCCTTGGGCAAGCTTAAAAGTCCCAGGGTTCCACCAGAAGAAAGGAATGGGAAATCACTTCTGAGTATTCTGTCCTTAGAAAACCCTGGCGAGGGTCACCATATATTAGAATTGACAACATGCTGCTATTATTATTATTATTATTATTATTATTATTATTATTATTATTATTATTATTATTATTATTATTATTATTATTATTATTATTATTATTATTATTATTATTATTATTATTATTAATAATAATAATAATAATAATAATAATAATAATAATAATAATAATAATAATAATAATAATAATAATAATAATCCATTTGGTTCACAGTTCAGGACTGGAATAAAATTAACAGTTCAAGCCCTAACCAAGGACCTAAGAGCTGTTAAGGTAACGTATATATGCAGTCCTCAGTAGAGTTGTTCTTTGGAGAGTTAAGATGTTCAAATCAGATAAGTCTATCATTTCCAAATATCTAGGGAGTCCTTTAGGTATTGCTCCAAGGGCTCCGATCACTATGGGAACAACAGTAGATTTCTTCTGCCATAGACGCTCAACTTCAATTTGCAAATCATGATATTTTGTGATTTTCTCCAGTTGTTTCTCTTCAATTCATGCATCTCCTAGTATAGCAATGTCAATAAACCAGACTTTCTTCTTCTCCACAACAGTTATATCAGGTGTGTTGTGAGGCAGATGTCTATCTGTTTGAATTTTAATGTCCCACAGTATCTTGACTCTTTCATTCTCTAAAACTTTCTTTACTTGATGTTTCCAATGATTTATACTGCATTCAAATCCAAACTTCTGGCAAAGTTTCCAATGGATAATTTTTGCAACCCTGTTATGGCATTGCAAATAACCAGTCTGTGAAATTTTGCTGCATCCACTGATCAGATGATTTACTGTTTCATCCTTTTCATTACAAAACCAGCATTTGCTATTGTTGGATACGTGCTGTTTTTTTGTCTTCATGAAATTTGTTGGTAAAACTTGTTCCTGAGCTGCCAAGATAAATCATTCCGTTTCCTTCTTTAAAACTCCTGCTCGTAACCATCCCCATGTAAGTTTTGGGTCAGCCTTGCCTTCTACATTTTTAAAATATTAACCATGCACAGGCTTGTTTTTCCAGTTTGCAGCTCAACTGTCTATCCTTTCCTTTCTGTATTCAGCTTTCATCTTCATTGTTTTTAAAAGTACTCCTTTGTTCACTTCCTGAAGTGTAGGCTCTTCACTTTTCTTAATGTAGTCATTCAAGGTATGCTTTTCTTCCTCTACTGTCTGTTTCACCTGTAGGAGTCCTTAGTTGCCTTGTTTTTCAGTCTAGGAAATCTAATTCCATTTGGGTCCAATCAATTATCCCAGTTGAATAATGTATTAATTGACTTGATGATATTGCCTCCACTCAGTTTTGACCACAAGATTTTCTAGACCTGCTTAATGTATTTTGAAGAAGTAGATCTTTTAACTTGGTTGTGTAGTAGGTCAGATTATGATTATGATTGTTGTTGTTGTTGTTGTTGTTGTTGTTGTAGCTAAGTAGCTAAGAGGAGAAGGACAAAAGCATGAAGCTCAAGGAAGGTGGGGAGATAACATGGAAGACATATTACAACAACACCAAATAAGAACAGCCTTGCTGGAACAGGCCACAGCCCATCCAGTCCAGCATTCTGTCTCACACAGTGGCTCATCATTTGCTGCAGGGTATTCCCAAGCAGATGCCTTCACCTGCTTAGGATTCCCTGGAAAATGGCATTGAGAGATATCCTGCCTATCTCTCCAACCCAGAGGTTGTTCTTAGGTATCCATAATTATAGCCATTGTCTAATCCTTTCTTAAAGCTGTCAAGACTGACAGCTGTCACCACTTCATTTGGCAGGGAGTTCCATAGACCAGTGATCCTCTGGGTGAAAAGGTACTTTCTCTTATTTGTTTGAGAACTAGTACCCAAAAGTTTCATGGAGTGCCCCCTAGTTCTTGTGTTGTGCAATAGGGCAAACAGTTTTTCCTTATCTACTTTGTCCACACCGTGCATGATTTTATAAACTTCAGTCAGATCACCTCTTAGATGCCGTCGTTCAAGAGTGAAGAGGCCCAACCGTTGCAGCCTCAGATGGTAAGAAAGATGTTCCAGTCCCCTAATCATTCTGGTTGCCCTCCTCTGCACTTTTTCCAGCTCCATAATATCCTTCTGGAGGTATGGCGACCAGAACTATACACAGAATTCCAGATGGGGCCTCACCATAGATTTATAAAGAGGCAAAATGACACTTGCTGACTTATTTTCTACTAGCAGATTTTGCCCGGCGGTGCCAGGCTGTTTAAAATGGTTTTGGAAGGTTTTTGTTTTATGTTTATGCAAATGAGGTTAGTTTTTAATTGTGGTTTTTTAATTATTATTTTTTACGCATGGGGTGTTATAAACTGTGATTTTTTATTTTTTTATTTTTGTTTTTTAAAAAGAGGAAAGGATGATATAATTTTTTATAATAATTGTATTTAACCAAATAATGTGTTACTATGTGATTTTTTTTAAAAAAATAGTTGTACCTTGGATAATAATTTTTAAAATGTGTAAGAATATGTTTTTTTTAAATCAATGTTTCTATACTGTGTTTAGATGTTTTTTTGAGTGAAAACATATTTCTTTTTTTGAATTATTTGTGATTATTGTGAATATTTTTGAATGTTTTGAAAACTTATTTCATTAATTTGGGAATTATTTGTAATTATTTTGAATTTTTTTGAATGTTTTTTCTCTACTGTCCTCTGGGTGTCGCTTCTTCTTCCGGTAAGTAGTCTCTTTCTTTCCTCAGTTTATTTCCAGTCGTCATGGGGTGAGGACTTCTCCTGGTAAGGTCTCTGGTTTAATTTTTTTGGGGGTTTTGTTTTGGGTTGGGGGGGGTCTGTGTGTGTTTTTTTTTTGTTTTTGGATGTTTTTGTGTTTCCTTTTTGTGTTTTTTATTTTTGGTTTCGATTATTTATTACTGTTTTGGATTGTGTTTTTGGATGTTTTTGTTTTTAATTTTTGTGGGTTTTTTGGTTTTGATTATTTTTGACTGTTTTGGATTGTGTTGTTTTGTGTTGGGGGTGTGGGTATTTCTGTGGGCTGGTCTCGGGGGCTGTGCCATGGAAATACCATCGCCGTTTGATGCGGCATTGGGGTGGTGGTATTTCCGTGGGCCGGCCTGGGTGGCCGGACAACGGAAATTGCATCACCGCTTCATGTGGCGTTGGGGTGAGGGTATTTCCATGGGCTGGCCTTGGTGGCCGGACCATGGGAATTCCCATTGCTGCTTGATGCGGTGTTGGGGTGGAGGTATTTCCGTGGGCTGGCCTGGGTGGCCGGACCACGGGAATTCCCATCACTGCTTGATGCAGTGGTGGTGGTGGTGGTGGGGTTTCGCGGCCTGCCTTTTTTATTTTTATTTTTCATGCGCCAGCTTCCTCAGCGTTCTGCGTGCTCATGGCGCGCAGGATGCTGGGGCTTATAGTTTGGCATGTGCGATTTCAGTTTGTGCAGTGTTTTTTCCCCCTGCGGCTTCATTTTGATTGGCCGTGGCATGTTTCCGAATGTTCCTTTTGCTCACTCCGCTCAGCCTGATTGGCTCTGGTGTGGTGCAGCACAAGGACGTTGGGAATTGAAGTTCCCTTTTTTTGTTTGCATCCGGGGGGCTCCTGCCCCACTGGTGCAAAATTCAACCCAACAGTTACCTGCGAACCGGGTTCTGGAGAGTGAACGGAGGCTCATTACAGGCTAGTAGGGCCTGGCTAAACATCCTTTGTCACATTCCAATGGTTAACGCACCATTTTATAGGTATAGATACCCTTCCTAATGATCCCTATCATTGAGTTTGCTTTTTTCACTGCTGAGGCACACTGGGTTGACACTTTCATTGAGCTGTCCACCAAGACACCAAGGTCCCTTTCCTGGTTTGTCGCAGAGAGTTCAGACCCCATCAGTTTATAAATGTAATTGGGTTTTTTTGCCCCAACATGCATCACTCTGCACTTACTAGTTATGTACATCACTCTGCACTTACTACTAAATAATGATGGTGGAAGCAGCTAGACGTGCAAGAACAATAACCTTGTACAATAAACCCCCTCTTTATGGACGGCTCGCTTTTCAGAAAATTTGCTTCAGGAAAAGAAATTCATAGGAAATGATGGTCTGCTTCAAGGGGGGGGGGAATTGCTATATGGACAGCTTTTCTGGGGTTTTTCCGACAGCAGACTCAGCTGTGGTTGCTCTCAGTGCTTGGTGGATGCATTTGCACCATTTTTAAAGTTTTTGCCACTTTTCTGCAGCTTAGAAGTGGCAGAGTGGTGATGGGGGGAACAGCTGACTGGGGGGTCATTACCACAGCTGGCCACAGAGGATGCAAAGCATGGTTTCCCATAAGAGTGCATTGAAAACCAATTGAATGTTTCCAAGTTAGAAATAAGCAAATAAAAAAAAATTGGAAAAGCACCTGGAGAGGATGGGCTACCGGGGGAATTTTATAAAGAATTTAAAGGAGTAGTGCTACCTAGTTTAATGAGAATTTTAAATCATGTAATGGAAGGTGGAAAGATACCACCATCATGGTATAGATCTATTATAACATTGATCCCCAAACCAGGATTTTTTTATATAAAAAATAGAATCGTATAGACCAATAGCACATAAATCAAGATGTGAAAGTATTTACAGGAGTTCTAACGAACAGATTGAATAAATTTCTTGAATAACTACATTAAAGATGATCAAGTGGGATTCATGAAAGGTAGGAATATGTCGGATTTAACGAGAAGGGTAGAGGATCTATTGAGTAGTGTACAGCAAAACAAACAAAAAGTAGGGTTAATATCTCTTGACATATTTAAAGCCTTTGATTCCCTCCAATGGATTTTGATTAAAAAGATAATTGATAGTTATGGATTTGATATAAAATTTAAAAGAGTGATTGATCAACTATATTCAAAGAGTACTGTTAAAGTGAAAATAAATGACATGACTACAGAAGATATCCAACTGGGTGCAGGAACCAGACAAGGGGATCCATTATCACCTATGCTTTTTATTATGGCATTGGAACTGTTTGCCAATGCAATAAGAGAAAACAAACAATTAGAAGGGGTGGAGGGCATTAAAATTAATCTTTATGCAGATGATACACTAATTATTATTAAGAACTCACAAAAATCCCTGGCACTGATTCAGCAACATTTAAAAGAATTTCAAGGCGCAACTGGTCTAAAGGTAAATTGAAGCGATGTTCTTTAATGAAAATGAAGAAGAGTTGGAAAAAATTAAGGATAAGTTTAAAGTACAAATTATTATAGTATAAAATATCTGGGGATAAACCTTACGAATAGGTATGAAGATTTAAAGAAATTGAATTATGATAAATTAGAAGTAGTACTGAAAGAAAAGATACGGCAATACAAAAAACTAAACTTGTCATGGTTTGGACGAATAGCACTTTGCAAGATGAAGCTGTTGCCTAGGTTCCTGTTTGATAAGTTGCAAATTCAAATTAAGGAGAAAGAGTTAAAAAAATTCAGAATCTTATTAATAATTACTGTAATGAAGGGAAGAGAGCAAGAATTTTGAAATCTCTTTGGTATATTTCACAGAAGTCGGGTGGGCTAGGAATACCAAATGTTAAAACCTATTATACAGCATTCAAATTAAGAAGCATTTGTAAAATATTAATGAGGGAAGAAGCGATTTGGGAAAGATTAGAAATGTGAGAATTATTAGATGTGGGGAAAGCAATTTTTCTAGATAAAAATAGGGGTTCAAGTAGTATAAAAAATAAACTATTAAAAGAATTATTAAAAACATGGTCAATTCTAAAGGAAAAATTGGCACCAGGTTTATCACCGATTTTTGAATTGAAGGATGTTAAAGCTTTCCCAATAAATATTGATAAAAACATAGAAGAAATTTTAGTTAGAAATGATGTGCTATTGTTAAAAAAATTGGTTAGAAAAATGTAAAGATGAAACAAAAAAATCAGTTGTTTTCTCAGTTAAAATTAAACTGGTTACAAAGGGTCAGGGTTAATAATTGGAACAAAAAATATATAGGGGGATTTAGTTCGGGGAGAAAAAGGACTTATTTCAAGGATTTGATATATAAACTAAGAATGGGTCAAATGGACATACAAGGACTGGATAGTAAATTGTATAAATTATTAAATCAGGATGACAAATCACAAGATGCTTTAAAGATGGTGTGGGAACAAGATTTAGGCATAAAAATTGATAGAACAAAGTGGGTAAATATGTGGAAGAAAAGAATAATGATAACATTATCCATTACGGTAAAAGAACACAATTATAAACTCCTGTGGAGATGGTATTTGACACCGGTCCGTTTAAGTCAAATAGACAGAACAAAGTCGCAATATTTTTGGAGATGCAAAAATGTCACAGGTTCGTATTTACATATGTGGTGGCAATGTGGAACTATAAGACATTTCTGGACAAAAGTTGAAAATTTCAATTTTCAATTTCAATTTCAATTTTAATTTATACCCCGCCTTTCTTGGCCAAGGCTGACTCAAGGCTGACAAAATGAAATAAGATTTTTTTTTGGTGCAGACATTAAGTTGAATACATGTTTAGTACTGTTGATAGATGTGGAAGATGTAAAAATAGATAAGTATAAAAAAGAGTTACTAACTGTCATGTTGACAATGGCAAGACAATGTATTGCTCAAAAATGGAAAGAAGAGAAAATGCCAACAATAGAGGAGTGGTATAATGAAATGTGGACAATTGCACTTAATGACAAACTTACCTCGGAATTACATCAAAAAAGGGAATGATTAAAGAAAACAAATTTTATGAAATGTGGAAATGTTTTCTGGAATATACATTAAGTAAGGATCAGGGAGTAAATCCAGTGCCGGATCAACTTGCATTTTGGAAGTAAAGTAAGAAATAAAGGATTTACTTAGTCTCCAGGGCATTGTAAATATCACCGGGTGTAATAATAGTATTGTAAGTTTTCTTTCTTGTTCTCTGTTTTTATTAGACATGTATGTTAGAATTGCTTATTCATTTAATTTTTTTGTGTTTATTGTATTGAAGTGATATTTGTTTGTATGATTAAATTTTGTAATGTTTTTTTTAAAAAAAGAAATAAGCCAAAGAAACCATTTTTTTCTGTTCAAAAGTCAATGTAAAGTGCACATTTTCTGCCATATTTATACAGTATTTTGAAGAGATAAAACACTTTTTTTGAAAATAAATTCTGAGCTCCGGAATGCAAGATTTGGTTTTCAATGCATTCCTATGGGAAATCACACTTTGCTTTAAGGAAAAAAAACGCTATAAGGAAAACTCCACGGAACAGATTCATTCTTTAAAGTGGGGGTTCACTGTATCTTCCTTGAGACCCAAAGGGGTAAAAGAGGAAGTAAAGATGAAGATGAAGAAGATGAAGGAGCTAAAGTAAATGGGAGGAATGTTGAGGGGAAACGCTCTGTGCTATGATTTCTATTCTGTTTTGGTTGATTTAAGCGGAGCCTTCAGAGACTAGCAGTAAAAAATTTTAAAAAACAAAATAGGAGGCCTCTGGTCTCAGTTTTTTGCTTTGAATTCCTTAGGAACGTGTTGCTTCTGACCTGTGAATCCTAGCCCACTCCCCATGCATGCGCGCACACACATCTATCTTTGTGAAACAAATATTGAGTTGGAGAGCCATATAGAGCTCTAAACTGTTATGATATTTATTTGGCTTAGAATTAAGTTTGTCTGTCAAACTGATTATAAAGCACTATGTGTACATAGATGGTACTGAAGCAAGCAAAAAGAAAGAAAGAAAGAAAACTATGTTACTCATGCAAACTGATATGAATAGCTTCTCAGTTCCTGTACCTTAAACTCCCTTGAAATACACAGACTTCACTGACTGAATGATTTGGCATATCACCTCCTTATTTTGGCTGCAGAACTGGTACCAGGTGGTAGGCTGGAGACTGTGGTAATCAGTCAGACAATCAGAACTTTCCTTGACTTTCTTAAATTGAGTGTGCCTCTCTGAGGTACCATAGCAGTCATTACACTTGGTACTTAAGCAAATGAACTGTTAATAACCAGGTAGAAGTGATGATGAGCATCCCAGACCAGCTGGAATAATCCATTAACAACAAAATGAATAAAGGAGTTGACTATGAACAAAGAGAACCCAGTGTTTATTGAAGCATTTGCCTGTTCACACTTCTGGTGTTCACACAATTTTGCCTCAGCTATTCTAAACACTGCACACAAATATTAAAAAGGCAATAATAATAATTTCATGTTAGAAATTATTCTGGGTTGAAAGGATTTTTTGTGGAAGAAACTCCACTCTGGGAATTCCCAAATGAGGCTCCTTTCATGTCTTCAAAAGCTGGGACAGAGATGGGCACTCAATCCATCATGCAGTACCCGGGTCTCAAACAGCCGACTTGCCAGCCTTCCAGCTAACAAAGTGAGCTTCTTAACCACTGAGCCACCACAGCCTCCCAAAAAAGGCAACAGTGCTTCCTTATTTACCTAGAAAGCAAACTAGATGAGAAAATAAGCTAATACTGTATTTTAGAAAGAGAAAAAATATTTTTATACACACATTGCATGGTATTTTGTTACAGCGAGCAATTATATAAATTGTATACTCTAAGTTTATGGATAGGCATTTTACACAGCTATTCCTATACTAACTTACTTACTACTGTTTTCCCAAACATAAACTCTCATGTTTCTACTGTAAGAGCTTTCTGACTTTCCCTTCAACAATATATTTTATCTAGATTTGGTAGGCTTTTTGAGATTATTGTAAGTGCAAAATAATAACAAGTTGTGTTGTGGCACGTTAAAATCAAACACATTATATCTGGAATTAGCTTCTGTTGACTATAACCCGCTTGTTCATATGGGCTATAGACCACAAAACTTTATGCCCAAAAAGTTGCCATTTTTAAAAGAGTTACAACATACCTTGTTTTACTGCAACATAATAAAGACCACCTTGCTAGAAATCTTCACAAAACACAAGTCTTTTGCAATAGGGATGTGCCTTGCCAAATCACAAATGTGTGAAAACAGATTGAATTGGGGTACAGGTATTTTAATAATTTGGGACCCTCAAGTGGCCACAACAAGTATCTACTGGTTGCCTATGGAAAAGACTAGCCCTTCCATGATTTTTTGATCTCTTCCATGATTTTTTTATCTTCAGTCCAGCATTCATTCATCCAGCATTTCCATCCAGAGAGGACCACAGGGGAGGTGAGTAAAGGATCCTGCCCCTCCCTCCCCATCCAAAGACCTGGGCCTGGAGAGGAAGAAAAGGAATCAGGAGGGCCCAGCTCTACTGCTCATTCCATCCAGAGAGGCCCACAGGGAAGGTGAGTAAAGGATCCTGCCCCTCCCTCCCCATCCAAAGACCTGGGCCTGGAGAGGAAGAAAAGGAATCAGGAAGGCCCAGCTCTACTGCTCATTCCATCCAGAGAGGCCCACAGGGGAGGTGAGTAAAAGATCTTGCCCCTCCCTCCCCATCCAAAGACCTGGGGCCAGAGAGAAGGACACCTCAGGAGACCCCCGACCACCCCCAGGAGATACCATCCACAACCACCATCACAGCGAGGCCCGAGCCGGCACCTTTGACCGACTCCATGCGGCCGAAGGGAGGCAAGAGCTGCTGCGTGCATGCAAAGGATAAGTAATCGAACTGAAATAATATAGTTGACTAAACATAGATGGCTTATGGCAACTGACATAGTGACTGTACAAGAAACTGACTTACATAGAGACCTGATATAGTGGACTTTTTCTTTCTTTCTTTCCCTTTCATTAATTAGTTCAACTTTTACTTTGATACTAAGTGATAAACTGTGATATTGTGCATGATAATACTTTGTTTTAAAACTGTTTAAACTGTGATAACATGTGTGATGGGAAAAGACTGGCGTAGAGACCGGCAAGGCACGCCACAAAGTTTGCCAAGAGAACCCTATGGACCAAAACAAAAGACAAAACAAGGGGATGCTCAGCACAGCAGATCTGAAAAGGGGGAGGGATACAAAAGGGAGAGGAGAAATACAGTGTTGCAGGGAACAATACTGCATAGGGACATGGAATGTGAGGTCTATGAATCAAGGAAAACTGGAAGTGGTAAAAAATGAGATGGAAAGAATAAGCATTGACATCTTGGGCATCAGTGAGCTAAAATGGACAGGGATGGGTGAATTCAGCTCTGGAAACCATCATATCTACTACTGTGGGCAAGAAAACCTTAGAAGAAATGGAGTAGCCATAATTGTCAATAAAAGAGTGAGAAAAGCAGTAATGGGATACAATCTCAAAAATGACAGAATGATGTCAGTCAGATTTCAAGGCAAACCTTTCAATGTCACTGTGATCCAAATATACGCACCAACTACTGGTGCAGATGAAGCCACAATGGACCAGTTCTATGAGGACTTACAACACCTCATAGAACAGACACCAAGAAATGATGTCCAAATTATATTAGGAGACTGGAATGCCAAAGTAGGAAATCAAAAAGTGGAGGGAATAACAGGCAAATTTGGTCTTGGAACACAGAATGAAGCAGGGCAAAGATTGATAGAGTTCTGCCAAGAGAACGCACTGGTCATAGCAAACACTCTCTTCCAGCAACACAAGAGGCGACTTTACACATGGACATCACCAGATGGCCAACACCGAAACCAGATTGACTACATACTTTGCAGCCAAAGATGGAGAACCTCCATACAGTCAGCAAAAACAAGACCTGGAGCAGACTGTGGCTCAGATCACAACCTACTGATTGCAAAATTCAGGCTTAGACTAAAGAAAATAGGGAAAACACGGAGACCAGAAAGATATCACCTAGACAGCATCCCTAAAGAATACACGGTGGAGGTGATGAACAGATTTAATGGCTTAGACTCGGTAGACAGAGTACCAGAAGAATTATGGACGGAGATGAGGGACATCATGCAGGAAGCAGCAAAGAAAACCATACCAAAAGAAAAGAAGAGTAAGAAAGCAAAGTGGTTGTCTGATGAGGCTCTTAAAATAGCAGAGGAAAGAAGGAACGCAAAAGTCAAAGGAGAAAGGAAAAACTACAATCATTTGAACACAGAATTTCAAAGAAAAGCAAGGAGATATAAGGAAAACTACCTAAAAGAACAGTGCAGAGAAATGGAGGAAAACAATAAAAGAGGCAGAACCAGAGATCTTTTCAAAAAAATCGGGGAAATCAAGGGAACATTTAAAGCAAAAATGACCATGATAAGGGACAAAGACGGAAAGGAGCTAGCTGATGCAGAAGAAATTAAGAAAAGATGGAAAGAGCACACAGAGGAACTTTACAAAAAGGACCTCAACACTCCTGATAATCACAATGATGAAAAAATTGAACTTGAGCCAGACATCCTGGAGAGCGAAGTCATAAAGGCCCTAAAGAGCACTGCAAACAACAAAGCTAGTGGAGATGATGGTATCCCAGTTGAATTTTTCAAAGCGCTAAATGATGATGGCGTCAAATTACTGCATTCAATATGTCAGCAGATTTGGAAAACAAAACAGTGGCCACAGGATTGGAAAAGATCAGTATACGTCCCAATCCCAAAAAAGGGCAATGCCAAAGAATGTTCAAATTATCGAACAATCGCGCTCATCCCACATGCCAGCAAGGTGATGCTCAAGATAATACAGGATAGACTTCAGCAGCATGTGGAGAGAGAATTACCAGAGGTGCAGGCTGGTTTCAGAAGAGGCAGGTGGACTAGAGACCACATCGCCAACATACGCTGGATCATGGAGAAAACAAAGGAATACCAGAAACAAGTTTACTTTTGTTTTATTGACTACACTAAGGCATTTGATTGTGTGGACCACAACAAGATGTGGCAAGTAATTAAAGAGATGGGAATACCAGAGCACCTCATATGCCTCCTGAGAAATCTGTACAGGAACCAAGAAGCAACAGTTAGGACAGAACATGGAATAACAGAGTGGTTTGGAATAGGAAAAGGAGTAAGACAAGGCTGCATTTTGTCACCATGCTTATTCAACCTATACACAGAGCATATAATGCGCAGTGCAGGGATGGAGGAATCACAATATGGGATTAAAATCGCTGGGAGAAACATCAATAATCTGAGATATGCAGACGATACCACCTTAATGGCAGAAAGTGAGGAAGACCTAAAGAATCTCTTGATTGGGCTGAAGGAGGAGAGTGCAAAAGCTGGCTCAATATCAAGAAAACCAAGATAATGGCAACAGGCCCAATCAGTTCCTGGAAAAGAGACAGGGAAGAGGTAGAAGCAGTGACAGATTTTACTTTCTTAGGATCAAAGATCACTGCACATGGCGATTGTAGCCATGAAATAAAAAGGCGACTGATTCTTGGGAGACAAGCGATGAGAAACCTGGGGAACATAGTGAAAAGCAGAGACATCACATTGCAAACAAAAATTAGAATAGTCAAGGCAATGGTTTTCCCAGTAGTAATGTATGGATGTGAGAGCTGGACAATTAGGAAGGCTGAACGCAGAAGAATAGATGCCTTTGAAATGTGGTGTTGGAGGAGGATTTTGAGAGTCCCCTGGACAGCGAGGAGAACAAATAGGTCAATCTTAGAAGAAATTAACCCTGACTGCTCATTGGAAGGTCAAATAGTAAATATGAAGCTAAAATACTTTGGACATCAAATGAGAAGGGAGGATTCACTTGAGAAGGCATTGATGTTGGGAAAGGTGGAGGGCAAAAGAAGAAGGGGGAGGCCAAGGATGAGATGGCTAGATGGTATTGTAGACACAATGGGCACAGAGCTGGGAGGGCTTAGGGGGATGGTGGAGGACAGAGGCGCCTGGAGGAAAATGGTCCATGGGGTCGCAAAGGGTCGGAGTCGACTGTGCGACTGAACAACAACAACAACCAGCATTCATGAGGAATTTTTAAAAACAAGTTGCACAATGATTTGAAGAGCTAACTAGAGAGCTCAGTAGTTTACATTTCTAGGTGCAGAGGCCTGTGTAGTCATGGAAAAGCATGCTGTGATGATGATGATGATGAAAAATGGAAAATAATAAATTGTATCCAGGAAGACTCAGTTTGGCACTAAAAGAGAAAACGAGTGACAGCTGAATAGTTCTGATAAACCCAAGATGTCTCCTAGACTCATCAACTAATGAGACCCTAAGGAGGGCTGACTAAGGTCAGTGGGCATCAAATGCCTGCATGCAGCTGCTCTGCCAGCCATTTTTGTGGGGCTGCAGAGCAAAGTGAAAGACATTCACCATCATGCTAGCTATTATTTGTACTGCAGCATTGTATTTATTCTTCCTCCTTCTCTTTCTTGCTTATCCAGCTTAGTTTACTAAACTACATAATGTGGATAATTCTAAATGTAGAATTGTGCCTGCATTCTCCTCCTATGGGCTTTAAGTGGTTAGGTCAGAATTAGTGTGTTCAGATTTGTCTCACCCTTCCCTTTTTTAAAATTTTACATATTGAAAGAGTGGTGCAAGTATCCTATTATTATTATTATTATTATTATTATTATTATTATTATTATTATTATTATTATTATTATTATTATTATTATTATTATTATTATTATTATTATTATTATTATTATTATTATTATTATTATTATTATTATTATTATTATTATTATTATTATTATTTACAAGCCACAGAAAACAAGATAACAATGCTGGATTTTGTATCATAAATCACTAGTCGAATACTTCCCAAGCATCTAGGACTACGTGATGTATCAGTGAATTATGCAGTCAGATCCCACAAAGGTGGCCTTCTGCAGCTGACTGATGGTGATTTTGTCAACTCCAATTGTTTCTAAATGTTTGCCTAGATCTTTAGGCATGGCGCTCAGTGTGCCGATGATCACTAGGACTACCTGTACCGGTTTACACCAGAGTCTCTGCAATTCTATTATTATTATTATTATTATTATTATTATTATTATTATTATTATTATTATTATTATTATTATTATTATTATTATTATTATTATTATTATTATTATTATTATTATTATTATTATTATTATTATTATTATTGGTTGAAAGGATTTTTGATGTACAAACTCTGCTCAGGAGATGCCCGAATGGGGCTCCTTTCATGCCCCAAAAATATTTTCCCACCAAAGTGGTCCCTATTTATCTATTTGCAATTTCTTGGCTTCGATCTGCTAGATTGGCAGGAGCTGGGACAGAGATGGCACTCAATCCATCATGCAGTACCTGGGTCTTGAACTGCTGATTTGCTGGCCTTCCAGCTAACAAGGTGAGCTTCTTAACCACTTTGCTACTGCAGCCCCTACTTGGATAGGTATGAAGGTAAGAGATGGTTCCATGAAAGAACTCACAGGAGGGTGTGGCAATTACAGCAGCATGGCAGGGTGTTTTTTTAAGTACTACTAATAAGCATATTGCTAAGCACTGTTTAAGGTGACTGCAGTGGCTTCGTGGTTAAGATGCTGAGCTTGACAACTGGAAGGTGGGCAGGTCAGCAGTTTGAGACATGAGTGCTGCATGACTTAGTGAGCTTCTGTCTCTGTCCTAGCTCCTGCCAACCTAGCAGTTCGAAAGCAAGAAATTGCAGGTAAATAGATAGGTACCACTTCAGTGGGAAGGTAAACAGTATTCCATGCACTATGGTGTCAAGTCATGCCTGCCACATGTCCATGGAAATGTATCTATTTGAATTTATATCACCATTCTCTCACCGGAGCAACTCCAGGCGGCTTACAACTGCATAAAACACAAAACATCCATTAAAATCATATTAAAAATCCATTAAAAACCCATTTAAAACCCATTGCAAACCCACCCACCCTATCTGATGAGAGGAACAAATTGTTTAATGAGCCACTGGGCGGGGGTCACCTCCCTGTCCATGCTCCACACCTGCCCTGCCAGCCAGGTTTTGAGTTCTTTTCTAAAGGAAATGTGTGCATATGTGTTGGCTCTTTAGCTATAAATGGAGACGAACACTGAACCCTTGAGTCTGATACAACTGGCTTTTTAGCAAGGGATACCTTTACCTTTACCTAAGCATAAATAGATATTCTGAGGTGTTCTACAGTAAGTGAAGGTCTTTTCAAATCTCTTTTGCTTTTCATCAACTGCAAACAATCTTTCTCTTTGGTTAGCAGTAGTGGATTTGTTTTACAAGAAACATCTATACTTCTTTCCTTTGGTCCTGTCCAACTTTGCTGTTTCCAGTGGATCAGGATGCAAGGGAGTACAATTTCAACTACTTGTTTACTTCAGAATTTATCAGAGTGAAACTGGAAGATTTTCTCATCCTTGCCACGGATATAATTCTGTCCTTCCCAGTAAGATCAGTTCAAAAAATCACCATTACTGGTATGTCTGAAGATGCTGAACCTTTCACCTCTTTGGTCATGTCATGGCATTTGAACAGAATTAGCAGGAGAGAAACCATTTGATGCCTGTGTGTTGATAGCTCAGTTATAAAGTGGCACTGCCACAATTTTTATATATTCTGGAGGAGATGTGAGGAAATAATACCATTATGAATATTCATTTGCATTTTTGACATATATCAGTGTGGGCAGCTTTTTCAGCCCTCATGATAGTGTTAAACTATCTTTAAAGGGTGGTAATATTTTATCAATCCCTTTAAAAGGCTAATCTAATATACTTGTAGTGTAGTGTTGTATGTGTGTGCACGCGCGCACACACACATGAGTGCATTTAGAAAAGTCTCATAATTTCTATGCCTATTTTCTAATAGCTCAGTGTTTCTTTTTTCTATTGTTGTTGTTGTTGTTAGTGATTCAGTTATATGACAACTGAGGCAGAATCAACAAAACCTTGGTATGGTATCCAATCTTGACACTAATGTTCATAGGTTAAGCAGGTTTGATTTTTGTTAACTGAAATATAGGTATGTGTGTTTGTGTGCAAGTGTGCAACAGAATGAATGATAAACTGAAAGGAATGGACTTTCATCCACTTGCTAATCATCCTAAAACAAATGTAATTAGAAATGAATGGGAACCCCCTCCTCCCATTGAACCAATGGGTCACTTATGCAAGGCTGAAGTGCACTTTTCCTTTTCCATTGATATGAGTCTAGTTGCACTGTGTTATTTTTAACAAGAGAGCTCTGGCCCATGGCATTCTGGGAAGGAAATCACAAATGCCAATGGGGACCACCATTTCTCCCTAGTGGGAAAGAAAACTATAATGACTCATATGACATTTTACTTCAAAGAGTAAAATGTGTTATTTGGCATAAGCCTTTATGGGTCCTATTTTACTTCTTTAGATGCTTGGAAAATAAAGTGACCATTGCTAAAAGATACATGCCTGTCTGTTGAGTACATTTAAGGATATACCTGTAAAACTCTACTCTTGTATGTGAGAAAAAGAAACTATACCTTCTGTTTCTCCTCATCTACAAGCTGCTGAGAAATGTTCTACAAGGAAAATGTGTAACAATCCTCTTACATCCAGGCCATGCTTTTCTAGCTTCCTGGCAATGGGATTGCGAGAGTGTACCAGATCCGGCCCTCCGGCCAGATCTGGCCCTCTCAGTTCAGGCTTCTCCATTAGGTAAATCAGGTAGCATCGAGCAAAGAAATCGCTTCAAGTCTCTTTAAGCATTTTCATAATTGTATTATAAGCATAGCAAAGTTCAAAATACAGTCCAGTAAAAGATCAGAAGCAGATAGATAAAGAAGGCTGTTGAGGGGGTTTAGTGTAAGGGACCAAAGACAACGAAACAGCCGAAGGGTTGGCTTAACACAGGTTTATTGCATGATGATCCGGAGGAACATGTGGTAATGGCGGATGGGTAGCTCAATATATACAGCTGGCTATACATTTGAATGTGGCTCGTCGACAGACTATTGGTTGCTGCCTGCGTGACGTCGTAGAAGGTCACGCCCTTCTTGACCAGGTGAAGAGGTGGCGGGGAATCTTCCCGTGCTGCTGATCCAGGTGAATCTGAGCCATGAGAGCTGGACGCTCGCTATTGCCATCTAGTGGTCACTAGCTCGCGTCCCCTTATCAGGTTTACATTGATACAGCTGAAGGTTATAATGTTGCACACAGAAAGGTTACATTGTTACCACATGGCTAAGGTACATTGTTAAAGGCACAGCTTTACAGAACACAACATCCCTCCCCCCTAGGATGAGACGAAGTCTCTCAGCCAAGATGGCTTATTGCATGTGTGTTTGGGCCGTGATGAGGGCTGACCCCCCCCGGGGGCGCTACTGCTTCTTTGTTCCCTGGTCCCTTGTCCTGTAATGGGAGAGGGAGACTCGTTAGTGGCTTGCCGCGGCCTGGCGGCCTTAGGGGAAGGGAAGAACTCCATTGTGGGCAGACCGGGGGCAATCAGGGCTAACGAAAAACCCCTCTTCTCGCTTGGACGGGTGGGGGACCACTCCGAAAAACTCCCCCGGTTCTGAAAATCAAATTCTAACTCAGTTGGGGTATCCGCATTTGTGGGGGAATTCCGCGAGATATGTATGGGGTCGGGTTCCTCCTCCTCGGAAAGATCCCCCAGGATATCTACGGGAATATCCTCCTCCCCCCTTGGTGGGGACCCGCAGTCCCCTTTTCCTCCCCCTTGGGCTGAACGGGTGGGGGAGAACCCTAACGCTGATTTTTTCTCTGTTTGGTCTGTGCCCTGCTCATCGGAGACCCTGCGTTGGAGCTGGTCCGCGTGCCGCCTCCACAGTAGCCCTGTGCTGGTTTCCACGCGGTACGACATGGGGCCGGTTTGCTCCACAACTACGCCCGGTACCCAGGCTGGGCCCGTGCTGGCGTAATTCCTGCAATGCACGGGGGCGCCTACACTGAAACTCTTTGTGGCCTCTAGCCCAATGTTCCTTCCTTTGTCCTCTACCCTCGTGGGGTCTAGCCTAGTAAGGATGGTGGTCAGCTTCCTACGCATTAAGAGCTCTGCGGGGGAGTATCCTGACGCCAACGGGGTCACCCTGTACCCTAGCAGAAACTGACACACTTGTAGGTTCAGGTCCCCGGGGCCCATGCGCCGCAACGCGTCCTTCGTGGTGCGGACGAGGCGCTCCACTTGGCCATTGGTGGCCGGGTGAAACGGGGCGGAGGTGATGTGCCGAACGGCGTTAATCTCCATGAATGCCCTAAACTCGGAGGACGTGGAACAACTAGCGTTGTCGCTAATTAACGTGTCGGGTATGCCGAACGTGGAAAAGAGCCTCCGCAAATGCTTAATGGTCTGGGCCGAGGAGGTGCTCGTGACTGGGATAACCTCCAACCACTTGGAGAAGGCGTCCACGACAAGAAGAAACAGGGTGCCTCTGAACGGGCCCGCGAAATCAATGTGCACCCGGGACCACGGCCCCTTGGCCGAGTCCCATTCCCTGTGGGGAAGGCGGGCCTCCTCTGGTCTGGAACATTGGCAACTTTCACAAGTGCCGACCATGTGCTCGATGTCGGCGTCCAGCTGGGGCCACCAGAAGTAACTCCGGGCCAGCGCCTTGGATCGCACGATGCCGGGGTGGCTGACGTGCAGCAGTTTGAGCACCCACGGCCGAAGGGAAGTGGGAATCACCACCCGCTGCCCCCACAAGAGGCACCCCCTCTCTAGGGACAGCTCTAACTTTTTCCTGAAAAATGGGGCGAACTCCTCCGCTGGGGAGGACGCCGGCCACCCTTTCTGCACCCAGGAGCTAACTGCCGCTAACGTCTTGTCCTTCTCTGTCGCTTTGGCAATGTCGGCGGGCATTACGGGGGGTGAATCCAGCACCTCTATCATGAGAACCTGATGGTCCCGCTCCCCGTTGCTCACCTGGCTGGGTGTCAGGGGGAGGGGAGACCTTGATAGAGCGTCCGCATGGCTGATCTCTTTCCCGGGCCGGTAGACCAACGCGTGCTGGTACGCGTTGAGAAAAATGGCCCACCTAAGCATCCTCGGGGACAGGATCTGTGGGGTGGGCTTATCTGCGGTAAAAATGCCTAGCAGGGGCTTGTGGTCCGTCACAATGGTGAAGGGGCGGCCATACAGAAAATCATGAAATTTTTTCGTCCCCGCAACTATCGCTACTGCCTCCCTGTCCGTTTGTGCGTAATTTCTCTCCGCTTGGGACAGGGACCTGGAGTAAAATGCTATCGGGGCCTCCCTTCCGTCTTCCAGCACGTGCCACAGCACCGCCCCCACCCCCACCGGGGATGCATCACAGATCAGGACTACTGGGCGTTTGGGGTTGAAATGGGTCAGTATGGCATCAGACGCTAGGAGACTTTTTAGTTCGCTAAATGCCCTTTCTTGGTCCCCGCCCCACTTCCATGTCTGATCTTTTTTAAGCAGTTTGTGTAGCGGTTCAGCTACTGCTGCCTTCCGGGGAAGGAAGGAGTGGTAGAAGTTGAGCAGCCCTAGGAACGACTGCAGCTCGGGCTTGGAGGTGGGGCGGGGGGCTTTCTTAATGGCGGCCACCTTGGATTTGGATGGTTTTATCCCCTCAGGAGTCACACAAAACCCCAGGAACTCAACCTCGGTCGCGAAGAAGACGCTTTTGTCTTTTCGCAGTCTCAACCCCGCTTTTTCGAATATTGTCAGGACCTTCCCCAACCTCTTGGCCAATTCGACCCGACTTCCCCCCGTTATTAACACGTCATCAAAATAAGGCAACACCCCCTCTAGCCCCTTCAGGAGGCGTTCCACGAGTGATTGGAAAATTCCAGGTGCCGAATTCACACTGAATTGAAGGCGCGTCACCTGGAACGCCCCCTTATGGGTGACTATGGTCTGCGCAGCAGCTGTGGCAGGGGACACCGTGAGCTGCTGGTAGGCCTGTGCTAAGTCGAGCTTAGCGAAACACTTTCCCCCGTGTAACCTGGCCAGCAGATGGCTGACTACCGGCACCGGATACGCATTCGGGCGGATCGCCTTGTTGATGGTGCACTTGTAATCGGCGCATATGCGGACCTCCCCATTGGCCTTTAGTGCGGTTACAATTGGAGTTTCCCACTCTGCAGAGTCAACAGGCACAAGGATCCCCTGGCCCACCAATTTGTCCAGTTCCGCCTCTATCTTGTCCTTGAGTGCGAACGGCACCCGGCGTGGTTTGAGTTGAATTGGGCGGACCTCCGGGTCCAGGTCGAAAGTCACTGGGGGCCCCTTGAATTTCCCCAGTCCCTTTTTGAAAACTTCGGGGTGCACCTCGCACACCTCCTGAATCGGGTCAGACCCAACGGCGTGCATCCCAACGGCGTGCACCCCCCCAATAAACAACCCCAGGGGCTGGAACCATTGAGTCCCGAGGAGGCTGCAATCTCCCCCTTTTAGCACGACTAGGGGGAGGGACGCGGCGTGCTTCTTGAATTTAACCTGAAATTCTCCAACCCCCAACACTGGAATGCTGTTCCCTTGCACGTCCCGTAGTGTGGACCTCAACGCTTTGAGCTTGGGTCGCCTGTGAGGGGCAATTCTCAAAAACTCCCTCTGGGAAATGATTGAATATGAGGACCCCGAGTCAATTTCCATGCTAATGGGAACCCCTTGAACTAGTACCTCAACAAAGTAGCGGGGGTGTCCTACGGACACGCTGAAAACTGGGGCGTCGTCCTCGCTGCTGTCGGAGATGCGGCCCACGCCGTCCTGCTTCCGCGTGGCCGGAGCGCCGTCCTTGGGTCTCGTTGAGCGGTCTTGTCCCGCGGAACGGTCTGCTGAGCTTCTCCGGGTCTCGCGCCTCTTCCTGCACACCTTGGCGATGTGCCCGCGGCGGCCGCAGTTGTGGCACTCGGCCTTCCGAAACGGGCATTTTACGCGGTCGTGGGCCGCTCCACAGCCGTCGCACCGCCGGCTCTCTTTCCGGACCCTCCGGACGTCCTCGGCGTCGCTGCTCTCTGCGGACGACCTCGAAGCTCGCCGGGCCGCATGCACCGGAGTCTCTGCCTTGCTCGACTTCGGCCGCCAGTCCTGGAGTTCTTGGACCCCGGCCTTTGTAGCTTCCGCGGCCTGTGCCGCTCTGACGACCTCCCGCAACGTGGGAGGCGGCTCTTGGTTCATTAATGTGCGCTGGGTTTCGGCGTCGTTCAGGCCGCACAGCACACAGTCCTGGAGGGTGATTTTGGCATTCTCCCATTTGCACGGGCCGGCCGCCAGCCGCAGGGCCGCCACGAATGCGGCAACCGTCTCCCCGGGCGCTTGGACTCGCCTCCAGAACGCACTTCGAGCGGGAAACATCGCCGTGGCGGGCCGGACGTGCTCACGCAGCATCTGCATGAGTTCCTTGGCCTTGAATTCGCTCACCCTCCTCGGTGCGATCAGGTCCACCAAGGTCCTTTTGGTTTCTTGTCCGAGCATCCTGGTGAAGATGGCCCTTTTCTTTGCCTCTTCCGTGACTTCGGACTCAATCAGCGCTGCCTGGAAGTCCATCTCAAAGATCTCCCAGTCGCCTGGTTTCCTGATTTCGAAACCGGCGCATGTCTTGGTCCCATGGGCTGCCATTATCCCACCTTCGTCACCAATTTAGTGTAAGGGACCAAAGACAACGAAACAGCCGAAGGGTTGGCTTAACACAGGTTTATTGCATGATGATCCGGAGGAACATGTGGTAATGGCGGATGGGTAGCTCAATATATACAGCTGGCTATACATTTGAATGTGGCTCGTCGACAGACTATTGGTTGCTGCCTGCGTGACGTCGTAGAAGGTCACACCCTTCTTGACCAGGTGAAGAGGTGGCGGGGAATCTTCCCGCGCTGCTGATCCAGGTGAATCTGAGCCATGAGAGCTGGACGCTCGCTATTGCCATCTAGTGGTCACTAGCTCGCGTCCCCTTATCAGGTTTACATTGATACAGCTGAAGGTTATAATGTTGCACACAGAAAGGTTACATTGTTACCACATGGCTAAGGTACATTGTTAAAGGCACAGCTTTACAGAACACAACATCGGGGGGGGGAGCCAGCTGCCCCCCTTCTTCCAAGAGACTACATTTTTGACTGTGTGCCAGGAGGCTTCCAAAGAGAGACTGAATGAACGTGGGAGGGAGTCTTCCTCCCGGACATGACTCCTCTCATCAGGATCCTCTCTTGGACCCTCCTCCTTAGGGTTTGCCCCCAATGATCTTCCAGCAAGACATTTCAATCACACACCAAGTTCCACCCCTTCTTCCCCAAGATGCTGCCATGAGGCTCCCATGTGGTTTGAAATCGCCATTATGAACAAGGGCAAAATCACACACACACCCTCTCTCTTCCCTGAGGTAGGCTACAGAAACAAAGATGGAATGAGCACCCACATCCCATCACAACATACATCCCATGGAGTCCACCACATTTTTTTCACATTTATGAGAATGTTGCTGCATGGTTGCCCAGGTTTTCAAAAATTAGGAGTATCAGGCTCCTTGTTTTGCTAGAGTGAGAAATCTCATTGGGAGCAGTAATTTCTTCATAAACTGTTGTATCTTTTCTCCACCCAATTGGTTTGCTCAAAAGCTCAGTAGGATCACTACTAGGTGACAAATGAATATGCTTGTTGTTTTCACTCATTTAACACAATGTCTATCTGGAGCTATGGAGCAAACAATACATGGCCATTTCCGCCAAAAAAAATCTGAGTGGAAAAAGTAGGAATAACAATCCTTGCTTGTGTTATTTCCATTTTGTTGTTGTTCAGTCACACAGTCAATTCTGACCCTTTGCGACCCCATGGACCACTGCCCACCAGGTACCCCATTCTCTACCATCCTCCTCAACCCACCCAGCTCTGTGCCCATTGCATTTACAATACCATCTAGCCATCTCATTTTTGGCTGCCCCTTATTCTTTTGCCCTCCACCTCTCCCAGCATCAAGGCTTTTTCAAGTGAATCCTCTCTTCTCATTTGATGTCCAAAGTAGTTTAGCTCCCTCTTTACTATTTGACCTTCTAAGGAGCAGTCAGGATTGATTTCTTCCAAGATTGACCTATTCGTTCTCCCCACTGTCCAGGGTACCGTCAAAACTCTCCTCCAACACCACATTTCAAAGGCCTTTGTTTTTCTGCACTCAGCTTTCCTTATGGTCCAGCTCTCACAACCATACATTACCACCGGGAATACCATTGCCTTGACTATGCGAATATTTGTTTGCAGGGTGATGTCTCTACTTTTGACTATGTTCCCCAGGTTTCTCATAGCTTGCCTCCCCAGAATCAGTCTCCTTTTTATTTCATGGTTGCAATCACCATCTGCAGTGATCTTTGATCCTAGAAAAGTAAAGTCTGTCACTGCTTCTACTTCTCCATCTATTTTCCCGGGAGTGATAGGGCCTGTTGCCATTATCTTGGTTTTCTTGATGTTGAGTTTTAAACCAGCTTTTGCTCTTTCCTCTTTCAACCTAAGCAAGAGTTTCTTTATGTCTTCCTCACTTTCTGCCATTACGGTAGTATCAACTGCACATCTCAAATTGTTGATGTTTCTCCCATCAATTTTGATCCCAACTTGTGATTCGTCCATCCCTGCATTGTGCTTTATGTGCTCTGTGTATAATTTGAATAAGCTGGGTGTGTGGTTCTTCATGTACACTATATAATAAATAAGAAATCCAATGTTTCTCTCTTTACCTACAAGATGGTGGGACATATCTTCTGGTGTTAGGAACAGTTCTTATATTTGCAAGAATAATTTTTGTACAAATTAGGCAAATTGCCTTCTTGCATAGACTTTAAAATTTTAACTTTGGATGAGTTGATTCAGTCTTCTTGATTGATCTGCGAATCCTGTGCTTGTTCATAACAAGTGTTTCACTTCACAAATGGAAAAGTCTCTACATAGAGACGTAAAATAAAGCTGTCATCTGCTATGTAATCAATTAAAATTAATTATCCATGTTTGATGAGTGAGGAGACAAACCCAATTTTGCTGGGCACTATTCCATTGCTGTACTAACTACACTATACTGAGTATCTATAAGACACAACATGCCTCTGTATATCAACTGGGGTGTGTGAGAGACAGGGGGTTCTATTATACTCACATTCTGGTGCTTGATTACATAGAGGCAACTGGTTAGCCACTATATAATGAAAACATTAGACTTAACACATTCCTTAGTTGATCTACTATGTCTCTGGTTTTCTTATCAACACATATTCCTTAATCTAATTGCTGTCCCTGTAGTTTTTGACTGTGAGAGATACAGTATCTATGTAGACTTTTAGTCACTTAGTTGAAACAAATCATTGTCTGGGGTATACTATTGAGGGACAATATACCATAGTTTAGAATTTAGAGGAAGAATGATTACTAAAATGGATCACACTTAATAACTATAACCAGATAGGTTACATAGATCCAACAAAATCAATTTCAGGAATGCAAATCTCCCCCAAAATATGGAGATCCCTGAATAGAATTAGGACAGGACATGCCAAAACTAAATCAGTGTTCTTCAAGTGGGGTATAGCCGAGAACCCACAATATGACTATGATAACACATGTAATTTGTGAATGTCCTCTCAGGAAATTTCAAGGTAATTGGGATGATTTCATTATAGCCACAGCAGAAAGAGTTAGATGGTAAGCCTCCACCATCCTCCTCAGCCCACTCAGCTTGGTGCCCACTGCATCCACAATGCCATCTAGCCATCTCATCCTTGGCCGTCCCCTTTTTCTTTTGCCCTCCACCTTTCCCAGCATCAAGGCTTTCTGAAGTGAATCCTCTCTTCTCATTTGATGTCCAAAGTATTTCAGCTTCATCTTTACTATTTGACCTTCTAAGGAGCAGTCAGGACTGATTTCTTTCAAGATTGACCTACTTGTTCTTCTTGCTGTTCAGGGGATTCTCAAAACTCTCCTCCAACACCACATCTCAAAGGCGTCTATTCTTCCGCGCTCAGCCTTCCTAATGGTCCAGCTCTCACAACCATACATTACCACTGGGAATACCATTGCTTTGACTATACGGATTTTTGTTTGCAAGGTGATGTGTCTACTTTTGACTATGTTCCCCAGGTTTCTCATGGCTTGTCTCCCTAGAATTAGTCGCCTCTTTATTTCATGGCTGCAGTCACCATCTGCAGACTTCAGCAGCACGTGGAGAGAGAATTGACAGAGGTGCAGGCGGGGTTCAGAAGAGGCATGGGGACTAGAGACCACATTGTCAATATATGGTGGATCACGGAGAAAACAAAGGAATATCAGAAACAAGTCTACTTTTGTTTTATTGACTACACCAAGGCCTTTGACTGTGTGGACCACAACAAAATGTGGCAAGTACTTAAAGAGATGGGAATACCAGAACACCTCATATGCCTCATGAGAAATCTGTACAACAGTCAAGAAGCAACAGTTAGGACAGAACACGGAATGACAGAGTGGTTTGGAATAGGAAAAGGAGTAAGACAAGGCTGCATTTTATCACCCTACTTTTCAACCTATACACAGAACACATAATGCGCAATGCAGGGATGGAGGAATCACAATATGGGATCAAAATTGCTGGGAGAAACATCAACAATTTGAGATATGCAGACGATACCACCCTAATGGCAGAAAGTGAGGAAGATTTAAAGAAGCTCCTGATTAGGCTGAAAGAAGAGATTGCAAAAGCTGGCTTGAGACTTAACATCAAGAAAACCAAAATAATGACAACAGGTCCTATCAGCACCTGGAAAGTAGATGGGAGGCTGCATAAATGTGACTAAATAAATAAATAAATAAATAAATAAATAAATAAATAAATAAATAAATAATGCAGATGACATATGCTAAATAAATAAAATAAATAAATACACCTTGAGAATTGTTTCTGAGAAGCAGTGTCCTTCAAGGAACTACCAGTATATCTCTCTGTACGGCAATACACAATAACGGTGTAACATATGAAAAAAATTGAGAAGGGAGGTAGTTAAAAGGCCATGTGTTCATGTAGACAGACAACCTGGTTGTCACAATGAATTGATACACTACCTTGGCCTTTTGTACACAATCTTTATTGCCGGTGACATGGAGGAACTGAAGCTACAACACATTCCCTGTGGGAAAAGACAGTCAGATGTTCTAGAACTGCACTTCCAGAACAATGCAGAGCACTTTATAAAGTAAAGAAATGCCTGAAAGGTTGGGTATTTTCAAAGCACAGATCTGGTCTGCTAATATGCCAGAAAGAATGAGCAATTATAATTTTCCCTCTAAAGCAACATATGCCGTTTGCTGTCCTGTTCTGAACAGCTGTAGGTTAGATGCTGTTAAAGCTAGACCGCCCCCCCCCCTCTCCTCAATATTTCAAAATTGAAATTAAACTAAAATAACAGCACCTGCTGAACAAAACACTATTTCAAAATGTGTACTTGCACACAATTACTATGAAGAGGCTGGTGCCCACCATTGTTACCAGTCTATTCTTTTTGAATGGAAATGGCAGTGAAGTTTTTCGGTGCAGCTGCAGCTCCTCAATTGTATAACTAGTGCTGGCCCCCAGCCAACCCTCAAGAACTCAAGTGGCACCAAAAGATACTATATTGATTTGCAATCGAACATAATAGGCCATCAGCTTAATTATTACTGAAGTGACAAGGTTCTGGATATTTCATATTTATATTTCAGAGGCCTGGGAAGGATGAATGTAAATCTTTTAAATGCCTGCATTTGCCTTTCTTCTGAAAGGTTGAGTGCTCTTCCTGTATTCGGAGGAGCTGAAAGACCAAAAGGACTGGTTATTCCTTGATCACACTGTTATTTTCCCTGCTGTATAAACAGTTAAAAGCTCCAAAACTGACTGCTCCCCCATGGCCAAATGCCCTCTGACCCCTTTTAGCCAATAAAAAGCAAACACGGATAATTAATTTCAATTGATTCCACAGCAGGGGCTGTTTTATTTTAAAGAAATGATGATTTAATTGAAATGAATGGAATCACTGGCACCATCTGAATATAGGCTGGATCTAAAGGCACTTGCTTCATCCGTAGACACCTTCTTCTGTTTTTTTTATTAAAAAAACTTATTTCTTTGAAGAAACAGCCTGCAAACTCTTCAGGTACAGTGAAGTGTAGTGATGCACTGCAGCAGGTTCTGCCAGGTTCTACAGAACAGGTAGCAGAAATTCCCCAAGCCACGGCCACTTGGTTGGCCACGCCCACCTTCATAGCCCATAATGCAGGATGTTTGGCCACGCCTACAGATTTGGCCAGCCCACAGAGTAGGTAGTAAAATTTTTTGCAGTGCATCACTGGTGAAATGTGAAACTTTTTTGAAAAATAAATAAAATACAGCATTACAACATTAATTTAATAAGAGCTTCTTCTTTTTATTTAAACATAATGCTAAAAATATAGTAAACAACACAATTAACAAATTACAATAAAATACAATTACAAATGTGCACCTAACATTCGAGGACATTACAGATTGCTCAAAAAATCCACATTTTTAAAAACAACTCACCTCCTATTTTGAAAAATTGTATGATTCTTGACCCCATTTTGTACCCTTTCCCTTAACAAATACATAGTTGATAAACTAATCAGAGCTTCTCTGTTATCTGAACAGAATAAAGAACCCCTTGGCCTTCTTTCACCAGCCTTCTGCAATATCCAGCTCCACTTCTGACAGCATATAGTAGCATGGAATTTTCCACTCCCACATGATTTACACCTACAGGGATTTACCATGTATCTTTTCCTATTGGCTGGATAGCTCAGTGAGTTGAGTATCTGCCTACAGAGCCAGAGGTTAGGAGTGTGATGCCCCACTGTTCCTCCCAGTCCTATGTGAAATCGGAAAAGCTGTACAGACCAGAATGATCCCAAAAGAAGGTACTGCTAAACCATTTCTAAGTGTTGTACACATAGAAGACCCTGGAAAGTGTTGCTATAAGTGAGAGCTGACCTGATAGCACATAATTATATAATTAATTTTATTCTAGCATACAAAATCCCAGTGCTGTAGGAAGAGTACCATAGCCAAACCTTTGAAAACCAGTTTAATGAGAGCTCGGGACTCATTACTTTGGTTGCTCTTGTTGATCTTGTTGTTCAGTTCACAAAAGCAATTCAGGGCATTGTGTGATATCAAGACATTGTGTTGCCCTTGCAGCACATCAGAAAAGTGGACAGAAATTATTTCTAGTTCTCTCTAGAGGTCAGTTTTAATAATGTATTTGGAAATACAAAAACACAGAAAATGGAACAAGACGGAAGGTGAGTGTATTGTCCATACCATTTGGGATTGGCTCCTAAACAACATAAAGATGCAGTCAAAAGGCTTTTTTGGACTTCACTGATGTCATCATCACTCTCATAATGTAAAACCTTAACTGGTTTTTAAAAAAATAAGTTTAAAAATGTGATGTCCAATGAGCTGGTGGAAAAGCTTAGCTGCAAACCAGCACTAAACATGTGAACTTTTTCCTCTAATGTTTTTGGTCCACAACACTTTGTCACTTTGGGGAGTGGGGAGGAATTTAGTAATTTGGTATGATGCTGGTGTTCACATAAAGTTGGTACATACACTGTGCTTTACCACAAAGCTGGGACACGTTAGGATAAAAATCATTAAGGAATTGTTTTACTATCCAGGAAAAATTGTTATCCTTCCAAATTGCTTGAAAAATATCCAAACTACTTCATAATTTTCTGGGATGTGCAGAACATTTTCCAGTCAGGCACATGTTGAAATAAATTTCCTGAAATAATGTGCCACCGTTGTCAATGACTATTAATTTTGTTTACACAGCAGAATATGGATGCATTATTTAAATGTATCACTGTCTCAATACCTTTTTAAGAGTCTGTGGGAACAAATCAGGGAAATTGCACAGATATATGCGTTTTCTTTCTGGTGTTCATAAATGTTTCCTTATAAGGAAATTTCCCACGAGAGTGTCCAAATATTTTGATGGTATTTCTGTGGTTTCCATTCCCTTACCTAACTCATTATTTTGTCCACTGCCCCACCACAACTACACTTACACATCATAAGATCCATTTGTAGGAGAAGCTGCATCTCTTCCTATAAAATATTGCAAAAAACCAAGATCATGGCATCTGGCCCCATCACTCCCTGGCAAATAGAAGGGGAAGAAATGGAAGCAGTGACAGACTTTGCATTCTTGGGATTTAAGATCACTGCAGATGGTGACTGCAGCCATGAAATTAAAAAACAAACAAACACTTGCTTTTTGGGAGGCAAGCTATGACAAACCTAGGCAGTATAATAAAAAGTAGAGACATCACCCTGTCATCATACTCTTCTCATTTCTGATGAGCTCCCATCTTCTTTGTTGCTTTTCCTCTTAACTTTTCTGCAGTTATATAGCTAATTATGTATCTAATTAGTGATCATTAAACATTACATTCCTGATCAATCTATTGCTTAGTTCTTACTTTCTCCCATATATGAAGTTCTAGTCAGCACACTTGTGTTTTGATACTCCATGCAAGGGACTTAATTTATTCTTCGTATATAGAAAATGAGAGGAAAGGGGAAAGTGCCAAACACCTGGAATAGTTGGTCTCACTTTGCAAAAGCACAAGCAATGTTATTGTTTTCTATTTTTATAGGCTGCAATCTATGGTACCAAACCTGTTTGAGCATTAAACAGCAAGAATAAAATGCCAAACAGTTGTGGGTTATTTTAAATCTGATGCTTTTTCTGTGACCTGAAAACTAATTTCTTCCCTAAAAAACAACTGCAGAAGCAGTGGATCAGTCTATCTTTATTCTAGATCAGATTCACACATGTTAATTCATGCTTGCTGAATTATGCTGAAACAAAAACAGCTGGTATTTGCATTATATTTTACTATGTATGTTCTATATAGTTATCTTTAACATGTTATTTAGGGAGTGCAGAGCAATTTAACTGGAACTATCAAGTTTAACAGTGCAACATTTATGTGCACTGAGTGACACTTAAGTTCCTTTCATGTAAGGAATAACACATAGTTACTTTGAAATGTTATTTTTAAGAGACATTTCAAGGCATTTTTGGAGACATTTTGACTGAGATTCTTCTGCCACTTTTTCAGAGATATTTCGACAGGGTTTCTGTCATTCTCTTATCAATCCTGAATGTCAGAGATACACCTTGTGGCATCTATTTTGTTTCCTCTTTTGTAATTTCAGTGAATTTTTTGTGTGCAGTTTCAGAATTGGCCACTAGAAGAAACCAGAGAGTACTGTATTCCATATCTTCCTTTCTCACCTGTTGTCAAGATCAAGAGTGTGTTAATAATGGCCAGCCATTTGTTTATTTATTTTTGGATTTGTACAGGCGCCTTTCTTGCCTCAGTGACCCAAGGCGGCTCACATTAGTTAAAAAACCCTTCCCCGTACAATAAAACCAAATAAAACTGTAAAACATTTAAAACGTCCATAAAAACATCCCTGACCCCTTTTAAAAACCTCGGATGGGGCTAAATAAGCCAGCAGGACTGGGTTGTGGTGCCTGATGCACCCCATGCCTGCTGGCAAAGCCATGTTTTTAAAGCCTTTCTGAAGGGGGCAACTCTGCCTGGAGGCGCAATTCTGGAGGCAGGAGGTTCCATAGGGCTGGGGCGGATACAGAGAAGGCTCTCCTCCTGGTCCCAGTGAGGCATGCCTCCCTAACTGATGGGAACACCAGGGAGGCCCTACAGTCCACCCTTGTAGGATGGGTCAAAAACCTTGAGGCAATGCAATTTCATGGGTATCCTGGCCCACTACCATGAAGGGCTTTAAAGGTCAAAACCAACACCTTGAATTGCATCCAGAAGCATACTGGCAGCCAATGCAGCTCCCGTAGCAGCAGCAAGGCATGGGCATAGCACCCGCACCCCATCACCACCCGGGCAGCCACACTCTGAACCAGCTGTAGCTTCCGGATGGTTGTCAAGGGCAGCCCCATGTACAGCGCATTACAATAATCCAGTCTGGAGGTGACCAGAGCATGGGTGACCGTAAGCATGGAGTCCCGATCCAGGAGCGGGCATAATTGGCAGATGACACGAAGTTGCGCAAAAGCCCTCCTGGCCATGACTACCACCTGCTCTTCGAGCAGTAGTCGCAAGTCCAGGAGGATCTCCAAATTATGCACCGGGTCTGTTTGGGGCAAGAAAGTCCCATCCAGCACCAAAAATGGTAGCTCCTGGGATAGCGCAGGGCCCCAAACCCACAGCTACTCAGTCTTGGCAGGATTCAGCTGAAGCCCATTGTCCCCCATCCAGAACCTGACAGCCTCCAGACACCTGGTTAGGACTTCAACTGCATCACTCAGGTTCCCATGGGACGAGATATACAATTGGGTATCATCATCATACTGATGGTACCTCACCCCGTGGGAGCGTATGATCTCACCCAGCAGCTTCATGTAATGTTAAATAAGAGAGGCGAGAGTACCGAGCCCTGAATTAGCTGTGTGAATTAGCTGTGTGGCTGGAGTAGCAATAATGAGAAAAACAACCTGGCTGCCTTGAAGGAAAGAGCAACACACTCAGTTCCTTTTAAAATTTTGTGTTTCAAGCAGTGATACCAAAGTAGTGAGTACAGTGGATGTGAAGACTATTGGCTTTCTAATCCACATTTTAGCCCAGAAATTTCAAATAAAGGCTGACTTTGTTACCTCTTTCTAACAGCAGCTTTTGATTCTCAGTTTTTAAGCCTATAAATAAATATCGAGTAATAAATTCATGTCAGAGATTACTCTAGGTTGAAAGGATTTTTGCTGGAGAAACTCCACTCAGGGGACGCCCGAATGAGGCTCTTTTCACATCCCCAAGTGCAGCCCTCGGGTATCAAAACCCAACCTTCCAGTCTCCAGCTCAGCATCTTAACCACTAAGCCATTGCAGTGCTTACAATACATAAAATTTTTTAAGAATAGTAGCGGTGTTAGTCTGCATTTCAAGCATATCAGAGAGTAAACAAGAGAAAAATGTTATAGCACTTTGAAGACTAAGTGCTGTATTTTAATGTTAGGTTTCGTGGATCAAGTCCACTTTGTCATTAGGTCATTAAACCTAATATTAAAATGCAGCAGTTAGTCTTTAAAGTGCTACAACATTTTTGTTTTCATTATAATCTAGGTATCTTAACCGGTCTTTCTGAGTGGAGGATGAAACTGAGATGATGCTTTTAATTTAAAATGGACTCTGGGCGGTGTACACAAGTTAAAACCAATATAAAACTATTTTTAAAAACCTTAAAAACAAGGAAAGTTTGCATGAGGTAGGTTTATGTGGATGAGGCAGCCTATATTGGAACTAATGTACAGACATATGATCAGCCATATTTTTGTACACAAGTATGTCTGTTGTCAAATACATCACTTAACATTCATGCTCCCTGAGATAACCCTTTATCAGAACTGTCCTTAAAAAAACCCTGTTAGTATATCCTTTTACACTAACCCAAACCTAAGTGTATCTAGCAAATTAAAAATTGATTTTTAGCCCATGCTGAAGAATGTCTGTCGAAATTCACAGAATGGATTAAAGTGACCAGGAATATACAGGTTAACTAATTCAAGAGGGGGGAAATTTACAAACAAGCCATGAATAATTTTCTTGTTTCACTTCTCACCCAAAGCCTTTGACTTTCTCTTTTATCTCTCTTTCTTGCTGTCAATTAAGTTACTATTCCATAGTACAACAAACCACGTTCAGTTCGCCGCTGTAGGCAAAAATCCCCACCATAGCACGGCAACGGTTTCAAAGGATTCACACATTAAAATAAAATAAAATAGTTAATACAATTTCTGATGGTTCCTGTAGGTAACATGGCAAGATGTTTACCATTTTGTTGCATTACAATGCATCTGTTAGTGCTGTGGGGCTTGAGAAGTGGGTCGCAGTGCCCTCTTTTGGAAGAAACATGTGAGGCCAATTGCTATCCAGATATCACCTCATAAACTCATTGGGAAACAGAACTGATATAAACATATAAGTATCGCATGTCTACATTATAGGCAACTCTTTCTTCAGATTAGTTTTAAAATTAAATGCAGATGAGTGTTAGCTGTATAAAGAAACATAAACTGATTTTATAGTGCTCATGAAAATTATCAATAACTATGTCCAGCTGTGACAAAATATTTTGAGGGGAAATATTGGAGTTGGTAGTCCTACCTGCAAATAAACAGTTGCACAATAAAGAGTGCCAGGGAGATAGTCTGGATCATAAATACATATATTTTCAGAAGGTGGGCTATTCATTTAAGGTCTGCTTGAAATTTTCCTGAGATAAGACAAATGTCAGTTTGTACAATAGACACAGAAAATTAGTGACCATGTGAGCCTGTCCTGGAATAATTTGACATTCCATGAATTAAGGGGAAACCTCGATATCAGAGCCCTAATGCCCTGGTATCAAAATGCAAGCGCGGCACCAAAATGGCCGCCACGCCCTTTGCGGCCCCCCCCCATAGGATGAAGGCATCCGGGTAGTTAGGGGCGTGGCCAGCTCCCTTACAAAAGGGGTGGCCATGAGGCAGCCGAGCTGCCATTTTGCGAAGCGACGGAGCGGAGAAGTTTTTCCCCCTGTGTCTCCGTCGCTCCTTACCTAGATTGGAAGCCTTTTGGCGGCGAATCTTCTCTTTCGGCTTCCTTTTGCCTTGAGTGAGATGCCTCCGAAGAAGAAGGCGCTTTCGAGTGCGGCTCGCACGGGTAGGAGGCGCAATCCGGGTCGGAGGACCACGGTGGCGCCTCCCCAGCAGCCGCCTTTGCCGGCACCTGCCGGGACCGGCGGGATGGGGTCGATCACCCCTTGGCCGGAAGCGGGAGACCCAAGCATGGGCTCGGTGTGGGCTGCGGCCCGCGGCCCGCAAGCGGTGGACACCGCTCCTGGCTTTACCCATTCTGCTGGGCCTGCAGCAGTTGTGGCGCAGCTCCCCCCGGGGCCTTCTAGCCTTGGGGGGTGGTGTGGCCCTCTGCCTCGGCAGGTGCCTGCACCGACCCTTCCGGGCTTCGGTGCGGGACAATGGCCCTATTCGGGTCCTGGGGTACAGGGACCTGTACCCGCGCCTCTAACAGGCGGGCCGGCCGGCCCTTGGCCCCAGGTCAGCGTGGAGGCCTTACTGGCCCGCGTGGCGGCCCTCGAGGCCTCCTTGGCTCGGGCCAACCATGCTGGGGCTACTTGTGGGGTTCGTTTCGAGGCGCCGTCGGTCGGGCAGCAGCAGGCGACGGGACGGGTCGAGCTGCTGCAGGCGCGTGGCGCAACTTCGGCCACTGCCTCGCAGCTCCCCGGCCTACAAGCAGGTGTGGGTCAGGCCCCGATGATGAGCTCTATGGCGGTCGTGAGCTCCGACGCCCCCGGTGGGCCGGAACCCCCGGTGGGGGCGGCCTGCGGGGGTGCAACTTGTGAGTATGCAGTACAAGCCAATACACCTACACACATTGCCACTACGGGGGTGGCCTTTTAATGGCCTTGGCCTCGCGTGGGTGGTGCGGCGGTACAGCCGCTGACGCCCCACCCGGCGACGACAACTACCACCCAGGGCCCCGTGGTGGGGGGTGTTTCCTACCCTGAGGGGAACGTGTTGGGTGGCTGGGTTGGTCCAAGCCCCTTTTCAGATGCCCGCAGTCGCTGCGGTGCCTGTATTGGCCTTGCCGACAGCCGGGTATTCCTTACTGCTGGGTGACCACTTGCCACAGGCCACCGGAGAGTGAATTTGGTGGGGGGAGTACGTGGATTTGTTCTCACTCATAGACAGAGAGCCCACCAAGGAGGAGAGCGCGGGGCAGAAGGGGTAGGATAGTAGCAGGCACGTCGTCGCAAGCCAACAAGTACGTGGGCCAACTGGTTGCCGGCCTACCTCATAGGCATGGCGGTGTACCCCTGGGCCCGGCCGGATTTGGCAATTCCGATGGTCCACTATTTGGACAACGTATACCGGGCGATGGTTGACTTTCCGGGCCCATCGTGGTTGGCTTATGACGAGGAATGCCATAGGCGGATTTCCCCGCACCCCGAGATTAGGTGGGATGAGCCATGCCAGAGGCGGTGGCTTTTGTACGTGACCCCCACGCGCCTTGCTCAGGGGGTTCCAGCCCGCCTGCTGTCCTGGACTTTCTTGTCCAATGGTTCCTACAATGGGGAGAATTGCAAATGCAGACAGGAGTGTCCCACATGTGTGGCCCCCATGCGGCCCCTGCCTGTCCCGGGCTCGGAGGGATGCGGGGCAGAGGGAGGGGCGGACAGGGGGCTGGCAAGACTGCCGCAGATGGATCTAGTCCACCGAAGGGCTCCCTCCCCGATTAAGGTGGGCATGTTGGAGCATTGGCTCACATTGTACCCGAAGGGAGAGGACGCGGGTTATCTCCTTCAGGGTTCTAGGCAGGGGTTCCGGATCCCTTTCTGGATAACAGGTCCCCTCATGATGCCCCCAATCTTTGATCCCTTAGGGGGAGGGAGGAGGTGGCTGCTGCCAGCTTTGACAAGAGGGTCTATGCGGGCAGGGTCGTTGGCCCTGTCCCTGCACCCCGTCCCGGGGAGCATATTATTTCAATGATGCCATGCCTTTTGGCTGTTACATTCGGGCTCGGTATTCGAGCGTTTCACCTCTTTCCTAGAGTGGGCTTTTGTCCGCAGGTCAGGGTCCCGGTCTGTAGCCCATTCCCTGGATGGTTTTTATTCGGGGCTGAACGGGGCTGGGACACGTGCCCACGTCTCCTCAACGCATTTCAGACGCTAATGGAGGAACTCAGTGTCCCTTTAGCGCCCGAAAAGACCGAGGGCCCATCTCCACTACTAGTATTCCTGGGGTGGAGAGTGACACGGTAGCGCAGGCTTCTAGGTTGCAGTGAGATAAGGTGTCAAGGCTAGTGGCCCTTATCTCGGACTCGCGGGCCGAGCGCATGGCATCACTGAGGGAACTGCTGGTGCTACATGGTCACCCCAATTTCGCTGGCAGGGTCGTCGCTCCGGGCAGGGCATTGCTCGGCGCTTGTGCGACGCCATGGCAGGATTATCCAGGCCCCACCATAGGGTTAGGCTTACCCGGGGTATCAGGGCAGACATGCTTGTCTGGTTGCAGTTCCTGAGGGAGTTCGATGGGGTCTCATTTTGGAGGCATGACCTCCTGGCTTCCCCTCAATTTCAGATTCAGTCTGATGCCTCGGGATCCCTCGGTTATGGGATGTACTTCAATTGGAAGTGGGCCTATGGTGGGTGGCCACCATCCTGGGCAGGCACGGGTCGCCTGCGTGGTCTCACGTATCTGGAATGTTTCCCTATCCTGGGTGCTTTGATGCTATGGGGCAAGGGGTGGGCCAACTCGGTTGTGCATTTTGGCGTGACAAGGCGGCTGTTGTCCGCATTGTCAATGCACAGAAATCCAAATCCGAAGAGAGACGACGACGACGCCATCGCCGCTGCCGCGCTCTCCCCGCCCCCTTCATCGGCGGGGAGATAAGGGGAGCCTCCCGTGGCCCGGGAGGCCCCGAAGAGAGACGCCGCCGCCGCCATCGCCGCCGCCGCGCTCTCCCCGCCCCCTTCATCGGCGGGGAGATAAGGGGAGCCTCCCGTGGCCCGGGAGGCCCCAAAGAGAGACGCCGCAGCCGCCATCGCCGCCGCCGCGCTCTCCCCGCCCCCTTCATCGGCGGGGAGATAAGGGGAGCCTCCCGTGGCCCGGGAGGCTCCGAAGAGAGACGACGACGACGCCATCGCCGCCGCCGCGCTCTCCCCGCCCCCTTCACCGGCGGGGAGATAAAGGGAGCCTCCCGTGGCCCGGGAGGCCCCGAGGAGAGACGCCACCGCCGCCGCCGCGCTCTCCCCGCCCCCACCACCGGCGGGGAGATAAAGGGAGCCTCCCGTGGCTCGGGAGGCTCCGAAGAGGGCCGCCGCCGCCGCCGCCGCCGCGCTCTCCCCGCCCCCACCACCGGCGGGGAGATAAAGGGAGCCTCCCGTGGCTCGGGAGGCTCCGAAGAGGGACGCCGCCGCCGCCGCCGCCGCCGCGCTCTCCCCGCCCCCACCACCGGCGGGGAGATAAAGGGAGCCTCCCGTGGCCCGGGAGGCTCCGAAGAGGGACGCCGCCCCGCTGCCGCCGCCGCGCTCTCCCCGCCCCCACCACCGGCGGGGAGATAAAGGGAGCCTCCCGTGGTCCGGGGGGCTCCGAAGAGAGACGCCGCCGCCGCCATCGTTGCCGCCGCGCTCTCCCCGCCCCCTTCATCGGCGGGGAGATAAGGGGAGCCTCCCGTGGCCCGGGAGGCTCCGAAGAGAGACGCCGCCGCCGCCATCGCCGCCGCCGCGCTCTCCCCGCCCCCTTCATCGGCGGGGAGATAAGGGGAGCCTCCCGTGGCCCGGGAGGCTCCAAAGAGAGACGCCGCCGCCGCCGCTGCCGACGCCGCCGCGCTCTCCCCGCCCCCACCACCGGCGGGGAGATAAAGAGGCGCTGCCTCTTCCCGGGGGCCCACGTTATTCGGCTCAGGAATGGGAGGCAGGGGTGTCCCATCTCCCTTTGGACCCTGCCTGTTGGGGGGCTTAAAGGAGAGGCGCCGCCGGAGGCCCGGAAATTTTGTTCGGTGCTGGATTTGGAGGTGGATGGCGGAGGGGGAGGGAAGAGAGAGTGTTGGCCTTGCCAGCCAGGAAGGAGGGGCAGCATTCCATCTAGGGAGGTTCCGGAGTTTAATATAGGTGTTGTGACGGGCATGGGGCGGTATGGCGGGTACCGTGGGGCGGGCCGCACTCGGGGAATGCGGGTCCGATGTTTAAGTGCGGTCCCTCATTCCAGCCTTGCAGGTACATCTCTGGGTCCTGAGCAGCAGATCCAGAGTGACCCCGCCCTTAGGCTGCTGCTGGTGAATGCCAGGTCGGTTTGCAATAAGGCCCCCTTGATTCAAGACGCCATCCGGGATGGGCGGGCCGACCTGGCATACATCACCGAAACCTGGCTGACACCTGAGGATGGAGTACCTCTTTCGGACATGTGTCCAGCTGGGTTCGGTATCTGGCACCAGCCTAGAGGTGAGGGGAGGGGCGGTGGTGTCGCCATTGTTGCCAGGGAATCTTTGGGAGTCGCTAGGGCCACTGCTCCACAAGTGTCTGGTTGTGAGGCCCTGCTTTTACGGTTGGGCCCCAAGGGTCAGTTGGGGATCTTGCTCCTGTACCTGCCCCCTTGCAGGGTAAGGGATGCCCTGCCTGAGCTCCTCGAGGCTGCCTCGATGCTGGCGTTGGAGTTCCCGAGGCTTATGGTTCTGGGGGACTTCAATTTGCCATCGTTGGGGATGGCCTCTGAGGGGGCAAGGGAGTTCATGGCTTCCATGGCAGCCATGGGCCTGACTCAGGTAGTTCGGGGTCCGACCAGGGGCAGCGGTCACATGCCAGACTTAGTTTTCCTGTCGGAGCAGTGGCAGAGTGACCTGAGATTACAGGACTTAGTCATCTTACCTGTGCCATGGTCGGATCACTATCTGGTGACTCTTGATTTCCTGGGGGCGACACTTCATCGTAGGGAGGCAGGGCCTATTAAAATGGTCCGCCCTCGGCAACTAATGGATCCAGATGGTTTCCAGAGGGAACTGGGGGATGTACCTCTGGATCGGCTAAACGATTCACCCGAGGCACTCGTCGACCTATGGAATAGGACGACAATAGCTGCCTTGGATGAAATCGCGCCACTGCGGCCTCTCCGCGCCCGAGGAACTAGGTCATCTCCGTGGTTCACAGAGGAACTATGGGAACTCAAACGGGCAAAGAGACGCCTAGAGCGCCGCTGGGTGAAGACCCGGGATGACTCCGATTGGACACTAGCTAGAGCCGCTATTAGGGCCTACCTAGTGGCGATGGGGGTGGTGAGGCGGCAATACTTCACCACCCTTATTGCCTCCGCTGATAATCGCCCAGCCGCCCTGTTCCGGGTAACCAGGTCCCTCCTTGGTAGAGGGGGATCGGTGCCTGGTTGGCAGGGGTCGGCTGAGGACTTTGCTGACCATCTGGTGGAGAAAATTGATCGGATTCGTTCAGGATTGAATCCTGGCGTGGATGGGGAGGGTCGGGGGGGTGCCGGAGCACAGTCTTGCTGTTCGATCTGGGATCGGTTTGATCCTGTTGTCCCTGATGAAGTGGACAGGCTCCTTGCAGATGTTCGTGCCACTACATGTCCTCTGGACCCCTGTCCCACCTGGTTGGTGAAAGCTTCCAGGGGGGTAACAGGGGGCTGGGTTGGGGGGATTGTAAATGCTTCTTTACGGGAGGGGGTATTTCCTGCACAGCTAAAACATGCTTTGGTGCGTCCCCTCCTGAAGAAAATGTCCCTCGACCCAGCTGTCCTTAACAACTACAGGCCGGTTTCCAACCTGCCCTTTCTGGGTAAGGTTTTGGAGAAGGCGGTGGCGCGCCAGCTGCAGAGTGTCCTGGAGGAAGCGGATTATCTAGACCCCTTTCAATCGGGATTCAGGCCCGGATATGGAACGGAGACGGCATTGGTCGCACTGATGGATGATCTCTGGCGGGAGCGGGACGGGGGTTGTCCATCCGTCCTTGCTCTTCTTGACCTCTCAGCGGCCTTCGATACCGTCGACCACGGTATCCTGCTGGAACGGCTCGAAGGACTGGGGATCCAGGGCACTGTGTTGTCCTGGTTTTCCTCATTTCTGGAGGGCCGTACCCAGTCGGTGTGGTTAGAGAGTGAGAGGTCCAGCCCTAGGCTTCTCAAATATGGGGTGCCTCAGGGATCTGTGCTCTCTCCTCTCTTATTTAACATCTACATGAAGCCGCTGGGTGAGATCATTCGTTCCCACGGGGTGCGGTACCATCAGTACGCGGATGATACTCAATTGTACATCTCGGCCCGGGGGGACCCCAGTGATGCTGTTGAAATCCTATCCGGATGCCTGGAGGCCATTGGGGTCTGGATGGGGGCCAATGGGCTTCGGCTGAATCCCAGCAAGACAGAGTGGCTGTGGATAAGGGGCCCCACGTTATCCAAGGAGTTACCATCTTTGGTACTGGATGGGGCTGTTTTGCCCCAGACAGACCCAGTGCGCAACTTGGGGGTCCTCCTGGACTCACGGCTCCTGCTGGAAGAACAAGTGGCAGCTGTGGCCAGGGGGGCTTTTGCCCAACTTCGGGTGATTCGCCAACTGCGCACGCTCCTGGACCGGGGCTCCTTGCTTATGGTCACTCATGCTCTGGTTACTTCCCGACTAGATTATTGTAATGCGCTCTACATGGGGCTGCCCTTGACGACCATTCGGAGGCTGCAGCTGGTCCAGAATGCGGCGGCCCGGGTGGTGATGGGGTGTGGGCGATATGCCCATGCCTCACCGCTGCTTCGGGAGCTGCACTGGTTACCAGTTTGTCTCCGGGTGCAATTTAAGGTGCTGGTTTTGACCTTTAAAGCCCTATATGGCAGGGGGCCAGGATACCTTAGAGACCGCATCGTCCCAAGAGTGGCTGCCCGTCCAACCAGAGCGGACCGGAGAGGCTCTCTGGTGGTGCCATCAACGAGGGGTGCACATTTGACTAGCACCCGAAGGAGGGCCTTCTCTGTGTCCGCACCAACCCTCTGGAACCTCCTACCAACAGATCTAAGACTGCAAAGTGAACTGCTGCCCTTCAGGAAAGGAGTAAAGACCTGGCTGGCAGGGCAGGTATGGGGCCCGAACGGGACTATGGCCCCTGCCGGCTGGCTTTTATAAGACTCTCTCTCTTTCCCTCTGTGTGGTAGGTGGGACGGGTGATTGGGATATGGGTTTTAAATGGGGGTGGATGTTGGTTTTTTCTTATTGGGTGGGTTTTTTATTGGGTGGGTTTTATAAGGTTTTATAATGTTTTTATGTATTTTTTGGAGTTGTTGTAATGCCGCCCTGAGTCGGGTTCTGCCTGAGTGGGCGGCATTTACAAATGTGAATGATAAATAAATAAATAAATAAATCGCCCGGGGTTATTGACCTAGTGCGCTAGTTTGTGTCGTGCAGCCTGTGCCTCAACATTCTCTTCAGGGCCAGGCATGTCCCAAGGGTTGATAATGATATTGCTGCTGCTTTGTCCCGTCTGCAGATCTCCCGGTTCCGTGCCTCGGCCCTGGATGCGCAGGAATTTCCCTCGCCACTCCCGGACGAGAGATGGAACGTTGGCAAGGAGAGGTGACCCGGGTGATTGGCCTGTCACTAGTGCCATGCATGAGTAAGGCGTATCACCACGCATTTAGTTCTTTCAGAGCATTCTGTACCCAATTTCGACTGCCAGGAACCTGGCCGATCCCGGTGGCCCATGTTCTGCGGTTCATGGTTTACCTGTATGCCCAGGGCCTTGCACCTCGCACCATAGCATCTCAGCTGTCAGGGTTGGCTTTTATGGCCAAAGTGGGAGGTCGTGTGGACGGCACCAATGACTTCCGTGTGAGACATGTTTTGGAGGGGTGGGTGCGCGTGCGCGGGTGTTTCCCGGGCGACCGCCACCCGATTTTCCCAGGGGTTTTTTTGCCCGATTGGCCCGGGGCTGGCCTGGCCTCTGTTTTGATAGATGAGGCAGCCCATTTCATGCGGCTACTACGGTGGCCTTTTTGGGGGCGCTCCGCATCGGCGAGCTTGAGATGCTGAATAAGGCGGATGCAAGATTTTCCCAAGGATTTTTACCAATTGGCCCGGGGCTGGCCTGGCCTCTGTTTTGATAAATGAGGCAGCCCACTTCATGCGGCTACAATGGTCGCCTTTTTGGAGCGCTCCGCATCAGTGAGCTTGAGATGCTGAATAAGGCGGATGCAAGATTTTTCCAGGGGTTTTTACCCAATTGGCCCGGGGCTGGCCTGGCCTCTGTTTTGATACATGAAGCAGCCCACTTCATTCGGCTACAAAGGTGGCCTTTTTGGAGCGCTCCGCATCAGCGAGCTTGAGATGCTGTATAAGGCGGATGCAAGTCGTAGGGCACTGGAACTCGAAGATGTCTGTGGGGACAATATTGGGCTCAGTTGGAGATACGCTCCTCTAAAGTTAATCAGCACGGCGTAGGCAGTAGAGTAGACTGCTACAATGTTCCTCGACAGACATCTGTCCGGTTGGTGCCCTACAGGATTTCTGTGCACTGTGTGGCACGCACCATGGCACAATTTTTCTGTCACCAAGGTGGATCTTCTATTACTAAATTTCAATTTGGGGGGTGCCGGGAAGGCACTAGGCAGTGTTGGCCTCTCAAGGGCTCGTTGCGGCACCCATTCGTTCCGGATAGGGGCGGCTTCTGCTGCAGTTGTTTTGGGTACTCCAGGGCTGAAATACGCCGTATGAGGGGGTGGGGGTCACAATGTTTTCAGTTTTGTCTTCGCCCTCCTCCACTGCGAGTACCAGTTTTAGTCACTGCACTGTTTCTCCCCCCCCCTCCCTTTTTTACTTGACAGACCCTGGGTGTCGTTTTACACCGGTGACAGTATGCCTGGTGGGCCGTAGCCGCATGCACAGGGCAGCGCGTTACGCTGCATGGGGCAGCGCGTTACGCTGCGGCGACAGAGTGGGTACCCGACGGGGACAGGGTGCATCCGCACGTCCCAGGTGCTATGGTAAGCGCGGCATGTTATGGCGGGAACTGTTGCCATCCCTTTTCTACATCAGAGATGCTGGCTCGCCAGATGTCCTGGTTACGTACCTTGGGGGCGATGGTTTGGGGCGGGTCACTGGCCTATCGCGGAAACTTGCGGTTCGCAGTGACCTGCCCTACTCACATTATGTGTGGCTTGCCACATCCCTCAATTGGTCGGACACGATACCGCGGTATGCTTACAGGGGGGCGTTTGGCCTCAGGGCTCTGACTGAGCCGACGCTCCGTGAACGGGGCTATTGCCCGGTTCCTTTTGACAAGGGCGGGGGATGCGCCATTAGCCTCCCCGCCATCAGTTTGCAAATTTACGAGCTTTACTCAGGGGATGGGGCCCATCTGTCGCAGGGAGGTATGGACCTCTGGATTAGTGGACTGGCGAGCAGGCCTGTCGACCGAGCTGACGGTCTTGGGGGGGCGGTGAGCCTTTTTGGAAGCCTCCCCGTGTGGCGGGTATCACTGGTAAGGTAAACATTATGACCCACAGGTATCCGGCAGGTTCGCAATTGACTGGACAACAATAGACAGGCATAAGTTGATTAAACGTTGTCCGGTCAACGACGAACTAGGCGACGGGGTGATGTCGATAGCTAGCCAGCATGCATCACCCCGTGATTCCACGGATACGCGTCAGAGGGTGGGGTCATTAGTTAGATATTGACTATGGTCAACAATTTGTTTGTTGTCAACAAACAAATTGATACAAATTGATACATTGTAACCAATTGCCGTTGGCAATTTTGGGGTGGTACCTTACCAGTGTTACTTCGGCCTGCTTGCCTTAAGAATTATGATTGGTCGTTTTGCCAATAGAAATTTATAATTCGGACTAGGGCATGAATCAATAAATGTGGCCCAATGCCGTTATCCACTTTTACCAGTGTCGGAGTCCTTTATTGGGGGGTGCGCCTGCAATGCAAGCGCGGCGCCAAAATGGCCGCCGCGCCCTTTGCGGGCCCCCCCATAGGACGAAGGCATCCGGGTAGTTAGGGGCGTGGCCAGCTCCCTTATAAAAGGGGTGGCCATGAGGCAGCCGAGCTGCCATTTTGCGAAGCGACAGAGCGGAGAAGTTTTTCCCCTCCACCCCCTCCCTAGTTAACAGTGTGATATTTTGGTCACTTCGGGGCCGGGTGGGAATTTTTGGCTGGGACCCACTATTGGCTTTCGGGTCCTGGTTTTTTCGCCCATCCCACACTGTTGCTATGGTTTGATATAGGGGTTTCTGTGATGCTGTTGACTTTGGTCACATGGGCGGGTATCACTGGTAAGGTAAACATTATGACCCACAGGTATCCGGCAGGTTCGCAATTGACTGGACAACAATAGACAGGCATAAGTTGATTAAACGTTGTCCGGTCAACGACGAACTAGGCGACGGGGTGATGGCGATAGCTAGCCAGCATGCATCACCCCGTGATTCCACGGATACGCGTCAGAGGGTGGGGTCATTAGTTAGATATTGACTATGGTCAACAATTTGTTTGTTGTCAACAAACAAATTGATACAAATTGATACATTGTAACCAATTGCCGTTGGCAATTTTGGGGTGGTACCTTACCAGTGTTACTTCGGCCTGCTTGCCTTAAGAATTATGATTGGTCGTTTTACCAATAGAAATTTATAATTCGGACTAGGTCATGAATCAATAAATGTGGCCCAATGCCGTTATCCACTTTTACCAGTGTCGGAGTCCTTTATTGGGGGGTGCGCCTGCAAAGACAATGGCCTGTGTTATCAATTTTTTTATGGAGAACACTGAGGAGAAGAATAAAATCAACAGAACTTTTGCTGAAAATGCAGTGCCGATCAAAACGGGAAGTCTGTCATGCTGTAACAGTTTGGGTTTTTCTGGTGTGACTCCTTTCTTTAAGAAAAATCAATGGATTATAGAATTTAAATTAAAAGGATTTGGGGCACTACTATTATAGTGATAGTCAAGAGTCTCAAAGCAGAAGAAAGTAGCCATTTAAATTCAGTACTAGCTGTTCTTTCTTTAAAATCAATAATGGAAAGTAGAGGGTTATATGAAAATGAACACAATCATATGTTTCAACCACAGCCTGCTCACATCAAGCTGGAAACCTAAGCCGTCTTGGGGCAATGAAAAAAAGTATACTTCAATTGAGCATTTTTGGCATAATGAGCTATCTGAAAAAAATTGTTAATATTCGATTGCACTCTATAAAGGAAGAATTGCAACCACCTGTTCAAGTAATTTTGAAATAAAAACGTGCAAGAAGAGAAATTGAGCAATTGTTCCTTAGCATATGATAATCCAGCTGAATATTTTTTGAACAAAGAGAAGACCAGGGTCAAGAAAGAAAAGTTATTTATAAAAACATATGATAAGAATTCAGGAGTCAGGGAGACACAATGGTATGTTACACAGCCTACATCAGGGATATCCAAACTACGAACTGGGGGCTGGATCCAGCACCTGATGCCAATTCATCTGGGCCACGAAGCCCTCGTCGCTCCTGGAAGCAGAAGTAAAATGTGCCTGTATGGGCGCAATTTACTTCCGCTTCCGGGAGTGACGAGGGCTTCATGCTTCAGATGAATTGACATTAAGGGCTGAATGCAGCACCCGGGCCATAGTGACTGGCACCCTGAACTACGTGACCGGCCCGTGGCCTGAAAGGTTTGAGCACCCCTTATCTAGAAGAATCTTTCATCTCTGATGTCCTTCCATCACCAAACAGAGACCGTTCTCTTTTCTTCCAGTCTCTTTTTTTCTCTGCCTGTTTCTACTCGGTTGTAAGCAAATCGATCCTTTATGTTCTAATTCACTCACTAAAATGGTAACTATTAACTTAACACTAACAATTTAGAGAGGCTAGGAAACTGAAGATCCTTTAAACTAAATAGCCTGAAGAGATTAAAGTGTGGTCACACAATATTATTGCAAATGTTACATTAGTTGTATTATCATGTTGTATTCTTGTAGTACTGTACATTCAGTTTGATTACTCTATATATTCGAGTATAAGCTGACCCAAATATAAGCTGAGGTACCTAATTTTGGCCTGAAAACCCAGGAAAATAGATTGGCCCATGTATAAGCCAAGGATGGGAAATGCAGCAGCTGCTAGTGAGTTTCAACAATCAAAATACCTGAAAATATGGTAAAATTAATTAAATTGTTGGCACATCTCAATCTGGCATGGTCTTGGGACCCTCATGGTCATTTACCCGAGTATAAGCCAGGTACCCTTTTGGGCTCATTTTTTGGGCTAAAAACTCGGCATATACTTGAGTATATACAGTATGATTCTTTCACATTGCACATATTTTCATTTTATGCTTTTTTGTGGCCTTTCAAGTTCATAGTTTTTTCTGAGAAAGCAATCCTATCCATTAGTCTAGAGCTCTTGAAAGCTAGAGTGAATGGTATATCCGTTGGTTTGCTGGGCTTCTGCTGGAAAAAAGAAGAGCAGTGTTTGCCATTCTTAATATGAAGCTTTGTTCTTCTTCTGTCATAGGGTGTATAGGGAGCTCTGTTAGTCCACTTTTGTCATACTCCAAACTCACCACCTTTTCACATCCCTGGAGAGATGGAAATATCCTTGTAGGATGGAGCAGAAAAGAAGGGAACCTGAAAATGAAGCCAAAGTTTGTTTTCATTATTTTTAAAGTTGCTGCTGTTGTCTTCCGAGTACTGCTAGTTCAGGAATGGAATTCTTTATACTGGAGGTTCGGTTAGGGTCCAAGAGAGGGAACTATTGTGCTTTAGCAAGAGGTTTCCCTTGGCTATTGCAAAGTGTAAGGCTCCAACATGGGAAAGGAAAGTAGCAAAGGGGAAAAGAAAAAAAATCACATAACTTATTTATTAAAAAAAGAAAAGAAAGCAGGAAAGAAAAATAGAGTGCTACCCTGGAACCCATTTCATTATCAGGAGACATTGGGGGCTGTGAAATGGGAAGGGGGAAATTGCCACCAGTAAATTCATATCAGCAATTGCAGTTTTAGTAATCACAGATTTATCTTCCTATTCCACATGACCCTCTGCCATGGATTTCTTATTATGAAGGGAATCTCAGAAGTCAGAAATATTTGTAATTGATGATGTCATCAACCCTATGCAGTGTAACTTACAGCAAGAGGATTTCATCTACTGCCCAGTAAATCCTGCAGCTGAAGGTGGGGTCAGTAGAACAACTGCTCCACTTGGAAGATTCTTTAAGCAGCCTAGCTTTGCTTAGAAGACAGTTCCATAGCATAGGAGTTGCCACTAAGAAGACTCTGGTAATTAGGTGTTCTCAAAAATGTTCTTTGGTTGCTTCAGCAAAAATCTTTTAAACCTACTTATCAACTGTTTGCTTTCATCAGAGGTTGCACAGAGGTAGAGTTTACCATAACAATTACCTAATTTAATCCATTTTTTGCTGCAGACTGCAGATTCCACAGTTAAGTACATATCTAAATGCATGCATGAATCCAAGTTCTCAGTTTTGCTGCACTGTTTTATGGTGAGCAGTAAAACAGGAAATGACAACCAGACCATTGAAGCGGCGGAGAAAGGTATCCTTTCTTGTCATGATGAACACTTTCACACATTTTGACTACTCACTCTGAAAAAAATTACTTTTCAAGAATGATTTTCGTGGAGCATGAAAATGTACATAGAAACACCAGCTTAGCTCCACCTACAATATACATCTCAATTTGATTGCTTCTAAGTCTGTATTCTAAATATAACAGTTTAGATCCAGGAAGTGTGAGTCAGGATTTGCTTGTTCAGTGTGGAATTCCTTCCTTCTCATGTCAGCCTCTAAAATTTTCTTCTTCAAGTTGCTCCAGAATTTATTTTTCCCACAATAGAGCATGGACTGTGAGATATCATCTGCAGTAGGGTGCAGGAATTGGTGGAAATTTGAGAAATTTGCATGGATGAAAGGGATGCTCCTCTTGCAAATTTCTCTCTCTAAATCCTCTGAGGTTCTAGTTTTCATATATATATTGTATAGAAATCAAAATATTCTGGATATTTATAACTGAAGAGGGGAGAAAAGAGAGAATGGGTTTAAATAGCTTTGATGTTCTGGTAGAAATGTGAAGCAGCCAGCAAAACAGGGCCAAACGACTATATTAGGCAGTCAGAACATGGGGAGCAATGGCACAGTACTGCTAAATAAATACACTCAGAAATGGATACATTTGGGTGGGAAATGACAGGAAGGGGAATGGGGTAACTGGGAGGTCATCAGACTGGAATGAAGACTGTACAGGCTACATAGTTTAGGCAGGAACGCAGTCCCGCGATATTTTAAGACCAAGAAGAAGGAGACAAAATGGAGGATCGTACTGATCCCAATTATTTCACAAAACGTTACAGCAATAAATATATTCAAACACAACAATAACAGTCTATTCTGTTACCTTGATCATTCTTTCATTATTTTAGAACATAACTTTCAGAGGCCTACATTTCCAGTATCATATCTAATAAAATTGAAATTTGGGAGAATGAAACACAAAGGAATTGTTAATGCCTAGCATCCACCTATCCGTCTTGGTTCACTGTTCCAGGTTGATCTTTAGATGGTCTGTATCATACGCCAGTGGCTATTTTTCTTATGAAGAGAAGACAGAGAGTAAATGCTAAGAAGAGAAGGAAAACATAATCACCCTTTTAGGTGTTTAAAATTTTGCATTGAATTACAGTACTACTATTAGAGTCCTCTACAAGAGATCAGTGGTGGGATTCATTTTCTTTTACTACCTACTTTGAGGGTATGGTATGGTGGTCATGGCTAGGGGAAATCCCTGTGTTATTTCGAAACTTGGATGGGCCAGGGAGGGGCCAGTCAGAATTTCTGCTACCAGTTCTAGCAAACTGGGGCGAACCTGCAGAATCTCACCACTGATCCTGATGCTTGCAAAGGAAAAAGAACACATTAGGAACACTCCCCGCCCCCTCATCCTAAGAGATGACAACATGAATTTGTTCCTTGTTTGTTTGCATTTATATCCTGTTTTTCTGCTAGTGAGTTCTCCTCCTAACTTACTCCTCACAATACGTTCTCCAAGATAGGTCAGTGGTGACAGAAGGACTAGACAAATGTCACCCAGGATACTTCATGACTCAGTAGGGACATTTAACCATTGCACCAGACTGGCTCTCAAGTATTTGGAGGGGAGAGTGTCCAGGCTGAGGTAGAAAGCTAAGCATCAGAAAAAATTCAGATATCAGGTGCAATTTGCATCATTCTATAAAAGATTTTGCTGAAATTTCTGTTATCCCTCATTAATTGTATTGAACTCTCCTTAAACGAGGCAATGAAGTGGTTTGTAATAGCTGTCATGAACAAGGAAAACTACAAAGAAAACTCTCTAATTTCCAAGAAAAGATCCCAGGTGATGCTGGAGATTTTGTTGCCAAAAGATGATGAGTTGTACTGCACTTTAAGCTTCGGTTTGCCTGGCGATCTTGCTAATTGTCTAAAACTGTAACAGCTGTGTAGTTGTTTTAATAACTAAAAAGGATCTCAATGATTGTAATTTTGAACATCGTTTTGACATCATTTAGCATTGTCAAGATTTAATTTTCTTTCCCTGCTCTAGATCACATACCCATGGAATATTTTTTCCTGAGAGTGGGAAATGTTCTTAACCTTTATCCCCCACCCCCACCCCCACCCCATCAACAGTTTAGTAGCACTTCAGGGCAATGCTAGTAGGCCAGGCTTGTGATAATAAAATGAAGTACAGTACAGTAAAACCCTTACTTATGAAAAAAAGTCCGTTCCGTAGGCTTTTGCTTAAATTGTTTTTTTATATAACTCAAAGCAAACCAATAGGAAAATTAATTTTTATGTAAATTGAAGCAAACCCACAGGGAAATGAATGTTTATGTAACTTGAAGCAAACCCATAGGAAAAAGAATCTTTATGTAACTAGAAGAAAACCCATAGGCAAAAGAATCTTTATGTAACTCAAAGCAACCCCATAGGAAAAAGAATCTTTATGTAACTTGAAGCAAACCCATAGGAAATCGTGTAAATCGGGACATGGTTTAAGCACAAAATCATTTTGTATGTTGAATTTTATGTAGCTCGAGGCATTTGTAAGGCGAGGTTTTACTGTACTTCATTTGAAAGCATTCTCCACCACCCCAGCTAAGTCATATCAGTTTCTATTTGCTCACAGATCAAGGCTCAACAGTCCATACAGAAGCACTTTAACTGATTCTTATATACATCTAAAGTAAGCAGGAAAAGGCATTCTTCTCCAATGTATTTTGATCACATTTACCACTGGAAATGTGTAGTTCTTTGCCTGGTGTAAAGGAAAACCCAGAGAAGAAAGTGGACTGTCACCCCCTGGGACAATAGCCCAGAGTTTAACATTAGCTATCCAGTGGAATGAGGAAAGGATGATTCCGAAAGATTTGGGAGAGGGTTGGCATGATAGAAGAGGTGATGGGAAAGAATGAAGAAATAGAAGTAGAAGCAAGGGATGAAGGAAAGGAAGAGCTAACAAAGGTGGAAAAAGGAGTAGAAGGAGGAGTGAAAATGTGTGGGATTGGGTTAAAAGAAAGAAAAGGAAGGAGACAAGGAAGGAAAAGGAGAGTAATGGCACCCAATGAAGATAGAGGGAGGTCTACCTCCTTGGTGGTCATACATATTTAAAGAAGACAATTCCCCTGGCAGAGGTAGAACGGTAAGCCAAGGAAGAGATTGCCAGCAAGTGTCTTGTTGGAGAGAAAAGAGGTGAGGAGGTGAGACAAGTCTGGAGGCAATGCCAGAGGAGTGAAAGACTTTCTGAGGTAAGTGGGAAAGACATTTGTTCAGCAACTTGTCAGCACCATAATTTGTGGGTTTTAAAGAGAGTGAAAAACTCTGAGTGGTGGTTACTGTGAGGGAAACTAACAACTACTCCATGAAAATAGTTGACATATTTTATGAACACCTTATTTTGTATTAAAAGTTCCAAGTTGCACTGCAATGAAAAGTGTGTCAGACCAGTGATTTCAATATGGAGGAGGGTGGGAGGGCCACACCTGGAAATGGGAACCTACTGCACAAAAATCTAGGTGCACTAAAAGGAATCTCTGTCAGCTTTCTAGTTGGGAATTCCTTGATTCCAAAGCCAGTTTAGCATTAACCACATCTGAAAATACCACCCAGAAATAATGCCCAGAAACTATATTTGGGTAACAACTATTTGGGGTGGAAGAGTAAGTATTAGCTCACATCTATCTACTGATTGATTGGTTGGTTGGTTGATTTTTGCATTTGTTAAATAGTGGTTTTATTTGGGCACCAACTGGGCAGAAGGGACGCGTGGTGAAGCAACATGGCCGCCATGTGCTTTGTTGCCCCCCCCTCTAGAGCCAGGCACTTTGGCCATGTGAGGCGGTGGAGTGGAGCTCCCCTTTAAAAGGGGAGCCTCCGCACACCCTTGCTGGCTTTAAAATTTTATCGGCAGGACCAAGGGCGCATTTGCCCCTTTTCCCAGCCAATTTAGAGCTGCGAGGCGAGGCCTCAAAAACTAGCGCTGCTGGAGCCTTTCCCTTGCGGCGCTTGGCCATGATTCTTTTGGGCCTCACTCTGGTGGGCCCTGACTGCTGCTGCTCGCACCGTTAATGGGCACAATGCGGCACTAACTGCCATATTAGGGCTTGGGAGAAGGGCCTCATGTGGGTCACTCCCTGGCTTAATTGGCTACCTGCCTTTTATTAACGGTGCCATGGTGCCGAAGAAGAAGGCCTGTTCTAGCAGGCCCTCCAGCGCGCCACGCTAGGCCTTCCAGGCTGGCACCAGACCCCACAGTGCCTCCATTGGGGGACAGGGCCCAGGGAAGGCCCAGGCCGCTGACAGATGACGCCGGTTCTCCCCCGAGTCAGAGGGCTTGGGCGAGATCGGGACCATCAGCCCACAATCGGGCTTCTAGGCCAAGCAGGGCCCATGCAGGGCCTGGCCAGGTAGCAATGCCATCTGGCGCTCATGGTGGCTGGGACCGCTGCCACACCAGGGATTGTCCCTGGACCTTCAAGAGAGGCTGGGCAGCAGGCCTTGCATTAGGCCTTGCCCGCTGATGCTGGGGCCCTTATGGCCCGTATTGGAGCCTTGGAGCGCGCTGTAGGCCTGGAGCCAGTCAACACCACGCGCCGGCCGGTGGGAAGGGTGGCGCCTCTGGAGCATGATCAGGCTGATACGAGCTGGCCTCAGTTGTCTGCACTTCTTAATAGGAGGGTGGAACAGCTTGAGGCTGCACAGCCTCCAGTGGTATTCCAACTGACTGGAGCTATTCAACCAGCCTGCCTGCTTCACGACTGGCCAGTGCTGACCTCAAGGGCCCGTCTACGTCTGATCCAGCGGGCTCTAATTTGGCCGTGAGCTCCGATGCTCCACAATGGCTGGAACCCCCGGTGGGGGCGGCTGGGGGGGAGTGCACCTGGTGAGCATGCAGGTCAAGTAAGATCACCATACATTCCTGGCCTTCAACCTCTGCTTTTCAATGGCCTTGGCCACAGCAGACGGCCCCGGCGCCTACAGGGCAGGAGCTAATATCCACGGCCCCGCAGGTTAACATTTGGAGGGCGCCTTATCCACCTGTACTGCCCAGGGTTCCACCTGCAGGTCCCAATGTTCCATACCCAATCTGACCTTATGGTCCTCCTGTTAATGCGGCTTATCATATAGTCCCTAACTCGACAATCCCGACTGCCGGTATATCATTGCCACTGGGGGATCACCTTTTACTGGCAACCAGAGACAAGATCTGGCACCAGGATTATACGGACTTATTTAGCCTAGTCAATAGAGAAGGAGAACAACAGGGACAAGGAACCGGCCCGTCATCGCAAACCTCCACGGACTTGGGCAAACTGGTTACCGGCTTATTTAATTTACGCCGCTGTGTCCATTAGAGCCTGTCTGGATCTGGCAATTCCACTAATCCAGTATCTGGACATTATATATAGGGCGTATGTTTTTTTCCCAGGCCAATCATGACTCGCTTACGATGAGGAATTTCGTATGCGGGCCGCCCTCCACCCAGAGATGCATTGGGATGAAGCTAACCAGTTGCTATGGCTACTCTATATGACACCGTCCCACCCTGCCTCTGGTGATCATTATCATCGTGGCCATGTCATACAATGACCTGGCCCCGCACAGTCTCCCCACCAGTTGGCAGGGCAGGTGGTTCCAGCCCGCCTGCTGTGCTGGAATTTCTCATCCCCGGGGGGCTGTACACGGAAGCAGTGCAAATTCAAGCATGAGTGTGCCATCTGCGCTGGACCTCATTTGGCCACCACTTGCTTCAGAGCAGGCGGGTCGCAAGGTAGAGGCCGTGGACAACAGGGTTCAGGCCGTGCCCTCCCAGATACAGTATCAACTTCAAAAGGGCCCCTCCCCAATACAACTTGAGGTACTTCAGCATTGGCTTCGCGTGTACCCCAAATGGGCTGATGCGGCTTATTTGTTAGCAGGTTTTTCTTTTGGCTTTCGCATTCCTTTTGCAGGTGCACGTGTACTGCAGGATGCATCCAATTTACAATCCTTGAGGGGTAGGGAGGATGTGGCATGGAAGAAAAATTTTAAGGAAGTATGAGAAGGGTGGGTCGCTGGCCCTTTCAGTGAGCCCCCATACCGGAATCTGAAGGTGTTCCCCCCTTGGTCTGGTGCCTAAGAAGTCCTCAGGTGAATTTTGCCTGATACATCACCTGTCTTACCCAGCTGGCTCATCTGTCAAAGATGCTATACCGGATGAACTGTGTTCTGTCCGATATACTTCCTTTGACCAGGCTTTACAGATGGTCTGGTCCTGTGGTCACAGGGCACTGATGGCCAAGTGCAACATCAAATCAGCATTCCAGCTTCTCCTGGTCCACCCAGAGGATTTTGAACTGTTAGGTTTTTGCTTTGAAGTGAAGTATTTTGTGGACAAGGCCATGCCTTTTGGCTGTTCGGTATCCTGTTCAGCCTTTGAGTGCTTTAGTTCTTTCCTTCATTGGGCTTTCGTTCACCGTTTCGGGGTCCAAAATGTTGCTCATTATTTGGATGATTTTTTGTTTGGAGGGGAGCATGGTTCTGGGACCAGTGAATGACTGCTGGTCACTTTTCAGGGGCTCATGGCTGAGTTGGGAGTATCATTAGCTCCTGAAAAGACTGAGGGCCCAGCCACTACATTAACATTTTTGGGCATTGAAATTGACACCATAGCACAGACGTCTAGGCTCCCTGAAGACAAGTTGGTTCGCATCACAGATGTGATCTTAGCCATGTTGGCCAGGCACAAGGTGTCCCTCCATGACCTGCAGGTGCTTCATGGATATCTCAACTTTGCATGCAGGGTTATTACACTAGGCCGTGCTTTTGCTAGACGCCTGTGCGATGCCATGGTTGGTTTATCCTGGAAGCACCATAGGGTTCATCTCATGAGGGGTATGCGGGCTGATCTTCGGGTATGGCTGGAATTTCTAGCCGATTTTAATGGGGTCTCCTTTTGGCAGAATGATCTTTCCCTTGCGTCCAAATTTCAAGTGCAGTCTGATGCTTCGGGGTCATTAATAAGAACATAAGAACAGCCTTGCTGGAACAGGCCACAGCCCATCCAGTCCAGCATTCTGTCTCACACAGTGGCTCACCATTTCCTTCAGGGTATTCCCAAGCAGATGCCTTCACCTGCTTAGGATTCCCTGGAAATGATATTGAGAGATATCCTGCCTATCTCTCCAACCCGGAGGTTGTCCTTAAGTATCCATAATTATAGCCATTGATACTCTTGTCCTCCATGAACTTGTCTAATCCTTTCTTAAAGCTGTCAAGACTGACAGCTGTCACCACTTCTTCTGGCAGGGAGTTCCATAGGCCAGTAATCCTCTGGGTGAAAAAGTACTTTCTCTTATTTGTTTGAGAACTAGTACCCAAAAGTTTCATGGAGTGTCCCCTAGTTCTAGTGTTATGCGATAGGGAAAACAGTTTTTCCTTATCTACTTTGTCCACACCGTGCATGATTTTATAAACTTCAATCAGGTCACCTCTTAGACATCGTCGTTCAAGAGTGAAGAGGCCCAACCGTTGCAGCCTCAGATGGTAAGGAAGGTGTTCCAGTCCCCTAATCATTCTGGTTGCCCTCCTCTGCACTTTTTCCAGCTCCATAATATCCTTCTGGAGGTATGGTGACCAGAACTGTACACAGTATTCCAGATGGGGCCTCACCATAGATTTATAAAGAGGCAAAATGACACTTGCTGACTTATTTTCTATACCCTTCCTAATGATCCCTAGCATTGAGTTTGCTTTTTTCACTGCTGAGGCACACTGGGTTGACACCTTCATTGAGTTGTCCACCAGGACACCAAGGTCCCTTTCCTGGTTTGTCGCAGAGAGTTCAGACCCCATCAGTTTATAAATGTCATTGGGGTTCTTTGCCCCAACATGCATCACTCTGCACTTACTAATGTTGAAACTCATTTGCCACTGTTTTGCCCACTCCCCCAGTGTCAAGAGATCCCTCTGGAGCTCCTCACAATCTCTCACAGTTTTCACTACCCTGTATAATTTAGTGTCGTCAGCAAATTTGGCTACCTTGCTTTTTACTCCTACCTCTAGATCATTTATGAAGAGGTTGAAAAGCAGGGGTCCCAGTACTGAACCTTAGGGGACCCCACTCTTTACTTCCCTCCACTTGGAGAAGTGTCCATTTACTGCTACCCTCTGTTTCCTGTCCCTTAGCCAGTTGCTGATCCAGGACAAGACCTGTCCCTTTATTCCATGACTGGTAAGTTTATTCAAGAGCCTTTGGTGTGGGACCTTGTCAAAAGCCTTCTGAAAGTCCAGATAAACAATGTCAACTGGATCCCCCTTATCCACATGCTTGTTGACACTCTCAAAAAATTCCAACAGATTAGTGAGGCATGATTTGCCCTTGCAAAAGCCATGTTGGCTCTCCTTTAGCAGCGCCTTCTCTTCTATGTGCCTATTAATTCTATCTTTTAGGATGGTTTCCATCACTTTACCTGGGACACATATCAAACTGACAGGTCGGTAATTTTCTGGATCACCCCTGGATCCTTTTTTGAAAATTGGTGTTACATTCGCTACCTTCCAGTCATCAGGCACAAAGCCTGATTTGAGGGAAAGATTATATATTTTGGCTAGGAGATCAGCAATTTCATCTTTAAGTTCCCTGAGAACTCGTGGATGGATGCCATCTGGTCCTGGTGATTTGTTAGTGTTTAGCTTAACAAGACATGCAAGGACCTCCTCCCTGGTTATTTCTATCTGGCTTAATTCTTCGGTTTCCCTCCTACGAAGATAGGCTCTGTTTTGGGCATGTGGCCTCTGTCTTCTTCAGTGAATACTGAAGCAAAGAATTCATTGAGTCTCCCTGCAATCTCTTGGGATATGGCATCTATTTTGAGGGCCAATGGTGCTGTGGAGAGTGGCCCAAGGCATCACACAGTACTGAATTGCTTAGGGACTTAACATTTTTGGAATTCTTTCCCATCCTGGGTGCACTGATGTTATGGGGTCACATCTGGGAAAATTCCGTGGTACATTTCTGTGCGACAATGCTGCTGTGGTGCACATTGTTAATGCCCAGACATCTCGTTCGCCCAGAGTTATGCCCCTTGTGCATCAGTTTGTATTGCGCTCTTTGCACCATAATGTTCTCTTCAAAGCCAGGCATGTACCAGGCATCAATAACGATATTGCTGACGCTTTATCCCATCTGCAGATTGCCCGGTTTTGGGCACTAGCACCAGAGGCCGAGGAGCTTCCCTCTCCACTCCTGAACAAGATGTGAAAGTTTGGTGAGAAGAAGTGAACAGGGCCATTGGCCTTTCCATGGCTAGCCACACTCGTAAGGTGTACCACCAGACATACCATGCCTTCCTTACATTTTGTCAGATGGTTCCCCTACCTGACTTGTGCCCCGGCCTGTGGACCATGTACTTCAATACATGGTACACTTGCACAGTAGGGGATTAGTGCCATGTACCATTTGCGGATGTCTTTCCACTTTGGCCTTCACTGCCAAGGCCCGGGGTTTTTAGGACACCACGGGTGACTTTCAGATCCGCAGGGTATTGGAAGGTTGGGCTCGAGAATGTGGCCCTCACCCTGACCTGCGGCAACCGGTATCACCTGCAATTCTTTTGAGCCTGGCCAAGGCATGGCCAGACCTTTGCTTCAACCATTATGAAGCAACCCTTTTTCATGCAGCCTCCACAATGGCCTTTTTTTGGGCTTTCAGAGTGAGCAAACTGGTGTCCCTTTCACAGAACGACCGGTAGTGCAGGGCTTTAGAGCGGGCTGATGTCTCACTTGCTAATGAGTTGGTCCAATTGACTGCCCATTCATCTAAGGTAGACCAGCTAGGCAGGGGAAGTGTGGTCACTCTACTTACTTGCAGCACATGGGCTATTAGCCCAGTTCTTGCGCAGACGTCCTTTTTGGCAATTCGGGGTACAGCTCAGGGGGCCCTCTTTTGCCACCAGGATGGGTCTCCATTGACTAAGTTCCAGTTTTGGAGGGTCATGGGGGCTGCGCTTGGCAATTTGGGCCTTCCAGGGGTAAGGTATGGTACCCATTTATTCCATATAGGTGCAGCATCCACGGCTACGGCTTTTGGGTACTCGGATGATGACATCCATAGGATGGGCTGGTGGGGATCTGCTTGCTTTCATTCCTATGTTTGCCCCATGTTGCATTGAGCACCTCGCTGGCACTTGTTCTTTTTCTTCTTTTCCAGCTCCGGAGCACCTGGATGCACCTATATGGGTGTGGCTTGTTGGCCACAGTTACATTTTTTGGGCCTTCCGTCATGCTGCTTCATCCATGTGGGGCGTGCACCTGGGGCTCCGTGCAGTGGCACGCCTGGTCTGGCATGGATTCCGTGGAATGAGGTGACAGGAACTACTACCCTTCATTCTGTCTTCTGGGTACTCTATTCCACCACAAATTCTGGTAATACATCTGGGTGGCAATGATTTGGGCCAAATTACCGGCTTGGATTTGATTATATCCATCCGGAGGGACCTCGGCCTGATTCAACAACTTTGGCCACAGGTCTGTATTATAAGGTTGTATATAATTCCAAGGTCATATTTCCAGGGAGGTGGTGATCCTCGTCATATTGACCGGGCCCGGCAGTCTGTTAATCGGGCAGTGGCTCGACATTTTGAGGAGCATGGTCCAGCATCCCACGATCCATATACAAGATGCCATTTTGTACCGCAGAGACTGAGTGCACCTCTCTGCATGGGGCATCGACCAATTTTTGGCTTCCTTGCACGCGGGCCTGGTGACCGAGCTGGCGGTCGGGGGGGGTGAGTCACGTAAGACTCCTCCCCATGTGGCAGCTAGCACTGGTAAGGAGAAAGTGGATGACCCCTAGGATCCGACAGGTACGCAGTTGGTTGGCCACCTGAAAGACAAGGTAGAGGGAATGTTGGGCTGGCCAATCAAAGGCGGACCATGAACAAGGTGATGCTATGCTTGAGCCTGCAAAACCTTTAGAGTTCACCGGATGTTTGTCAGAAGCTGGAGTCAACAAGTGGCATTCTGACTGGGGTCAACAATTTGTTTAATTAAGTAAACAAATTGATACAATGTGGCTAATTTAAGAGCTGTAGTAGCAGCTAGTCCTTACCAGTGCTATTTTGGCCCGTTTTCCTTAACAAAGTTAAGAAAAGTTACAATTTAATAAAGTGGCCCAATTTTAAATCCATCACGTGTCCATCTCGTTATTGGGGAGTGGGTCCGGCAAAGCAAACACACCGTTTGATATGTTTTCATTCATTGTAACTTTCTGCATCTACCTATTGACATATTTCAACTTCTCCGCCCTCAGAATCTTCCGTCAAAAAGCCTTTTCATAAAAATTACTATCCCCAATAAAAAACAGAAAAAAGAACAAATAAAAGAAAAAAAATCCTCTCTTTCTGTTGAGTCTGTGTATTAATTCCAACGCGCCAGCAGTTCGGGGGTTAACCAACAAGTCATTTATTACAGCTCAGTTTGGACTGGGGAAACAGAGACAAGGTAGCAACTTATATGCAGTCAGAACAGCAGTTACAGTGATACATTTGCCAGGGCTTTTGCTAACGTGGGAAACCAATCAGATTACATTGAATAATATGAACGTGGCACCTTACAGAAATGGTGTGCTTTTACAGCAAAGACTTAATGGTGATTGCAAAGCAATAAATGTTTGGACACAACATTCCTCCCCCCCCCTAGCAGGGAACCAACTGTCCATACCTTTGGGGTGGGCCACAGGTCCGTTTAGGGTGCCCAGCATCAGTGGGACTTAGGGCAAAGGGTACGGGAGAACCAGGGTCTAAGGACGTGCCGGTCGACTCACTGGTTGACCTAGGCAAGCTAGGAGTTTTGAAAGGCTTACACAAAAAAAGGGATTGTGTGGGATTCAATAGCAGCAGGAATTGGGAACGATAGTCAAGGTGTAGACCCAGGACTCAGACCTGCCAGGGATTCTACTGACTCCGAAGTAGTTCTTGGTGAGAGGGGCACCCTGGCATTCGACAAGAAGTCAGTTGAGGGTTGCTCTATGGCATTACCCCATAACTGTGCCATAACTGTGCCCATAGAGCAAGGGACATTCTCTACTGCAGACTCAGCGGTGTCACCTTCCTGGGAAACAAGGTCACAGAACTGTCTTGTGAACTCACTGGTCCCCTTCCCTTGTGTGGTGGCTCCCCCCTTGATCCTGGGGATGAATCTGTACCCCCCTCCCCTTGGGGAATGCAAGCCCGATAGAGCAGGTGTGGGACTTCTAGACATAGCCTGAGCCACTTTATATGAGTTTCCTGGGTAGGGGCGATCACAGGTGACTGGTTCAGAGAAACGAGGAATATGAGCGGGGGGGTCTGATTCCCCCAGGGAAGGACTGCCTGAATGCGACCTCATTTCAGCTAAGTCAGTGAAAATGATTTTCCCCGCCACCTGGAGACGTGCCTTATCCTTCCCCTCTCACCTCGGAGAACGTGCCACGTAAGGGCAACACACCCTAGCGTCAAAATCTCGGAAGAGACTGGGCCACCAAAATTGACTCCTGGCAACCGCTGTTTGGCGGGCGGCACCAGTGCACTCAGACAACAGTCTATGCAATACCTTAGCTCGTAATGTAGACAGAACTACCAATTTGTTTTCCCAGAATAAGCATCCCAACAACACTGAAAGTTTATTACGTTCCCTATAATACCCCCTGAGTACTTTTGATACTAGTGACGGCGGCCACCCAACCTGGACCCAAAATAAAACCCTCGACACAATGTGGTCATTATTTGGTACAGACACAATATCAAACTTGGCTTGCAACGTAGTACTCAGCAATGACTTCCACAGCTCTAAGAATTCTGGCTCCACGCTGGTCAGTGGACCGTTTATCAAGTTCAGTCTTAGCATGGTCTCTGCGTGCACCATGCGCTCGGCGGATCTTCCTATGCACGATTTTGACTGTGGAATCTGAACCATCATTCCCAGGGGTCTCCGCAGAAAAACCCCATCCAACCTGATGGGGGTCAGTCTGAACCATACCGATCCCTGACATTGCAATTCCTAGGGGCCCAAACCACTGAGTACCCACAAGGTTATTCTTGCCCGCCTTAACCACTACGAGTGGGAGTTTCGCAGTGATGCCTTTGAACTGCACATCAAAGGAGCCCACGCCTAGCACATGGATGTGGCGTCCCTGCACATCTCTCAACTGGACCTGCAGAGCCTGCAACTTGGGCCGGTCTGCTGGTGGAATCTAGAAAAACTCACGGGATCAAGTACGATGATCCCGAGTAGATCTCCATGTGGCAGCGATGACCCTGGAGACTGACGTCCATGAAGAACTGGCCCATAACTGCACAAACACTGGAGCTGAAACCTTGACCGGTGTTGATCTTGGAGACCTGAAGCTTGGACATTTGGATGCACCTTACCTTGACGACCCCTGTGTTGGGAAGGCCACTCGGCATGCTGACAGCCACCCTGGTTCCACAACTTCTGAACAGTGCTGAGTGTGGATACATCTTCTCCCTCAGCCCGGGCACGACACAGAGGTGTGCCCACCTTGGATGTTCACGACATCGTCCCCCTCTGTCGTCCTTTATTTTTGTTTCTTTTTCCTGGCCACATTTGACAAGCAAGTACTGAGTCTTTCTCCTTGTGAGAAACCCCATTTTTATTCTTTTTATTCCCATTGTAATTACAGCTGAAAACTGTGAGACTTCTTTCTTCTAAATTGGCATGCCTAGTGGGTAAAGTAAATTTGTTGCCCAATTCTGGAGGACTGGGTTTGAATTACACCACCTACCCCACCCACACCACCACAAAGAAAGTTCTCAGTTTCAAAGAGGGCCATTTGGGGGAAGGTAACATGCAAATCCCTGGATTCCAGCCTTTGGATTGTAAAAAGATATAGCCTGCTGTCTATTTTCCCATGTAACATCTAAGCAAGCCAACCTGGCTTGAACATCGTGCCATGAGAATTTGCCTGAAGAAGTGACCTTTTAGTCATGAAAGTTTGCAAATGTTTTATGTTTTATTTTTAAGTGACCCTATAAAAGGTATCGCTTCCATTCTGCATTTGTTTTGATTTTATGGATGGGTCACATGGCTCATTTTTGCTAACTTTCTTCTAAATGTACATTTAGAGTGATCAATTTATTACATAAACAAAGACAGCTGTGTGATGATGATGATGATGATGATGTTAATAATAATAATAATAATAATAATAATAATAATAATAATAATAATAATAATAATAATAATAATAATAATAATAATAATAATAATAATAATAATAATAATAATAATAATAATAATAATAATAATAATAATAATAATAATTTGTACCCCCCCTACTCAGCACAAGGCCGACAATCCATATACCAAATAAATGCAGGAGGAAGGCAATACCTTTATTTATTTAAGTGATCCTACAAAGGTATCGTCTTCCTCCTGCGTCAATTTATTACAGTCTTTGTGTCCCAGGAAGGGAGGTGAGACAGGGCTAAATCTCTCATGCTTTTTGTTTTTTAAGTGCCTTGTTCTCTGCTAACAAAAAAAAGCCTAAATTCCTAATGCACACCTTTTTTAAAAGTAAAGGTCACCCTTGCTCGAAAATGTCATATCCGACTCTAGGTTTCAGTACTCATCTCTATTTATAACCAAAGCCAGTGCTGTCTGTATCTACAGCCATTTCCATGGACATGTGGCAGGCATGACTAAACATGGAATGGTGTTTACCTTCCCAATGAAGTGGTATCTATTTATCTACTTGCAATTTTTTGCTTTCGAACTGCTAGGTTGGCAACAGCTGGGACAGAGACAGAAGCTCACTTTGTCATGCAGTACTCGGGTCTCAAACTGCTGACCTGCCGACCTTCCAGTTGTCAAGTTCAGTGTCTTAACCACTAAGTCACTGCAGTCCCTCTTTTTTGAAAACAAAATCATTAATAGAGACATCACTCCAGTCCTAAAACTGCAGGTTTTTAATAACTGAATTATAATGAGCATAACCTGTTAGTGTTCTTGTTAACCTCATATCTGTTTTTGCTGTAGCCGTGAAAGGAAAAGGCAAATATAAAGTGTGATTCTATTGTCTATGGGGCACATACTCAGAGTGAGGAAGATGAAGAGGACTGAAGTCTAGAGTCTGAGAAGGGTTTTTATTCTTCTCATCCAGTTATAAGAACATTGGGGGGGATCGAGGGGGATCATTCTAGCAATGACAAGAAAGAAGCTAAAATATAGTAGCAATTTGCCTAAAATAACCCATGTTGACACATAGAGAACAGTCAATTTCAAATTTGCAGGGATACTAAAAATATGCTGACATGAATATCAATGTGGAAATTGCTTGATCAAAAATCAAGCCAGAAAGGCAAAAGTGTTTTCTAGCTGACATTCACCTGATCTTTCAATAAATAACATAGAAAGGAGATCATATATCATTGCCTTTTAATTTCCTCTTACTCTAATGCTCTTTTATATGTCTTGCGGCTGACTTGAGCAGAGGCCAGGTAGTGACATTCCAATAATTTGGATGTATATATTTTCTCAGATGTCAAAAACCATCTGAAAGTGTCAAAAGGAGTAGGGGAAATGGTGTGAGACAATAAGATGTGAAATAGAATTTGAAGATGTAGCCTGCAATCACTGGCATCTTTTCTAGATGCCTGTGATTTGTCTGAAGTATAGAATAAAGGATTAATTGCATTGCTCACCTAAAGCAAATGGGCATGTGAACCCATGAAAAAAGGTAATATTGTCAAGTAGGGGAAGACAGTTTAAACACAAACATTGGAAATTTATCTGCCTTCAGAAAGAGAAGGCTGTAGAAGAGTTTGCATATGGACAAGGGTTTCAAATGCAAAATCAGGCAACTAAACTCTAAATGCCCCAAGAATTATGTTTTAGTGGCTGCTTTTAAGAATTTGAACACAATTCTTGGAGCATTTAGTGTTTAGTTGCTTCATTTTTGCATCTGAAACCCATGTCCATATTAAAACTGTTTGACGGCCTTCTTCAATATATATGTATATTGAACATCCCTGATGCTCACAGCTTAACAGAATATGAAATTTACCTCTAAATGTTTATACAATGTGGCAGAGTTGACTTAGTCCCACTGGTTTCATCAGCCCATATAGTAAGAGTGGGATAGGCAAACAAAGACCCTGGATCTTGGAACCTTTTCAACCCTTACCATTAGGATAACCAAGCCCAAACATTCCTATCTGGCTCTCAAAAGGCAATCCACATACTTAGTGAATCATCAGAAGCCTAGGCACCAAAAACATCTTCAGATGGCTGACACCACTGTTAACTCTTCTGTGAGTTAAGAGGTTCTTATTACTACTGAGGTTAAATCTATTTCCCTACAGTATAAAAAAATTGGCTTTTGCCTAATTATCAGCTAATAGCTGATTGTCCCCCGTCTGCTATCTGTTAAAATAAATTCTGTTTAATTCTGAAAATCACGTTTGTTCTAGACCAGGATGCTCAGCCTTCGGTCCTTAAAATACTAAGTGGCTTCCTTGATTGCTCCATTAGGTAAAGGTAAAGGCCACCCTTGCTCAAAAGTCAGTCATATCTGACACTAGGGTTCAGTGTTCAACTATGTTTATAGCCAATGCAAGCGCGGTGCCAAAATGGCCACCGCGCTCTTTGCGGGGGCCCAAACCGGATGCAGACATCCAGGTTAGTTAGGGGGCGTGGCCACCCCACCATAAAAGGGGTGGCCACGAGGCAGCCTGGCTGCCATTTGCGAAGCGACGGAGCGGAGAAGTTTGCTCCGTCGCTTCCTCCCTTGCTCGCCTCTTTTGAAGAGGCTCGCTTTCCTTCTTTGATTGCAGGTTCCCTTCCTCCGAACAGCACCGGACTGCAGTGTCTCAGGTGGCTAAGAGGCTGACTGGGAGGCAGAACGTCAGCGGTGCGATTCCTGAGTACTGCAGGACGGAATACTCTTTACCCCTAGGCTCAGGCGGCCCCCTTGGTCACACCTAGGGGGGGGATCAGCTCACCCCCTCTACTTTTTCAGGAGTGCCACTGGGCCAGAGGGCTCAGACGGCATCCCCACAGGTGGGTGGCAGGGTTATCGGACACACTGCCACCAATGAGCCCAGGCTGAGGGCTTGGGCGGGGGGTGGCATATTCTTACCCCCACTGCTTCTTTGCCCGGCTTGGGGCATAGCGGTCCACTCGGGCACAGTGCGGGTTTCCGCCCCACCGTCATTCCCGCCCCTTATGGGCCGGATTACTGGGCATGGCCCTGTTCTGGCCAGGGATTACCACATCGGTTTATCCCTCATCAATTAGCCGGTGGGCCACCCGGCCCACCTTATCCTGGTGGGTCAGATGCTGTGGAGGCTCTCCTGCCCACAATTCGGCACTGGAGGCATCAATGGACATTGCTCCACCACCTTCGGATGGTGGGCGTGCCAACTCGGCGGTTCCGGCCCACATGCCGGCCACAGCTGTGTAGTGGGCCGCCAACAGGGTTGAGCTGCTGGAGGCCATCAGGCCAGCGCAGGCCGGTGCCTCGCAGCTCCCCATCCAGCCTGGACGCACGGAAACACGGAGCTAGATGGCCATCGCGAACTCTGACGCCCACCACGGGCCGGAACCCCCAGTGGGGGCGGCTCGTGGGGGTGCACCGAGTGAGTATCCTGGTCAAATCAGCACACCTGTGACACTAGCTCATAACGCGGGGGGGGGGGGGGGGTACAGTGGCCATGGCCGCAACAGGCCAATTACACCCTGGTTCTTACAGGGGTGACCACCCCTATGCTTTCCCTTAATTTCTCGGTGGTCCGATAGGGCCTATTATGTGTTTCCCCACTCCGATCCGTGCCAACGGTGATTCTGCCGATGGCCGGTTACTCCATTCCCCTGGGTGACCATTTGTCCCGGGCTATTAGCAAGACAATGTGGCATGGGGAATATATTCACATTTTCCCCCTCCTGCAATGTGAACACACTGATTAGGACATGGAGGGGCAGGACGACAGGGACAAGGAGTTGCCCCGTCACTGCAAGCTGCCTCGCAATGGGGCCAGTTGGTTACCGGCCTATCGGGTATCCATGGCAGGAGATATAAGGGCCCGTCCTGATTTGGCCATCCCAATGGTCCAGTGCTTGGACAATATTTACCGGGCCCTGGTTGCTTTCCCTGGCCCATCATGGTTAGCCTATGGCCAAGACCTTAGGATGAGGGCGGCCCTTCACCCTGAGATGAGAGTGATGAGCCCTGCTAGCACTTGTGGCTAATATATATGACTCCTACGTGGCCAGCACCTATGCTCCGTACGGAGAGTCTACTTTCGGGCAACTACTTCTGTGCCTTGATCTGGAGCTCTCAGATTAAGCTAGCTGCTACCATTTTCAACAGGGGACATATTCTGCAGGGCACTGGAACTAGAAGATGTGTTGCTCTATCAGGAGTGGGCTCTGGGGAGGTTTCGCTCCTGAAGGGCCGGTCAGCCGGAAAAGGGTACTAGCCTGGCGCTGCCATATGTCCGGTTGCTTCCCCACATGTGTTTGTGGCAGCGCGTGATTCACGCCCTGGCCTGTCGTCTGCTGCCAGACGGGTCTACCCTTACTGAATTAAAAGTGGTACCCATTCCTTCCGGTTGGGCGCCACATCAACTGCGGCTGCATTTGGGTACCCGGAGCCTGACATATGTTGCATGGGCAGGTGGGGATTTGCACATTTTTCTCTGTCTGTTCGTCCCCTCACTGCATGAGTGCCTTGTTCTGTCCTCTATTCTCCCTCCTTATTTTACAGACCCTGTGTGTTTCCGCATACTGGTAGTAGTGTGGCTTGTGGGCCATAATTATGTGCACTGGGGCAGCACAGTATGCTGCTTCGTCAGAATGGGGACCCCATCTCGGGCTATGCGTGACCGCACGTATGCAGTGGTATGATGTGCATGGCATATAGGTGGTGGGAACTGTTGCCTTGAATGTGCTTCTTAGGGCTAGACATGTGCAAGGCATTAATAACGATATTGCCAATGCTTTATCCCGCCTGCAGATCTCCCGGTTCTGTGACTTGGCTCCAGACCCAGGGGAACTCACCCCTCCACTCCTGGCTGAGATATGGACATTTGGCGAGGAGACGTGAACTGGGCGAGTGGCTTGTCTTGGCACCTCGCACGTGTACGGCGTATCAGCATCCGCTCCTTCACTTTAGAGCCTTTTGTGGGCAAAGGCAGTTGCCTGAAATGTGCCCGATACTGGTTGACTAGGTTTTACAATGTATGGTGCGCCTTCATGATCTGGGGTTGGCCCCATGCACCATAGCCACCAGGCTTTACGTCTTGACATTCATGGCCAAGGCACTGGGCTTTACTGACTGTGCGAGTGTTTTCCGCATACGCCATGTATTGGAAGGGTGGACACGTGTATGTGGCCGCCGCCCGGACACACGTCACCCTGTTTTCACAGGTATTCTGACCCTGACCCACCTTGCACGAGGTTGGCATAGACTATGTTACAGTAGGTGGGAGGAGTCTCTTTTCATGCAGCTACCACCGTAGCTTTCTCTGGAGCTCTGCAAATCAGTGAGCTGGTCCCAAGATCAAAGGGGGACGTGTTTTGTAGGGCACTGGAAGTCAAAGATGTCTCTATCAACCAGGAGTGGGCTTAGTGGAGGATTCGTTCCTCAAAGGCCGATCAGCATGGAGTAGGCAGTGGTGTATACTGCTATGATGTACATTTGCTGACATCTGTCCGGTTGGTGCCCTACATGCAATTTTGGCAGTGCCTGCTGTGCGCCCTGGCCTGTTTTTCTGCCACCAGGATGGGTCTCCCCTTGCCAAATTTAAGTTCTGGAGGGTGACCGGTACCACACTTCCCAGTGTGGGGCTCGTTATAGCACCCATTCATTCAGGATAGGCGTCGCATTGACCGCGGCTGCATATATGCTGAGGCAGATATATGTTGGGCACGTGGGGGTCCGTGCGTTTTTTCCTTATATGTACGTCCCCTCACTGTATGAGTACCTAGTTATGTCCTTAATTCCTTTTCCTCTTTTACAGATCCTGTGTGTCTATGCACACCAGTGGCAGTGGGGCTGGTGAGCCGCAGCTATGTACACTGGGTGGCAGAATGTGCTGCGGTGACAGAGTGGGGACCCCATGTCGGGCTGCGTGCATCCGCACGTATGCGGTGGTATGGTATGCGCGGCATGAGAGGGCGGGAACTGTTGCCATTCCTGATGTCCATCAGGGATGCTGTACCACCTGATGTTCTTATTCTGCACCTCGGCGGCGATGATCTTACACGGATCACTGGCCTTAAAATGTCGAGGTGCAGTGACCTGGCGTTTTTACATCACTTATGGCCATACACACGGTTGCTATGGTCTAACATCGTGCCGAGACACCGTTTTAGAGGAGACATGGATCTCCGTGGTTTGGACCGTCCCCGGCAGTCAGTGGACAGGGCTGTTGCCCGGTTCCTTGCTGAGAATGGCTTGGGGACAGCCAGTAGACATCTGAGGATAGGCTTGCAAAAAATTTGACCTATAGGCAGGAGATGGGGTCCACCTGTCGGCCAGAGGTATGAACCTCTATCTGGAGGATGTGCAAGCAGGCCTGGTGACCGAGCTGATGGTCCGGGGGGGGGCGGTGAGTCATCATGGACGCCTCCCCGTGTGGTGGGTAGCACTGGGTAAGGTAAAGATTTATGACACATAGGTATCCGACAGGTTCGCAATTGACTGGCCAACACGTAGATAGGTACAGGGGAAACAGGTTTGGCCGGTCAAGGGCGAACTATGAAAGGGGTGATGTCAGGAGCTTCACAGCCTGCATCACCTTGATATTTGAACGGATACACGTCATAGGGTGGGGTCAGTAGATAGTATATTGACTCCGGTCAACAATTTGTTTGTGTCAACAAACAAATTGATACAAATTGATACATGTAGCCAATTTCCATTGGCATTTAGGGTGGAACCTTACCAGTGCTACTGCGGCCTGCTTGCCTTAAAGAATTACAATTGGATTATACACCAATTGAAAGTGATAATTTGGACTAGGGCATTATTCAATAAAAGTGGCCCGATGCCTTTAATCCAATTTAGTCTAAGTCTTTATTTGGGTGGGTGCGCCTGCAAAGAACCAGTGCTGTCTGCGTTTGCAGACCTTCCCACCAAAGTAGTCCCCATTTATCTACTTGCAATTTCTTGCTTTCAAACTGCTAGGTTGGCAGGAATTGGGACAGAGACGGGAGCTCACTCCATCATGCAGCACTCAGGTATTGAACTGTGACCTTCCAGTCTTCAAGTTCAGCATCTTAACCACTTGAGACACTGCAGTCCCGATTGCCACTGCTCAATTCCCAGCCTCCTGATTTCCTCTCTGATTTCATCTAAACAGGTGTTTGTTTGTTTTTTCTGAAGTGAGAAAAGAGATTTGGTATTAGAATGGAGATAAGCCTCTCCATTTCCTTCTCCAGAGATTTTCAACCAGATCATTCTTTTAACACAAAGGGAAGTCTCTTCCCTCTCTCCCAGTAAGAGAAAGGAATAGCCAAGATTAGTTTGCAGTCGGTACTTGTGTGTGTATGTGTGAGCCCTGAATTCTCAGTAAACATCACACCTGGTCCTCAAGATAAAACATCTGCACACCCCATCAGAAGCGAATGCAAATGGTGATGGTGATGGTGATTTTATGGGCTGGGTACAGGAGCAATATGAGAAACTAACTGCTTACATCTTAGTTATATTGCCACTTTTTGGCCATATCAAAGAACTAGCAATATTTAAACCCTGAGTAACATCTTAAATTTGATGGACAATTCCAGAATTGCAGAATGTATGCAAATATTATTTCATTTTAATGTGCAATGTATTGACATTTCTATAAACAATTTCATGCCTTGTTTTCCAGCTCTGTCCCTACAATGGATAGTTTCATGAGGCATGAAGTAAATCTCTGTGTTAAGCATTTATTATGTAGTCTCTCCTTCTACATTTCTTCGACCATCACAAAATTTCTTTGATGTCCCTGAATTTTTACATTTCAAAGGCTAAGATAACAATGTGCTTTAAGACTGAGGTGGGTGGGGAAAAGAAATAGAAAGTGCAGCTGTTGTATACTAAAAAGAAAATACATTCTACCACAATATCTGTGTATTACTTCACTTTTCTTAGTTTGGTATTTATTAGCCTTGGAATTTTTTTTCTTTAAAAGAATTGAAACAAAAAGCCTGCACAAGTCACAATCACTGAAACTGTAAGAGAAATATCCTTTCAAATCATCAGCTGCATTTTTGTGTTTTTCAGATCAATGAGATTGTGACAGTGTGAAGCAGCTCCTTTGCTTCATTTTCAATCCTAGATAGCCACCATGATGAAAGAAATTTAACAGACACCAGTGATCCTCCACTTTCCATACAATATTGTAGTCAGAATGGACTAACTTTGTGGAACTTAACAGAAGACTGCAAGAAAAACATAAACAAAATGTGAACCACTGCAGTGCTAAAACCTTCTAAACAAGTATTTAACAACTTTTTGTTTTTGGACTTCAGTTCCTGGAAGCCTAAGTCAATTCCCCAAAGCACTGATCAGCCAATATACTGACTTAGGCTTCTGGGAATTAATCCCCCCCCCTGTGGGGTGTCAGCCCCACATTAGGAACTACTGTTCTAGACCCAGAAATAAAATACTCCTCCCAAGTTCCTGGGCTACTATATTATTGTTCTACCGCATTCATACACATAGATCTTATGATGAATTCATCCAGGAGCTGATTTTGAGGTGGGTGAGAGATCAGGGAGGGAGGAATGCAGGAACTTTGCCTGCATTATAGAGTTCAAACAATAATTGAGGTCAGTGAGTTTCAAACACACACACCCCTATCTGATAATTTTATTTTTCCCATTTGTATGTGTGTGGTACACCCCCCCCCCCAATTATCCATAATAGAATAATGAAGGGGCCTGTAAGGCCTTAGAGTCTGCTCAAAGCAGGATTCTAAATCAAAGCATATCTGACAGATGGTAGCTAATTTTCCTTTGAATGCCTCCAGTGTTGAAGCACTCACTACCATCACCACCATGGTAGATTCCATTCTTGTACTGAAATATAGTTAGGAAGGTGTTCCTAATATTCAACTGCAACCTGGCTTTCTGTAACCTGAGCCCACTATTACGGGCCATGCAATCTGTGATGATTGAGAACAGAATGTAGCCCTCCTCTATATGTCAATCATTCAAATGTTGGAAAAGTGCTTTCATATACTATTAGATCCGGCCCTTATAAGCACCAGTCCAGGGCAATGATGAACAAACCGTAACAGGCTTTATTTAACAGTCAATTAGAGATGAGCTTACAAGGTGTTCTGGATCCCGAGATGACTATACAATCCTAGCACAGTCAGTCCCTCCGGACTCTTACCCTGCAATGGGCAATAAATTAGCTACCATAGAAGCATAGCATTATGGAGGGACCCAGGCTTAGCACTACCTGACTACCTGTATGGAGTAGGAACTATAAATCTCCCTTGTTTACCCATGGGGCTTATATAGTGTCTCCCCGGTGGTGACTCCTGGATACAAGGTAGTGACCCCACTGGACAAATGTAACTAACCAATCATAACAGGGAATATATGTAGTTAACCAATGGAGAACAGGATCCAAAACTGTAACCAATCACAGGGCTTGATTTAGCCTAACAAGCGTGCCCTTTTGCAGGGGTTTCGTGCCACTTTAGGCTTCTAGTTAGAATGGCAGAAAACCGCTATTTCCTCTTGCAAGAGCACTCCCTGCGCTACTTGCAAATGTGCCTCAATGCACAACATATACCCTCTCCATCTCATTTTCACAAGGGTAAATATGCCCAGCTCTTTCAGTCTTTCCTCATTGGGCTTGGTTTCCAGTCTCCTGATCATCTTTGTTACCCTCCTCTGAATTTATTCCAGTTTGTTTGCATTCTTCTCAAAGTGTGCTGTCTAGAACAGGAGACAGGGCTGGCACCAGAAATTTCCAGGCCCGGTACGTGCCCCCCCCACAACATTTTGGCCACGCCCCTGGGGTTTCCTGTGCATGTGTCATTTGTTTGTGCATGTGCAGATCAGTGGTTTCCCGGTGCCGCTGGGCCCCTGTCATCTCTGGGCCCAGGATGAGAGTCCTGATGGTTCCCCCCCTGATGGCGCCCCTACTTGCAATTTCTTGCTTTCAAACTGCTAGGTTGGCAGAAGCTGGGACAGAAATGGGAGCTCACTCCATCATGCAGTACTCAGGTCTCAAACTGCTGACCTTCTGACTTTCCCATTGTCAAGTTCAGCGTCTTAATCACTAAGCCACTGCAGTCCCCTGGTACGATAATTAATTTAGACTAAATTAAAGTGGTTGGAATTGACAGTCCTTTAGTGTCAGCTATCAGTTTGATGAAGAGATAAAACTAAATGTAATAGATCTATGGTCCTGAATCTCTTCTTTCTTTCTTCTTTTTCTTCCTTCCTTCCTTCCTTCCTTTATTTCTCAGAGCATTGCATAATTTAAAATTATTGACATACAGTATATGAAATATAGGTAAAATTCAAACAAATCAAAATGACTAGACATTTTTGACCAGAAGTGGGCAACATTACTATTATCTCAGCCATTTACTAGATCTTCTTTTGTACACATGGTAGGTCATAAATGACAGGCACATAATGGCTACATTGATTGTATCTCCATGTTCACACAAAAATTGTCTCCTATCCAAGTAGCCTCATGTTACCCGATTGTTATTTGATCTTCCCAGTTCACATTGATGTTTATTAAAGTGTCCTGAACTCTTTGCCATTCATCCATTGAGTGAGGTGTGTTGTTTTTGCTCTCCATAGATTTATCCCAGCCTCTCCTGGTTTAATATTTAGAATGTGAGAGGTATACAGAAAACTGTTCCACAATTTTAGCCATCCACTTGCAGTGGTGGTGAATCTTGGCACTCCAGCTGTTCTTGGACTTCAATTACCAGAAGCCCAAGTCAGCACTCCTGCTGATCAGAGCTTCTGGGAATTGAAGTTCAAGAACAGCTGGAGTGCCAAGGTTCAGCATCACTGGGGGGAAGATGGGGTCCATAAAGTGGATAGGCTTGGTGTTGCATTACCTTATTTCATTTGTTATTTGCTAGGTTCTGCTAGCGTACATCTGGAGGGGCAATGCCAGCCTAATAATAGAATTTTCAGCAAGGATAGGTTTCAGGCTGCCAGTAATAATCCTGAACTTCAGGAATGGCCAAAGTCCTGCTGGCACAGAGATACCACATTCTTTCTCTAGTTCCCTGGAAGGTGCTACTTTTCTGGGGCTGCTAATGCAATCTTAGCACTCGAGATTAATAATGTTGCAACTGGTACTGAAGTTAAGCAGCAGTGGTGGTGCCTTTCCTAATGACACAGGGTTCCTGATCCACCTACCACACCCTGGAAGATCTTGTTGAATGTTTCCTCCTTTCCAGGAGAAATACATTGTGACATTTTTGGTACTCCCAAAAACATTTCCAACATGGGCATCAGTGAATGGGTGTGGGTAGGTCACAAAAATAGCCATGCTGGGCTGCATATGTTACCTCTGTGTGTGTCTGAGTGACATGAAATGTTTACATGCCAGTGAGTGGAAAACATTATGCACTAATAGAATAGCTCATGACGTGAAATACTTACAGAATCACAAAAAGAATGTTGCAGCAATACTTGATGATATGCACCCATTCGTCAAGTTTTCAGTTCTTTTAGACTTCTTTTCAGTACTGAACTTCGTCAATAAAAGAAAAAGCATGTTCTTCCCAAATTCAAATCTGCAGTTTAATAATAGATTACAAGCTAAAGGTATAGAGAAATGCACGAAAGGAAAGACTGATCAGTCAAAGTTGTACCATGACAAAACAAAGTTAAGGTAATGGGAATCATACAAAAGATTTAAAGCTCTGTGCAGAATACTTTTGTGTCAACAAACCCCCTTTGTTTCAAATGTGAAACATTATTTTCTTATCTACAAAAAGCCCCGAATAGTCAGAGCAATTAATGCTATTCACTGAAAAGATTTCTTGACAAGCTTTTCTCCATTCTTGTGCCTAACCAAAGGAAGGGCATTGGTACTAACAAATTATATTTTGTAGCAAATCATATGCTGAGGCAATGCTCCAGTATATCAAAGTACAGCCAAGTCATCTTTGTGTTCCATCCCAGCACAGGAGGGAGAGAGAAGAGAGAGAGAGATATTATGTGTAAATTGAGTGTGGCATAATAGACAGAATGTCAGACAAGGTCTCAAGAAACCAGAGTTCAAATCCCTGCTCAGCTCTGGAAACTCACAGAAAGAAGGGCAACAGTAAATCACTTTTTAATCATCTCACACATTGAAAATTCTATTAGGGTCACCATAGCTCTGAAGCCACTTAACAGCATATAACTCCAACAATTCTGTTTGTTCTTTTGTGCATTTTTATTCTACCAAGTCTCCTCAAGTAACAATGCAACTGGAACAATATACTGAGGTTTTGGACCCAAAAATGTTAGCATCTCTGGCCTGAATCCTATTAATCTATGCAATCAATTCTGTAAGTAAGAGCTGGGGGAGGGCCACCAACTTGGCTCATAAACACAGTTTCTCCACTTGCTAAAAGCAATCATTTCTAGTCCTGCATTTGTGTTTCAAAAATCTTTTTGAGAATCAAAACAAAGATACCGCATGAAGAAATCAGTGTTGCTTCTGTTTATTAGACCAGAGGTCAAATCAATGGTCTAAGAGAGTTGGTAAAAGATCCACAGATTATGGGGATCTAAAATCACTTACAGTTTCTGAAAGCTCAAGCCACCAGTGGGTAATTTACAGAGCCATCTGAGACAGAAGGTCTGGGATATCTTGCAATAGTGCTATATTGTTACGAATTTGCTGATATTGTATGTTTGCTAACAGTCATGAGGGCAAGGATTTGAAGCATTATCTTCCTCTTATACCAAGACAACTTGGCAGCCTTTGTGTACTATATACCTCAAATGGGAACATGATGGGTTTGCTACTTTGTCCCATGTAACATAAAGTTTTGGTGGTGCCCCCTCAAAGCTTTGCCTTCATGAGTTCAATGGAAATGAAGAGGATGCAGACTAGAACACTGTACCACCTTCAATCTCTTTATGTGGATTTCAGTTTCAACTGCTGGGGAATATGCAAATGCATGCGCGGCGCCAAAATGGCCACCGCGCTCTTTGTGGGGCCCCACCACCCGGATTCAGACATCCGGGTGAGTTAGGGGGCGTGGCCACCCTCTTTAAAAGGGGTGGCCACGAGGCAGCTCGGCTGCCATTTTTTGGAAGCGATGGAGCGGAGAAGTTTGCTCCTCCGCTTTCTCCCTGGCTTTCGCCTTGCTCTCTTTTAAAAGAGATTTTTCCCTTTCTTCTTTCTTCTTCTGCTTGGGAGACATGGCTCCCAAGCGAAAGGTGATGGCTCTGAAGCCACGGCCAAGGTGGAGGGCTCTGCCCACCCCCACCACCCACATCTAGGGGGCTGCCCCTGGGCCGGAGGGCTCGGGCAGCGCCCCTGCAACCGGGTGGTAGGGCCGGTTTAGCCACTACCACCAATGCGGGCGGACAGGCTTCTGCCTACCCGCCCGATGTCGGGGTTCAGGCATGGGCGGCACAGGCCGGCCCCTCCAGGATCACTACCCCTGTGGGGTATTTGCCCGGTTCTGGGCAGGGCGGCCCACTTGGGCCTGGTGCGGGTTTCTGCCCCACCATTCCCCCAGCCCCACATGGGCCGGATTATTGGTCATGGCCCTATTCGGGCCCAGGATCCTCACTCGGGTTTGTCCCGCCGCAATTTCCACCTTTGCCACCTTCCGAAGGTAGGTTTGCACATCCTGCATTTCTGGCCCACACAACGACCACCGCTGTCCAGTGGGCCGTTACCAGGGTCAAGCTGCTTGAGGCCATCAGGCCAGCCCAAGCTGGCGCCTCGCAGCTCCCCGCCAGATCATCGAAATGGGGCTTGCCGCAGGGGTCCGGTCCTGCGTGGCAAGGGTGCAGTGGCATGCAGAGCTCGATCCCCATCACGAGCTCTGATGCCCGCCGTGGGCCGGAACCCCCAGTGGGGGCGGCCCACGGGGGTGCACTGGGTGAGTATCCTGGTCAATTGAGTACACCAGTGACACTACCTAGCAACACTAGGGGGTACAGTGGCCATGGCCACGACAGGTTACCATGGGTGGACAGTTGTATCCACACTGTCCCGTTAATGCCTGGTTCCACAATTACCCCCCGGTTATGACAGGGGTGACCGCCCCTATGGATATGCCTAATGTTTCAGGGGTTGTTCGGGGCCCACTGTGCACACCCTCCATTCAATCTGTGCCAACTGCAGCCCTACCGAATGCCGGTTATTCCTTGCCCCTGGGTGACCATCTTTCCCAGGCCACGAGGGAGAAGATTTGGAGGGGGAAAATGTGGACATTTTCTCCCTCCTAAACCGTGAGCCCACCAAGGAAGAGAGGGAAGGGCAGGACGATAGGGACAAGGAGTTGTCCCATCGTCGTAAGCCACCGTGCACCTGGGCCAATTGCTTACCGGCCTATCTCATTTATATGGCGGTATACCTGAGGGCCCACCCTGACTTGGCCATTCCAATGGTGCAATACCTGGATAATATTTATTGGGCGGTGGTGGATTTCCCTGGCCCGTCATGGTTGGCCTATGACGAGGAGTTTAGGATGAGAGTGGCCCTCCATCCTGAGATGAGGTGGGATGAGCCCTGCCAGCAATTGTGGCTCTTGTAGATGACCCCCACGCAGCCAGCGCCTGGTAACCGGTACCATTGTGGCCATTCCGTGCAGCGGGCGGCTGCTACACAGGTTCCCCACCAGACGGCGGGGCAGGGGGTTCAAGCCCGCTTGCTGTGTTGAAGCTTCTCCCCCAGTGAAGTGTGCAACAAATGTCAGTGTCAGTTCCAGCACGAGTGCCCCTCTTGCTCTGGCCCTCACGCTGCCTCCGCATGCCCGCGGGCTGGTGGGTCACGAGGCAGAGGAAGGGGTGGGCAGGGGCTGGTCAGAGCTCCCTCTGACGGTGCTACCAATCAGAAAGGCCCCCTGCCCAATTGATGTCCAGGTGCTGAAGCATTGGCTTGCCGCTTATCCTAGACGGGACGATGCGAAGTACCTACTTGAGGGTTTTCAATTTGGCTTCTGCATACCATTTCAGGGGGTACGCGGGCCTCAAGACGCCCCGAACTTAATTTCCCTCAGGGGTAATGAGGATATCGCCGCCCAATCTATAGCTAAGGAGGTCACCGCACTGAGGGTGGCTGGGCCATTTGCTGACCCACCATTCCCGAACTTGAAGGTGTCACCTTTGGGTTTAGTCCCTAAGAAGTCCCCGGGTGAATTTCAGTTAATTCACCACCTTTCTTACCCTGCGGGTTCTTCGGTCAATGATGCAATACCTGATGACCTTTGCTCGGTCAGGTATACGTCCTTTGATCAGGCCTTGCAGATGGTACGCTCGTGTGGCCCAGGGGCGCTACTGGCTAAGTGTGATATCAAATCGGCATTCCGATTGTGGCCAGTGCACTCGGACGACTTTGAGCTGTTAGGTTTCCGTTTTCGGGGCAGTTTTTATGTAGATAAGGCCATGCCTTTTGGCTGTTCTATGTCATGTTCTGCTTTCGAACGGTTTAGCACCTTCCTTCACTGGGCTTTTGTTCGTAGATCAGGGACCCCGGCCTGTAGCCCACTACTTCGATGACTTTTTGTTCAGAGGGGAACAGGACACGGACATGTGCGCTCATCTCCTCACCACTTTTCAGGTGCTTATGCGGGAACTGGGTGTTCCCCTGGTGCCTGAAAAGACTGAGGGACCAGCCACCACTCTCAACTTTTTAGATATCGAGATTGACACTGTTGCCCAGACATCCAGGTTGCCCATGGAAAAGGTGACGCGGATCTCTGATGCGATTCTGGCAATGGTTGCCAGGCGTAAGGTGTCTCTCCAAGAGTTGCACGGTGTCTCTCCCAGTGCTTCACGGCCACCTCAACTTTGCCTGTAGGGTAGTAACACCTGGCAGGGCCTTTGCCAGGCATCTGTGTGACGCCATGGCAGGCCCTTTAAAATGCCACCACAGGGTTCGGCTGACCAGAGGTTTACGGGCGGATCTTACGGTCTGGCTCACATTCCTTCAGGATTTTAATGGCATCTCCTTCTGGAGATCGGAGCTTATGCTCAGCCCGCATTTCCAAGTACAGTCAGATGCCTCCGGCTCCCTAGGTTATGGGATTTACTTTGAAGGAAGGTGGTCCTATGGCCAATGGCCTCAGACATGGCAAGGCACGGATCGTTTATGTGATCTTACTTTCCTGGAGTTTTTTCCCATCTTGGGGGCCCTGATACTCTGGGGGGATAGGTGGGCTAATTCAGTAGTTCACTTTTGGTGTGACAATGCTGCAGTGGTGCACATTGTCAATGCCCAGACATCCAAATCCCCCAGAGTTATGGCCTTAGTTCGCCAATTTGTTTTGAGGTCCTTACGCCTTAATGTGCTTTTCAGGGCCAGACATGTACCAGGCATTGATAATGATATAGCTGACGCTTTATCCCGCCTGCAGATCCCCTGGTTCCGTGCCTTGGCGCCAGAAGCAGAGGAACTGCCCTCTCCACTCCCGGCCGAGATCTGGACATTTGGCGAGGAGAGGTGAACCGGGCGATCGGCATGTCTTTGGCACCTCGCACGCGTAAGGCGTATCTAAATGCACTCCTACAGTTTAGGAACTTTTGCAGGCAAAGGCAGTTGCCCAAAGTGTGGCCAATCCCGGTCGACCAGATTCTGTAGTTCATGGTTTACCTTCATGATCTAGGGTTAGCACCCTCGCACCATCGCCACTAGGCTTTCAGCTTTGGCATTTATGGCTAAGGCGAGGGGTTTCATTGATTGCGTGAATGACTTCCACATATGTCATGTATTAGAAGGGTGGACACGTGAACGTGGCCACTGCCTGGACACACGTCCCCCTGTTTCACCAGAGGTTCTGACGCACCTTGCACAAGGTTGGCACAGCTTGTGTTACGATAGGTATGAGGAGGCTCTCTTTCATGCTGCTACTACCGTAGCCTTTTTTGGAGCGCTCCGTATCAGTGAGCTGGTCCCATTGTCAAAGGGGAACATGTCTCGTAGGGCACTGGAACTCGATGATGTCTTTCTTACCCAGGAGTGGGCCCAGTTGAGGATTCATATCCTCAAAGGCCGATCAGCACAGAGTAGGCAGTGGTGTCAGACTGCTATGGTGCACGATTGCTGACATCTGTCCGGTTGGTGCCCTACATGAGTTTTTCACAGTGCGTGGCATGCACCCTGGCCCGTTTTTCTGCCACCAGGATGGGTCTCCCCTTACAAAATTCCAGTTTTGGAAGGTGACCGGTATGGCACTTCACAGTGTCGGCCTCCCTGGGGCTCGTTACGGCACCCATTCATTTAGGATAGGTGCCACTTCAACTGCGGCTGCATTTGGGTACTCTGATGCTGATATACGTCGCATGGGCATGTAGGGGTCCACGTGTTTTTCTTTATATGTACGCCCCCTTACTGCATGAGTGCCAGTTATGTCATTAGTTCCCCTTTTTCCTTCTTTTACAGACCCTGTGTGTTTACACACACCGGTGGCAGTATGGCTGGTGGGCCACAGTTTTGTGCACTGGGCAGCGCAGTATGCTGCGGCGACAGACTGGGGACCCCATCTCGGGCTACGTGCAGCCGCACATACGTGATGGTACGGTAAGCGTGGCATGAGATGGCGGGAACTGTTGCCATTCCTGATGTCCATCAGGGATGCTGGACCGCCTGATGTCTTGATTCTGCACCTCGGCGGCAATGATCTCGCACAGATCACTGGCCTCTCTTTAAAACTGTCGGTGTGCGGTGACCTGGCCTTTTTACATCACTTATGGCCATACACACGGCTGCTATGGTCTGACATCGTGCCGAGACACCGTTACAGGGGAGACATTGACCTCCGTGGCTTGGACCATGCTCGATGGTCAGTGAACAGGGCTGTCACCTGGTTCCTTTTTGACAATGGCTTTGGAACAGCCATTCAACATCCTAGGATAAGCTTGCAGGATTCTGGTCTATATGCAAGAGATGGGGTCCATCTGTGGGCCAGAGGTTTGAACCTCTTTCTGGAGGATGTGCAAGCAGGCCTGGTGACCAAGCTGACGGTCTGGGGGGGGGGCGGTGAGTCATCACGGACGCCTCCCAGTGTGGCGGGTAGCACTGGTAAGGTAAAGATTTATGACCCATAGGTATCAGGCAGGTTCGCAATTGACTGGCCAACATGTAGATACAGGGGAATAGGATTGGACGGTCAAGGGCGAACCATGCAAGGGCTGATGGCAGGAGCTGCACAGCCTGCATCACCCTGATATTGAACGGATACACGTCATAGGGTGGGGTCAGTAGATAGTATATTGACTCCGGTGAACAATTGTTGTCAACAAACAGACTGATACAAATAGATACATGTAGCCAATTTCCATTGGCATTTTGGGAGGAACCTTACCAGTGTTACTGCAGCCTGCTTGCCTTAAAGAATTGCAATTGGATGATACACCAATTGAAAGTGATAATTCGGACGAGGGCATTATTCAATAAAAGTGGCCCGATGCCTTTAATCCAATACCGGTGTCTGAGTCTTTCTTTGGGGAGTGCGCCTGCAAAGATAATATGTACTGCTTCAAATGGTAATGATGATGATCAATTACAATCTATTTAAATATTCTTTTAAAGGTGCATTCCTCTATCTTTTTGGTTTATTATCCTTTTCTGTATATAGGGAAAGAAACTCAAAACCTCCTTCAAAAGGTCACACAATGGTTTGCGGTGGCACAGGGTTCATAACAAAATGAGTCATTCTTTTATTGCTACTATCTGGTTTTATATATACAAGAGCATTCCAAACAAGATGAGGCAATCTTGTAGCTAATGCAGAATGAATGAGGCTAGCAAGCAAGGGAAAAAAATTGGTAATTAACTCTTAATGGAAGCCAAGCCAGGATTTAAAAAGTTATTTCTGGAAGGTTTAAAAGTCCCAAATGCATCAAAATGTTCTGCAAGTGAATTCTTCAGTATTGTCGACTCTATGTTCTACAAAACTGAAAAGTACCATCCATTTCAATTTGATCAACAGTACAGAAAGTGGAAGATAGATAGATAGATAAATTTTTATTGTCATTGTCCTGCACAGAACACCGAGATTGGGGGGGCACTTAACAACCCAACAAAACCTAAACAAAATACAACTATACAAAATTATCAACATACTCCCACCCCACATATACACATTTAACCCCTAAAAGCTCTAAAACGCTAAAAACTCTAAAACTCTAAAAACTCTAAAACCCTAAAAACTCTAAAAACTATATACAGAAGCTCCCTCATAGACTGCATTGCACTGTATTCAAAGCCAGAACCGCTTTTGGGTAGAAACTATTTCTCAAGCGGCTGGGCCTGGTCTTTATGACCCTATACCTTATTCTAGAAGGCAGAAGCTGAAAGAGATCATTCCTGGGGTGCGTACTATCTTGCGCAGTCTCTACAGCTTTCTTATAACACCTGGTGGCATAGATTTGATCTAGAGTGGGAAGAGTATGCCCGATTATCCGCTCCGCAGTCTTTATGACCCTGGAGAGCATTGTTCTTTCCCTAGCTGTATAATTCCCAAACCATACACACAGACCATAGGTTAACACACTCTCTATGGTACAGTGGTAGAATGCCAACAGCAGGTCATTTGAAAGGTTGTTCTTCCTGAGGATTCTCAAGAAGTATAACCTCTGCTGTGCTCTCTTCATCAGAGCTTTGGTGTTTGCTCCCCATGTTAGATCATCCCTCAGCTCCATTCCCAGGAATCGAAACACCGAGACCTGTTCCACACAATTCCCTTCAATAATAAGTGGCTGGATGTTCAATTTGCATTTTCTAAAGTCCACAATGATCTCTTTTGTCTTTTTTACATTGAGGAATAAATTGTTTTCCCTACACCATTCCGTCAGCATCTCAACCTCCTTCCTGTAAGCCGACTCCCCCTCCCCAGCAGTAATCAGACCCACCACCGTTGTGTCGTCTGCAAACTTGATGATCTTATTGCTGGGATAAAAGGGGCAGTGGTGGGCATCAGCAGGTTTGCACCAGTTCGGCAGAAACAGTAGCAGAAATTCTGGCTGGCCCCGCCCATTCAAGTTTTGAAATAAAGTAGTCCGAATTCTGGTGAAACACAGGGATTTTCCCCTGGCCATGCTTACCATACCACGCCCACAGTGTGGTAGTAAAAATTTTTGGAACCCACCACTGGAAAGGGGGTACCCCATCTATTCTTCACTCATTTATGGCAGGATCTGTAGTTGCAAATAGGATGAAATGTCATCATCCAGTAGGAACCACATGAGTCAGAGGAGAATCACATATACATTTATTGCATCAGGTTGTTTATTCCCCATGACCAGTGATGCACTGAAGCCGGTCCTGTCCGGTCCAAGCAGACCAGAAGCAGAAATTCTTCCAGGCCACACCCACTTGGCAAGCCACGCCTACCTCCCCACCCCGCCCCACACCTCCCACCTCCTCCTCTTCCCCCCCACTCTGGGTGTGTACAGGAGCCAAGGAGGAAGAGCCGCCAGAGCCAGAAGCAGGGAGGAGTAGGAGCCATGTCAGGCTCCCGTGGGTGCCCGGGGAGGAGGAGGAAGCGGGGCTTGGCCCAGCATAGCTGCGCCACCACTGTTGCCCGGGTGTCCCTTTCCCCTCCCAAGCCTCTGTGGCTGCCGTGGCCCTGGGGGAGGGGAGGAGAATAAAGTGCCCAGGCTGGGTTCGGCAGGGAGGCCCTGCTATTGCTGCCACCCAGCCGGAAGTCCATTTTCCCTCCCGAGCCTCCGTGGTCCCGGGAGTGGGGAGGAGGAGGAATCGCTGCCACCTGCCCCTTTTGGGTAAGTGAGTCCCTTGCCTGAGGCTGTGGGGAGAGGGGGAGGCTGTGTGTGAGCACGCACGCATGTGCACACATGCGCATGCATGTGCATGCGTGCTTGTGTATATGTGTGTGTGGAGGGGAGGGTGTGTGTGTGGAGTGGGATGTTTTAACCTAGTTAGCCAGCCCACATGCTGCTGCTGCTTTTTCTATCAGCAACAGCAGCACTGGATGGGAAGAGTTCACGCCGGTCAGGCAGAAGGTTGGTCAAGAGCTGAGGTCAAGGCGGTACAAGCTCCTCTCTCCCCTCCTCCAAGCCATACATACCGCCTTGGCCTCAGCCCTTGACCAACCTTCTGCCCACCCCAGAGCAAACTTTGCCCATCCAGCACTGCTGCTGCTGATCCAGGCAGCTCCTCTCCCCCTCTGCTGCCCATACCTGTCAAGTTTCGGGAAATTTCTGTCAAATAAGGGAAATTTCTCGGCCAAAATGGGAAACTGGACAGCTATGCCTATCCTGTGCTGGCCTCCAGTCTAACTCCAGTCTAATTGCAGTCTAACTAATACAGGATGACAGCAGGAAAGAGTGTAAAATACGGGGGTTTGACAGAAATTTCCCAAAACTTGACAGGTATGCCCCCCCCCCCCCGCCACTGTTTCTAGCAGCAGCAACGACTGCTGGGTGGAGTTCATGCTGGGTGGGCAGAAAATCGGTCAAGGGCTGAGGCCAAGGTGGTTTGTGTGGCTGGGAGGAGGGGAGGGAGGAGCTTGCACCGCCTTGGCCTCAGCTCTTGACCGACATTCCGTCCGACTGGCATGAACTCTGCCCAGCGGGCACTGCTGCTGCTGACACCGGGGGAAGGAAAGAGCTTCAGCTGTGCACCACCACCCGAGCGGGACCCTATGGCACTTGAGGAGGAGGAGGAGGAGGGGCCCCCCAGGTGCCCCTCTGGCATGGGCTCGGTAAGTGAGCCTCCTTTCACTTAATTTTTTGAAGTGTTAGCTGTGTTAGTCTGTGCAAGCTTATCAGAGAGTAAACAAAACAAAATAAAAGACAAAAAGGCTGTGGCACCTTAAAGACTAACTCCTGTATTTTAACATTAAAATACAGGAGTTAGTCTTTAACATTTTAACATTAAAATACAGGAGTTAGTCTTTAAGGTTCTACAGCCTTTTTGTCTTTTGTCTTGTTTTGTTTACTCTCTGATATCCTTTCATTTAAGTATAGGTAAAGGTAAAGGAAGAAAGCCAGTTGTATCCGACTCTAGGGTTCAAGGCTCATCTCTGTTTCAAAGCCAAAGAGCCAGCACTGTCTGCTTCTGCAGACGTTTCTGTAGTCATGTGGCAGGCATGACTAGACAGCCCATCCAGTCACATGGCCACCTAGCCATGCCCACCGAGTTGGCCATGCCCACAAAATTGGCCATGCTCACAGCGTGGTAGTAAACGTTTTTGGAGTGCATCACTGCCCATGACCCTATGTTCCTACATGAACTATTGAAAGACTCACTAGCACCATGCCCTATGTACATGCAGTCAGTATAACACAAAGCTTGTGAGTTTCAACATTGATGCTCTACTCCTTGGCTTGCTCATTGTGGCACAATGAGCCCATGTCCATACAGTCACCTCACTTGGTCCCATTTCTATCTCCTACTGTTGTTTTGTCAATGTTGTATCAGCACAACATACATATAAATACTTTCAAATTGAGCCTGTGGGTCATAAGTGCCAGTTGGGAATGGGTGAAGATGCTTGCCCACTTATGTTATATACAACATCCAGGCTTTCTCATTCTCTAATACCACTGATGTAAATCTTCCATCTTGGATAACTCTAGCAATTCTCTAACATCAGTGCCTTGGTACTGGCATCCCCACAAGGCAAAATTAGTAGCTCTTCCCAGCAAGGAGAGGACCATGTCATACTTGTCTATCATTTAAGTATTAAAGAACAAATGTATCACCTAAAAAAAAAGATGGTGACATGGTTGAATTCAAGGGATTCATATTCAGACTTGTAACGTATTAAACACTCAGAACATTCTGTCAGGATGGATAAACATGTCCACTTCTGTTTCTTTCATACTGATTTTTTTTTAAAAAAATTAAAGATCTTTCTATCACCAAAAATGAAAAAATTCTGCAAATTTTGCTATGCTCTCATTAAAAATGAATTGAAGCAAAATTCTCATGCCTATGCAGTTATAACTTGATGTTAAACAGACTCCTATGCAACTTAATTGTCAATTGCATGGGGCAAGAGCCCCCATGGTGCAGTGATTAAGTTACAGTAGTGCAGTTTAAACTGTGCTCATAATATGAGTTCAATCCTGATGGGCTCCGGGGTGATACAGCCTTTCATCCTTCCATGTTCCCAGTTTATTGGGGGCAAATTGTCATTTGGAACCTTGTGAACCACCCAGAGAGTGCTTTAATATTATGGGGAGTTTATAAGCAGTTGTATTTGCATTTTGCACTTCCCTCACCCAAGAGTCCCCAATTTTGTGCCTAGTTTAGATGAACCATAGGTAGCTTACATCAAGACCTAGTAAGACCTTCAATAGCAGGGAACTTAGAGAATAGCAGTTCAGTAAATTTTATCCCTTTGATTCATTTAATATTGGAGAAACTGTTTTTAGAAAACCTGAAAATAATGTAAACATTTTAATTTATCTATTCAGTTTCATGCTGTCTTTCCCCCAAAAGGACCCAAAGCAGCTTGCAAATTATTTTTAAAAACAAATAAGGTAACAACATCACAGTAAGATAAGAACTGCTAATAACACAATCTTCCTAGAAATTCCAGTGGGCTTGTACAATACTATAAATTTACCTAATCCTATCTCCTGACAGGGAAAATCTTTTTAAAAGTTGGATTATTTATAATTCCTGAATTAAAATGAATGGGAAATGTAATTTTCCCAGTATAATTGAAATGTATCAAGAAAAGTTCTATGATTTGAGCTATTTTTCTCAAGGAATTATTTTAAGGATTGCTTTTTTTTAAAAAAAATTAATTCCCCCCCCCCCCCAACAAATACATACAAAAAAGGTGACCTCATATTAACAAAACAGTGTATGTCTAGTCAAGCCATGTACTTATACAAACTACATAAAACAAACATAAAATGAAAAGAAAATGAAAACACTATATAGTACCTATGTTTTCAAGTAGATTCCTGCAGTGCCAGGTGGATGCCATATTGGGGTAAAGCCAGCATGACATCATCATAATTCTACACACAACCAGCTACAGAGGCAACAGTACAACAGCTGTAGAAACAACAGCTGATACAACATTGCAGACAGATATGCTCACAGTCTCCCATGCAATCAACCAATCCCAGAACTTGAAAAGGTTAATTTGTAGACTACAGCTCCCGGAATCTCACACTCACCTCTACCCATCATCTGTACCGTTGCTACATATCAACAATAGTGCCATATTTTACATGTGTGAGAGATACCTTTCAGTGCTTCATGGGGGCATATAAACATTTAAATTTCTCCTCTATCCATTTAATCTTCTTCTTCATGATTTCTTCATCTCTAACACTTTATCTCCATTTATGCACTTTTAGTTACTCTTTTTAATGAATGAATCCTTTGAATGAAGAGCACCAGAATAACAAACTAATGTACTTATCAGAATCCTTGCCTCTCCAGAGAGACATATACTGTAGGTGAGGCTTGCTGTAGTTTGCAAATAATGGTAGATAAGTAGGCATATTTGTTATGAAGGCATATCATAATGGTAGATACAGTGGTACCTCATACAACAATTTTAGTCCGTTCCATGCGGCTCATTGTTGTACAAAACAATTGTTATATGATAGATGCATCGTATAGCGATTTTCCCTATGGAATGCATTGTACAATGATATTTTTTGCTAAGTGGTTTTTCCCATTGAAAAGTTGTTGTATGATTTTTTTCCATTGTTATGCGGAACACCATTTCCCCCAAAAAACCTAATTTTTATGTTATTTCATTGTTATACAGGGCGATTGTTGTATGAGGTTCTACTGTATATAGAAATATTAATTTATACCAGAGTAAGTGTGAGAATAATAATTTACTATATATATATATAGTAAATTTACTATATATATATATAGGCTTCTGGAAGCTGCAGTCCAAAAACATCTGCACCTTAAGGCTATGAAGCACTGCATTAGAGGAAAGAATAAAAGCAGAACAAAACAAAATAATAGAAGATAATAGAAAATAATAGAAGAAACAACTATCTCTCAGGTCACGACAAGTGAGGATGAAGTATTTTGTTCTGTAGGCAACTTTATGAAAGCGCGGTGCCAAAATGGCTGCCGTTCTCTTTGCGCCCCCCCCCCACCCGGACTCAGACATCCGGGTGAGTTAGGGGGCGTGGCCACCCCTCTATAAAAGGGGTGGCCACGAGGCAGCCAAGCTGCCATTTTAAAAAGAGCGACAGAGAGGAGAAGTTTTCTCCGCCGCTGCTTGTTCCCCCTTGGTCCTTCCCGGCTGGGAAGGAAGGATTTGGCACGGAGCCTTTGGCTTGCGGGCTCCTCTGTGCCTTTTCTCTGCCCTTCGATCCCTGGAAAGGGATCCTGCTCCTTAGATATGCCTCCTAAACGAAGGGCCTCGGCGACGAAGCCGCGGCCCGCGGGGAGGACTTTTGGCCGTGCGCACCATGGGGGCCAGCCCTTGGGTCGGAGGACCAGGGCTGCGCCCACGCGCCAGGACTCGACCCCCACCGATACCGGTGGGGCGATGCAGGCTGCTTGGCCCTCGGCCGGTCAGCCTTCAGCTGGCCCTTCTGGGGCTTCGGCCCTTGGCCCGCAGATACCGGCCATGGGTCCAGGCAGTGGGGGTGGGTCCGGTGCTGGTGTGCAGCACGTTCCACCTCATGGGCTGGAATTTTGGGCATAGGCCTATTCGGGCCCGGGCTCTCATGTAGGGGTTTCTGGTCCAATGCCTGGTGGGCCGTCCGGCCCACCCGGCCCACTCTATACCGGGGGATCTGTGGCAGTTGATGCATTGCTAACGCGTTTAGCGGTGCTTGAGGCGTCCTTAGGGATGGCACACAGCCCCGTACCTGGTGGCCCTTCATTTGCTGTGGGGGCACCTTTGGGTCCTCCGCCTGCCTCAATGGCTGCCACACTGCAGCAAGCGGCTAGCCGGGTTGAGCTGCTGGAGACGCTCCGGCCTACCCCGGCCAGTGTCTCGCAGCTCCCGTTGCAGCCAGAGTTACAGCAGGAGAGTGGTCAGGTGCGGCCTCAGAGCTCGATTCCGGTCATGAGCTCCAACGCCCGCCGTGGGCCGGAACCCCCAGTGGGGGCGGCTCACGGGGGTGCAACTAGTGAGTATCAGGTTCAAGTTAATGCACCCACATCTCAGTCTACTTCCAATGGTGGGGTTCAGTGGCCATGGCCTCATAATGTCTGGGCGAGTGGGCATCAGTTGCAACCTTATACCAGTGCCCCTTGGTTCCAGACTGGTGCAACGTTGGGGGTGGGGGTTTCCGCCCCCGGGCTAGTGCCGGGCATCGCAGGGACTGTCCAGGTTCCGCTGCGCATGCCCCGGGTACCTAATGTGCCGGTGACGGCTTTGCCGACGGCTGGTTATTCGTTGCCCCTTGGTGATCATTTGGTCCAGGTCACGACGGAAAAGATTTGGCGGGGGGAGTACGTGGATATATTCTCCCTATTGAACCGTGAGCCCACTAAGGAGGAGAGAGAGGGACAGGATGACAAAGACAAAGAGCTGTCCCGCCATCGTAAGCCACCACGCACCTGGGCCAACTGATTGCCCGCATATCTTATTTATATGGCGGTGTATCTCAGAGCCCGGCCAGACCTGGCCATTCCTATGGTCCAATATTTGGACAATATTTACAGGGCGATGGTGGATTTTCCTGGCCCGTCGTGGTTGGCTTACGATGAGGAATTCAGAATGAGGGTGCCATTGCACCCGGAGATGAGATGGGATGAGCCCTGTCAGAAATTGTGGCTATTATACATGACCCCCACGCGTCCGGCGCCGGGGGATAGGTATCATTGTGGCCATGCCGTTCAGCGAGCTGCTCCAACGCAGGCTTCCCGCCAGCTGGCAGGGCAGGGGGTTCCAGCCCGCTTGCTGTGTTGGAGCTTCTCGGCCAGCGGCGTGTGCAACGAGTGGCAGTGCCGATACAAACATGAGTGTCCCTCTTGCGCTGGCCCCCACGCCGCCGCCGCGTGTCCGCGGGCCGGCGGGTCACAGGGCAGAGGTAGAGGTGGACAGGGAGCGGGCAGAGCGGCTGCTGAGGGAGCTAGCCAGGCAAAAGGCCCCCTCCCCAGTTAATGTGTATATGTTGGAGCGATGGCTCTCAACTTATCCAAGGAGAGAGGATGCAAAGTACCTCCTTGAGGGTTTCCAGTGGGGCTTCCGGATCCCATTCAAAGGAGTGCGGGGACCCCAGGATGCACCCATTTTACTGTCTCTGAAGGGTAGAGAGGAGGGGGCTGCCCTGAGTATTGCTAAGGAGGTTGGGGCCAAGAGGGTGCAAGGCCCCTTTTCTGTGCCACCCTTTCCCAACCTGAAGGTCTCCCCTCTGGGGTTGGTACCCAAGAAGTCCCCGGGGGAATTTCGTTTGATCCACCATTTGTCGTACCCGGCGGGTTATTCTGTCAATGATGCTATCCCTGATGACCTTTGTTCGGTCAGGTATACGTCCTTTGACCAAGCCCTACGGATGGTGCGCTCTTGTGGTCCGGGTGCCCTCCTGGCAAAATGTAACATCAAATCGGCATTCCGATTGTTGCCAGTGCACCCTGAGGACTTTGAGCTATTGGGTTTTCGATTCCAAGGGAAGTTCTATGTAGATAAGGCCATGCCTTATGGCTGCTCTATATCCTGTTCAGCATTTGAACGTTTTAGCACCTTCCTTCAGTGGGCCTTTGTTCGCAGGTCCGGATCTCGGTCTGTAGCCCATTACCTCGATGACTTTTTGTTCGGGGGTGAACGGGGCTTGGACACGTGCACACGTCTCCTCACCACATTTCAGACGCTAATGCAGGAACTCGGTGTCCCTTTAGCACCCGAAAAGACCGAGGGCCCATCCACTGCCCTCACATTTCTGGGTATCGAAATCGACACGGTCGCACAGGCATCCCGGTTACCCATTGACAAGGTTACCCGGATCTCTGCGATGATTTTGGCCTTGCTGGCCAAACGTAAGGTGTCACTTAGACAGCTTCAGGTACTGCATGGCCATCTTAACTTTGCCTGCAGGGTGGTTACGCCTGGCAGGGCATTTGCTCAACGCCTGTGCGATGCCATGTCTGGATTGACAAGGCGCCATCATAGGGTCCGACTAACCAGGGGCATGTGGGCTGACCTTTTGGTTTGGCTCTCATTCCTGCGGGACTTCAACGGGGTATCCTTTTGGAGGTCCGACCTTTTAGTTTCACCTAGGTTTCAAGTGCAGTCGGATGCCTCCGGCTCCCTGGGATATGGGATTTACTTCCAGGGGAGGTGGGCTTATGGCCAATGGCCTCCAGAATGGCGGGGCACGGATCGCCTCCGCGATCTTACATTCCTTGAGTTTTTTTCCAATCCTGGGAGCTTTGATGCTATGGGGCAAGGAGTGGGCCGACTCAGTGGTCCATTTTTGGTGTGACAATGCTGCAGTAGTGCACATTGTCAATGCTCAGACATCTAAATCACCCAGGGCTTTAGTTCGCCAATTCGTGTTACGTAGCCTACGCCTTAACGTGCTTTTCAGGGCCAGACATGTACCAGGCATTGATAATGATATTGCTGATGCTTTATCCCGCCTGCAGGTCCCCCGGTTCCGCGCCTTGGCTCCGGATGCAGAGGAATTCCCCTCGCCACTTCCGGCCGAGATTTGGACATTTGGCAAGGAGAGGTGAACCGGGCGATTGGCATGTCCTTGGCGCCCTGCACACGTAAGGCGTATCATCATGCTTTAGTTCAATTTAATAGCTTTCATGTGCAACTTCGGTTGCCAGAGTTGTGGCCCATTCCAGTGGCACAGGTTTTACAATTCATGGTTCATTTACACAGTCAGGGCCTCGCACCCCGCACTATAGCATCAAGGCTGTCAGCATTGGCATTTGTTGCCAAGGTGGGGGGTTTTGCTGACAGCATGAACGATTTTCGCATACGGCATGTTTTGGAGGGGTGGACACGGGAACGTGGCCGCCGCCTGGACACTCGGCACCCAATTTCCCCAGGGGTGCTCACACACCTTGCACGAGGCTGGCCTAACCTATGTTTTGACAGGTATGAGGCAGCTCTTTTTCATGCGGCTACCACAGTGGCCTTCTTTGGAGCGCTCCGCATCAGTGAGTGGGTGCCAGAGTTGGTACCATATGTGAAAGGCGGATGTGTCTCGTAGGGCACTGGAACTCGACGATGTCTCTGTCACACATGAGTGGGCTCAAGTGGGGATACGGTGCTCACAGGTTGTTCAGCACGGAGTAGGCAGTGGAGTCAGACTGCTACGAAGTTTTATTGGAGACATCTGTCCGGTTGGTGCCCTACATGAATTTCGACAGTGCCTGCTGCGCGCCCCAGCCTGTTTTTCTGCCACCAGGATAGGTCTACCCTTGCTGAAGTAATGTTACTAAGGGTGACCGGTGCCGCGCTTCGCAGTGTGGGGGCCCGTTTTGGCACCCATTTATTTGGCGTCGCATTGATCGCGGCTACGTTTGGAGTACTCGGAGGCGGACATGCGTGTACGCGCAATTTCTTATATGTACGTGCCCTCACTGTACGAGTACCTAGTTATATCCTTAACCTCTTCTCACTGTACGAGTACCTAGTTATATCCTTAACCTCTTCTCCTCTTTTACAGATCCTGTGTGTCTCTACACACCGGTGGCAGTGGGGCTGGTGGGCCGCAGCTATGTACACTGGGCAGCAGTATATGCTGCGGCGACAGGGAGTGGACCCCGACTTGGGCTGTGTGCATCCGCACGTATGCGATGGTATGGTATGCGCGGCACAAGGGGGCGGGAACTGTTGTCATTCCTGATGTCCGTTCTTAATGTTCTTAATAGGCACCTCGGCGGTAACGATCTTATACGGATCACTGCTGTTACTAAATTGTCGAGGGGCTGCGACCTGGCGTTTTATATCATGTGTGGCTTACACACAGTCGCTATGGTCTAACGTCGTGCCGAGACACCAATTTAGGGGAGACGTGGATCTCCATGGTTCGGACTGTTCTGGCAGTCAGTGGACAGGGCTGTTGCTCAGTCCCTTGCTCGAACATGGCCGGGAGACAGCCATTGGACACCTGAGGATAGGCTTACAAAAATTTGCCGGTAGGCAGGGGAAGGGGTCCACCTGTCGGCTGGAGGTATGTACCTCGTCTGGGTGTGGTGCAAGCAGGCCTGGCGACCGAGCTGACAGTCTTGGGGGGGTGAGTCATCATGGACGCCTCCCCATGTGGCGGGTAGCACTGGTAAGGTAAAGATTTATGACCCATAGGTATCCGGCAGGTTCGCAATTCACTGGCCAACATTTAGACAGGTACAGGTGTAATAACGTTGACCAGTCAACGACAAACCAGGCAAGGGGTGATGGCATGAGCTTTTCAGCATGCATCACCCCGTGATTTGATGGATACACGTCAGAGGGTGGGGTCAGTAGATAGTTTATTGACTACGGTCAACAATTTGTTTGTGTCAACAAACAAATTGATACAAAATGGATACATTGTAGCCAATTGCCGTTGGCAATTTTGGGAGGAACCTTACCAGTGTTACTGCGGCCTGCTTGCCTTAAAGAATTATAATTGGATGAGTACCAATTGAAAGTTATAATTCGGACTAGGGCATTATTCAATAAAAGTGGCCCAATGCCTTTATCCATATACCGGTGTCTGAGTCTTTCTTTGGGGGGGTGCGCCTGCAATGAAAGTGCGGTGCCAAAATGGCCGCCGTGCTCTTTGCGGGCACCCCCCACCCGGACTCAGACATCCGGGTGAGTTAGGGGGCGTGGCCACCCCTCTATAAAAGGGGTGGCCACGAGGCAGCCGAGCTACCATTTTAAAAAGAGCGACGGAGAGGAGAAGTTTTCCCTCCACCCCCTCCCTAGTGAACAGTGTGATATTTTGGTCGCTTCGGGGCCGGGTGGGAATTTTTGGTTGGAACCCACAATTGGCCCTTGGGTTCTGGCTTTTTTGCCCATCCCACACTGTTGCTGAGGTTTGATATAGGGGTTTTTCTTGTTCTTGACTTTGGTCACTTAGGCGGGTAGCACTGGTAAGGTAAAGATTTATGACCCATAGGTATCCGGCAGGTTCACAATTGACTGGCCAACATTTAGACAGGTATAGGTGTAATAACGTTGACCAGTCAACGACGAACCAGGCAAGGGGTGATGGCACGAGCTTTTCAGCATGCATCACCCCGTGATTTGAAGGATACACGTCAGAGGGTGGGGTCAGTAGATAGTTTATTGACTACGGTCAACAATTTGTTTGTGTCAACAAACAAATTGATACAAAATGGATACATTGTAGCCAATTGCCGTTGGCAATTTTGGGAGGAACCTTACCAGTGTTACTGCGGCCTGCTTGCCTTAAAGAATTATAATTGGATGAGTACCAATTGAAAGTTATAATTCGGACTAGGGCATTATTCAATAAAAGTGGCCTAATGCCTTTATCCATATACCGGTGTCTGAGTCTTTCTTTGGGGGGTGCGCCTGCAAAGCAAACTGACCTGATTAAACAAACTCCCTGGATATGTAGCTGAGAATACAATTTGTCTTTAAGTTCACCTCTGAACTTACTGTTGACAATTTCATGTTGACCTCTAGTTATTGCTACATTGTTTTCAAGGTGCTTGCAGAATGACTACATTATAATCTGCTCAAGAATTTTCCCTGGAATTAACGCATGCTGACTGGTCTGTAGTTCCTTGGTTCTTCCTTTTTTACTCTGTTTTAAGACAAGGACAATGTTAGTCCTCCTCCAATCATCTGGTACTTCAGTCATCTTCAATGATTTGGAGAACAGTCAGTGGTTCTAAGAGTTCTTCAGCCAGTTTCTTCATTGTAAAAAGGGAGCCACTACAGAAGCAGTATTCAAACCATTTCCAACTGGATAGGTCTGGCGACATTTATATTTCTTATAATGTCACAGAGCAAAGCTAAATCAGGGATGTTTGGAGAAATAATGTTGCAATTTAGTTATACCTTTGCTATTGGAAACAGAGAAGACCAAAGTGATACAATGGATAGGGAGACAGACTAAGATTCAGGGATCTGGGTTCAAATAGGTGCTACTGAGGGGCAATAGTAAAAGCACTCCTGAAATATCTTACATAACTTGAAAGCTCCATTAGTGCCACTATAAATTGGATGTGAATTAGCAACACATAACAATTGCAACAGAAATCTGTGAAAAGTAACAAATTATGGAGATGAGCACTGAACCCTAGAGTTGGATACGACTGGCTTTCGAGCAAGGGGATCCTTTACCTTTATTAGTTACTGCAAAGACGTAGCTGGGGTTGTATTCTTAATTCTTATTTTTAACTTATTTAAAATCATTTCACTATGCAGCTGCCAAATGTGGAAGGAAGCTTTTGATTCAGCTTCCAAATACAAGCAGTCTATCATCCAAACCCTGTTTTTTAAAAACACAAGATGCCTTGTGAAAAAAATCCTGTATTTGTATTTAAATTCCTGGCTTGGTTAAAACATCTAACGAGCATCTGTTTATTTTGTTCTGACAGGTGCCAAGAAATCATTTATTATATTGTTGCTATCGTCGTCCTTATTCCCAAATGAGAATACAGTATTTGAAATGTGAATATTTTATGTTCTATGTCATACAGGCAGAATTCAAAAGCAGGCTTCCTTGATGCATTATCATTCTTGCATTCCTATAGAATAGCATAATGTTGCAAAAGCACATCTAGAACCGTATGAGCAGGCTTATGACTTCCAACTACCAACACCAACACCCAGCAATTCCTTGTGTGTGGAATATGGAGTGGAGCGAGAGTCTCCACGCTCGCGTTGGTTTTCATTTTTCAAAATACACATCCAACCTATATTTTCTGTCTCTCTTCTCCTCTACTCAATTCAATACATGAATGTATTCTAAATGTTTTCACAGCTGCTTGCTAGGTGTTGATTCTTAGTGTCAACTCATTCACTCAGCTTAACATAATCGCTCCCTTTTAACTGAGCAGTTAATGTGAAAATGATGTCTATCATTTTTGTTGCATAGGGTCCAAATATGGATAAGGCGGAGAGGTGACTGAAGCATAATTACCAGGCCTGGTACATTTTTCCTCTCCTCCACTTACACCTTCTTCTTCTGCAGATGAGATGGTGTTGTGCTATGTCAACAATCAAAAAATGGAAATGAAGGCAGTGTGAAGGACCCAAGCAAGTAATTACCAGGAGATGGCAGCCCCACAACTGCTCTTAAAAGTGCCAGACTGACAAGGTGCAGATTATTTTTTATCCTCTGATGTGAAGCATGTTGATTCACTGTTGATAGGTCCAGGCTGTAATATTAATTAAAACACAAGCAGGAGCTAATTTGTCCTGTTGATGATGCTTGGGGGGAAGGTGGCACTGGGTAGATGGCTGCATGTGCATCCGGTGTGATGCACTCAAAGCAAAAGCTAGCTCAATTGTCTCTGTGTTGTGTTCTGATGGTTTTATCTTACACATGGATTACAATGTATCTGAGCCAATGTAACCTTGCCTATAGCAACAATGTAACCTTCAGCTGTATCATATAAACCCTGTAATAGGACGCGAGCTAATGACCACCAGCTGGCAGCAGCGAGCGTCCAAGCTCTCTTGGTCCGAACTCATCAAAGGCAACAGCGCGGGAAGTTTTCCCGCCACCATCTACACCTGGACAAGAAGGGCGTGACCCGCAATGACGTCACGCAGACAGTAGCCAATGGGCTACCATGGCACCACGTTCAAATGTATTACCACTGTATATAAAGAGCTATCGATCCGCCATTACCTCATGTTCCCTCTGTCCACGATGCAATAAACCTGAGTTAACCCAGCCCGAGGCTGTGTCCTGTGTCTTGGTTTGCATACACTAAACTCTGCTTGCCAAACAGAGAGCCTTTGTGATTCCATTTATATAGGGAAGTAAACATCAAACAGGATACAAGCGATCGACCGACACATTTTTGACACCAAACATTATCCCAAACTTCTCAAGACTTCTCCTTATCTTTCTGTCTGGCTGCCCGCCCGTCCACCTGTCTGTCTACTGCCCACTAGCAAGCAAGTTATGGTGACAACATTCATCCACTTAGCCCCTGTCTTCTGGTAGCCACCAAGTTCTTTGGCCAGAATGACCAAGTTGTTTCACCATTTTATGAGAATTCTGCAGACATGGCAGCTGGTGAGTTTCCCTAAAGTGGTCCAGAATTATGCAAGATCTGAGGCTGAAAAAATAAAATAAAGCAGCATCCAGAACAGTCATTGTTTTCAGGTAAATATAGACCTCCATCCAGTGGTGGGATTCATCAGGTTCGCCCGAGTTCACCAGAACTGGTAGCAGAAATTCCTGCTTGCCCTGCCCAGCCAAGTTTTGAGATTAAGTAGTCCTAATTTGGGTGCATTGCAGGGCTTTCCCCCGGCCACACCCACCATACCACGACCACAGAGTAAGTAGTAAAAAATTTTTTTTATCCCACCACTGCCTCCATCCAAAGCAGAATAAGGGCTATGAACCCATTTTTGTATGTTTTGTTCATATTTAACATCCTTCAGAGTGAATTGAATTTGAATTGAATGGTCATTATCACAACTAAGCAGCAGCTGTGGTAGAAATGCTCTTTCACAGATCTTATCCTTCCATGGTGAGAAGTCTCTGACCAGTATCACCTATGCCGTTGCAACCTTGAAAAACAGTCAACTTTGCATCACATATGGATCAGTGTGAGATAGGAATGAATTTGATCCATATTGAATTTAATTCAGGAGAACTGACCTGAATTGATCAGTCAGTTGTTTAATCAGTTAATAGTGTACTCTATTCAAGAGGTCAACAACTTTCAGTTGGACACTTTAAGTTTTCAATCCATTTGGGAAGATCTTTTTAGGACAAGTCTTGATAGCTATATATACATTCCAATATATATGTATTTGCTAGAAATATTATCATCTTTTGGGCACATGTTACACTTTCCAGCTCAGAAAAACTATGCTCTGTATGTCAGAAAAAACAGTCATTATAATAGCTTATTAATTAGTAGAGTACATCCATTTTATTTATACCTTATGGACACTAGGTGAAATATTGTCTTAATACAAGAAGGGAAGGAGCAGACAAAAGAAGAATTATCTGCCAAATAGGTTGTACTTGAAACTCTGATTTCCAAATTGCCTTCTACTATGTTTCATATATATGCAAAAAGCAATCTAGGTCCAGGGTTGCAAACCATACAGGTTCCCATCTTGAAACTTTACACCCTATTGGAAGAAAAATAATAGTGTTAGGGGAAAGTTAATTCTGTGACTCCCCCCCCCCCCCTCAAATTTGTCTGAAGATGTTAGAGCATTTCCAATGAGATTTGTTTGCTGTGGTTACTCTCTGCTCAGATAGCAATTGAGCTAGACCTGACACATCCTCCTCCCTCCCTTGAATAAAATAAAAATCTCCCTGTTTAATTGAAGACTCAACACTTTGGAATGAGTGGCTGAAACAAGCCTGTGCATGTTATACTTTAAAGCAATGTGAAGAAGAGACTATCGACTGGCCGTGCATGAAAAACAACAAGTAACAAAAGCCCAACATGATGGCTGAGGACTTCTTGTAATAGATATGAAAGCTTATCAGAAGCAATGCAAATGAAATCTATGCAGGAGTGCAAAGAGAAAGAAATACTTTTACACCCACTACCTGCAATAAGGCCCTAGATTATTGGTATTACTCCTGCACAACCTTGAATGAGGAAGGTTGGAATTCTGTGACGAGACTTTTATGAAGTCAGAATTGTTGCAAATGAAAGCGCGGCGCCAAAATGGCTGCCGCGCTCTTTGCGGGCCCCACCCCCACCCAGACTCAGACATCCGGGTGAGTTAGGGGGCGTGGCCACCCCTCTATATATGGGGTGGCCACGAGGCAGCCGAGCTGCCATTTTAAAAAAGAGCGACGGAGAGGAGAAGTTTTCCCTCCACCCCCTCCCTAGTGAACAGTGTGATATTTTGGTCGCTTCGGGGCCGGGTGGGAATTTTTGGTTGGAACCCACAATTGGCCCTAGGGTTCTGGCTTTTTTGCCCATCCCACACTGTTGCTGAGGTTTGATATAGGGGTTTTACTGTTCTTGACTTTGGTCACTTAGGCGGGTAGCACTGGTAGGGTAAAGATTTATGACCCATAGGTATCCGGCAGGTTTGCAATTGACTGGCCAACACTTAGACAGGTACAGGTGTAATAACATTGACCGGTCAACGACGAACCAGGCAAGGGGTGATGGCACGAGCTTTTCAGCATGCATCACCCCGTGATTTGACGGATACACGTCAGAGGGTGGGATCAGTAGATAGTTTATTGACTACGGTCAACAATTTGTTTGTGTCAACAAACAAATTGATACAAAATGGATACATTGTAGCCAATTGCCGTTGGCAATTTTGGGAGGAACCTTACCAGTGTTACTGCGGCCTGCTTGCCTTAAAGAATTATAATTGGATGAGTACCAATTGAAAGTTATAATTCGGACTAGGGCATTATTCAATAAAAGTGGCCCAATGCCTTTATCCATATACTGGTGTCTGAGTCTTTCTTTGGGGGGTGCGCCTGCAATGTCTTGACCACAGAGGAAAGACAAAAGAATTTGCTCTTAAGAAAACCAGCACAATGAGGTGGAAATTCAGGGACCCAGCCCTGAGAGGTATGGATCATCTGCTATGAACCCAATTCAACAATCAGCGGTTGAAAAGCCAGCTGAGGAAAAAAAATCTACTTTTGAACTGATTTTGTATACGTTCTTCATATTCAGGGACTAGTGAATTTTGTCAACAGTTTTGATGAAAGTCATTGTCCTTGGCTGCAACTCGTATCTGAGAATGCATTTTTTCCTGAAACAGAAGGTGGGGTAGATTTTCAGTACAAAGCCACTGGCCACAGTGCTCACTTTCAAGAACAATGCAACAGAAGACAATCATCTGCACAGAACATTAATGAAAAATGTGTGGTTTGGCCCAAATGTAGTGAATAACTAGTATATTAGAAGAGCTACGACATACCTCTGATAGTATAAGAAATAAAGTACATTTTTTGTAGCATACTGGACAAAATTCAGAATTGCAATATTGTTTATTTGCTTCTGAAGCAGGAAAAAATGCCATTGGCATGAATTTGTTTAAGGTGTATCCCAACTTGCCATGAAGTAACCCACACACTATGATCATGGAGCCATCTTCTGTGACACATATGAAATGAGACATGCAGGATTTAACACCAGGACTACAAGGGAATGCCACAGCCTTGAGGACACTGTATTATCAAGGTGCACCTTCACAGCCAGTCCATCTGACATGGCCTCTTCTGCCTCCATGAACATTGGGAATCAGAGTTCCTCCTCCACTCGTTTTGCCATTGGGCCCAATATGATGGTTTCCAGTGGCATTTCCTCCACTGAGGGGACCATCACCCCATCTAAAGGGGCTCATCTGCCCATAGCCGTTGGCCCATTTAGGATGTCAGGTTATTTACTGCCACCCAACGTTGAGTCACTGGCTGTACAGTCCACTCCGTTACCGTAGTGGCATGTCCGGTCCAACATGTGAATTGTGCAATTATAAGGATATGCCCTCCAGAGGCAAATAGACAATATTGCAATTCTGAATTTTGTCCAGTATGCTACAAAAAACATACTTTATTTCTTATGCTATCACAGGTATGTTGTAGCTCTTCTAATATACTAAAATCATTCACTACATTTGGGCTAAACCACACATTATTTCATAAATGTTCGGTGCAGCTGATTGTCTTCTGCTGTGCAGTTGTTGAAAGTGAGCTTTGGGGCCAGTATCTTTGTTCTCAACCCCACCACCTTCTGTATTAGGCGCTAAAAAGAATGTGCACCCCCAGAAATAGGCTGCTTACCTACCTGAGTTGCCATGAGGTGGGAAGGAGGCAGGGAACAAGATTAATTCATCACCTTGCGAGGTGCACCAGCAGAGCCTATTTACATTTAATACATCCAACACATCATGCTATTTTTTTCTAACTCACCTCTAAGAAACAGGTCCTGGCCATACCTGTCAACCGCAGCTCCGGACAATACGGGACCTGCGCATAACGGTTCTGCGCAAGTCGCCTTCTATGCATGTGTAGAAGGCTTTTACACTTGTGTAGAACCCTTTTACGCTTTCATAGAACCCTTCTACGCATGCGTAGCCTTCTATGCATGTGTAGAAGGGTTCTACGCAAGCATAGAAGGGTTCTACACAAGCGTAAAAGCCTTCTACGCAAGCATAAAAGGGTTCTACGCAAGCGTAAAAGCCTTCTACACATGCGTAGAAGGCGACTTGTGCAGAAGGGATGTGCAGTACCTCGTTCCCCCCGCTGCCAAATTCCGGGGTTTTGGCAGCTCCGGGTGGGAAATGGCGCAGATATCTAGCAAGGGAAATGGCACAGATATCTAGCAAGAACTTTTGGGACTCTCATTTGTAATTTTGCTGCACTATCTGCAAGAAATTGGTGTGTGCCTGAAGAAATGATCTTGAATCATAAACCATGTTTGATTCTTCTGTGATCCAGTAAAGATATTGTCTTGCTACTGCATTTGCATTGTGTGAGAATCACACAGCTCTCTTTGTTTTTGGAACTTTGTTTGAGTTCTCTGTAATTAAGCATTTAGAAAAGCTAGCTGTGTCTATCTTTAATGGAATGTTAAATTTAATTTAATTTCACAACCTTTACTTCATACCATGCGATTTGTCATGTGAGCACATCAATTCAAATCCTATCTCCATAAAATTAGATAAGGTAGTGTGAGTATAACAGGGATGACCAGCATATTTAACCAGAACGTAGTATAAATTGTTGCATGGGATATGAGCCCTAATAGGAATTTTGTTATCTGCCTGACAGCTAGAAGCATATTTTGTGCCAAATTCCACAATCATTTGTTTTCTGCCCTAACTTGGTGACATCAGAACAGCCTGCCTCTAGTCTTAGGTATCAGAACTGTCCTGAAGCATGAATTAGCAAATTTGTTGCTTATCTGCTCTGTTTTGTCTTTTGTTTTAACCAGAACTTCTAGATCTGCTAACCAGAACCAGGTTGAAAAGATACACAGTAAGTAGCAAAGAACAGAATGCCTATAAGCACATTCTGAGCTTAACAATGTGCTCTGAGTGCTAGAAGTGAATGCACTTTAGCTTTCACACCAAAGTCCATTCCTGGTCTTCTCCAAATTATCTTCATTTCAGCAGCGTAATCTAGACAGCAAAAATGTTGCTGCTGTTGCTACTGCTGGACAACTAGGAGTCAAGTTCCCTTTGTAAGCTACCAGGAAAGGTATGGAAATGAATCCTTAGCTACCTTCTGTAATCACTGTCCTAAACTACTTAAGAAAATTGTCTACAGAGAGAGCAATTAACTAATTAGTATGATGATATATAAAACAATCTAAGTAACTGGCAAACCACCAAATAGCTGATTCAAATAGGTGGCTGAGTTTGATCATGTGAAATCCAGCAAGACGCAGTACAAAAAATGGGGTAGTAATAAAGCTTTTAATCATTGTTTTAATAAATTAACCCTTTCCAGGCTTTTTAAAAGAGCTCATTTCTGGCATGGAATGACATTCATGGGTAATTCAGTATTATATACTTCAATCACATGGTTGGCACTATATACATACAACAATAAACTATCTCAAACTTACAGAAAAAGAAATATTTTACCTGCGTTGTATTAGCAGCATTTTGTTTAATACCTTGTTTTTAAAAGTGCCTAACAACATAAATCTGCAACACATTGCAACAGCAAGGAACTGTTTTTTAATGTCTGTGTTACTGAAATGAAAAAGAACACAATTAGACTATAGGAAGATACATGTTTTGGATTGCTAGACAACCAGCTTACAGTATATATATACCAAACAGTCCTGCCACTGTTAAAAGGTATTTATATTCTGATGCAGATAAAATTGAACATGTCAACACTAATGCATTTTTCTAGGAGAATCACTAGTTTCACAATAATTTCCATGGAAAATTTGTGTGCACATGCTGTAATAGACACATTTATAACATCAAAAGAGTTCAATTTTCTTTTCAATCAAAGTACCGTATGAATAGCTTTTCCTATTGAATTTAACAATAAGGCACATTACCAGAGTCTAAAGGATGGGGTACTTCTGCTTGCTCTTATGAAAGTATTTCAGACAATATATAATATATCCTACAATAGATCTGGGTTAACGGCTCCTTTACATAGGTTTTCTTCTTAATACACTTGTGTCAGCAGAATGCCATTTTTATTTAAATTTCCCTGTAAGATCAGCTACATTTCAATCTCTGGTTAACTCTCAATGTTATTAAAAGAGCATTCAAATGTTATTTAAAGGACACCCAATACCAAGAAATTAACATAAAATGTTTCTCAGAGAGATTGATTTCAACTCAGAATTAGTAGCCATTTGTTGTGCATTTTCAGTCAGATCAGAAAACAAGGCTTTTCAAAAGGGGCACTTTTGCTAGGACATGATTGGACTTCAAACTGTGCTTGCTTTGTAAAACAAACAATGTGCTTCCTTACTGTAAAAGTTGTTTGACAGTGGAACAGACTGCCTCTGGAAGTCCTGGTTTCTCCTTTTCTGAAAGTATTTGAGCAAAGTTTGGATGGGCATCTGTGGATTGCCCACGTTATTAATTGGCTATAACCTTTCCCGATTGGTCTGTCTGGCTAGAACATGGGCTGGAGACTACCCTGGCTATGCAGGAAAGGAAATTGGGTAAACGCTAATAGTAATAGGTAGCAATAAAGAATCCATATTGCCCTGGCTGAGAGCACTGAGAGAAGTCACCCAAATGTCACAGTGCCTAGTAAACAGCACACAGTATCTCACTCACATCCATGGAGACGCAAAGCTGCAGCTAGACCAAACAGCTAAGCATAGTTGCCCAGAGTTTACAAGGACTCTGAGATAAGACGAGAACTGTGAGTCTCGCTACATCTGCTGATTAGTCTGCCTATGGGGAACCTAGGCACACAGTACTTTCCAAGCAACTTCTTAGGCTGGCAAATGTACCTTGGCCAGCAACATGCTATGTAAGCAAGTTTCCTGTAATAGGGGTCATGCGCGGTCTGTGCGTAAGTGATCGAGAATGCAAGTCAATAAATACAGACCACCCGACTTGTTCGGGACTGGCTTTTTCCACCACACTTCCGTCTCTTGTGCCCTGATCCTCCGGGGGGGGGGGGACCATTACAACATATGGTGACCCCGACGTGATTCTTATTTATTTATTTATTTATTTATTAGTCAAATTTGTATATGCCGCCCGCTCAGGCATGCCCGACTCAGGGCGGCATCACAACAATGCACAAAAATACATAAAACATTATAAAAACCCCCAACCCACCCCCTTTAAAAACCCCTATATCCCACCCACCCATCCCATCCACTATAAAAGGAAGAAAAAGGAAGAAAAAGGAAGAGGAAGAGGAAGAGAGAGAGTTCTTATACAAGCCAGCAGGCGGGCACCATAGTCCCATTCGGGCCCCACACCTGCCCTGCCAGCCAGGTCTTCACTCCTTTCCTGAAGGGCAGCAATTCACTTTGGAGTCTTAGGTCTATTGGCAGGAGGTTCCAGAGAGTTGGAGCGGACACGGAGAAGGCCCTCCTTCGGGTGCTAGACAAATGTGCATCCCTCGTTGGTGGCACAATTAGAGAACCCCTCCGGTCCGCTCTAGTTGGACGGGCAGACACTCTTGGGACGATGCGGTCTCTAAGGTATCCTGGCCCCCTGCCATATAGGGCTTTAAAGGTCAAAACCAGCACCTTAAATTGCACCCGGAGACAAACTGGTAACCAGTGCAGCTCCCGGAGTAGCGGAGAGGCATGGGCATATCACCCACACCACATTACCACCCGGGCCGCCGCATTCTGGACCAGCTGCAGCCTCCGAATGGTCGTCAAGGGCAGCCCCATGTAGAGCGCATTACAGTAGTCTAGTCGGGAGGTAACCAGAGCATGGGTGACCATAAGCAAGGAGCCCCGGTCCAGGAGTGTGCGCAATTGGCGAATCACCCGAAGTTGGGCAAGAGCCCTCCTGGCCACAGCCGCCACTTGTTCTTCCAGCAGCAGCCGCGAGTCCAGAAGAACCCCCAAATTGCGCACTGGGTCTGTCTGGGGCAAAACAGCCCCATCCAGTACCAAAGGTGGTAACTCCCTGGATAACACGGGGCCCCTTATCCACAGCCACTCTGTCTTGCTGGGATTCAGCCGAAGCCCATTGGCCCCCATCCAGACCCCAATGGCCTCCAGGCATCCGGATAGGATTTCAACAGCATCACTGGGGTCCCCACGGGCCGAGATGTACAGCTGAGTATCATCCGCGTACTGATGGTACCGTACCCCGTGGGAACGAATGATCTCACCCAGTGGCTTCATATAGATGTTAAATAAGAGAGGAGAGAGCACAGAGCCCTGCGGCACCCCATACTTAAGGGGCCTAGGGCTGGACCTCTCACTCTCTAACCATACCGACTGGGTACGGCCCTCCAGAAATGAGGAAAACCAGGACAACACAGTGCCCTGGATCCCCAGTCCTTCGAGCCGTTCCAGAAGGATACCGTGGTCGACGGTATCGAAAGCCGCTGAGAGGTCAAGAAGAGCAAGGACGGATGGACAACCCCCGTCCCGCTCCCGCCAGAGATCATCCATCAGTGCGACCAATGCCGTCTCCGTTCCATATCCGGGCCTGAACCCTGATTGAAAGGGGTCTAGATAATCCGCTTCCTCCAGGACTCTCTGCAGCTGGCGCGCCACCGCCTTCTCCAAAACCTTACCCAAAAAGGGCAGGTTGGAAACTGGCCTGTAGTTGTTAAGGACGGCTGGGTCGAGGGACATCTTCTTCAGGAGGGGGCGCACCAAAGCATGTTTTAGCTGTGCAGGAAATACCCCCTCCCGTAAAGAGGCATTTATTATCCCCCCTATCCAGCCACCTGTTACCTCCTTGGAGGCTTTCACCAACCAAGTAGGACAGGGATCCAAAGGACATGTAGTGGCACGAACAGCTGCAAGGAGCCTGTCCACTTCATCAGGGACAACAGGATCGAACTGATCCCAGATCGTACAGCAAGACTGCGCTCCGGCACCCCACCGACCCTCCCCATCCACGCCAGGATTCAACCCTGAACGAATCCGATCGATTTTCTCCACCAGATGGTCAGCAAAGTCCTCAGCCGAACCCTGCCAACCGGGCACCAATCCCCCCCTACCAAGGAGGGACCTGGTTACCCGGAACAGGGCGGCTGGGCGATTATCAGCGGAGGCAATAAGGGCGGTGAAGTATTGCCGCCTCACCACCCCTATCGCCACTAGGTAGGCCCTAATAGCAGCTCTAGCTAGTGTCCAATCGGAGTCATCCTGGGTCTTCACCCAGCGGGTGAAGAGAGTCAAAGCATGGCTCTACTCGAGAGTCATGGACAAATTCCTCTCGGAGGCTACAGAGTAGTTCTGATCGGAAAGCAATCCCGATCAGAATTCAGCACCATCTACAGGAAGGCAAGCAAATGAAAGCCCGGCAGACCCCATGCATAGGAACAGACATGTTCCAAAGCCAGGGAGAGCCGTGATCCTGCAACAACTGAGGCACAGAAGCAGACCCACAGCCGGCAGCCAGCGCTGTGATCCCGATCCACTGACCAGACCTGAGGGACATTGTCCTGTGCATCACCCGCCCCGCCATACTACCTAGACCTGTCCCGCAGAAGCATCAACTTGTAAGTTGTGTAAGACATCCAAGGAATTTCCCCAAACCAGGTAGTAATGGGGGTAGCCTTGGGGAAGCAAAACCTGACAGTCAGGCAAGAGGCTCACGGGGATGAGCTCAAAGCCCTGGCCAGGCAACATTAGATTAGAGTAAGCAAACACCGTCTGACAGACCTTGTGATGCATCTAGGGGAACACAACCTGTTCTACCCAGAAGCAGGCACAATAAATCCAGAGGTTGGGGATAGAGTAGGGAACTGCCTTAAGCAGGAAACCCAAGCACCCACTAACATCATGGGGACTTGGAGCAAATATAGACAGATCATTTCAGAATCAGACTTAGTCCTGTCTGAGTAGATAACAAAAATCAGCCAGTTTATGCCCCAGCGTGTCTCTACCTGATTATCAACCAGCATGGGGGCAGGGAGGACTTAGAAATCCCAGGCAGTTCAAAGGCAGTCAGGAGTCCTTCCCAACAGAGGAGTGAAAAAGATCAATGCAAGGGGAAATCGCCAGCAGCACAATTAGCTAAAACGCAGCTGCTGTGTTCAGCCTGCCTAGAGGCAGGTGCATTTTTGAGCTGTCAGACTATCGTCCACATGCCCATGTTGCCATCAGGGCTTCCACAGGGCCAGCCAGTGTCCAAGTCCGGGAAACCGGCCAGTGGGCACGCTTCCAGCCCAAGTCCAAAAGAAGGCAGTCACCGCTCTGGCTACACCAGAGGAAAAATCCCAAAATAGTTACCCCAAGCATTCCTGAGGCACAGGCAGAAACTAACTTGTCTTGTCTAGAAGTAGCACAGGAATAGAAAGGAAACTCGCTCCTAAGGGTAAAAGCCCAGAGGGTTGTAAAGCCATCTGAGAATCACCTAGATCAGGCAGCAAGGAATCATTTCTTCATGTGTTAGATACATTATTCATATCCAAAAAGTTTGAATGTGAAAATGCATGCATGGTGCACCAAGTATGATTGAGAAATTGTTGAAGGTTGCTATGTGTCCGAATGATTGTGTTATAATGTTGCAACATTAAATGTGAAATGCCAGGTATTGTGTTCTAGACAGTTACCTCTATTCAGGTGTTCGATACATTGCTTTCAATGGCTACTGAAAGGTTACCCCAGCCCTGGTCCATTCAAGGGACAGGTTGGAGAAAGTGTGAAAAGGACCGGCAGGCAACACTTCCTTGCCTGGCAGTCCGCTTAGCAGATTAAGCACCCAGGGCAAAGGAAGAAGGAGTGGTAGTAAGGAGAAGGTAGAGGAAGAGAGGGGGAGTGAAAGGGACAGTAAGTAAAGAGAAGGAAAAAGCTAAAAGCTAGAAGCAGGCGCAAAGAGGGGAGTAGAAGCAGAAGTCGGAACAAGAGCAAAGATAAGAGGAAAGGGAGAAAGAGAAGTAGGGATGCCAGTAGAAGCAGGAGTAGAAGTTGCAGCAGAAGCGAAAGAAGTGAAAGACATGGGTGAGGAAATGCAAAGTGAGGAAAATTGGCATCATGGAAACCTGTGCTTGAGCAGGGGAGACAGTCTTTCACGGCATCGCAAACCGTAGAAGGATTGCCCCTCTGAGGTTTTTTTCACCTAGCCAGTGTCTTCTCCAAAAAGGAAAAATCTTCATGGAATATGGGGCCCCTGTATCCTCCAAAATCTTCATAACATATGTCTCATTTCTGGTTAATGCACGTAAATTTTGTCTAAGTAACTGTCTAAACGTTTCTAAGAATGTAGTATGAAATCACAGGCTCAGGTTTTGCATGAAATCTAGGTAAAAGGTCAATAACTCTTGGCATTTTTGAACAAAACCTCAAGACTTGAGAATTTTCTTTTCCCCATGGCGCTGCTACATGACTAATGCCTTAATTCTTACAAACTTCTCTCCAAAGTGCCACGTTTTAATGGAACATTATATTTGCAGTCTTAACATGCCTGGAATTACATTCCAAAAGATATGGTATTTTCTTCACAGCTTCCTTGGCTTATTAACCCTTCCATTGATAGGATCTCTCCACAGAAGAGGCACCCCACCAATCGGTTTTAATTATCTACTAAGAGTGATAAGAGTTAACCACTAACCTTTTTTCTCCTTGCTATTTCGAGTATTACACATTTTGCAGCCTTTAGAGCACAAAGGGAGGGAAGAGATTAAGTGTAGTTCCTGAGAGAGTGCAGAGCGCTGAACCTTCTTTGGAATTTCAGCTGCCTCGATCTTTTGCAGCGCCAGAGCTGCCCAAGATCAATATTAAGGATTCAGTCTAGCCAGAACAACTCTAGCAAATTTTAGGGAACACTGATTAGACAAGGTCATAATTCTAATTAGACACAAGCCTCTCAAGGCCACCCTTTTTCGCTGTTAGCCAAGGCACATGCCAAAATAAGGCTAAGCAAGCATTGCAAGCAGTAAGCCATTTTCTCAGCCATCGCTGGGTAGGTAGGTTTAGTCAAGGGCCATACACCCGTCCTAAACCTGTACATGGTTAGAACTGGTACCCTTTTTCGCTGAACCCTCTCATGGGCTCCAGCGGGGGGATGGGCAAAAAATAGTGGAATGGGTGTTTGTACCAAATCTTTCTTCTGCAGCAGGAGTTGGTAGTCACAGTCATTCACAACATTTCAGGACACGATTTAGCCAAAATAATTGTGCCAATCAATAAAAGCCTTTGTTGTTGTTGTTCAGTCGCACAGTCGATTCGGACTCCTTGCGACCCCATGGACCATCGCTCTCCAGGCACCCCTGTCCTCCACCATCCTCCTTAGTCCACACAGCCCTGTGCCCATTGTGTCTACAATACCATGTAGCCATCTCATCTTTGGCCGTCCCCTTCTTCTTTTGCCCTCTACCTTCCCCAGCATCAAGGCCTTCTCAAGTGAATCCTCTCTTCTCATTTAATGTCCAAAGAACTTCAACATCTTTGTTATTTGTCCTTCTAAGGAGCAGTCAGGGCTAATCTCTTCTAATAATGACCTATTTGTTCTCTTCGCTGTGCAGGGGACTCTCAAAACTCTCCTCCAACACCACATCTCAAAGGCATCTATTTTTCTTCACTCAGCCTTTTTTAATGGTCCAGCTCTCATAGCCATACATTACCACCGGAAATACCATTGCTTTGATCATGCGGACCTTTGTTTGTAGTGAGATGTCTCTAATTTTCACTATGTTCCCCAGGTTTTTCATAGCTTGTATCCCAAGAATCAGTTGCCTTTTTATTTCATGGCTGCAATCCCCATCTGCAGAGATCTTGGCTCCTAAGAAAGTAAAATCTGTTACTGCTTCTACTTCTTCCCCATCTATTTTCCAGGGGCTGATATGTCCTGTTGCCATTATCTTGGTTTTCTTAATATTGAGTCTCAGGCCAGCTTATCCAGCAAGTGAGGAATGAATTAAACCACACTGTCTTTTCTTTCAGAAAGTAAGGAAAGGGGGAAGTAACCCCCCCCCCCGCATCTACAGCTAATGCTCAGCCATATAATTGCAAAACTAACTTTCTCAAGGCTGTGTTCGCAGCTAGTCTTTCTCTCTCTAATGCAGGTCAATCCCTGGAAGCCCGGCCAGAAACACCAACTCGAGAAACCAAGTGCATCAGGAGCAAAAATTGCCTAAAGATGACATCAGCTGTCCATAATTTTTCCACTCCTAAGATGATTTTGGCATGCTTTCTTTTTACCTCAAGGGGGGGGTGAATTTGGAAATGGACACTTTGTACACACAAGGACACTTTGCACACACAAGGACACGCAATGCTACTTCCATGAACAATGCTTTCAGTGAACACATTATTTTGCCTAAAATGGACTGTCACCTTCTATGGACATTTTGAGTTAAAATTCACACCAAAAGGACAATTCATAAATATCTCAAAGAGTTTCACCACAGAAGCTCAAGGAAAACAGATGAATGCCTATGTTTTACTGCCATTTGCTTGTATTATTTTCGTATTTCAATGCCTTTTCCATGCCTTTGTACCATGTTTGAGTGGGCTTTTCAAGGATTATATGAATTCTTGTACACATGAATGCATGTTACTCACACATTTGCCCCTTTCGATGCTACCCTCGCTAGGAGAACATATCCTGGCCACGGGTGGGAGAAAAATCAAACAGGGCCAAATCAACTGAAGGTTGAGCTCCCTGGAGCCAGAGTAACCCCTGGCTATTGTAATTCATTATTTCAGTGTCAATCACACCTCTATTGTGTTAGAGAAGCATTTGCATAGTTACCAGAAGAGTTCACTTTGCAAAGTAGCCTAGGAAAAAACAGTTCTGCCACCAAGAGGGGGGGGAGGTTAATCCCCCCAGTGAAAGATCAATGACACAACTCATCACATTGCCTTGCTAACAGAAAGAAAGCCATGGTCTTTAACACCTACACAGCTGCTTGGACATCATTTAAGTCAGAAGCACATGTCATGTCCATCTTGATAGAGGAACACTCTGAACCCAATCCGTAAAACATGGTGGCCACAGTGTTAGTTCAAATCACCTACAATTCCCTGATGGTTGTCTTGATCCTTTCCTTGCTTTTGGGGGGAGGGGTCCGGGCTTCTTCGGGGGACTTGACACCTAGCGAGGACTTAAACGCCAGGCTCCAGTACAACAATTGGGAGAGACTTGCTAGACTTGCCAACCAATCTGACTTTTGCTTTGAACAGACCATGGACCCTGCTTCACTTTTGAGCACTTGCCTTATTCCAGTCTGCCGTGCTCTGGGCAAGCAGGCTGGGGACATTGAATGGGTGCCTCAATGGGTACTTGGACGCTATCGCCATATAACATATGCTACTTACATAAACTAGGGAACTCAGGTAACAAAGACTTTGCCCACTGATGCATTCACTCTAGTCATACCCCGAGTGGCAATCAGCCCAAACACACCTTGTGCCAGGATGACCGGCTGCTCCTCAGTTGAGGGGCTGTGCCACCATTGCCTTAGCCCCGTTAAAGAGACTTGGTAATGTAATCACCCAGACATTATTGGTATAATGTATGATCATGTTATTTTGCTCACAGGATGGTTTTTCACATGTAACCAGTGTACTTGGAACTATACCTGCCAATGTATCAGATTCATATTGCTGCATAAATCGTTTAACACTGGTACTCCCAAAAAGGGAAATGGTTACACCACACACATTCACCCCACGGCCAGCCCGGTTTGCTCGAGCGGTCCAGCTTGATGAAACATGTGACAGCAACATCAGGCTACTCAGTAAAGCAGAGTATGTATCATGCGCCGTCTGTGCACAAGTGATTGATAATGCAAGTCAATAAATACAGACCACCTGGCTTGTTTGGGACTGACTTTTTCCACCACACTTCCGTCTCTCGTGCCTTCCTTATGCCCAGCGGCCCCAATCCTCCGGGGGGGGGGGAGAAAACCATTACAACAGGCATCTGTCAAGCTTGCTCTAGAATTGGATTTCCTGCTTCCATTGGAAGCGGGGCTTAATGACCTTTGGGGGCCTCTAACATATCATTCTATGATATGACTCATTGCTCAGAAATGGCATCATCTTTTAGGGCTTTAAATAGTTCAAATGGAATACCATCAATTCGACTAGCTTTGTTGTTGGTAATGCTTTCTAAGGACCACTTGACTTCACATTCCAGGATGTCTGGCTCAAAGTCATCAGTCACACCATCATGGTTGTCAGGGACATTAAGGTCCTTTTTTGTATAGTTCTTCTCTGTATTTTTGCCACCTTTTCCTAATTTCTTCTGCTTCTATTAGGTCCCTATCATTTTTGTCCTTTATCATGGCCATATTTGCTCAAAACATTTCCTTAATTTCTCCAATTTTTTGAAGAGAGCTCTAGTCTTTCCCATTCTGGTGTTTTCCCCTATTACTTTGCAGGCGCACCCCCCAAAGAAAGACTCAGACACCGGTATATGGATAAAGGCATCGGGCCACTTTTATTGAATGATGCCCTAGTCCGAATTATAACTTTCAATTGGTGTAATCATCCAATTGTAATTCTTTAAGGCAAGCAGGCCGCAGTAACACTGGTAAGGTTCCTCCCAAAATGCCAATGGAAATTGGCTACATGTATCTATTTGTATTAATTTGTTTGTTGACACAAACAAATTGTTGACCGGAGTCAATATACTATCTACTGACCCCACCCTATGACGTGTATCCGTTAAATATCAAGGTGATGCAGGCTGTAAAGCTCCTGCCATCAGCCCTTGCCTGTCATAAATCTTTACCTTACCAGTGCTACCCGCCACATGGGGAGGCGTCCATGATGACTCACGCCCCCCCCCAGACCGTCAGCTCGGTCACCAGGCCTGCTTGCATATCCTCAAGAAAGAGGTTCATACCTCTGGCCGAAAAGTGGACCCCATCTCCTGCATAGAGATCATAATCCTGCAAGCCTATCCTAGGGTGCCGGATGGCTGTCCCCAAGCCCTTGTCTGCCAGGAACCGGGCAACAGCCCTGTTCACTGAGTGGCGAGCACGGTCAAGGGCACGGAGGTCAACACTTCCTATGTAAGTATGTCGCGGCACCATGTCCGACCATAGCAGCCGCGTGGATGGCCATACGTAATGCAAATAAGCTAGGTCCCTGCAAATCGTGAACTTTAAAGAGAGGCCAGTGACCTGGGCAAGGTCATTGCCACCGAGATGCAGGATGAGGACATCCCTGCATCCCTGATGGAAAACAGGAATGGCAACAGTTCCCGCCATTTCATACCGCGCTTACCGTACCATCGCAAACGTGCAGTTGCACGTAGCCCGAGATGGGGTCCCCACTCTGCCACCGCAGCATACTGCGCTGCCCAGTGCACGTAACTGTGGCCCACCAGCCATACTGCCACCGGTGTGTGGGGACACACAGGGTCTGTAAAAGAAGGAAAAAAGGAATAATGACATAACTGGTACTCACACATGGAGGGGGCGTACATACAATGCAAAGCACATGGATCCCCACCTACCCATCCTGCATATATCAGCCTCAGAGTACCCAAACATAGCCGCAGTAGAAGCGGCGCCTATCCTAAATGAATGGGTGCCGTAACGAGCCCCAGGGAGGCTCACACTGGTAAGTGCCATGCCGGTCACCCTACAAAACTGGAATTTAGTAAGGGGAGACCCATCCTGGTGGCAGAAAAACGGGCCAGGGTGCGTACCATGCACTGCCAAAAACTCATGTAGGGCACCAACCAGACAGCTGTCTTCAATGGAACATCGTAGCAGTCTGACTCCACTGCCTACGCTGTGCTGATCAACCTTTGAGGACCGTATCCTCAACTGAGCCCACTCTTGAGTAACATAGACATCGTCGAGTTCCAGTGCCCTACGAGACGCATCCGCCTTAGACAGTGGTACCAACTCACTGATGCAGAGCGCTCCAAAGAAGGCTACAGTGGTAGCTGCGTGAAAAAGAGCCACCTCATACCTATCATAGCATAAGTTATGCCAGCCTCGTGCAAGGTGGGTAAGAACCTCTGGTGAAATTGGGTGACATGTGTCCTGACGGCGGCCACGTTCACGTGTCCACCCTTCCAAAACACGACATATGCGGAAATCATTCACACAGTCAGCAAAGCCCCGCACCTTGGCCATAAATGCTAGTGCCGAAAGCCTAGAGGCTATCGTATGGGGGGACAGCCCATGACCGTGAAGATAAACCATGTATTGCAAAATCTGGTCCACAGGTATTGGCCACACTTCGGGTAACCGTAGTTGCCCACAAAAGGTTCTACATTGTATGAAAGCATGTTGATACGCCTTACGCGTGTGAGGTGCCAAAGACATGCCGATTGCCCGGTTCACCTCTCCTTGCCAAATGTCCAGCCGGGAGTGGCGAGGGGAATTCCTCTGCTTCTGGAGCCAAGACTCGGAACCAGGAGATCTGCAGGCGGGATAAAGCATCAGCAATATCATTATTAATGCCTGGTACATGTCTGGCCTTGAACAGCACATTAAGGCGTAGGCTTCTCAAGACAAATTGACGGACCAATGCCATGACTCTAGGGGATTTGGATGTCTGAGCATTGACAATGTGGACGACTGCAGCATTGTCACACCAAAAATGGACCACTGAGTTGACCCACTTATCGCCCCATAGCATTAGAGCCCCCAAAATGGGGGAAAATTCCAGAAAAGTAAGATCATGGAGATGATCCGTGCCCTGACATGCGTGAGGCCATCGGCCATATGCCCACCTCCCTTCAAAATAGATCCCATAACCCAGAGAGCCGGAGGCATCCAACTGTACTTGAAATTTAGGGCAGACCGTAAGGTCCCATCTCCAAAAAGAGACCCCATTAAATTCCTGTAGGAATGTGGGCCAAACCGAAAGGTCTGCCCGTATACCCCTGGTGAGCTGGACCCTGTGGTGGCGTTTTAATAGGCCAGCAATGGCATCACACAGACGCCTGGCGAAAGCTCTGCCCGGTGTCACCACCCGGCAGGCAAAGTTGAGGTGGCCGTGCAGTACCTGTAGCTCATGAAGGGACACCTTACATTTAGAAATCAGTGCCCGAATCGCTGCAGAGATCCGGGCCACCTTGTCCACGGGTAACCTGGATGCCTGTGCAACAGTGTCAATTTCGATGCCTAAAAAGGTGAGCTTGGTGGCTGGGCCCTCGGTCTTTTCAGGCGCTAAGGGGACACCCAGTTCCCGCATAAGGGCCTGAAATGTAGCAAGGAGATGCATACATGTGTCCGAGCCCCGTTCACTCCCGAACAAAAAGTCATCGAGGTAATGGGCTACAGACTGGGACCCTGACCTGCGAACAAAGGCCCATTGAAGGAAAGTGCTAAATCGTTCGAATGCCGAACATGAAATAGAGCAGCCAAAAGTCATGGCCTTATCTACATAGAATTTTCCCCTAAAATGGAAACCCAACAGCTCAAAGTCCTCGGGGTGCACTGGCAGTAATCGGAATGCAGATTTAATATCACACTTTGCCAGGAGGGCCCCGGGACCACAGGCGCATACCATCTGTAGGGCCTGATCAAACGACGTATACCTGACTGAGCAAAGGTCATCAGGAATAGCATCATTGACCGAGGAACCCGCAGGGTAGACAAGATGGTGGATTAGGCGAAATTCACCAGGGGTCTTTTTAGGGACTAGCCCCAGAGGGGAGACCTTCAAGTTAGGGAATGGTGGTTTATTAAAGGGCCCTGCAACTCTCATAGCCTGCAAATCCTTAGCTATGCTTTGTGCAGCGACCTCCTCATTGCCCTTTAGAGAAAGTAAGTTCGGGGCGTCCTGCAGTCCCCGAACACCCCTAAACGGTATATGAAAGCCAAACTGGAAGCCTTCAAGCAGGTACCTTGCATCATCCCGTCTAGGATAAGCGGAAAGCCATTGTCCTAACATGGGGATATTATTTGGGGAGGGGGCCTTTTGCTTGGCCAGCACCATCAGAGGGAGCTCTGACCGCCCCCTGCCCACCCCTACCTCTGCCTCGTGACCCACCAGCCCACGGGCACACAGAGGCGGCGTGAGGGACAGAGCAAGAGGGACACTCGTGCCGGAAACGACACTGACGCTTGTTACACACGCCGCTAGCTGAGATGCTCCAACACAGCAGGCGGGCTGGAACCCCCTGCCCCGCCAGCTGGCGGGGAACCTGCGTCACAGCTGCCCACTGTATGGCATGGCCACAATGGTACCTATCACCAGGCGCCGGATGCGTCGGAGTCATATACAAGAGCCACAATTGCTGGCATGGCTCATCCCACCTCATCTCATGATGTAGGGCCACCCTCATCCTAAATTCCTCATCGTAAGCCAACCACGACGGGCCAGGAAAATCAACCATCGCCCTATAAATATTGTCAAGGTATTGGACCATCGGAATGGCCAAATCAGGCCGGGCCCTCAGGTATACCGCCATATAAATAAGATATGCCGGCAACCAATTGGCCCAGGTACGCGGTGGCTTATGACGACGGGACAATTCTTTGTCCCGGTCATCCTGTCCCTTCCTCTCCTCCTTAGTGGGCTCACGATTCAGGAGGGAGAAAATATCAACGTACTCCCCTCTCCAAATCTTATCCCTAGTTGCCTGTGAAAGATGATCACCCAGGGGGAGAGAATAACCAGCCGTCGGCAGAGCCACCGTTGGCACCTGTTGAATGAAGGGTATTTGCAGCAGGCCCTGAATAGCCCCTGCGACGCTTGGCATACACCCGGGGGGCGGACACCCCTCTCCTAACCGAGGGGCCATTTGGTAACCAGGAATTAACAGGGCAGTGTGGAAGCAACTGCCCACCCACAGTAACCTGGCGTGGCCATGGCCACTGTACCCCTCCAGTGTAACTGGCCAGTGTCGGTGCACTAAATTGAACTGGATACTCACTAGTCACACCCCCATGAGCTGCTCCCACCAGGGGTTCCGGCCCACAGCGGGCGTCGGAGCTTGCGACAGGCATCGAGCTCTGGGGCCACACCTGACTGCTCCCCACCGGCAAATTCGAACGTGCGGGGAGCTGCAAGGCACCAGCTTGGGCTGGCCTGATGGCCTCAAGAAGCTCGACCCTGTTGCCGGCCCACTGGAGAGTCATGGCCGATGTGTCTGAAACTGACGAAGGGGCCGTGATCAAAGTAGCAGTCAAACCCCCTTCGGGATGTGGTTGGGCAATGCCCAGTGAAGCCTCTAGCACTGAAATACATGCAAGAAGGGCATTGACTGTCTCCGAGCCCCCAGTATAAGGTGGGCCAGGTGGGCCGGGTGGGCCGGGTGGGCCGGGTGGGCCAGACGGCCCTGTGGCCAATTGCTGAGCGGGAAACCCAAATGGGGTTCCAGGGCCTGAGTAGGGCCATGTCCAAAACTCAGGCCCATGGGGGGCCGGAGAAATGGTGGGGCAGAAACCGCCACCAAGTCCGAGTGGGCTACCCTGTACTGAACCAATGAAATCCCGTCCAGGGGCAGGGATGCCCGAGGAGCCAGCCTGAGCCGGCCCAGCCTGGAGGCCTGTGCCGAGCTGACCAGTAGAAGCCTGCTCGGCCCCACTGGCAGCGGCGGGCAAGGTCGTCCCACTGCCAAGCTGAGGGGGTGCAGCCCGAGTCCTCCGGCCCAATGGCTGCCCCCTAGTAGAGGGAGGGGGCGGAAAAGCCCTCCCCCTCGGCCGCGGCTTGACCGCCGGGGCCTTGCGCTTGGGAGCCATGGCTCCCGAAAAGCCAACGACGGATCCCTGGCAAGGGATCGATTCCTGTGCCCTGAGTATCGCCGGACCGAAGAGCAGCGAACTCTGTTCGAGATAAAGGTACGAAGGGCGAAAAAGCAAGAAACGTGGCAGAGAAAACTTCTCCGCTCCGTCGCACTTCTAAAATGGCAGCTCGGCTGCCTTGTGGCCACCCCTTTTATAGAGGGGTGGCCACGCCCCCGAACTCACCCGGATGTCTGAGTCCGGGTGGGGGCGGGGGCTGCAAAGAGCGCGGCGGCCATTTTGGCGCCACGCTTTCATTGCATTTCTGTTCTCTGAGAATCTGCATTCAGTTGGGTGAATCTTCCTCTTTCACCTTTGCTTTTCACTTTCCTTCTTTCTTCAGCTATTTTTAAAGCATCATCAGACAGCCACGTCACTTTCTTGCATTTCTTTTTTCTTTCGGGTGGTTCTAATTGCTGCATCCTGTACAATGTTACAAACCTCTCTTCATAGTTCTTCTGTCCATAGACTCTATCTATTAAGACTAATCACTTAAATCTATTCTTCTCCCTCACTATATATTCAAAAGGGAATATATAACTATTCTGTGTGGTTTACAGCAAATAAAACATGTAAACATTTATATTAAAGTAATGCACATTATAGACAAACCAAAACAGACAGTGTGAACAAATTGTTAAATTACAATACAGCAGGAGGTAATCTATTAAATGAAGAATAGAAATTTAACAACACCCAAAGCAATTGCACTGGGATCACTGAAAATGAATTTGCAGCCTGGATTTGCAGCGCAGTAAGACTTCTTAACGGTACCATTCATGGCATGTGTGTATGCATGTGTTTAATGTTATTCTTTGTAACATTGTCATGCATTCAACCAGGTGAATTAACCCATCTTCAAGGAAGAAGGAGCACAGGGAAAGAACGTCTTGAATTTCCACTTCAGAGCTAGTGGGAGAAGAAGTCGATTCCAGTGCTGCACCAGGTGTCATTCTTCATATATCTGTATGACATTTGTTTGTGCTTTCCCACATATCCCAAAGAATTTTCTTCTGAGGTACCCTAAGCAGCACTATTCCCAGTGTTTTTGAAGTAAGGTAAAAGATAGGAATCATGTTCCTTGTAAAGACATGAGACTAAAAAAGAAAACTTTAAAGTCCTCATGTGTATTTTTATATTGTGACCAGAGATACACCAATAACTGACAAATCCCTATTGCTCTAGCATTTCAGTAGTACCTTCTTTTTTGACCTTCTGGCCTATTGTTTGACTGACTGAATTGTGACCAGTAAACTATGAAGGCATGTGTCTCCATAGAGCATCTCACCATTTCTTCTTTTCTGTCATTCTCCATTTTATTTTATTTATTTCTGTTCTCTAGCTTGATATTGCAAGTAGTATCTTCAAAGAGGCACACATGAACTTAAAGGTAACCATTAGAGGCTTGATCCTGGACCTTTGAAGCCAATGAGAATTTAAGCCAGTAAGTCAAAAGAGGGTCAAAGCAAGCATCTAAACTAAATGTTCAGCAGAGTAAAAGAAGAGGCATTTATAAAATGTGCTTTGTGCACCCATACCCTTTATGGAGCATACACATTGCAGGCACACCCCCCAAAGAAAGACTCAGACACCGGTATTGGATTAAAGGCATCGGGCCACTTTTATTGAATAATGCCCTAGTCCGAATTATCACTTTCAATTGGTGTATCATCCAATTGTAATTCTTTAAGGCAAGCAGGCCGCAGTAACACTGGTAAGGTTCCTCCCAAAATGCCAATGGAAATTAGCTACATGTATCTATTTGTATTAATTTGTTTGTTGACACAAACAAATTGTTGACCGGAGTCAATATACTATCTACTGACCCCACCCTATGACGTGTATCCGTTCAATATCAGGGTGATGCAGGCTGTGCAGCTCCTGCCATCAGCCCTTGCCTGGTTCGCCCTTGACTGGCCAATCTTATTCCCCTGTACCTATCTACGTGTTGGCCAGTCAATTGCGAACCTGCCGGATACCTATGGGTCATAAATCTTTACCTTACCAGTGCTACCCACCAAAAGTGACCAAAGTCAACTTACCCCGAATCTCAAACACTAGCAACAGTGTGGGATGGGCAAAAAAGCAAGAACCAGAGAGCCAATTGTAGGTTCAAGCAAAAAATTCCCACCCGGCCCCGAAGCGACCAGAAAATCACACTGTCCACTAGGGAGGGGGTGGAGGGAAAAACTTCTCCGCTCCATCGCTTCCAAAAAATGGCAGCCGAGCTGCCTCGTGGCCACTCCTTTTAAAGAGGGTGGCTATGCCCCCTAACTCACCTGGATGTCAGAGGGGGGGCGCAAAGAGCGCGGTAGGGGGGGCGCAAAGAGCGCGGTGGCCATTTTGGTGCCGCGCTTGCAGTCTTTTTCCATAACTCTGGTTAGTTTTGACTGATGAGGAGAGGTTAGCTCTAGACACCCTTGTTGTTCAGCATTTTGAAAGCAAAGTCTTTGAGGACAAGCAGCCATGTGCTATATAGATTTTGTTTAAACAACAACCCATTGCATTTATACAACATATTTCAAATGATAACAATGCATCTCGCAGATATACCTGCAAGTTTAATAGCACCCTTGGAAAATAATGTATCAATATTATTCCATTTTGCAGAGATGAAAACTAAAAGAATAATAGCTCAACTGGATGCAAGGAAAGGTCACTCTAGTTTTCTACAATGAACCACCTGCTTCCAGCAAGCATGTGTGTTCATAAGCACCCACACACACCTGGTGGGAGGGGGAGAACATAAATTTGATTACCCTTCCATGCAATTGTCTTTGTGGCAACTGATATGTACTGCCGACCTGCTTCTTGATCTAGAGCAGCGATTCCCACCATGGGGTGCATGCCTCAGAGGGGGACTTCAATTCCCAGAAGCCTATATCAGTACATTGGCTGATCAGTGCTTTGGGAAGTTGACTTGGGCTTCTGGGAACTGAAGTCCAAAAACCAAAGGTTGGGAAACACTGATCTAGATGTTTTCCTTAGCCATTATAGCAGGTTACTACTGACAGACCTATCAGAATTTAGAAAAGTTCTTTTGAGTTGGGGGATGCAGCTTTCAGAATATTTCCAAATTTTTCTCATTCTCAATTTTTAAAAGGATTTTAATATAGGGGTGGCCAACCCTTTTTTTGCCATGGGCCTGACCACACACACCAGACAGCTGAGCTGGCTTGACCATGCCTCACGGGCAGCTCAGCAGGCCTGACAACGCCCCCCCAGAATCAAAAGTGGGATGTAGGTCCCGGAGGAGACTGATCAAGGAACGATACGAGGCAGCATGGAGGAGGATAAGATCAGTAGTTTATTGAGGAAAAGACATCACCTTTTATAGATCAGAAGGCAAGGTAGAAAAAACCAGCACCCGACAGTAAATCACATCACCTATTTACTCAGGTTAATTGGGAATCTCTCTTGGGGAAGTTAATTAGTACGGGCAAACATTGACTGGGAAAAAAACCATTGTTTTGGGCTTAGGAGCTGGGTAAACGTGGCCACTATTTGCGCCAGGGATTTACGCTAAGCTCGGAGATGAATGTTTGCCTAATTATGTTACAGGAGTTATCGATCTGCTTACTTGGCAGAGTCTTAGGTCAGGTCAAGGAATTGGGTGAATTAAACCCTATAATTTATCCACCCCCCTTAATTTGGGTGCTCGCAGAGCCCACGGGCCAGGGAGCCTTTCTCCCGAAGTGGCCTCTGCCGGGCCGTTCCGTGCCCATGGGGGCACGGGGAATCCACATCTCCCCTTTTAATTTTTCTTAAGAGCCTGACCGGCAACTCTGACTGATATGATGTGTTTCCCAATAAAGTTAGATAAGGAAAAAATGGAAATATTGGATAAAAATGGGATGCTTTTATTGAAGGATTGGTTAAAAATATGTGAGTCTCTTGTTGAGCGGAAAAAAATATTTGAGATATTAAATTTGAATTGGTTTCAGAGGTTGAAGGTGGAAAATTGGAACAAAAAATATGGAAAAGAAGTAGGGCTAGATAGAATGCATACAGAATTTGAGGAGTTGGTATGGAGAATTAGAAAAGGGGAAAATAGTATAAAAGGTCTTGTGAGTAAGCTTTACAATATACTGAATAGAGGGGTAGATCCACATGAGGATTTGAGACGGAAGTGGGAACAAAGTTTGAGTATAACAATTGGGGAGATGGAGTGGAAAAACAAATGGAAAAAGAGGATTATGAGAACAATGTCTGTGAGAATTAAAGAACATAATTTTAAAATGTTGTGGCAATGGTACTTGACGCCATTAAGACTTTACCAGATGGATAATAAAAGAGATAAGTTATGTTGGAGATGTAGAGAATTTGATGGAACATACGAACATATGTGGTGGAGTTGTAAAAAAATAAGGGATTTCTGGGGGAGAATAGAAGCTGAGTTTGGTGAAATAATGGGTAGAAGTGTTAAACTGGTGTCAAGTATCATTCTTTTAACGAATGTGGAAGGTTTGGGTTTAAACAAAAATGAAAAGGAATTATTGGAAATTGTATTGACAACGGGTAGACAATGTATAGCTAGAAACTGGAAAAATGACATAGAAATACAGATTGGAGAGTGGTATAAAGAAATGTGGAGTTTAGCACTGAATGATAAACTGACATGGGAGATTAAAGTGAAAAGGGATAACTTAAAAGAGAATAGATTTTGGAATATATGGAAACCATTTGTGGACCATTCTTGTACGGCAAATGATAGTTCAGGACCAGTACCATCTCAAAGAAGTTTTTGGAGTTGAGTAGCAAATAAACTCTCCGGGCATTGTATATATTCACAGGGTGTTTATTATTTATCTAAAGATTAATGGTAGCACAGAAAGTTCTTATTATTTTGGATTTTGAAACAATGGTTTTTTTCTTACTATTTTGTGGTTATATAGTAATTAATGAGTCTAGATATTGTTATGTGCTAACATTCAGTAATGTTTGTTAAGATGATACTATGGATTTGTTTATGTATTGTATTGTTAGTTATTGTTTTCTTTTCTTTTTTTGTATGTCTTTGAAAAATTCAATAAAAAAATTAAAAAAAAGAATCAAAAGTGGGGACATTCACGGCTGTTGTAAATGCACCCACTTCCTCATTTACAACAGATGCAGGCATGTTTACACATGTGTGGGTGCATTTTACAGCTGACATAAATGCGCCCACTTCCACTTTCGGACACAGCAGTGGTGGCAACAGGCTGGATGGAATGATGCCATGGGCCAGGGCCAGGTTAAGACATCTCATCAAAACAATTAACAGTAGCAGTAAATATAAAAAATGTTCTTGACATTTATGATAGTTTAGTCTTTCTTTTTTGATACTTTTCCCAGGATCACAGTATATTTTAACATATACATGCAGTGTTCCAAATTCTCTGTCAGGTGGAACAAGTGCTATGATAGTGGGATAATGGACTTTGTTATCCTTACACAAGAACAGAGGAACAGAAAGAAAGCTGCATCATAGTACACACAGTATTTGTCTCTCATCAATTTTTCAATGCTTCTAGGAAATGATGACTAGAAAATTAATGGCTAAAAACTTTCATCCTTCAGTCCAGATAGGTTCTTCTGGTTCATCTACCAGGTCTACGCTATAATGAAAAATGCTATTCCCTTTCACTGCTTGTCCTTTTCTCTTAATTCTAACATAGTTTTTAAAATTGGAGGTTTTTTCTTACTCTCTAAGATGTACTCCTGCAGGAAGTCCCAAACCTCCAGAGAAGTAGAGATGTGGGGAAGGGAAGGAAGCAGAAAAGCACCAAGCATACAGTTTTTTCTTTATTTGTATCAGAGTGCTGCACAATTTAAAATAATGGATATATATGAAATGTAGGTAAAATTCAAAACAAACTAAATAATTAGATTGTTTTTGGCCAAAAGCAGGCTGCTTCAAAAGTATTATCTCATCTGTTTACTAGATGTTCTTTTGTACACATAGCAAGGCATAAAGTACATGCATACTGTATATATGCTATGTTATTTTAATTTCTTCACATTTACAGAAAATGTATCCTGTGTCCAGGTAGCCCTGTTTTATTTGATTATTCCTTGTTCTTCCTAATTAAATTTGAAATCTGGTAACTGAATTCCAGATGATCCAGCAAATCATGTCCTGGTAAGAGATAATCTTCTGCATTCATCCATTAGGCAAGGTATATTGGTTTTGCTCTTCATAGATTTAGCCAACCTCTTCTGGTTTAATGTTTAAATCAGGAGTTCTCAACCTTTTTAAGTCGGGGCCCAGGTCACGCTCCCTCAGACAGCTTCAGGGGCCAGATGGCCATTTTGCCCTTCTTCCACCACATGGCATTTCCTGGCATAGTGGAGGCAGTGAGGGGCCACAAGAAATGGTATCATGGGCTACATAAGGCCCGTGAGCCACAGGTTTAGAATTTCTGGTTTAAACCTTAACAGGCATGCACAAAACCTTTCCTCTATTTTAGTCATCATTTAAGAAGTTGATGTCCATGAAACAAATGAGTTTGGTACTGTATTATCTTACTTAATTAATTTTTTGCTAGCATCTCTTGGTATATTTCTGGAGGGGCAATGCCAGCCAAATAACAGACTTTTCACTGTGAATGTCAGACAGACAGTAATAATCTTGGATGCTTTGTTGATAGCTACATTTGCTTGTTTGGCATCTGCTGATTTATACCATACAACATTAGAATAATCTGCTGCAGAATACTGTAGTACAGTAATACCTCATACAAAGTCCGCTTCATACAACATCGGATTCATACAACATCACTCAATTCCTTGAAAAAAGTTGCCTCATACAAAGTCGTGTGACTTTGCCGGACCCACTCCCCAATAACGACACGGAAACTTGGCTTGGATTAAAAACTGGGCCAATTGATTAAAGTTTGACTTAAACTTTCCTTAACTACTGTTAAGGACAAACGGGCCGTAATAGCACTGGTAAGGAGTGAATATTAATTCCGAACCATAATTAGTTGCATTGTCACAATTTGTTACTACTGCAACAAATTGTGTGTGATCCTGTCAACAACCTGTTTCTACTGAAACACGTTGCTGTCTCTCGTCAGAATGCTATGTATTAGCTCCTAATTCTGACATGCCTCTGATCAATTGTCGAGGTTTTGCATGCTAATTAGAGCATAGCAACAGGTTTTGTTATCAGCTGGTTGGCCATCCCAAGTTTGGCTCTACCTTGTCCTCCCGATGGCCAACCAACTGCGTAGCTGCCGGATTAAATGGGTCATACACTTTCTCCTTACCAGTGCTAGCTGCCAAAGTGACCAAGAAATAAACAATGACATTGTATGAGGCATCGCGGCAAGAATTTGGACGTTGTATGAGGCATCATGGCTAGGATTTTGCATGCCTCATACAAAGTCCAAATCCGTATAAAGTCCAAACTTGTGGAACCATGTTTGGACGTTGTATGAGGTATCACTGTATAGGGGGAAAGCCACTAAAACTCAATGAATAATTGGGGGGGGGGCATAACTAACCCCTGAGCTACCTGGACACAACAGATCTGGAGATTTTTCTTCTGACTTTCCTCTCAAACTTTTCTATGTTTGGTGCAGTTTAGAGTTATGGTGTCCAAGTTATGGCCTCCCAACTCACTCACTGAAATTTTCTCAAACCAGTTGGTGGTGACCCAAGACTTTGCACAGTACTGTAAATGAACATGTGAATACAAAAACATAAACAAGTCTGGAAGTAAAAAAGCAGCTTCCAATGTGACGTTACACACCTCCAAAATAAACAGAGGGATTTGCTTGCAAATTATGGAATGTGTGACCCAGGTCTAGTTGCTAGTTCTTACTAGAGGAGACCCACAGTATTGATAATTGATACAGAAGTGAATTCTTACCATTTAGCAATTAACTCAATATCTCTGCTCCAGGTGGGACTCACAGTTGGACATACGCTTATTCCCACACACACATATATGACAACAACCCTTGAACTTCTTTTCTTGTAACATGTTGACTCTTTCTTGGAGAACAAAAAATAGAGGGAGGACTTAATCAGATTTGACCGACCAGTGTCAATCCTTTGCCACCTTTATAAGGCACTGGAACAGATTATTTACAATTGTATTTCTGAATTTATTGTTTGAAAGATCATGAATGAGCAAGCAGGCTTCAGGCTGGGCAGATCATGTTGAGGTCAAATTCTTAACCTTACACAACATATTGAGAATGGCTTCAAAATAAAGTTAATTATGGGAATGGCTTTCATTGACCTAACTGCAGTGTACGATACTGTCACTCATAGGATTATGCTCCATAAAATAAATAATCTTACCAAAGATAACAAGCTTACTGGTGTCATTGGCAGCTTCCTTCAGAACTGAAGATTCTATGTCATGATGAATGGAAAGAACAGCAGATGGAGGTTGCAGAATAATGGACTGTCCCAAGGAAGTGTATTGTCTCTAACACTGTAGAGTGGAACCTCATACAACAATCGCCCCGTATAGCCATGAAATCGCATAGAAATTAGGTTTTGGGGGGAAATGGCAACCTGCATAACAATTTTCCCTATGGAAAAATAGTACAACAATTTTTCAATGGGTAAAACCACTTAGCAAAAAAAAAAAAAAACATTGTACGATGCATCCAATAGGGAAAAATCGCTATACGATGCACACATCATATAGCAATTGTTTCGTACAACAACGAGCCCCGTGGAATGGATTAAAACCATTGTATGAGGTATCACTGTATATACAAATGATCAACCAGTTCCTGACAATACAAAATTGTTCATCTATGCAGATGACACAGCAATGGCCATACAAGGATCAAGTTTTGATGAGGTAGCTGGAAAACCTACTGGAGAACTTGAAGAATTAGAAAAGTATTCCAACATCAACCATTTGAAGCCTAATCCAAGCAAGAATCAAGTGTGTGCTTTCTGCCTTCAAATCCAAGAGCCAAGGGTTAAGTTGGATGTTACATGGCAAGGGAACTGATTACAGCATTGTTCATCACCGAAATACCTTGGTGTGACGCTTGGCAAGACACACGCTTTTAAGCAGCACTGCCTAAATACCAAAGCCAAAGTTAGTTCAAGGAACAAAATCATCAGGAAACTCACAAGCTATAAATGGAGAACTCAACCATGCATGCTGCGTACATCAGCTTTGGCCCTGAGCATCTCCACAGCAGAGAATGCTGCTCCAGTATGACATCGCTGCTAAGGAAGCCATGTGTATAGTAACAGGATGCCTGAAACCTACAACAGTTGAGGAAAATATACCTTGCCGAACCCTCTTCCCAATAAAGAGATGGACACCTGTGTTGGATTTAAAAATTGGGCCACTTTATTAACTTATAACTTTACTTACCTTTTGTTAAGGCAAACGGGCCGAAATAGCACTGGTAAGGACTATTGTTATTTCCAGATCTTAATTAGTTACATTGTATCAATTTGTTTACTTAATTAAAAAAATTGTTGACCCCAGTCAGAAATGCTACTTCTTGACTCCAGCTTCTGACATACATCTGGTGAACTCTGAAAGGTTTTGCAAGCTGTCTTGAGCATAGCATCACCTTGTTCATGGTCCGCCTTTGATTGGCCAGCCCGACTTTCCCTCTACCTTGTACTTCTGTTGGCAAACCAACTGCGTACCTGCCAGATTCCTAGGGGTCATCCACTTTCTCCTTACCAGTGCTAGCTGCCACATGGGGAGGAGTCTTCCATGACTCACCACCCCCACCCCCCCACCCCTGACTGCCAGCTCGGTCACCAGGCCTGCTTGCAAAGAAGCCATAAAGAGGTCTATGCCCCTTGCAGAGATGTTCACCCCATCTCTGCGATACAAGCTGGCATCCTCTGTACGGATCGTGGGATGCTCCACCACAGTCCCCAAACCATGCTCCTCGAAATATCGAGCCACTGCCCAATTAACAGACCACCGGGCCCAGTCAATGTGGTGAGGATCACCGCCTCCCTGGAAAATTGCTCATGGGATGATATAGGACCATAAAATTCGGACCTGCGGCTAGCATTGGCTAAATCTACGCCAGTGACCTGGCTTCATCTATGCAGATCGTGGGATGCTCCACCACAGTCCCCAAACCATGCTCCTCAAAATATCGAGCCACTGCCCGATTACAGACCGCCGGGCCCGGTCAATGTGGCAAGGAACACCACCTCCCTGGAAAAATGCCCATGGAATGATATAGGACCATCAAATTCAAACCTGCGGCCAGCATTGGCTAAATCCACGCCAGCGACCTGGCCCAGGTCATTACCCCCAGATGGAGTACCAAAATTCAGGCAGAGTGGAATTCCCAATAGACAGAATGAAGGGAAGGATCGTGCCATCTCATTCCATGGAATCTACACCTCATCTGGTGCACTACAGCCCAAAGCCCCAGGTGTGTGCCCCATATTGACAAAGCAACATGGCGGGCAGCCCAAGAAATGTAGCCATGGCCAACGAGCCACACCCATGCCAGAGCGTCCAGGGGCTCAGGAGCTGAAATAAAGAACAGAAAGAACAAGTGCCAGTGAGGTGCTCATTGCAACATGGGGCAAATATAGAATGACAGCGACAAATCCCCAACAGTCCATCCTGTGGATGAAATGAATGGGTACCATACCGAGCTCCTGGAAGGCCCAAATTGGAAAGTGCAGCACCGTGACCCCCCAAAACTGATATTTTGTTAAAGGTCACCCATCCTGGTGGCAAAAGAGGGGCCCCTGGGTTGTACCCCAGACAGCCAAAAAGGATGTAAAAGCGAGAACCGGGCAATTGCTCGTGTGCTGCAACTAGGCAAGGTGACCGTACTGCCCCTGCCCAGCTGGTCCCCCTGGAGTAACGGATGGTCAATTGGACAGAATCATTGGCGAGTGAGACATCAGTCTGCTCTAGGGCCCTGTGCAACCAGTCATCCCCTGAAAGGGCAACTTGTTTGCTCACCTTAAAAGCCCTGAAAAAGGCCACTGTGGTGGCAGCATGGAAAAGGGGGTGCTTCAAACTAGTCATAGCAAAGAGCCATCCAATCCTTGGCCAGGCTCAAAAGGAGCGCCGGGGCTACCAGTTGCCGCAAGGTGGGCCACATTCCCGAGGCCAACCCTCCAGGACTCTGCAGATACGGAAATTTCCAATGGTGTCCTGGTAACCCCAAACCTTGGCAGCAGAAGCCAAAGCAGACAGGTGGTACGGGCCCACCAATGGTACGGGCCGCTAGACCACCACTGTGCAAGTGTACCATGTATTGAAGAACATGGTCAAACGGGACGGGCCACAAGTCAGGCAGGGGCACATTCCGTCGGAATGTAAGGAAAGCCTGATAAACCCATTGATATGCCTTATGGGTGCATCTGGCAAGGGACAGGCCTACGGCCCTGCTCACTTCAACTCGCCAAATGTCCACATCTCATTCGGAAGTGGAGAGGGAGTTCCTCAGCCTCCGGCGCTAGTACTCAAAATCGGGTCATCTGCAGGCGGGATAAAGCATTGGCAATACTGTTATCAATGCCTGGAAGATGCCTAGCCTTGAAAAGAATATTATGGCGCAAGGAGCACAATACAAACTGACGGACAAGGGACATGACCCTAGGCGAGCAAGATGTTTGGGCATTTACAATGTGCACCACGGCCGCATTATCACACCAGAAGTGCACCGTTGAATTATCCCAAATGTTTTCCCCACAGCAACAGGGCATCCAGAATGGGGAAGAATTCTAGAATTGTCAAGTTCCTGAGCAATTCTGAACCCTGCCATGCTTAGGGCCGCTGTCCACAGCACCGTCGGCCATCAAAATAAATGCCGTGTCCCAATGACCCCAAAGCATCAGACTGAACCTGAAATTTAGGCGTGATAGAAAGGTTCCGTACGCCAAAAGGAAACTCCATTGAAATCGGCCAGGAATGTGAGCCAGACCCGAAGGTCAGCCCGCATACCACGTGTGAGCCGAACTCTGTGGTGCTCTGTAGATAAACCAACCATAGCATGGCACATGCACCTGGCAAAGGCCCGGCCAGGTGTAATCACCCTGCAATCAAGTTGAAATATCCATGAAGCACCTGCAGGTCATGGAGCAAAACCTTGCCCTTGGCCAACATGGACAATATCGCACCTGAGATTCGGACAACCTTGCCCTAGGGAGCCTGGACGTCTGTGCTATGGTGTCAATTTCTATCCCCAAATATATTAATGTAGTGGCCGGGCCCTCGGTCTTTTCAGGAGCTAATGGTACTCCCCGCTCGGCCATGAGCAACTGGAAAGTAATCAGCAGTTGTTCGCATGTCCCAGAGGCATGCCTCCCACGAAACAATTTTTTTTGTCCAATTAATGAGCCACATTATGTACCCCAGACCGGCAAACAAATGTCCAATGCAGGAAGAACTAAAGCGTTCAAAGGCTGAACAGGATACAGAACAGCCAAAAGGCATGGCCTTATCAACAAAATACTGGCCTTTCAAGTGAAATCCCAGCAAATCAAAGTCATCATGGTGCACAGGGAAAAGCCGTAAACACAAGGCCAACACTCCAGTACCTCAATTCAAATTGGGGAGGGGTCTTTTTCAGTCATTCCTGCATCTGGGGGCCTATGACCTGAACCCTGCTGTCCACGGCCCTGACCACGTGGCCCGCCTGCCTGGGAGTAAGTGGTAGCCAAATGAGGCCCAGAGCAGATGGAACACTCATGCCTGAATTTGCACTGCTTCCGGGTACTGCCCCCGAGGAGAGAAATTCCAGCACAACAGGCGGGCTGGAACCCCCTACCCTGCTGGTTGGCAGGGAAACTGCACTGGGCCAGGTCACTGTACAACATGGCCACAACGGTAGCGGTCGCTGGAGGCAGGGCGGGACAGTGTCATATAAAGGAACCAAAACAACTGGTTGGGCTAATCAGGGGGTCTCAGGGTGAAGGGCCGCATGCATATGAAATTCTTCATCATAAGCAAGCCCTGATGGCCCCAGGAAATCCACATATGCCCTGTATATAATATCCAGATACTGGATCATAGGGATCGCTAGATCAGGGCGAGCTCTGATGGAGACTGAGGCATAAATTAAGTAGGCGAGCTGCCAGTTGGCCCAGGTGCGTGGAGGCTTACGACGACGGGCCAACTCCTTACCCTGGTAGTCCTCCTTCCCCCTGTCTTCCTTGGTGGCCTCCCTGTTCAATAAGCTGAACAAGTCAACATATTTGCGGCGCCAGATCTTATCCCTGGTAGCCAGAAAGAGATGATCCCCAATGGTAAAGAAAGGCCAGCAGTTGGGATGGCTGAACATGGAACGGAATGGTAGGACGTATTCACTGGGGGGCCGTAAGGCCATATTGGGTACGGAACATTAGGCCCCATGGGCGGAACGCCAGGCGGTACTGGAGGATAAGGTGCCTGCCACGGGGCCCCTTGTGAGGCCGGAAGCAAAGGGGGACAAGTCACAGCTGTCTGCTGCGGCCAGGGCCATTGGGCCACCTGGGCCTAAGGCCAAAAACCTGTATGTTGTGGTCTTACTTGACTGACATATTCACCAGTTGCACCAGCCGCAACCGCCCCCACTGGGGGTTCCGGCTGCTGCCAGGCGTCAGGGATCACAACCATATTAGAGCCCGCCAAACCTGAAAAAGATGGCCATGACCTATCCCGATCTGCATGGTCATCTGAAGGGAAGGTAGCCGAACTGGCCACCCTGGTGCCCACCATCTCTGGTGTCAGAGGGGGCCAAGCAGCTTCAAGCTGTTCCACCCTCTGTTGAAGAAGGGCAGCCATGCTGGGCCAATTGGCGGTCCGATGTCTGGCAGACTGTGTGTGGCTGGGGTAGCCTCAATGCCCGCCGCCTAGTCAAGTGTGACAATGCGGGCAACCAAGGCCCTGGGATCTAAACGTGATGCCTCCTGAGCAACGCCTGACCCAGGCCTGGAAGGCACCAACCTGGGCCCAGTAGAAGCAGCAAAGGTCGGAGGGCCAGAAGGAGCTCTAGGCCCATGAAGAGCACCGGCCTGTATAGGCCTAGTAGGTAAGGATGAGCCTGTTGCCGCCCTGGGCCCAGTGCGACTGGCCCCCGAGGGCCTGCTCTTGGGGTGGGTAGCCTTCTTTTTAGGCACCATCCTCACTCCCCTATGATCCCTATCAAATCCCAGTGGGGATTGGACCCACAGGCCTAGAGCCTTCAAGGCTTAATAGCCCCTAAAGAGTAGAGGGGGAGAGCAAGAAAGGGCTGGGCTGATACCCGGGACTGATCCCTGGCTCCAAAAGAAGCAGGGCAAGGCTGCCCGCAGGGGCAACAGTCTGTTACCCCAACTAGCCAACCCCCGAGGATACAGGGAACGGAACTGACCGGGCCCTGCAGCAGAGCCACAGCGGATCGCCGTGGCAATCCAAGCTCGAGTGGAGCACTTGGCGAAGCAGCAGCCAAGTGCCGCTACAGAGTCCCGCTCGAGCAGTACAAATTGGCTGGGCAAGCGGAGCCAAACGTGTCCTGGCCCACTCGGCTCAGCCAAGTGCCTGGCTCTAAGGGGGCGGGGCCGGCAAAGCACACGGCGGGCGGATTCTCCGCCGCTGTGCGTCCCTTCTTGTTGGTACCACTCCAACTAAAATAAGGAGAAAAATAGCAGTGGACACTGACAGAACTAAACAAGAGAATGACCCTCAACATCCCCTGTGCCTCAGGTTCTCTGGCTCAGATCCAAGAGGAGCTTTATGGCAAGAACAGGCATTCTTGAGGCTACGCAAAAGCAAAACCAATTAGAATATGGAGGAAGGAGCTCACTGGGCAAAGAATAACATCAAAGGAGGATATAGCTGACAAACTCAACCTTCTGTATGTCACTTGGAGGACCCTGAACAGGCTGAAAGTTGGAGTGCCTAAATGTAAGACCAACATGCTCAGGTGGGGACTGTTGGTGGATAACAACATGCTCTGTGAATGTGGAGAGATACAGAACCCGGCTCATTTGCTGGTCTGCTGACTACTATCAGAAGCATGCAGCAATGAAGGCAATGAAGGCTTATTTTTGGCCAACAACAAAGCCAAGAAAGTGGCTTCATTCTGGCAATCCACAATTTAATCTGGACATGAAAGAAGAAGAAAATCAGAGTGAGGGGGGCGGGGGGGATAGAGTCAGATTTAGAATTCTTTTTTTCTTTCAATGCATTTTGTAATTCCCATCACTGGGAAGAGTGACACCTGCCCATTTCTAAATGGAAGGTTCTTAGAGTACTAGTCCAATAGCTGTGTTGATGACTCTTTCATTTTTGCTTTTGCTGTGCATGGTTGGAGAGCAAGCAATAAAACTGACAAATGGCGCAGAGTGCAAAGACAGCCCTATGGAGGCATAGATTAGGGAGATTTGTACACAAAGGAGTCAAAACAAAAACACATATTAATAAAGGTCACTAACTGTGAAGCCTACCCAGAAACTAGGTATGAGAAGAATGTGAGGCAGGATATCAAGGGCTTGTTGGATGGATGGGGAAAGGATTTCTTTCTCTAAGTCATTTTATGCAGTAGAATTGATGTTGGGTTAAACACAGTAAAGTAGTTGATGACCTTCTTGATACACAAGATGAAAGTATGAAAAATTAAACTGCATGCTTTTTCACTGGGGGGAGGGTGAGGTGGTGGGAGGAACTATTTTAAACTACTATAATTTACTAGACAGTATAGTTTCTGCTCATACTGGCTGGAGAAGACTAGAAATTGTACCTGAAGTCCTGGTATTTTATTTATTTATTCATGACAAAATTCTGTTTTTGCAATAGAAACCACACATGCTTTGTGCAAATGCCAGTGAGAGCCTTCTTAAATACTTCTGCCTGAAGTGTGATTGCCATTTTGTTTAATTACCTTCCATTAGATCTCTTTATTTCCTTCAATACAATCAACACATTGCTTTCCTCACCACTATATGCTGGCATCCATCTATGAGGTAAGTAAACCCGAGACACAATGACTGGCCTCAGGCTATTCAGTCTGTTTCCGACCCAGTGGGCTGTTGAACCTGGATATTCTGAGGGCAACACTCTCCCCACTACTCACCCCCAGCAGACTCTTCTTACTCCATTCACTGTTCTGGGTTATGTACCATGAAGACCTTCCATTTAGTTCAAATGAGAAAAGCTCTGAGGGATGGTGATGCTCTCATGTGCAGCACTTTACAGCAGCTAGGCTTGCTGAATTACTAAAACAATCTGTGTATTTTTATGTTGAGATAACGTGAATGGTTCCTGGGGATTTCTGAGGCAGGTAACCAGGGCCAGAGCTTCTGGATATAATACATCCTTCTTGTTGAATAGAATGAACAACTTCAGGACATATTAAAATGCAACAAAAATACCCGGTCTCTCTTCTTTCAAATCACAGTGCTGGCTCCTTTTGTCACTCTGGTTTGGTTCCCTGTCATCACTGCTGCCCAGATGTGGCAACCTGAATGTGACATAAACTGACATTAATGCAGTCAATGTTTGCTCACCTTACAGAGGCAGCTGTCAAAAGCCATCCTACATTAAGCCAAAGCACTAATCATCCTGAAGCTTTCCCAGCATTAACGTTTAAGCATATATACCTTTGGAGAGTTTAAAGTAAGTTAGGATTGTCACTTTGTGATAGAGAAAGAGACAGACAGAAAGTCAAGGGGAAGGTAGAGTGGGCTGGAAGTATAGTAAAGAATAGTATTTTCTCAAATCAAACACGTTGCTCCAGACTCTAGAAGGTGATGTTCCAATGTAAGTTCCAATTCACATATTAATCTAAGAGGTTATAATGGAATATACAGGGGCTAAATTCTTCAAGCATCCTTTTCGGAAAATGAGTAAATTCTTTACTAGCCATGATTTTTGCCAACATGGTAAAATTACTTACTGGTGTAGCTCTTTCATCAAAAAAATTGTTTTAGCACAATCACTAGAAAAATTATATACCTAGACAACTGGGATCAGCTGTTTATTGGAAAAATAATTTGATGTATTTATTTTTATTTGATTAATACATTCTACACTGCTGTTTGTTTGTTTATGTTTATGTTTATTCAATTTTATATCCCGCCCTACTCAACACATGGCCGACTCAGGGCGGCTAACAACATATAAATGACCCTGGGACACCACACAGGGTTTACATAAAGATACAATATTCAAATTATAATAATAAATACAATGTTATAAATAAATACAGTATAAGGCAAGACAGTCAATAATAATACAAATAATACAAATATCAGCACCACATCAAAGTAATATATCAATAATTACAATAGAATCACAAAGGATGAAAAGATCACGTAATATAACAAAATTACCAAAGTACCAGATGCGCCAGGAGCCAGGTGCGTGGTGGCAAAGTTCCTCCCGGCACCCCTCGCCTTTTAAGTCCTAGGCCAGGGGGGAGGGCGGAGCCCCAGGATGCCAGCCGATGGAGTGGCCGGCAGGGCCTCTTCACCCTCACCGGGGCCGAGCATGCAGCGGCGATGTTCCTCCCGACACCCCTTGCCTTTTAAGTCCTAGGCGAGGGAGGGAAGGTGGAGCCCCAGGACGCCAGCCGATGGAGTGGCCGGCAGGACCTCTTCGCCCTTGCCAGGGCCGAGCGTGCGGCGGCGATGTTCCTCCCGGCACCCCTTGCCTTTTAAGTCCTAGGCAAGGGGGGAGGCGGAGCCCCAGGATGCCGGCCGATGGAGTGGCTGGCAGGACCTCTTCGCCCTCGCTGGGGCCGAGCGTGCGGCGGCGATGTTCCTCCCGGCACACCTCGCCTTTTAAGTCCTAGGCGAGGGGGGGAGGGCGGAGCCCCAGGACGCCGGCTGATGGAGTGGCCGGCAGGACCTCTTCGCCCTCGCTGGGGCCGAGTGCCCGGCGGCGATGTTCCTCCCAGCACCCCTTGCCTTTTAAGTCCTCGGCGAGGGGGGAGGGCGGAGCCCCAGGACGCCGGCTGATGGAGTGGCCGGCAGGACCTCTTCACCCTCGCCGGGGCTGAGCACGCAGTGGCGATGTTCCTCCCGGCACCCTTTGCCTTTTAAGTCCTAGGCGAGGGGGGAGGGCGGAGCCCCAGGACGCCGGCCGATTGAGTGGCCGGCAGGACCTCTTCGCCCTCGCTGGGGCTGAGTGCGCGGCGGCGATGTTCCTCCCGGCACCCCTTGCCTTTTAAGTCCTAGGCGAGGGGGGAGGGCGGAGCCCCAGGACGCCGGCCGATGGAGTGGCCGGCAGGACCTCTTCACCCTTGCCAGGGCCGAGCACGCGGCGGTGATGTTCCTCCCGGCACCCCTCGCCTTTTAAGTCATAGGCGAGGGGGGAGGGCAGTGCCCCAGGACGCTGTCCGATGGAGTGGCCGGCAGGACCTCTTCACCCTCGCCGGGGCCGAGCACGCGGTGGCGATGTTCCTCCCGGCACCCCTTGCCTTTTAAGTACTAGGCGAGGGGGGGAGGGCAGAGCCCCAGGACGCCGGCTGATGGAGTGGCCGGCAGGACCTCTTCACCCTCTCCGGGGCCTATCTGTGATGAAATTCCCACTCTAGATGGTGAACAACATGATATGTCAAACGAAGAAAAATAAAAAAAGTAGTGCTAAAGTAAGCAGCTTAACTGATTAGGCAACCTTTCTGAAGAGAACAAGAAAAACTATTAATTTAAAAAATAACAGCAAAGTCACTTATATAACTGAAAAGTAAGTCCCAATGAGTTTGATGAGATCTAGGTAAACTGATATGGGACATCTGTCTAATATACAGAGGGTGCCAAAATGTATATTTATTTATTTATCTATATATTATATCTGTTGTGCCTCCTGGCCCTTTTGGCGTCCAGGAGGTTGGCAAGGGCGGTTGTAACTGTGACTTTGTGGCGGTTTCCCACTGTGCTGGGACGCCTGGGGTTATGAATACTGGGATGCTGCTTCTTTGTGATTGCATTGTTTTTTATTATATATCCATTTTGGATTATTGTAATTGTACTTTGGTTAATCTTGCTGTTTGATGATATTGTATTTTTTGTATGTTGTAAGCCGCTTTGAGTGGCACTTGTGTCAGGAAAGCGGGATAGAAATTAAAAGTAATAAAATAATAATAATAATATATATGAAAATTATAATAATATGCACTGATATCAAAAGATGAATACAAGTCATGTTTGACTTCTGCAATTACAAGAGGTGTTCAAAGTGGTTACCATCAGTGTGCTGGCACTTCTGATTATGGTGAACTACTGCTTGAGCAATACGTCCACTTCTATAGCTGAACATGCTGTTTCCATTCCTTCCTGAAATACTACCAGCATAGCCAGTTTTCTATGGCACACCACATCCTTTAAGGTCTCCAATAGGTAGAAGTCAAGGAGTGCTAAATCAAGAGAATGTGGGGAAACTCAACTGCACCTCTTCCATTGTCCTGGCAAATTCTTTAGGTAAGCTCTCACATCTTGGTGGAAGAGCAGTGGGGCACCATCATCTTGGAAGTAAAATTGATCATTCCCAAAAAGACTTCTGTGGCAAGTGTGTAAACTATTCCAACACCTACACCAGAGCAGAAGAAGCAGGACTTGCTGCATGAGGCCTGCCAGATCTTCCCTTGTGCATATCACACACAGTACCATGTGTCTCAAACTTATCAAGAATGTGTGCAATTGTTAGGCATGTTGGAGGTTCTGTTGCATAATCATGCCTCCATTGTCATTTTACTTTCACAAAATTCTTGAATTTCAAATACCACTTCAAAATGTTCTTGTGCTCCTTGAACGACAACCATGCTTCTGCAATTTTCTTTTACTGTTCTGATCTTTCTCATGGTGATGCTAGAATTTTTTCTTTTGAGCAAATGTCATTCTACACATTATTACTGTAATTCAATTTAACTTCAAAAACCAAGATATATGTATGTATATACATTTTGGTACCCTCTGTATATGCCCACTAAGAAAGTGTGTATAGAATAGTAGTCCCTGGAAATGTTCCTTGTAATTCTTAATACATTTGATATATAGAAAGGGTTACTGGTGAGCCAATAAATAATACTAGTGTATCAAGGAATATCAAAAAATTGTAGCAAGTGATACATATGACAACATTACTCAGGAAATGCAAGCGCGGCGCCAAAATGGCCGCCGCGCCCTTTGCGGGCCCCCCCCACAGGACAGAGAATCCGGGTAGTTAGGGGCGTGGCCAGCTCCCTTATAAAAGGGGTGGCCACGAGGCAGCCGAGCTGCCATTTTGCCTCAGCGACGGAGCGGAGAAGTTTTTTCCTGCGCCTCCGTCGCTCGTTGGTATCACCGGGAAGCCTTTTGGGTCGTTTTGCCTAGCTAGCTTCCCTTTTTTGCTTGAGATGCCTTCCAAAAAGAAGGCTGCTGCGAATTCAGCCCGGGCTGTTAGGAGGCGCAACCCAGGTCGGAGGACCGTGGTGCCGCCTCCTCAACATCCACCTTTGCCATCCCCGGCCGGGGCTGGTGGCTTGGGGTCTATCGCCCATTGGCCTGATCAGAGTGCGGGCGCGGAGGGCGCTCCGGCCCGCGGCCCGCGAGCGGTGGACACCGCTCCTCCTCCTGCCCAATCCGTTGGGCCTATTGCTTTCGGGCCGCAGCCTCTCCCGGGGTCCTCTAGCCTTGGGGGGTGGCCCGGCGCCCTGCCTTGGCAGGTTTCCTCACCAGCCCTAACGGGCTTCGGTCCTGGCCAATGGCCATATATGGGCCATGGGGTGCAGGGACCTGTCCCCATCCAAGGGTCAGGCGGGCCGGCCGGCTCTTTGCCCATGGTCAATGTAGACACCTTACTGGCCCGTATTGCGGCCTTGGAGGCGTCTTTGACCCGGGCCAGTCAGGCAGGCGCCCCTTTTGGGGTACCTTTGGAGGCGCTATCGGCAGCAGGACACCGGCCGGCGGGGAGGGTTGAGCTGCTGCAGGCGGGTGGCGCGGCTCCGGCCACTGCCTCGCAGCTCCCCAGCCAGCAACCTGGTGCGGGTCAAGCCCCGGTGACGAGCTCTTCATCGGTCGTGAGCTCCGACGCCCCTAGTGGGCCAGAACCCCCGGTGGGGGCAGCCCGCGGGGGTGCAGCGTGTGAGTATATGGTGCAAACGAGTACATCCACACACATTCCCAATATAGGGGGGGCCTTTCAGTGGCCTTGGCCTCGCGCGGGTGTTGCAGGGACTACGCCGCTGGCGACCCACCCGGCGACAACTACCGCCACTATGCCACCTGGGGTGGGCCTCGGTTCTTACACTGCTGGGAACATACTTGGGGTGGCAGGTTTAACTCAGGCCCCTTTTGATAGGCCAGCTATCCCCTTTTCGGCTTTGCCGACGGCAGGGTATTCCTTGCCACTGGGTGATCACTTGGCACAGGCTACCAGAGAAAAGATATGGCGAGGGGAGTACGTAGATATCTTCTCACTCCTGAACAGAGAGCCCACCAAGGAAGAAAGGGAGGGTCAGGATGAGAAGGACAAGGAGCAGGCACGCCGCCGTAAGCCGCCGCGTACCTGGGCCAACTGGCTCCCCGCTTATTTAATATACATGGCGGTATATTTGAGGGCGCGGCCGGATCTAGCTATTCCCATGGTCCAATATTTGGACAACATATATAGGGCGATGGTAGATTTCCCGGGCCCCTCATGGCTAGCATATGATGAGGAATTTCGTATGAGGATTCCCCTCCACCCCGAGATGAGATGGGATGAGCCGTGCCAGAGACTGTGGCTCTTGTATATGACACCCACGCGTCCTGCCCCGGGGGATAGATACCATTGTGGACATGCGGTCCAGCGAGCAGCTCCAGCGCAGGTTACCCGCCAACCGGCGGGGCAGGGGGTTCCAGCCCGCCTGCTGTGCTGGACTTTCTCGTCCAATGGTTCCTGCAGTCGAAAGAACTGCAGGTATAAGCATGAGTGTCCCACATGTTCTGGTCCCCATGCAGCCTCTGCTTGTCCCAAGCCTGGGGGGGCGCGAGGCAGAGGGAGGGGTGGACAGTGGGCTGGCAAGCCTGCCACGGATGGAACTGGTCCTCCGAAAGGCCCCCTCCCCAATTAAGGTGGACATGCTGGAGCGCTGGCTCGCATCGTACCCAAGGGGAGAAGACAGAGAGTATCTCATCCAAGATTTTAAGCAGGGATTTCGTATCCCTTTTATGGGTGATAGATCCCCTCAGGATGCTCCCAACCTTTTATCCCTCAGAGGAAGGGAGGAGGTGGCCGCGGCCAGCATTAAAAAGGAATTAGACGCGGGCAGGGTCGCTGGACCTTTTCCCGCACCCCCTTTTCCCAACCTTAAGGTTTCGCCATTGGGTTTGGTTCCCAAAAAATCCCTAGGTGAGTTTCGCCTTATTCATCATTTGTCCTACCCAGCCGGCCGATCGGTCAACGATGCGATACCTGATGACCTTTGTTCGGTCAGGTACACATCGTTCGACCATGCGCTGCGCATGGTGCGCTCGTGTGGCCCGGGTGCCTTGCTGGCCAAGTGCGACATTAAGTCAGCTTTTCGCCTCTTGCCGGTGCACCCGGGCGACTTTGAATTGCTGGGTTTTAAATTTAAAGGGGAGTATTATTTTGATAAGGCCATGCCTTTTGGCTGCTCCATATCATGCTCGGCTTTCGAGCGTTTTAGTACCTTCCTAGAGTGGGCTTTCGTCCGCAGGTCAGGGTCCCGGTCTGTAGCCCATTACCTGGATGACTTTTTATTCGGGGGTGAACGGGGCTGGGACACGTGTGCACGTCTCCTCAATACATTTCAGACGCTAATGCAGGAACTTGGTGTCCCTTTAGCGCCCGAAAAGACCGAGGGCCCGTCGACCGAACTAGTATTCCTGGGGGTTGAGATTGATACAGTAGTGCAGGCTTCTAGGTTACCGGGTGATAAGGTGTCCAGGATAGTGACCCTTATCTCGGAATTGCTGGCCAAGCGTAAGGCATCCCTGAGGGAACTGCAGGTGCTACATGGGCACCTCAATTTTGCTTGCAGGGTGGTCGCACCGGGTAGGGCTTTCGCCCGGCGCCTATGCGACGCCATGGAAGGGTTATCCAGGCCCCACCACAGAGTCAGGCTTACCCGGGGTATCAGGGCAGACATGTTCGTCTGGTTGCAATTCCTGAGGGAGTTTAACGGGGTCTCATTTTGGAGGTCTGACCTCCTGGCATCCCCCAATTTCCAGATACAGTCTGATGCCTCAGGATCCCTGGGTTATGGGATGTACTTCAATGGGAAGTGGGCCTATGGTGGGTGGCCACCGGCATGGGCAGGCACAGGTCGCCTGCGGGATCTCACATACCTGGAATTTTTTCCCATTCTGGGGGCTTTGATGCTATGGGGCGAACAGTGGGCTAATTCGGTGGTGCATTTCTGGTGCGACAATGCTGCCGTTGTACACATTGTCAATGCACAGACTTCCAAATCGCCCAGAGTCATGGATCTAGTGCGCCATTTTGTGCTGCGCTGCCTGCGCCTCAACGTCTTGTTCAGGGCCAGGCATGTCCCAGGGGTTAATAACGATATTGCTGACGCTTTGTCCCGCCTGCAGATCTCCCGGTTCCGCGCCTTGGCCCCGGATGCGGAGGAATTTCCCTCGCCACTCCCGGACGAGATGTGGACTATTGGCAAGGAGAGGGGAACCGGGCGATTGGCCTGTCACTAGCGCCACGCACGCGTAAGGCGTATCAACAAGCATTCAATTCGTATAGGGCTTTTGCTACTCAATTTCACTTGCCAGAGACCTGGCCTATCCCGGTGGACCATGTTCTGCGGTTCATGGTTCACCTGCATGCACAGGGCCTTGCACCTCGCACCATAGCATCCAAGCTCTCGGCGTTGGCTTTTATGGCCAAAGTAGGGGGTCATGTGGATACCACCTCTGACTTCCGTGTGAGACACGTTTTGGAGGGGTGGGTGCGCGAGCGCGGGCGTTGCCCGGACGACCGGCACCCTATTTCCCCAGGGGTTCTTACCCAGTTGGCCCGGGGCTGGCCAGGCCTCTGTTTTGATCATTATGAGGCAGCCCTTTTTCATGCAGCCACAACGGTGGCATTTTTTGGAGCGCTCCGCGTCAGCGAACTCGTGATGCTGTCTAAGGCGGATGCAAGTGGTAGGGCACTGGAACTCGGAGATGTCTATGTCGCCAAAGACTGGGCCCAGTTGAGGATTCGCTCCTCTAAAACAGATCAGCATGGCGTAGGCAGTGGAGTAAGACTGCTACGGTGTTCTTTGGCAGACATCTGTCCGGTTGGTGCCCTACAGGAATACCTGGCACTGCGTGGCATGCACCACGGCCCGTTTTTCTGTCACCAAGATGGGTCTCCCCTTACTAAATTTCAGTTTTGGAAGGTGACAGCCAGAGCCCTCACCAGGGTGGGCCTACCAGGTGCCCGTTATGGCACACATTCGTTCCGTATTGGTGCAGCCTATACAGCAGCTGCTTTTGGGTACTCTGGGGCTGACATACGCAGCATGGGGAGGTGGGGCTCACAATGTTTTCAGTTTTATGTGCGCCCACTCCCGCCATGAGTACCAATCCAGTCACCTTACCTCCCCTTTTTCTCAATTTTCTTACAGACCCTGGGTGTCGTATTACACCGGTGACAGTATGGCTGGTGGGCCACAGCTATGTGCTCAGGGCAGCGCGTTACGCTGCGGCGACAGAGTGGGGACCCCGACTGGGACTGGGTGACCACGCCAGTCTCGCATGGCATGGTAAGCCTGGGATGTTATGGCGGGAGCTGCGGCCTTTCCTTTTTTCTGGCCTGGGGGCTGACCCGCCTGACATTCTAATCATCCACTTGGGGGGCAATGATTTGGGCCAGGTCACCGGCTTATCGCTCAAGCATGCGATTTGCGAGGACCTCGCCTACTTGCATTATGTCTGGCCTGCCACAGCCCTGGTTTGGTCGGACGTTGTTCCGCGCCACTCTTACAGAGGGGGCGTTAACCGCCTGGCTCTTGACCGAGCTAGGCGCGCGGTCAATAAGGCAGTGGCGCGGTTTCTTACCACCAGGGCTTGGGGTCGGGTTAGTCATCACCCCGATATTAGTCTACGAAATTATGACTTGTATGCAGGGGATGGGGTCCATCTGTCGCGAGGAGGTATGGACCTCCTGTTGGGTGACTGGCGAGCAGGCCTGTTGACCGAGCTGACGGTCTGGGGGGGGCGTCAGGTCTTCTGTGAAGCCCCTCCGTGTGGCGGGTAGCACTGGTAAGGTAAACAGTATGACCCACAAGTATCCGGCAGGTTCGCAATTGACTGGACAACACTAGACAGGAATAAAGTAGTTAAACGTTGTCCGGTCAACCACGAACCAGGCGATGGGGTGATGATGATTGCTAACCAGCATACATCACCCCTGTGATTTTACGGATACGCGTCAGAGGGTGGGGTCATGAGTTAGTTATTGACTACGGTCAACAATTTGTTTGTTGTTAACAAACAAATTGATACAAATTGATACATTGTAACCAATTGCCGTTGGCAATTTTGGGGTGGTACCTTACCAGTGTTACTTCGGCCTGCTTGCCTTAGGAATTATGATTGGTCGTTTTACCAATACAAATTTATAATTCGGACTAGGGCATTGAATCAATAAATGTGGCCCTTTGCTGTTATCCACTTTCAATGTTGTCTGTGTCCGTTATTGGGGGGGTGCGCCTGCAATGCAAGCGCGGCGCCAAAATGGCCGCCGCGCCCTTTGCGGGCCCCCCCCCCACAGGACAGAGAATCCGGGTAGTTAGGGGCGTGGCCAGCTCCCTTATAAAAGGGGTGGCCACGAGGCAGCCGAGCTGCCATTTTGCCTCAGCGACGGAGCGGAGAAGTTTTTTCCCCTCCACCCCCTCCCTAGTTAACAGTGTGATCATGGTCGCTTCGGGGCCGGGTGGGAATTTTTGGTTGGGACCCATATTGGCTTCGGGTCCTGGCTTTTTTGCCCATCCCACACTGTTGCTATGGTTTGATATAGGGGTCTTTCTTCGTTCCTACTGTTGACTTTGGTCACATGGGCGGGTAGCACTGGTAAGGTAAACAGTATGACCCACAAGTATCCGGCAGGTTCGCAATTGACTGGACAACACTAGACAGGAATAAAGTAGTTAAACGTTGTCCGGTCAACGACGAACCAGGCGATGGGGTGATGATGATTGCTAACCAGCATACATCACCCCTGTGATTTTACGGATACGCGTCAGAGGGTGGGGTCATGAGTTAGTTATTGACTACGGTCAACAATTTGTTTGTTGTTAACAAACAAATTGATACAAATTGATACATTGTAACCAATTGCCGTTGGCAATTTTGGGGTGGTACCTTACCAGTGTTACTTCGGCCTGCTTGCCTTAGGAATTATGATTGGTCGTTTTACCAATACAAATTTATAATTCGGACTAGGGCATTGAATCAATAAATGTGGCCCTTTGCTGTTATCCACTTTCAATGTTGTCTGTGTCCGTTATTGGGGGGGTGCGCCTGCAAACAGGCAATGTGAGATGTCTTATCCATCCCAGATAACATAATTATTTGCTTCTTGACAGAAATATTCAATGCCAACTTGTTATGGAATTCTGAACTAGACAAAATCGCATTCCACACGCTAAGACAGATTTAGGAGTTTTATTAATATTAATATTAACAGATTCAGGAAAGCTTTACCAAGCTAATATTCCCTGAATGAATATACATTTTCAGAGCCATCCTTTCATAGCATAAAATTTGGAAATTTCTACACATTACATCACTATGGGTGAAGCCAAAATTATTAATTAATCTTCTGACATTTCATTAAGTTCAGGTTAGAACATTCAGTGTTTGTTGTTTAGAACATGTCATATAAGGAACATGTCTCATGTCACATCATGTCATGTTACAGAAATATTATTTACGTTTCCCTGTCAGCTGTACAAACTGTGTTGAGCTTGTGGACACAAAAAGGCTTCTATTTACTTAGCCACGTCATCAGATCTACGTGGCAGGTCAATCTGATCTGTTTCAATTCTACAGAGAACTGAGAAAATATTTTTTACTTTTAAAACAGAATTAATATTATCTTAATATCTTAATTCTTTCACCCCTATTTCATTCCCTCCTGATTTCTTGAAAATTATTAAAGTTTAATAACTTTTCACATTCTTGCAATAAATAAACATTTCTATCATGTTGATTGCCGATTCCTCAAGCTTCGGCTGGGCATTGAAAAGACCACTTCCAGGTTTTGGGTCTTTAGCCAAGCTGCCATCTTCTTTCCTGCGTTGATTATTTAAGCAAAATCTATGCATTCCAATCTTTCCAGGGTCTTAAACTGCAAGAGAAAAGATACTTTCGACAGTATATAGTTCTTTTTGGTTTTGCAATAATCCATCTTATCAATGTTTAACTATCAATCTCCTGGCTAAGAGCCATGTGTTGCCGTGGAGATGGGGAGGGCAAGCCTCCTGCACTGATTCACATTATTGATTTCTACTGCAGTGACTAAGTTAATAATTTCCTTCTAGCAGGCCAGATCTGGCCATCTGTATATGTTTAGGACAGAAATTCAAATGGGGAAATCAGATACTTTGTACAGAGGGGAGTTCTCATATCATACATTACCATTGGCTAAAAAAAAAAACCTGGACTTTTATTTCCTTTTCTGCAATGCTTTCAACAATCCCACTTGCTTTCTCAACCTCTTCCTAACTGTGGATTAAATGAACGAGGATGATTTCCCTAAGCCTCCCTGCTTTTGTAAGTGTTTCTTACTGGCTTTTCATAATTTTTTCGTGTACTTCAGATGTTTTGTATTTTCAAGTCCTCAAATTCTTTAATCAAATACAACTCCTATGTTTGTTTGGCTGTTTAAACATAGCTGTTTTTCGCTTTGCTTCTTCTGTTCCCTTTTGCCAACTGTGAGTCTTTTGTTTTCTGCTTAATTGCAAGGGGTCTAGGCATCCTGGGCAGCTTTTGATATTACTAACCCATAAATGTCCTTTGTTTTCCAAATCATCTGGAGGGCATGGCCAGTATGTACCTGTACGTCTGCAGAAAAAAATAAACTTCTTGCGCAGGCCTTCAAATTTCTCTAGTGTTAGGCAACTGGCCTGTGACATTTACACTTTTATTTCTGCATACTTTCACATACTCCCTATAAAAGTTGAGACAAACCTAGTAGCCTTGTAGCTTGGGGCTGACTAGGGATTCAAAATCTTGGGGTTAGCTATCAAGTGCTCAGCTGTTTGTTTGTTTGTTTGTTTTCTGGGATTTCCCAAATTCCTCTGGTTTCTTCAATCATCTCATTCCTCTTGATTGCAGTAAGCACTACTGATTGTTGCCTCTTCTCAAAGCAAGGGCGATCATCTCAGCTCTTTTATATTCTCTCATATTCTCCTTCTTCTCTTGTTCTTTATCCCTATTAAAATAAACTTTCCTTGCCACCTCAACCAGCTCACAAGTGTTTTTCCCGAGTGCTCCTTCCAGTTTTTGTAACCTTTTCTTTATATCTGGTGCACTCTGTGTAATGAATCTTTCATTCAACATCTGGCGGTTTTCAGGATCTTCCATATTAATCCCTGTGTTCACTTTATAAGCCTCAATTAACCTGGCTAAGAAACTTTCAGGGGATTCTTTTTTCTCTTGAATTATATTAGCAGGTTTGCTAAAATTGACAGGACCTTTTGCTGCTTCCTTTAAGCTTTCCAAAATCAAATATCTGTACTGTTGAAGACTTGTCCTGTGTGTTGAATCATTAGGATCCCAATTTGGGTTTTGTTCAGCAGCTGCCGCCATACGCACTACAGTCTGATTTGCGTCTGGGAAATTTCTATGAAGGATCCTGTCTTTTGCCAATTTCAATTTTTGCTTATCTTCCATATTAAGGAGTGTATTTATTATTTGTTGCATGTCATTCCACGTGGGGTTATGCCTTTGGGCTATAATTCCAATTAATTCAATCACCTCATTCGGCTTGGTACTAAAAGGTCCATAATGCTGTTTCCAG